>OW799233.1:91828782-92567409 GCA_941918925.1 Phyto melanocephala | reverse complement strand
ACGCAATCGAGCATCGCTTCTAAATATTAAAGATTTTTATAAAAATGGGCGTTCAAATCAAAATGCATTTTGTGCAGTTCGTGATTCTTTTGGTCAACATAATCGTTCGAATTCGTCCACAATCGTGAGAATTGTAAAAAAATATATGTCTGCAAAGCAGGTCTGTATTAAATGTGAAAACATCTGTGAATGCTATCTTAGTTCGCTGAATGGGAAACATTGCTGTTTTTCACGATAACGTGGCAAAAGAGCAAGCAACCTCGACTCATCATCGTGCCCAACAATCGAGCATCAACAGTGTCATTGAAAATTTGGACTATCGGATCGTGGTGTGCCGCCCAGGTTGGGGGGCCATTTGGCCGATATTTTGTTCCATACATAATTGAAGCATACAAATATTATCATTATAAAAATAAACGATAATAATTTCATAATAATTTTATTCAAAATCAACATAGTCCCTTAAAATAAAACCACCCATTATAACTTCGGTATGCTAGTAAAATGTTTTCGTAAATTTAGTCTTTCAATGAAAGTGGCCGTTAAAATACGCGTGTCAATAAAGTTTCTGCTAATAAACATAACTTAGATATTTCAATATAGTCCTTTAGTATTCCAAAATCTTTATTCATAGAGAATTTACATGAATCTAAGAGGAAGAAAGTGTATTTAAGGTTAAATTTTAAGGGCCACAGGGTGATTTAAAATATACATTCTCTGCATTTTTCTAAAACGGGAAATTTATTAGTAAGTTTTTGATTTTTAAACTTCTATAACATATTGCTTTTAAAAGATTTTCAAACGAAATAAGTTTTGTATAATTTTAAAATTTGTTAGCCATTAGTACATGAAAATAAATTGTTTATAATCTTTAGAGATAATTTTTTTTGACTTAGGTCCAAATTTTCCTAAATTCCCATTTCTAATAGAGCATAACTTCAGTAGAACATAAGCATAAGTTGTTAGCATGCCATCTAGTAGTTGCTAGTAGAGTCATCTATCTATCTTATCATCTTTATCTTATATTTAGCTACAGTACAATAAATGGCGCAGTGTTAGATGAATAAATGCTAATATATATGACTAATATATTTTTATAAAAATTTAAGGAAAAAAGTGTGCGTGGCACATCTATTTTCCGTTATAACGAAGACTTTGACCAAAAAACCATGTTTGCAATATTTCAGAATCGTACATATAGTTTTGTCAGTTTTATTGCGATTTAAATTTGAAATATACACTGTGCGGTATAAGTTTTCGTACATTTTGATCGATAACTCCTCTCCTAATGCATAGATTTAGATAATTTTCAAGGAAAAATATTGTTTTTACTCAGTAAATATATATTCGAAGTTTCATAAGTCTACGTTAAGGCGTTTGGACACAATTCCATTTTATTCGATGTTCGAAGGACACGGTTTTTTCGACCTACTCTTGCTTTTCGAGCTATAACTCTCTTCCTAATATTCCGATTTAGCTTATTTTCAATACCAAACAAACCTTGTCTAAAACAAAGATTCTGGCAAAATTTTATCCCCCTAGCTTTTTCGGTGCGACCTCTATCGTGCTTTCTACAGACGGACAGACGGACGGACATAGCTAGATCGTCATAAAATAAAATAAAATAAAATAAAATAAAATAAATGAACTTGATCTACAACAAAACTGATTAACACAAAAACAATTAATAAATAAATTTTTCTGCAAATAATTTTTATAAACTTAAAGTTCTGAATTTTAATAAATCGTTCACCTCTTTAAATTTAAGTTAATTTAATATAAAATTGCTTTTATCATTGTACATTCTTTTATTAATCAACTAACGTTTTTTTTCTTTTCAGGTAAGTTACATATTGGGCCAAGTATTTACTAAAATATATGTAAGTAAAATTTAAAGCAATGAAATTTGTTAGTACTTCTACCTTTAAAGTAAAAACTGTATCTCTTTTGCTATTTTGTGAATAACTCTGGCGAAAAATGAGTTATAATGCAAATAACTCTGTCGAACAACTCACTGCATAAACCTGCCTGAAATGCCGTCTTGAATTTTATACCGAAACAAAATTCTGTCTAAAATTATTAACATGGAAATGTAGATGAAACATTACCTATAACTAAATCTAAGGCAGTAAGTAGAAGTAAAGAGTATAACACTTTACAGCAGGGGAGTGAATGTATTGTTATAAAATTTTTAAATAATTTCGTCTTGTTTAACGAAATATGTAAAAAATTAATATGAAAAAATTTTATGTCATTTAATAATCTATGTCTCAGCAAATGAACTTAAAACTAAACTTAATTAAAGAAATATCTTTATTTTGGTTCTTTCTCTTAATTAGTTACTAAGCACATGTTTTGTTATTAACCGTTAATCAAAAATAATAAAGTTTTATTGCAAATACGTTTATTTAAAGTAATTTCAATCAATTACAATTAAAGTAGTTTAGATATTTAAAAATTATTTAAGGAATACAACAGCTTTATAGTGCTTATAATGTTCATAGACACATAATGTTTTTATAAAATTTTGCTTATAAGCCCTAAATTGAGCTGTCTAAGGTTTTTATAAATTAGTCTGTAAAATTTTTAATAAAATTCTAATTTAAATATAAAAACCAAAAACGTTTCATCGAAATATTTTATATTCGCATATTAAAAAAGAAATTATTAAATTTAAGGAAAATTTTACCAGAAGGCGAAATCATTTTAATTTATATAAAAAAAGTTTAAAATTATTCAAGACAATGAAAGAAAATGTTACCTATAAAATTGCTTCTGCTATGCCAATTATACTCATCTTTTCTAGAAGTTAATTTCCATATTACTGATGGTAATTTCAAAATTCTTTCTTCAATCATGTCAATCAATTTAAATTATTTTGCATTTAATATACAAACGCTTTGCAATCAAGATGTATGAATTTTTTTATATTTTTATTAAAAATAAAAAATTTACTTTGATATTAAATGAAAAGCAATTTTAGTCGTCTAGGTAATATTCAACTTATCATGAACACTAACAAATCTAACAGAATATGTTTCTTAAGTGTGCCCTTAAAAGGTTATTGTTTTCTCAAAGACTTCTTACCAATACTTTTCAACAAAAAGATAAGACGGCAATGCCTTAATATTAATGTAGACAAATTTAGCCTGGGGTACAAAATTTGCACAAAGAATAATCATTTTTTTTTTCAATTTTATCTAAATTTTTAAAATAGACGTAAAAACATGGATAACTTTTTGTTACATTACAAACCGTACAAAGAGAGAAGAATTCAAATTAGTTGTTGTAATTTAATGTCATATCTTTTCAGCCGTGCAATTCTCTGATGCTTTTGTAGTGTCATGTTCTGCACCTTATGGTTAGCTTTAGGCAAAAAATTTCCCACTTATTCTCAAGTGCAAAAAAAAATACATCTTTAGTTCAGTGTATATGTGCTAGTGGTGGAAAATTCTACTACATTTCATTACTCGTTACCAATTATATTTATACAAGTAGCCTCATCACAACAGCTGACCGGGAAGTAAAATGTCAAAATTATTAAATTCGCCTTGATTTTATTTATTTACGCAAGGATAGAAAATAACTTTTTCGTTTCGGTATGAAAGTGTTTCAAATGTGATAACAAACGTACTGAATTTATTTCTAATTATTGGTTTTAAGGAGGAAGGCTTTCAAAAATATGTAGCCATTTTTAATTAATTGTTCTTAAAAATAAGCAGATCATAACGAATTCACCTAATACATTAACTCACCTTGACAGAAAACATGGCCAACAGTTGTAATAGTTGGTTTAGCAATACCAATCAACACTTTAATTTAATTTCTAGAAGTGAATACTATAGTATATATTACATACCATGTAAGGAATGTATGTTTTTATGTTGAACTAAAGTTTAATTGTTAAACTAAAGTTTAATTGTTCGTAAGAAGCTTTTAATAGAAATTAAATTTAAATTTTAAAATGGAACCAAATACTTGTTAGGTTTTATGGCGGTTAGTTTAGTTTTGTAGGTCTACACATAGGCAATACACTTACAGAGTTATATTTCTAAATAAAGTTTTATACTAGACGTTAAATATTTTACTACAAATAATTTCCATAACACAATTCAGTAAGTATCAAGCGAATACTTAAGGTTTTTAAGTACCCGAATAAAAAGCAATTGCTCTATACTCAGTACCCAATTACTCAATACTTTGACAGTACTAATATGTACGAGTATATTTTTTTCAATCTTATAATATTTGCAAGGTCTAGTTTGACAGATGTATAAAGAAAAAATTTGTTAATATGTTTGCTTCTTCTACATGTGCATATAAATACATTTGTTGTTGTATTCAAATTAAACAGTATTTTGTGGCTGTTTATTAAAATGACTAAAAGCTGCAAATAATTTTGTTTGCTTCTAACCATTAAATAATGCAAAAATTAACTTTTCCCACTTTAAGCACGTTCAGTTACATATTAACATAAATAAATACTTATATAAGGGTACATAAATTTGTACATGCACACAGTTGTTTGAGTTTACCGTTTTACAAGGAAGTTATAAATAGGTGTATACACAGAGAAAACAGTATCAATAGTGAGTACCATAATTGTTGCCAATCGCATAGCTTGGTTGTGATAGTAAAATTTTACGGTTATATCTACGGAGTTTCGTTTCGGATTATCGATGTGTAGTAAGCACTAAGAAATTATGATTCCTGCAAAAGAAATTTTACAATCACAAATAAAAAGTTCGATTGCAGGAACTGAACCATTTGATTGGCAATGAATGTGATTTTCTTTTTTCTGGGTGTATGTTTGATTGTACAAGTACTTACATATATTTACACATACATATATAAATTATATCTGAATATACATACACGAAATGAGTTAGGGCTTGTATACATACGAAAATATCTTTGTAAGCATCAACTTATTTTTTCGTTTGAATTTTGCCAACAATTGTTCTGTTCTACTCTGGTATTCATTCATTAACAGCAGTCAAAGCGAAAACTTCAAAGCGAATGATTACAATTAGATGAAATTATTTCTTTTTTTTTTTGTTGTTTTTTTAATCTTTAGCTGAATTTTTGGTTTGAAATTTTAAAACTAAATTGTAAATTGAATTTCCCAAAGACATAAATGGAAAATTATTTTGATAGAATGAAACAAAGTAGTCAAAATTTAATGAGTTATATAATTTTTAAAAAAATTTTACTGGAAAAAAATTATACTTATTATGGCCCAACAATAATGCGCGATTTTAATTGTGAGTCACACCTTTGCGTGAAGTAAAGCTTTCTTTTGTTCAGTGTTTGAAAGATTCAACCCTGGAGATGGTACACAATTGAGGAGCGCGTAAAGATTACTGCAGCCTTATATGAAAATGTTAGTTCAAATAAAAAAACATTTTGTGCTTTTTTTGTTCTGCATAAGTCAGTTACCATGATTGGTTTTTACTTATTAAAGTTGATAGCGGAATATTTAAAAGAAAAAGTGTACGAAGAAAAATACAAGAGCTAAAGGTTGAGATGTTTCGATACATTAAATATATTGAATCACTATTATGTCTCAGTGACGTTGAAAAAATGGACCATCAGCTAGAAATATGCCACCGAAACCGCGCGAGCGTATGGCCAATATTTTGTTTCACGCATAATTGTCTAAAATCGATAGTAAAAAATATTGAGATAATTCTCTTAAAACTTTTTTTTAATATATCATTAACATTTTAGGTTTGGGTTTGATTATCCTTTATTTACATTAAAAACTCTTGATTGTTTAATTAAAATATGTGAGCTTCACAACAAATGCCGTTTCAATTAAGAGTGGGTTTTGTTGGATTATTACTGCAAGTTTTTCTTACTTCAGTGAGTATTATAGTGTAAAGAATTAAGTTTTTTTTTTTTGCTTTCTAACGGGAGGTTTTGCTTATAGTCTTTTCTTAAAAATGGCGTTGAAACACACTAACTCCTCACCGATTCTAACGGTGAGTATGTTACCCGGGCCATTCAAAAAAAATTAAAGGAGGCAGTACTCCATGAAGATTGTCATCAAACTTCGTTAAAACCTGATCAAGTAGCAATTTCAAAATGTAAGTGAGCGTAAGAATTCTCCCAATAGCAGAAGAATTGGATACAAGAGGACTTGCAACTGAGAAACTTTAAAAGACAATTTTGCATATCAAAATTCTCCTTGAGCCATTTGTGTGCCGAATCATTACATGAGCCAAAGCGTAGAAGATCGTACATAAACTCTCCAATGTGTTAATATTACGCTCCCTCTTTGGTGATAATCAAAGGGTCCTATTTATTATTATGTGCTAAAATTTGGGCAGACCGCCGCATGGCATCTGTATGTAATGCAACTAATTTGTTTAAAGCCAGCACTGTGTAAAATTTACCTAGAATATGGCGAAAGACATAAAACCTTTATATTCCATTTTAAAAACGTTAGATCATACGTTGCATCATATTTTTCGTGACCATATTTCTTTAATTGTTAACAAAGCAAATGGTGTACTTGGATTTATGAAGAGGTGGTTCAAGGAATTTCTAGATCCTTATATTACGAAACAATTATATTCATCGTTAGTTCGACCTATAATACTATAATATAACAGTATCGAGTCTGTACAAAAGAAGTTTTTAATATTTTGTCTTTGTGGCCTCGTTTATACTACCTTCATACGAAAGCAGACTCTGTCCTATAAAATTACCAACTTTAAAAAGTCGTCTTTCAATGCTGAGTTTTTCTTTTGAGCTGGGCCTAATTCAAGGCGATGTCGACTCTGAACTCCTGCTAAGTAAAATATCTTTTAATGTTCCAACCAGACCAACTCGAAATTTCCGTTTTATTAACTTAAAATGCAATAGATCCAACTATGCTAATAATGATCCTCTTCGTCGTATACGTGAAAACTTTAATAATTATCACCTTATTGGCCTTATTGGAAACTGTGAAAAGAAATATTATTTTATGTTTAAGTCGTTGAATTGTATAGAATATTATTTTATATATAACCTTAATTTTGTTTTTTTACATACTTTAGTCTGTAAGGATTTATAATCTATAGACAATAAATTAAACAAATAAATATCTATTTAATATTATATAGAATGAAATGGTACAGGAAATTAACTTAAAAGCCTTATAATCTAGATCTTGACCCGTCAGAGTACAAATTGTTTCGGTTGATATAATACGCTCTGTCTGTGGCACGCTTCACTTCAGAACAGGGTATGAGAAATTGACTACACACAAAAAAAGCCATGAACACAACATGTTTACAACGAAAGCACGTTATGCTTATTTTTTTTTACTTCAACATTTATTTTATCACGATAATTAAGGGCTTGTTTCAATTTTATCACTTATTTATTCTTATATGAAAACTGCGATATGGTAGTCCTTTAAAAATAGTATGATTTACAAAATTATTATGACAAAAATAGGATGGTGTTTCTACAAAAATAATATTATCTATTCTTCTATTAAAAAATTAAAAGCGCAACAACAGTATAATTACAGAACAAACAAACTTCAATATCTTTTTACACCGTTCTTCTTTTGCAAAATACATTTTTATTACTGAAAAGTTTAACATGTGAAATAAAAAATTAAAGAAATGATCAAATGAACGATAAAATATTGAAAATATTGGTATAAAATGTTGAACTACAAAAGAGTAAGCACAATAAATGGGATAAATAATCATTTATAATCGCATAGACATAGAAATAAAATTTACTTTAGAAAAGAGCAAACATTTTATATTTCATTTGATAATAAGAATGATAATTGTTAGATACTTTCATTCTTTGTTTTAAAAAAATAAGTTGTTCTTTTAGCTTTTCTTTTTAATAATCTGTAACATTAGGTTGCCAGAAAAATGGAAAAGGTCATAGACAACAATGGCGAAAACTTTGTTTAAATTTATATAGAACAACAAGTAAAGCTTTCAAATCTTAAAATAATCTAAAAATTAACAAGTAAGAGCACTATATTCGGCTGTGCCGAATCTTTTATACCCACCACCAATTTTGTGTACATTTAAAGCACAATAATTATTATTTTGTTAATGGCTTTCTTTGTAGAGGGTGGTTAAATTTTAAATTTAAAACAGAGGCCGAATTACGGCACTCGAACGTGATCGAAATTTGAAAACTCTTATTAGAATCTATATACCTAAAGCATACTCGATCGTTCGAGTAAAATTTCGATCGATATCGAATGCCGTAATTCGGCCACAGGTCTGTACAAAATGTTAGAACATCTATGAATGCCTTTTAAATTCGTTAAATGAGAAGCATTGCTGTTTATCGCGATAGTGTGGCAAAAAAACAGTCAACTTCGACTCATCATCGTGCCAAACAATTGAGCATCAGCAATGTTATTTAAAATTTGGACTATCGGATCGAGGTGTGCCGTTGAGGTCGCGGGGCCATTTGGCCGATATTTTGTTCCATACATAATTGAACCATACAAATATTATCATTAAAAAAGAAATGATAATAATTTCCTAAATAATTTGTGTTTTATTCAAAATCAACATCGGCCCTTAAAATTTAACCACCCTTTATAACTTGGATATGCTGGTAAAATGTTTTCGTAAATTAAGTGTTTCAGTGAAAATGGGCGTTAAAGTAAGCGTGTCAATAAAATTTCTGCTAATAAATACAACTTAGATATTTCAATATAGTCCGTAATTCTTCCACAATATTTATTCATTGAGAAATTATATGAATTTGAGATAAGGCATTATATAGGATGTGGGCGTAAGAGTGGGCGTGGCACCTAAATTTTCTGGCATAACAATAACATTGACTAGAAGGATTTCCGTAGCAAATTTTATCATCATACCTCTAATTTTGTCGGTTTGATAAATTTAAATTTCATTAACAGTAAATAACGTGGAAAGTAGCGTTATAGTAGGTGTGTCGAAGTTATTTATGCTAATAAATACAACTTAGATATTTCAATAAAGTCCTTTATTATTCGATTTATAGAGAAATTATAAGAATTTAAGAGAAAACGTTGTATGGGAGGTTGGCGTGTCACGTTTATTTTCCGTCAGAAGAAAGCCTTTGACCAAAAAGCAATTCCTGCAAAATTTTAGAATCGTAGATCTAAATTTGTCACTCTTATTAGGTTTAAAATTTTTAACATATTGGAAAATACACTGCGCGGTATAAATTTTCGTACATTTTGATCTCTAACTCCCTTCCTAATGCATGCATTTAGGCAATTTTTCTTTCTTCCTTATACTCCGATTTAGCCAATTTTCTATTTCAAACAAACCTTGTGTATAAGACATATTCTGGCAAAATTTGAGCCCACTAGCTTTTTCGATGGGACCTCTATCGTGCTTTTAACAGACGGACATACGGACGGACATAGCTAGATCGTCGTCAAATAAAACTCCGATTAAGAATATACATACCATTTTTTTGGTGGCGGATATAAAAACTCAAATACTTCAAAAAAACACATTACAAAAAAATTTGTTTAGCTCTTTTACTAAAATTTTGCAAAAAATATTTGACCTTGTGTCACAAAAATTGGTCTGCTGATCACGGTCGGATCGTAACGGGTATAAAATGGGGAGGAGAGGAGAGTTTTATCTACTAAATGGTGCTAATTTCTTTTTGTTATCTTATGTTTTCTAGAAGTTATGGTGTATTAAAAAAAGGAATTTAGGAAAATTTAGACCTAAAGATAAAAAAAAATTATTTCTAAACATTATAAACAATTTATTTTCATGTACTAATGGCTAACAAATTTTAAAATTATACAAAACTTATTTCGTTTGAAAATCTTTTAAAAGCAAAATGTTATAGAACTTTAAAAATCAAAATCTTACTAATAAATTTCCTGTTTTAGCAAAATGCTGAGCATGTCTATTTTGAATCACCCTGTGGCCCTTAAAATTTAACCACCCTTTACAAAAGAATAGATAGATAAAAAAAAAATTTGTTAAAATATGTATTTTAAATATTCAAATACTTATTTTAAATCTACTAATGCACATTTTTTTAAAATATTTTTAAATCTTAAACCTCATAAGACTGTGTGTACAACTATATGTAAAGTTGGGCACAAATCATTACTCTAGTTAATTTTTGTCAACAAACTTCGGTCATTTTCGTTTTCACAAACCCCTATAAAATTCCTTTGTAGTTTGTGCAAAAAAATGTAACTAGAGTCATCTAGTGTTCTACGTGATGTTTAGCAAAGACATCATCCTCAGTGTTTGCAAAATGTAGTGGCGCCTTCAACAGATGTCGCCATCTGCAATGAATAAATGCTAATGAATATGACTAATATATTTTTATAAAAATTTAAAAAAACAGTGGGCGTGGCACATTTATTTTCCGTTATAACGAAGACTTTGACCAAAAAACCATGTTTGCAAAATTTCAGAACCGTACATATAGTTTTGTCAGTTTTATTACGTTTTAAACTTCAAATATACACTGAGCGGTATAAATTTTCGTACATTTTGACCTATAACTCCTTTTCTAATGCATAGATTTAAGCAATTTTTGGGGAGAAATATTCTTTTGACTCAAGAAATATATATTCGAAGTTTCATGACTCTACGTTTATGCGTTTGGACACAATTCCTTTTTTTTCGATGTTTGAAGGACACGGTTTTTTCGACCTATTCTTGCTTTACGAGCTATAACTCTCTTTCTAATATTCCGATTTAGCCCATTTTCAATACCAAACAAACCTTGTCTATAAGAAAGATTCTGGCAAAATTTAAGCCCTTTAGCTTTTTCGGTGCGACCTCTATCGTGCTTTCAACAGACGGACAGACGGACAGACGGACAGACGGACGGACATAGCTAGATCGTCATCAAATCAAACCCCGATTCAGAATATATATACTTTATGGGGTCTAAAATGGATATTTCGATGTGTTACAAACGGAATGACAAAATGAATATACCCCCACCATTTTTTTGGTGGCGGGTATAAAAAAAAGTTGTACCCTCCGTACTGGAAGATATATTTGCAGAGATTTTTCTCAGTCTGAACCAGAAAGTACTTTAGAGAAGCTTAGTTAAGTAGTATTCACCATATGGTTAAAAAACTAAAATACAACAATAAACTGCCTTGGAAAATGAAATATGTATGTATATTCCTAACATTTATAAACATTTTAAATATATGAAATGTCAAAAAAAAAATCTGTATTTTTTTAATCTTTAAAATTAAATAAAAATTCAACCATTTAAAGTGAATGGAAGATCCATTCCAAAATTAAAAACACAATGTCAACAACAATTTAACTTTGTTAAAATTATAAAATTTTTTTTTAGCAAATTCTTTTACATTTTCACTGGTTTTTTTTCTAATACTTTACTGCAACTAGATAATGGTAGAAAGAAAAGATAAAAAGACAAAATCAAAATTTTTAACTTTATGTTAATGTCCTTTTTGTGCGGTTTATGTTCTTCAAGTAAACGCAAAAAAAGTCTTTAGAAAAATAAAAAAAAATTGATATCTATATTTCCTTAAGTTGGTCGACGACGTTCATTGTCATTTTCCACTTTTTTTCATTGCCGTTTTCATCATCATTATCTTAGATTTTTTTCTTATTATTATACTTTCCTTTTGACTCATGCTTACTTACTTTATTATTATTTCCTGTACTTTGGCTACTCGTATTCAATGACAGTCACAGAGTTACATGAAACGATACGATAATTTTCGCAAATGGAAAAGGAATCACACAGTCAACAAAGTAAAGAAAAGTTAAAGTAAGGCCATTATGCAAAATTTTAAGAAAAGTAGCGAAATCAAAATATTGAATAGAAAATTGACATTTAAGGCAAAAACTGTTTACAAAGAAAGAGAAGAAAAGTCTAAAGTTATTGTAGAAAATTTGTTATTTAGTAATGATGGCCATGCAAATCTAATGAATTATTCAAACGGCTACCGCCAGTTGATCCAGAACAGGCAAAGTCACTTGCAAGTTAACGCGATTTTATGTCTGTCGTTTGGTTGCAATGAGATTTTGCAGTAATTTTATGACAGTTAAAATAAATAGAAAAAAAAATTAAGTCAACAGTTATGATTTCTTAAATTGCAATTTAAAGTAGATAGATTTTAGGGAGAGTCATTCATATCTAATAGAGATGGTATAAATGAGATATTCTTAAATTCGGCCTGAGGTCTCTCTTTTGTAAACTTTAAAATATTGGAAGGCGTTGTGGTTTTATATTAACGCTGTTTCTTTTTTATATTATTAAACATAACATGGGTGGTTTCTATGAATGTTCGAGCTGACATAAGAGTTAATTTTCAAACAATTTGGATCGATATAGGCATAGAGCAACGCTATCGAAATAAGCCAATTTACTTTAAAAATTAGTTATCGATTTGATTGATATTTTGTTGCTTAACTAATGTTTTTTGTTTGAAATTATGAATGGCGCTACCTGCGATAATGTATTAGCTTTATATGCTTTGAGGACCTAGCCTTACTTATAATCTTGCAATGTTTTAAAAGACAACACTGTTCGTATATTTCGTTACATAAGACCAGCAATACTCGAAGAAGTGACGCTAAATTAGACGTCGAATAAAATATAAGGAATGAATTTATTTAAGTTTAAATTTACAATTTACTGCAATCTGACATGACATAAACAAATTTTATTTTCTTCATCTTCGAGAAAACGTAACAAAAAATATCTTTATCATAATCGAGACTCCACGTACTTTTCAAAACTTTTAAATACATTGGCACGGAAACTCTATACGCGTAGTCGCTTCAGTAAATGAAAAGCTTTTATGTAAACACGAAACATCATTAAAGCGATAATTATTTATAAGAGAATGTTGCATTATACCCTTTAACTGTGATTCCAATGTGTTGATTCGGTGTTTTTCCTAAGACTTACAAACGAGAAGGAATTTTTCAGCTTATGAACAACAGAGAGGCATGATATGGGTGAAACAAGAGCTTGTATAACTAAATCCAATACAAAATACAAAACTGTAAAGGTCATGATATGCGCCACTATAAAATGAAATCTGTGTCTCTTAGCCGCCAGTGCAGGACATTCGCAGAGAAGGTGGAAAACCGATTCCTCCTTCTCTCTATCCCGAGAGCTGCGACAATGGTCATTCGATGGGAGGCCGAGTCGACTTGCATGTTTGCCTAATATCCAGTGACCCGTCAATACCGCCAGCAACCTCGATATGTCCCTCCGACTTCGACTAGTAAGTTGCAATGTACGCCGTGCATCAAAACAGGGGCACGTTAGCTGTGCCACCTTACACGTGCTCAACCCACGCCACCTCCGTAGAAAGTGTCTATAGATTCTGCTTTTAAAAGTCCCTAACGGGATTGCAAGTGCACTTTTGTTAGAGAAATTTAAAACAGATCCTCTCTTGGCTAGCTCATCAGCCCGCTCGTTACCATATTGGCCTTTATGCGCAGGAATCCAAACTGGAGTAACGTCAGCCCGTTGACCAAGCCTTGACACTTCCTTTCTACATTGAGACAGCTAGTTGGTGAGAACTGTGAATAATCTGAACTGAACATGAAGCAACTACCAGAGAAGACAGAACGTAAATAAGACAATTTCTTAATTTTAGAATTAATCGTACTCAGAAAGTAAATAAATATTTGATGCAATAAATTAATTGAGAAATTCATATTGCAAACTAATTTGTTTTTCATAAAACTTCAAAAAATATGAAAGAATAATTTCACAAGTGATTTAACTACTTAAATATTAATTAAAATTTATTTATTTTAACTAATATTTTTAAATTTCTTTGAGTCAATTTTTTAATCATTCTTATTTTACAAAAAATTTTTATATTGTAATAGTGACAGAATAAACTTTAAAAGTATATTTTACCGACACTTGCCGAGTGGAATGCATTTTCGAAACCAGCTACAAATTTCATTATCAACACTATTTGATCGGTGATTACGTGTTGGATGTAAATATCATCTATTTAACTCCTTATACATTAATGCTTTTTATACCCGCCACCAAAATATTCATTTTAGACCCTTTAAAGTATATATAATCTGAATCGGGGTTTCATTTTATAACGATCTAGCTATGTCCATCCGTCTGTCCGTCTTTTGAAAGCACGATAGCAGTCGGATCGAAAAGAATAAAGGACACTATAATAAGATATCTGAGTTAACTTTATTGGCTGAAACTATTTCGATGCGCCCACTTTTCACGTAATCTGCTGTTAATAAAATCTAAAAGCTCATAAAACCGAAAAAATTAGAGGTATGATGATGAAATTTCGTACATATAGCATTCTATTCAATGTCATTATTATGCCAGGTGACATGCCCTCTTTAACGCCTATATCCCATATAACTTTTTAACTTAAATTCATATAATTTCTTTGCGGACAAAGTTGTGAAAGAATAAAGGACTATATTGAAATATCTCAGTTTCAGTTATAAGCAGAAACTATATTAACTTTAATGTCGACTTTCATTGAAAACCTAAATTTACGAAAATAGTGATAGTGATAAATATTTTAGCATAAAGAAACTATTCGATTACTGTTAGTAGCAAAAAAATAAATATTGTGCTATAAATGTACATCAAATTGTTGGTGGGTATTAAAAAGTCGGCATAGCTGAATATAGTGCTTTAACTTGTTTATTCTTATATTTTTAAGTTTTTTAGCTCATCTTCTCTAAAAAATTTTTAATTTAGCAAGTTTTTTCATCTTCTTTCTTTGTTTTAATATTCTTAACTTCTTTTGTTTAATGACTAGTTTTTTCTACTCCTTTCTTATGTTTTTCCTTTTTTTTCGCCGTTTTCATTTTAATGAATGAAGTTTTTGAGAAAAATTAAAGTATATTAACGAAATCACCTCCTTCAGGGTCTATAATGATACGTGTTGTGTTGATGTTTCTAGTGTCTTCTCTGTTTTGTAAGAAATTCTTGCGGTCCGTTTAACGGATTTATTATTAAATATTTGTTTTCTTAGTGTTTAATACAAAAGTTAATTACCTTGTTTGAAATTTTATTTGTTTTAAATATTGTTTAATTAAATAAGTTATATAGCACAGTATTCACATGGAATAAGAAAAATATTTAAAATAAAGAAAAATAATTGCTTTGCTTCCTAATTTCTAATTCAATTGAATTGTAACATAAGCAGTAATTTTAAATCCCATATGACTATACCATTAAAGAGTGCTGTTGCCGAATTAGAAGGTAGTTTTGATAATATTGAATTAACGTAATATTTAATGTAATGTAAATGTAAATTATTTTACAAAGTTTAATATTTTATATTATATATATCTATATATATATTATTATATTTTATAAAATTTAGCTTTAGCCAAAGTAAATGATTTAATACAGATATTCGAAAGTTCCTCATAAATCAATCTATAGGCTGTCCCATTAGAATGAACCTCAATATTTTTTCAATTTACAATAAATATGCTTTGTCATTCCGTTTGTAATTTCTACAATTTTCATTGCCGACCCCATAAAGTATACATTTTCTGAAAGCCTATGAATAGCGAAGTCGATTAAGCCTTGACCGTCTGTCCGTGTGTTGGTTGAAATCAACTTTTAGAAGCAACTGTATGTTCCCCAGATCGGTGTATCAATCTCTTAGAAGTATCCGGGAATGAATCGCTATTGAAATTCAGCACAATCGCCCTATAACTTTCTGAGATATGAGCAAAAAACCACGACCACCTCGATTTATTCACAATTACAACAACAAAATACATACATATATACTGGTTTAAGTAAACCTGTCATCGAATGCCAGCTGAGCCAAACAAATTTCTTTTATTTTATTTTATGTATTTATCTATATTTTTATTATTTTTTTATAATTTTTTTTTTATTTTTTTTTTGTAATTTTTTTTGTAATTTTTTTTATTGTTTTTTTTTTGTTTTTATTAAAATTTTTTATATTTTTTCAATTTTTTACATACGTAAACTCAATTTATAATTTTGCAATGGGATGTCTGTATATGTGTATGTTTTTAATATGTATGTACGTATTTAATATGAGATGAATGGTGCTACAAACAATTGTTATTTCATGACTACACGTTGTGAAGGGCATATAAGATTCGGCACGGGCGAATATAGCATTGTTACTTGTTTAACTATGCAGAGGTTATGTGTTAAAAAATTTTCAAATATAAAACTTCAAACAACAAAAAAATCCTTATTGTTTTTCAGCAAACGAAATAATAATTTATAAAATTTGGTTTGTAACAAATAAAGTTGTTTATTTTAAAGTGTTTTAAATAGCCGAAACAGTTAACAAGGAACGGGATTATTTCAGAATTATGTGTTACCAACATTATAAAATTTAACATCATCATATTTTCCCTTACTTTATGAAAGTTATTGTTGTTACTGCAGCTTAATAGTATATTTTTAGTGAGTTTTTTTCTTCTTTTGTCCTGTCCGTATACGAATTTATTTTTTGCCAAATTTTTAATATTATTTTATCTGATTATAACTGGAAGTTTCTGCTGGGCAATTTAAGAAATAGGCCTGTCGCACAACAATTTAAAAATTAATATCAAAAATATTATACAGACTATTAAATAATATCAGCCAGATTTGAGAAAATTTCAGCTCCGTATATATATATATATATTGCCACGGTTCTAAAAAAGTAAATATTTATTTATTTTGAACTAAAACTATTTCTCTCTCTCTCGCTATGAATCATTTAGGTTAGGCGCTATATAATTTTGTAAGATGCCAAAAAAATATATCTACATGATTTACTACTGTAATAAAATGCATAACTTTCTTCTCTATAATCAGTTCAAGCTTAGTTTTAAGAGATTCCTTTACCTTTTTTAATTCGACCTCTACGTAGGCTCAACAGATAAACAGTCATCCGGAGGTATTTATATCGTCAAAAAAAATTGTGATGGGAATAAAAAGTGTTTTGTTGTCGAGATCGTTGTTATTAAAGTTTGACAGACACAGTTTCCTTACAATCATTCTACAAGTGTAGATCTCTGTAAGTACAAATAAAAATAAAGTTATGAAATCTCTTTATTACTACTTAGACTTACTTTGAATTAAAAAAAGATTCAAAATTGAGCTAATAAATAAATATCAAAAGAAATTTATCTTACTTTTTCGTAAATTGATTTTTGGTTGATTGAAATTTTGAATTCCTAATGGCTTTTATACACTTTTGAGAAGATCGTAGTATATCACAAAGCATTTGACCTACCAATTTTTTATGTCTTATATATATTAGCTGGGTTGCTATATTCCCAAAATTCTTCTCAATTCTTGTTGGCATTAAATTGTCTGTTAAGTAAGAACAATTTTTTGAATAAAAAATATCACACTTCATTAAATTTATTTTGCTGTCAAAAATATTTTTACTTTAAACAAGAGTGTGATTTTTTATAAGAACTAACTCTGTTTTATCCAGTTTCTATATATCCAAATTCTACATACGTGCACGTAGACATACGTATATAGATTTATACCCAGCAAAGGAAAGATGACAAAGAAGTAATTCTGCAGGTCTTCGGCTGATATCTAAGTGATTTAATTTATGTCAAAAAACCAATGTTTTTAACGTTGCCGTATAATGGACGTACGTCTGCAAAAATGTATGTGAATAGAACTCATGTTTATGTGGACAAAAGCAACTGGTGTTTTAGCGGTTGATTTTGCTTGTTACATGATTTGTTCAAAATATTTTGCATGGAGTTACATACGTTTTACAGTACATCAATTATGACAAGTTATTTTTCATTTAGCGAATCATTTAGAAATAATAAAAAATAGAAGTCTTTAAGATATAATTTACGTTGCACTACTTCCATTTTTTGCTGGGTATATACATACATACGCACAAGCAAACATACATTTATATTTATTTATTTATTATACATTTACGCATATATAAAATATATATAGCAAGCTTTTTGTTTTTCTCTAACTGACACTTTTACTCTACACAAAATAAGGCTAAATCAAAATAAAACATAAACAAGTAAAATCTTTGACAAACAAAGACATAGAAACATTTGTTAAGGAAAGTCAAAAGCCAAGATAGAAAAAACAGAACATGAAAAGTGTACAAATCAGTGTCAGATTGGCTTACACACGTAAAATTTCTTTCCACACGAATTAGACATAGCAAGTGCTGGCAGCAAAAAAAAATATATTTGACAAATAACAAAAAAATGAAAAAAAAAATCCAAATTATAATACACACATACATATAAACATATGTGTATATGCATGCATAAAAAAGTGGCAATAGCAGTGACAGGGCTAACATGGAAATCAAACAGTAAACGTTTTAAAAACATTTGTTATTTAAATGCCATACGAGCAATGAAGCTAAATGAGATAGATACAACGACACAAGTGCCAAATTTCGGTAATATCATGTCACGAACTTGGATTTCTTTTGTGGCATAAAACGAAATCAACAAACATTTTGAAAGTAAAAATAAAAGAAGAAAAAATTTAAAGGAAAGCCTTTTTTCTCTTAAAATTCTATACCATCTTCAATTTTTTTTTTTTTTTGAATTAATTTTATTTAAGAGTTGGCAACATTTCTATATGACTTCGTTTTGTAAATTTTTTGTATTGTATTGTTTTTTTTTTCATGCAAATACTTAAAAGTGAACTTGAAAACATTCCTACGTATTCATTTAAAATGTGCGTATGAGCATGAAAACATCTTACTACACTCTCACCTGTACAACAACTTAACAAATATTAAGATAACAATTTGAAAAAAAAAAGAACAAATAAGCAGGCACTTTTGCCAAGTCAATACATACTTAGTGTCACCGTGACGATGCCTCCCTCAAAAAATCCAAAATTTTTTAAACATTAACAAAAAATAAATAAATAAAAAATAACTTAAAGAACAAATAGTAAAAGAACAACTGAGACAGTTAAGAAAAAAAACTTTTACAGTAGACTAGCAAGGCTTTAGCCTACAATACATAAATAATTTTCTTGTTTTTCAAAGATTTGTTAATGCATCTGCATAACACTGAAATGTAATGCTTGCGAGGTTTTAAGCGAAATTTAGTTGATTTTCCATAGATTTTGAAAAATTTTATTCAAAATCTAAACTAGAAACTTCGACTTAAATAACTAAAACTCAAAATCAGTAGTTGCCGAATCCACGCAATGACACGTGTGATTCACATTTTGATGTAACAATTACGAACATTGAACCAACATTTTCATTTAAAACTAAATATTTGCGCAATTTATTTTTTTTTTAAATAAAAAGAAACGGGTATTGAAAATATAGTCGTGCTTCACAATTAAGATATTTGTTTAATTTTTTTTCGACGAATTTAGTTCTTTAATGTTTTTATTTTATTTTTTATTTTGCTGCCTGTTTTTACAAATTAAAATATTAAGGTTGGAAATATATACAGAAAAGAAGAACAATTTTTATTTTTTTTTCTGTTTAGTAGCATGAACGCTATTCATAGCAAATATTTAGTTGTAAAAAAACAATTTTTTAACATTAACTGTATTATTCAAAAAAATAATTGGAATTTTTATTCTATGGTACAAACAATTGTATTTCTGTATGAATTTTTTATATTCTTTATTTGTGAATTTTGTTTTAATTTTACCTAGAAATTTATAAATTCCTTTTCAGATTACCATCAGTTCATTTAAAATTTTGTACAAAAGCAATTAATGTTCCAAAAAGTTGTATAATGTTTAAATTAAACAAAAAAAAAACTTTAAAAATAAAAGAAAAAAAATTACAAATTATAATTTTTTTTAAATAACTATTTGTATTCACAAGATTAAATATATTGATGGCTTAATATAAAACGGATAAATCTTGATTATTAACAAAAAAGAGTTTTTAATATTTTCTGGTCGCCCACATACAAACACATCACCCCATAGATGTTTGACAATAGCACATCACCTCTTAAATGTTTGAAAAAATCTCAAACTCATTTCAATCTACTATTGTTTTTAGTTTTCTCCTTCTTCCTTAAAGTAGTAAAAAATCGAGGTACGCTTATTTATCAAGCCATCGATATAAAGGTTAGGTTATGTTGAAAAAAAGAGACACTAAAAAGCCCAAATCCACGACAAGTATGCCCAATTGTCATGTTGTGCGCTTAATGTTAAAACGAAATTTCCCTAATAGCTCTCGAGTTCCTTAGGTATTCCAAGTTCTATATATACGTTAAAGATTTCGCGTGTAATAAGCGCAAAGGCAAGACAATGACAAAGATAATGTTCCAAAGTCTCGTCCTGTTCCTCGTTTGCACTGACCATGTCATGCGAGCTAGATGGGATTGTAATTCCGTGTAGCCTGTTATTACAAAAGTTAAACTTTCTCAGTTTCAGAATCTCCTTCGAGATATGTTACTATGCCGACATCAATATTTTGCCATTTTTTGACGTGTTCATCCATCTCTTCATTTTCGAATAGCCGAAAGCGTTTAGCATTTTTCAAAGTTGTAGTATTTAATAATTTTCCCATTTGATCGGCTTTATCGTTTCTGATTATACCATTTTGACTTGACAATTATACAGTGGCTCACAGCTTATTTTATGCAGTGCACTTTTTATACCCGCCACCAAAAAAATGGTGGGGGTATATTCATTTTGTCATTCCGTTTGTAACACATCGAAATATCCATTTTAGACCCCATAAAGTATATATATTCTGAATCAGGGTTTGATTTGATGACGATCTAGCTATGTCTGTCCGTCTGTCCGTCTGTTGAAAGCACGATAGAGGTTGCAATCTTTCTTGTAGACAAGGTTTGTTTGGTATTGAAAATGGGCTTAATTGGAATATTAGGAAGAGAGTTATAGCTCGAAAAGCAAGAGTAGATCGAAAAAGCCGTATCCTTCAAACATCGAATAAAATGGAATTGTGTCCAAACGCATTAACGTAGGCTCATGAAACTTCAAATATATATTTCCTGAGTAAAAATAATATTTTTCCTTGAAAATAATCTAAATCTATGCATTAGGAGAAGAGTTATCGATCAAAATGTACGAAAATTTATGCCGCACAGTGTATTTTTCGGTATATTTAAAAACAAAAACGTCATAAAAGCAACAAAATTGGATGTACGACTCTGAAATTTTGCACACTTTGCTTTTTGGTGAGCTGCTTTTTTTTAACTGAAAATCAATGTGCCACGCCCACTTTTACGCCCACCTCCCATAGAACGTTTTACTTAAAATTCATATAAATTTAAAAGCTCATACAACCGCCAAAATTAGAGGTATGATGATCAAATTTGCTACGTATATCCTTCTAGGCAACGTTATTACTGTGTCAGAAAATTAAGGTGTAACGCCCATTTTTACGCCCACCTCCCATATAACGGTTTAACTGAAATTCATATATTTTTTTTTTTTTCAACGTTTATTTAAAGAAAAAATTTTATTATACTTACTATAAATAAACAAAACAATAGTATAAATAGCATATAACTATACACTGTCCCATAAACGAGCTCTCAAGTATAATAAATGTAGGTATAAATATATACAATATATACATTTTTTAAAACTAATTATATATATTTTTTTTCTACAAATTATATACAAGATAATATCTGTATGAAATAATAAATGTTTCGTAATTAAAAATTATTCTAAAAATATTACAATAATAATTGTTGGGAAAAAGAAAAAGTCAGAAAATAAAAAAAAAAAGAAATTTCGGCCTTTAACTAAGCCACCAGTATTTACTAATATTTAAGTTTGGAAAGATGTTCTTATCCTCTCGAAAAAAGCTAGTATCGAATCTTCTATTCTCGGTTGTCAGTTGATTGCTAGAGATAGCTTTTACATTTGCTCCTCTATGTATATGAAAAAGTATAGGGACGCCTCTGTTGTCCTGTATAAAACCGTTCTTATCAAGGTACACAAATGCTTCAGGCGGAACATAACCATTCTGTAGCGTTTTGAGTATAAATTCGTCGTTGACATAATAGGGAGCCATTATTAGGTTATTTTCATAACAGCCACAACAAGATCGAATATGGTCTCTTATTAGGTGTACAATGAAATTATCAATTCGGCTAATTTTGGCAGCATTGTAGAGTCTCCAATTACCTACATATTTTGTAAAATCACTATCTGGTGATCTGTATAACGAAGTACACGCTCTTAGGCATTTTCTTTCGAATTTACGTAGTTTTTCCATATAGGAAGGAGAAACGTTAAACCAAATTTGGCAGCCGTATGTTAAAATTGGACGTATTAATGTTTGATATAGGAGAAGTTTAATATCAGGTTTAATGTGTTTAGAAAAAAACAGTTTTTTGTACATAAAATAAGCATTTCTAGCCTTTTTAATTTGTAAATTTACATGTTCATTAAAGTATAGAAATTTGTCCAAATGGATTCCTAGGTAGTTTACCGTTTGTTTATTAGATATATATACATTGTTACTGGATTTAATGCCGAAATTTTTCCAGTTGCGTCTTATATTATAGTTGCACTTTCCAACAGGAGGAAGGAGTAGTATAGTTTCGCATTTGTCTACGTTTAGTTTCATTTTCCAATCGATAGCATACTTCTCTACAAGATTAAAATGATTTTGCAAATTTTTATTTATTTATTTCCTCTATTTTGTTGTCAGCATGATATACTATAATATCATCAGCAAAACCAATGATACTATCAATGCTGTTTAAAAGGTCATAAATAAATATATTAAAAAGTATAGGAACATTAACTGTCCCCTGTTGTAACCCATTAACTATAATGAATTTCCTACTACTAACTTCATTTCTATTATAAACGACAAACGATTTATTAGATAGCATGTTGTGAATTAAAATAACTAATTGAAGTGGAAATTTGTATTTCAAAAGTTTATATATAAGACCAGGAATCCAAATGCTATCGAAGGCTTTTTCAAAATCAACAAGACATGCGCCTGTACAGAGAGATTTATTTAAATTCCAATTAATGTTGGATGTCAATAGATGTATTCCATGTATTGTAGAGTGTTTATATTTAAAACCGAATTGTCTGTCATTAATCAGATTATTATTTTGACAAAAATTTAAAATATTAATATTTATACAAATCTCAAAGATTTTACTTATGTTTGGGAGCAAACTTATGGCTCTAAGATAAGATAGAGCCATAAGTTAGCCATAGGTTAGATAAATTCTGCATCGTGTTGTTAAGTTGTTCCAACATCTGTTGAATGGAGTTAGAACTGCTTGCTATTTGTTGATTGTTCTTCAAAACGTTTGCAAAACTCATACAAGAGGTGATATTTAAGGGTTTGTTTGCTGTTCTTTTTTCAGATAGACTTTGTTTTTTGGCACGGTTCTTTTGTTGCATTTCCTTATATTTTTCGCATCCACGGTATGATGCTGGGTGACCGTACTTATGGCACAGAACGCAATATAATTTTTCCCTTCCATTTTCCGACACTTTTTCTTGTTCGCATTCACCGATGTTGTGCATTTTATCACATTTTACACATCTAGGCTTCAAAAAGCAGTTTGAAGCGCTATGAAAAAAACTCTGGCACTTCCTACATTGCGGAATTTCCGACTTCCTTAGAGGTTCCCATCGTATACAACGATGGAAAAGTCCATTTATTGATTTAAGTTCATTAAGGCTGCTTTCGCTGCTAACTTGAATCAAATATATAGGGAGATCTTGTCCGTTCATGATAAACTTTTTGGTTTTAAATTGATTAACTTTTAAAATTTTCAAATGATCATTGTTATATTTACAAAGCTCTTGATAGATATCACCAATGTTCAAGTTAGCGCTGAGGGCCTTTAGAAGAAAAGTTTTGGTTTTTAAACTTTTAGGCGTAAAAGTGAAAAATTCAGTTTTCGTTTTTTGAAGATAAGCTTTGACACGTACGTAATCATCAATAGATGACATGAAAAGTGAAGTTTCTTCGTTATTGAGTTCTTTGATTTTAAAGTTTTTGATTCCTAAACCTTTTTCGATAAATTGTATTAATTCATTTGGTTCCACATTAAATATATTAAGTGGAGGAATTTTTTTATTTTTGTTTTGATCTTGTATTGTTATGTTTTCACTATTTACAGTTTTTTCTGCATGTGCAGAGTTTTGAGATGTTGATGGTTCATGTTTATTTACATGTTTTTCAAATTTATTTAAATATTCTTTATTGCAATGTTTATCATTGTCCAGAATAGCATAGTAATTATTCTTTAGTTGTTTACTCATTGTATCGTCTTGTGTTACACTTTTTCTTTTTCTCTCATTTATAGAGTTATCATTATTGTTTTTGCTAGATGATGCTAATATGTAATTTTTGTCATCATTTATATTTGAGTTTGTAACATTATTTTCACTCATTACTTTTAATTTTTCAGTTTATTTTTTATTTTTTAAGAGTCTCTGTCTCTTGTGTCTTGTGTAATATTAGTATAATGATTTAAGAAGTTGTAACCGCTACAACAACACGTAAAATAAAAAACATTAAAAACAAGCAAAAATATTTTTTCCGCTATGCGTCCGTCTATCATGACAATATTTGTATGGTTCAATTATGTATTTAACAAAATATCGGCCAAATGCCCCCCCCCCCATCCTTGGCGCCCCTCCTCTATCTGATGGTCCAAATTTTCAATGACAATGTTGATGCTCAATTGTTGGGCTTGATGATGATGCGAGGTTGACTGCTCTATTGCCACACTATCGCAAAAACCAGCAGTGGTTCCCATTCAATGAACTAAGAAGGCATTCACAGATTTTCTAACATTTTATACAGAGCTGTTTTGCAGAAATTTAAATATTTTTTACAATTCTCCCGATTGTGGACGAATTTGAACGATTATGTTGATCAAAAGAATTACGAAGTGCACAAAATGCATTTTGATTTGAACGCCCATTTTTATAAAAAACCTAAATAACTTTAAAGCGTTGTTCATTTGCGTATCTTTCCACGGATCAAATTAAGTAGGTTTGAGATCGAGAAATGTCAAAGAAAATGCAGAAAACAAATTTAAGGTCTAGGTGTAGTTCACCTTCAACATGGGCCTTTAAACTTTAACCACCCTCTACAAAGAAAGTGATACATATTTTATTATAAAGAGATTATTCTATAGCGATTAACAAAATAATAAATATTGTGCTTTAAATGTACACAAAATTGGTGGTGGGTATAAAAGATTCGGCACAGCCGAATATAGTGCTCTTACTTGTTCTTTTTTTATTAAACATCAGTAATGCAATATGCTTCATTGGCAACACTTGTGATATTTTTCAAATCCATTTTTTCTCTTCAGTTTAACATGCATTATACACTATGTTATAAACGGTTCTTGCATTCTATAGAGAAACACTTCTATTCTATATTCGGCCGTGCCGAATCTGATAATTTCCCTCACCATCATGTACTGATATTGATATAGTGAACATATCGTAATTCAGCATAGATTTCAAATTTAATTTCCTTTACTGCTTCCGACGCAATCTGTGATTTTGAATTTGTATATAGTTATTTGTATTATACTTGTCAAACTCTTTGATTTGATACAGATATTGATGGGGCTTAAAAAAAATGTCGCAATTTTTTTCAGACGCCATTTTGGATTCTTCACTTTTTATTAGTTTATTATAGTCTGCTAATCAATCCTTTCAATTTTATATCAATATTGTACATTTTGAAATACCGGATTTGACCCATATTTAAATTAATTTACAGCCATTTTGCAGTGGCATTTATCATTAGCTTTTATTTTATGTAGTGTGTTAGAATGCGCTAGTCAAGGCCTTTAATTTGGTTCTCGTGTTATCTCTCTCGGTTTTACAGAAAATTAAAACCATAGATTTTCGTTCCAAAATTTAAGGAAAAACACCGGAGATCACAGATATTTTCACAACTATTAGTTAGTTTTTCTAAGAAATATTTCTCGAGACCACGCTTTGTAATATGGTGTCTTTGAAGTGTACAAAAATTTATTTTAAGCTTGAATGGCTTGCCGATTATTGTCCGGTTTGTCCAAAATATTTCACACATATCTCTAGATTCAAATTACTCTAGGGCTGATTTGTGGGAATAAGCAGAGATAGTCGTGCTTACCCGCTCATATCTAAGAAGTTTGTTAGACTATTGTGCTGAATTTCAATGTCGATATGCTCATTTGTATTCTGATACACCATACGAGTTGCGTCGATTCCGGACTGTTTCAAAAAGACTGATTTCAGCATACACACGGACACATGGAGACACCAATAATGCCAATCTACTCCCCAATTCAAAAGCTTTCAGAAAATGTATACTGTATTGGGTAGGAAATGAATAATGTAGAAATTTCACACGGAATGACAAACCTACATATACCCTTACACTTTTTATAAATGGTTTAAAAATAAAAACTGTTAGCGAAAATTGTATAACTTTGCACTCATAAACACCAGTCTAAACACTAGATATTTTTTTATATTTCGAATCAGTTAATGTTGGTAGTAACACTAAGTATTTAAAGTACAATGGCTTAATCCTTGTTCCGGTTATTTAATAAAATATTCAAAAGAAGTAAAAATATCCACAGTTAACACACAAGGTTTTCAACTATAGTATTTATTTGTCTCAATTTTGTAGTTATTTTCATTTCAATTGCCCACTGTTTATCTTTTAGTCCATACGAGTACTTTTTTTCATTTCACATACAACAAGACAGCGCTATCGAAAACAGTTTTTACTCACACTACAGCAGTAATCCGTTCTACTTTACAAGGGTTTTAACTTGAAAGCGTCTATTTTGACAAAACAAAAAAAAAAAGTTGAAACATTAAAAGTACGTGATTATGTAAATACATATTCTAAACATATGAGCATCATCAAAAGTCAAGGTGTATAAATTTTACATTTCTTTGTCATCAGCAATAAAAAAAAATCTGGTTTGCTTTCGCTTTATTTAATTTACCCTATACTTAGTACAACTGTCTGTTAGTTATAAATTATTAGAATAATCAATTTTTTATACGTACGGAAATAAGTGTCGTATGGAAAATGACACTTCTAAAATTTTTTTAGGCAAAACTGTATTTTGAAAACAACAGAGTTAGTCAAATTTTATTTTGTAAACATTTTTCGTCAGAAATAAAAAAAAAATCACGTACAGGATATAGGTGGTGTCTCTTTTAATGTTTTTCAATTTTTATACCCTTCACACAGTGAAAAAGGTTTGTCATTCCGTGTGAAATTTCTACAATTTTCATTTCCGACCCCATAAAGTGTATATATTCTGAAACCTTATGATTAGGGGAGTTGATTAAGCTCTGTCAGTCTGTCAACTTCTTGAAGCCCCCCGATGTCTCCTGGATCCGGGTGAGGTAATAAAATATCAAATATATTTGGGAGTAGATTGGTATTGAAAATTAGAAACATCGGTTAATAAACAACTGAGATATGAGCAAAAAACCACGACCACATCGATTTTTTTCCACAACAACAACATACATACAAACGTGGTATACTGGTTAGAGCAAACGTGGCATCGAATCCCAGCTGAGCCAAAAAAAAGTTTTTTTTTATTTAATTTATTATTTGTATTTTTATTATTTTTTTTTTATTTGTTTGTTTGTTTTTTTTTTTAATACATACGTAAACTCAATTTATAATTTTACAATGGGATGTTTTTATTTATATATGTACGTATTTCATATGAGATATGGACACATGTGGCCGCCTAAGGTGCTTTTAACAAAAATGTATTCAAAATTCAATGATAATCGGCTAACTTTAAACAAATTTAGTAATGTTTTCAAATTTGCTTTATAGATTTTATGCTTTATGACTTTATGCTGCAGACTAAAGTACCCGGACCCCAGAACCGGGGTAACATGGTTTTCAGGGTTCAATTCAGAGCTGAGACAAGAAAAAGTTTATAGCGCTTGAATTTGCTATGTAAAATTCATAAACAATATTTTCCGTGTGTGTGTGGTGAGTACTTTCTCACCATTCTCTAACAAGAACTAATATTGAAAATAGTATAAAACTGAAATGAACAATAAATACCAATTGGGATCGATAGTTTGATATAGGAAAAATAAACAGATATGTAACGAGTTTTAAGTTAGAATGAACTAGCACATTTCTAATCATATACTAGTTACTCCATTTGCAGGGATGTTACCCTTAGATTATGACTAACACAATCATGTTTCTTTTTTACGTGTACAATCAATAATATATGCATGTACACATATTGTGTTTAAATATGTTTAGAAAAAAGCTAACGCTTTATTTATATGCCCGCATAATACATAATAAAAGCCTTTCTTTTGTCGAACAGTGAAGAAGAGTGTCTGGTTTGATTAGGATTTTGTTGGTTTCAAAAACGTATAAATATTTCGATGTTTCATTTATAACTTACAATTATATATATCTTGCAAACATCTTAGTTTTCTTTATAGCTAAAATATAGGTTCCCGGGTACCATGCAGAGCTTTATAAAGTGTATTTTTTTTTGTCACGCACATAAGGATTAGGACAGCTGGTATGAAACATACTACATATGTAACATACAATTTTGTTATAAGTCTTGGGTTGTAAATCTTTGTGGTTAAAACATATGTCTAAATTGCGTGTAAACTTATCAATTTTAAATCTGCTTAGTTATTAATTTTTTTTAGCGTTTGAGAACCTTTCATCGTTACCAAACAGTATCCAACATATTTCAATTATAAGAGAATAATCATGTTTTTAAGCAGTTTTTACACTGCACGCGACTGTTTAAGTTATTCACCATGTACACTGGATCTTGACATCAAATTATGTACAATGTAATCCATTGAGAAATTTAAAAAATATAATTTCTTTTGTTGCGTAGACACCTAAAAATAGAGCTAACTTTGCTTTCAACTTCATTTTAATGTATACTTTCTTATTTTCATGTGTTAAATTCTGTTTAATTATAAAAGGGATGTTCAAATTTTAGGGCAGATGTTGAATGTGAACCACACCTCAATTTCTGCATTTCATTTGATGTTTCTCAGTTTCAGACAATATACAAGATACACAATCGAGAAACGTGTTAAAGTTATTCAGGCTTATTATAAAAATGGGCGTTCAAATCAAAATGCATTTAATGCACTTCGTGATTCTTTTGGTCAACATAATCGCTCAAATTCGTCCATAATCGGGAGAATTGTGAAAAATATTTAAATTTCAGCAAAACAGGCCTGTATAAAAAATGAAAACATCACTGAGTGCCTTCTTAGTTCGTTGAAGGAAAAACATTGTTGTTTTTTGCGATAGTGTGGTAAAAGAGCAGTCAACCTCGACTCGTCGTCGTGTCATTGAAAATTCGGACCATCGAATGGCGGTGTGCCTTCGAGGTCGCGGCGGCCATTTGGCCGATATTTTGTTTCATACATAATTGAAACGTACCAATATTATCATATGAAAAAAAATGACAATAATTTCCTAAATAGTTTGTGCTTTATTTAAAATCAACATCGGCGCTTAGAATTTAACCACCCTTTTGAAGAGGTTCTTTCATTTAAGACCCACAAAATAACACCCGTTGTAAAACCAAATCAATTTTAACAAGTAAGAGCACTATATTCGGCTGTGCCGAATCTTTTATACCCACCACCAATTTTGTGTACATTTAAAGCAGAATATTTATTATTTTGGTAATCGCTACGGAATAATCTCTTTAAAATAAAATATGTTTCACTTTCTTTGTAGAGGGTGGTTAATTTTTAAGGGCCCCTGTTGAAGGTGAATTACACCAAGTCTTTAAATTAGTTTCCTGCATTTCATTTGACATTTCTCAATCTCAAACTTACTCAATTTGATCCGTGGAAAAATACGCAAATGAGCAACGCTTTGAAGTTATTCAGGTTTTTTACAAAAATGGGCGTTCAAATCAAAATGTGTTTTGTGCACTTCGTAATTCTTTTCAACAACATAATCGTTCAAATTCGTCCACAATCGGGAGAATTGAAAAAAATATTTAAATTTCTGCAAAACAGGTCTGTATAAAATGTTAGAGAATCTGTGAATGCCTTCTTAGTTCATTGAATGGGAACCACTGCTGGTTTTTGCGATAGTGTGGCAATAGAGCAGTCAACCTCGCATCATCATCAAGCCCAACAATTGAGCATCAACATTGTCATTGAAAATTTGGACCATCAGATAGAGGAGTGGCGCCAAGGATGGGGGGGGACCATTTGGCCGATATTTTGTTAAATACAACCATACAAATATTTGCACTACAAAAAGAAATAATAAAAATTTCCTAAATAATTTGTGTTTTATTTAAATTCAACATAAAATTTAACCACCCTTTATTACTGCGATATGCTACTAAAATGCTTTTGTAAATGTAGTTTTTCAATGAAAGTGGGCGTTAAAGTAGGCGTGTCAATAAAGTTTCTGCTAATAAATACAACTTAGATATCTCAATATAGTCCTTCATTTTCCCAAAAACTTTGTAAATAGAGAAATTACATGAATTTAAGACAAACCGTTATATGGGAGGTAGGCGTTAAAGTGGGCGTGTCACCTTAACTTTTTGACACAACAATAACATTGATTAGGAGGATATACGTAGCAAATTTGATCATCATACCTCTAATTTTGGCGGTTTTATGAGCTTTAAAAATTCATTAACGGTAGATAACGTGAAAACTGGGCGTTATAGTAGGCGTGTCAAAGTTCTTTTTGCGAATGAGTACAACCTAGGTGTTTCAATATGGCCCTCTATTATTCCAAAATCTTTATTAATAGAGAAATTATATGAATTTTAGTTAAAACGTTATATGGGAGGTGGGCGTAAAAGTGGGCGTGGCACCTTAATTTTCTGGCATAGTAATGACATTGCCTAGGGGAATATACGTAGCAAATTTTATCATCATACCTCTAATTTTGGCGGTTTTATGAGCTTTTAAATCTCATTAACGGTAGATAACGTGAAAAGTGGGCGTTATAGTAGGCGTGTCAAAGTTGCTTTTGCGAATGAGTACAACTTAGGTGTTTCAATATGGCCCTCTATTATTCCAAAATCTTTATTAATAGAGAAATTATATGAATTTTAGTTAAAACGTTATATGGGAGGTGGGCGTAAAAGTAGGCGTGGCATATTGATTTTCTGTTACAAGAAAGCGTGTCACCAAAAAGCAAAAAGTGCAAAATTTCAGAGTCGTACATCCAATTTTGTTGCTTTTATGACGTTTTTGTTTTTAAATATACCGAAAAATACACTGTGCGGTATAAATTTTCGTACATTTTGATCGATAACTCGTCTCCTAATGCATAGATTTAGATTTTTTTCGGGGAAAAATATTGTTTTCACTCAGGAAATATATATTCGAAGTTTCATGCGTTTGGACACAATTCCATTTTATTCGATGTTTGAAGGACACGGTTTTTTCGACCTACTCTTGCTTTTCGAGCTATAACTCTCTTCCTGATATTCCGATTTAGCCCATTTTCAACACCAAACAAACCTTGTCTATAAGAAAGATTCTGGCAAAATTTGAGTCCCCTAGCTTTTTCGGTGCGACCTCTATCGTGCTTTCAACAGACGGACATACGGACAGACGGACGGACATAGCTAGATCGTCATCAAATCGAACCCTGATCTAGAATATATATACTTTATGGGGTCTAAAATGGATATTTCGATGTGTTACAAACGGAATGACAAAATGAATATACCCCAACCATTTTTTTGGTGGCGGGTATAAAAATATATTCCTTGTATAATGATAAATCGAAAAACATTATTTGAAAACATGTTGTGGTGCAATATGTAATATAGTCAGGTTTACTTTCATTATTTGATGTTACCTTTGCGTGTTTAATTTTAGTTTTTCAATAGATTTGTTTATATACTTAATTGGAATTAATTTTTTAATAAATTGAATAATTGTATTTGCCCTTTCTTAGATTAAATGTCAACTGTCAACAATTGGTATCTCATTTAGTACTTAATTGTCTAGAATATTGCAAATGAAAACATTTGTCTAAAGCTCTTTTACAATTTTTCATCGAAGTATAAAACAAACGGTATTAACATCAAATGACAAAAGAAATAATAAATCGGTTTTTGAATTAAACAACACAAAAAGAATAAAGTTCAATATATAAGACTTTTCGCGTTAATTAAACGTAAACTAGTTATTTGCAGTTTGTCATCGACTTTTCAAACTTATGGAATTAATTAATATTAACAAGTAAGAGCATTATATTCGGCTGTGCCCACCAATTTTGTGTACATTTAAAGCACAATATTTATTATTTTGTTAATCGATATGGAATAATCTCTTTATAATAAAGTATGTATCACTTTCTCTGTAGAGGGTGGTTAAATTTTAAGGGCCCATGTTGAAGGTGAACTACACCTAGACTTTAAATTTGTTTTTTGTATTTCATTTGACATTTCTCAATCTCAAACTTACTCAATTTGATCCATGGAAAGATACGAAAATGAGCAACGCTTTAAAGTTATTCAGGTTTTTTATAAAAATGGGCGTTCAAATCAAAATACATTTTGTGTAGTTCGTGATTCTTTTGGTCAACATAATCGTTTAAATTCGTCCACAATGGGGAGAATTGTAAAAAATATTTAAATTTCTGCAAAACAGGTTTGTATAAAATGTTAGAAAATCTGTGAATGCCTTCTTAGTTTGTTGAATGGGAGCCATTGCTGTTTTTTGCGATAGTGTGGCAAAAGAAAGTAATCATCATGCCCAATTGAGCATCGACATTGTCATTGAAAATTTGGACCATAAGATATTTAAGTGGCGCCAAGGATGTGGGGGCCATTTTGCCGATATTTTGTTAAATACATAATTGAACTTTACAAATATTGTCATTATAAAAATAAATGATAATAATTTCTTAAATAATTTGTGTTTTATTTAAAATCAACATCGACCCTTAAAATTAAACCACCGTTAATAACTTCGATATGATAGTAAAATGTTTTCGTAAATTTAGTCTATTAGTGAAAGTGGGCGTTAGAGTAGGCGTGTCAATAAAGTTTCTGCTAATAAATACAACTTAGATATTTAAATATAGTCCTTTATTTTCCCAAAAACTTTGTCAATAGAGGAATTACATGAATTTAAGATAAACCGTTATATGGGAGGTAGGCGTTAAAGAAGGCGAGTCACCTAAAGTTTTTGGTACAACAATTACATTGATTAGAAAGATATATGTAGCAAATTTCATCATTATACCTCTTATTTTGTCGTTTTTATGAGCTTTTAAATTTCGTTAACGGTAGATAACGTGAAAAGTGGGCGTTATAGTAGGCGTGTCAAAGTTATTTTTGCTATTGAGTTCAACCTAGATGTTTCAATATAGTCCTTTATTAATCCAAAATATATATTAATAGAGAAAATATATGCATTTTAGGTAAAACGTTATATGGGAGGTGGGCGTAAAAGTAGGCGTGGCACCTTAATTTTCTTGCACAGTAATGACATTGACTAGAAGGATGCACACAGCAAATTTTATTATCATACCTCTTATTTTGTCGTTTTTATGAGCTTTTAAATATCATTAACGGTAGATAACGTGAAAAGTGGGCGTTATAGTAGGCGTGTCAAAGTTGTTTTTGCTAATGAGTTCAACCTGGATGTTTGAATATAGTCCTTTATTATTCCAAAATCTTTATTAATAGAGAAATTATATGAATTTTGGGTAAAACGTTATATGGGAGGTGGGCGTAAAAGTAGGCGTGGCACATTGGTTTTCCGTTACAAAAAAGCATTTGACCAAAAAGTCACGTGTGCAAAATTTCAGAGTCGTACATTCAATTTTGTTGCTTTTATGACGTTTTTGTTTTTAAATATACCGAAAAATACACTGTGCGGTATAAATTTTCGTACATTTTGATCGATAACTCCTTTCCTAATACATAGATTTAGATAATTTTCAGGGAAAAATATTATTTTTACTCAGGAAATATATATTCGAAGTTTCATGAGTCTACGTTAATGCGTTTGGACACAATTCCATTTTATTCGATGTTCGAAGGACACGGTTTTTTCGACCTACTCTTGCTTTTCGAGCTATAACTCTCTTCCTAATATTCCGATTTAGCCCATTTTCAATACCAAACAAACCTTGTCTATAAGAAAGATTTTGACAAAATTTGAGCCCCCTAGCTTTTTCGGTGCGACCTCTATCGTGCTTTCAACAGACGGACAGACGGACAGACGGACAGACGGACGGACATAGCTAGATCGTCATCAAATCAAACCCTGATTCAGAATATATATACTTTATGGGGTCTAAAATAGATATTTCGATGTGTTACAAACGGAATGACAAAATGAATATACCCCCACCATTTCTTTGGTGGCGGGTATAAAAATGGCGTGGTCATATTAATTTTATTATTTTGCTTGTATTTTATTAAGATAATCGTTTTGTAGTAAAAACCTTTAAAGTTTTTGTATCAGCTAAGTATGACCGTCACTCTGTTCGCTTCTTTAGTAAAATAAATTTATTAATTAATAAAATGCAAGAAAAGCTTATGTCAATAAGTCCCTTGTACCATCAGGATTATTAATCACCCTGTAAAGACGAAGGTTTCTTTTTTTTTACAGGACTCTATGTTTCATTCAAAATGAAAAAATGACTGTGACATCCTTGCTTTAACGGCTACCTCCCATATACTAAAGATTTAAGTCCTTTTTAATATTGTCGTTTTTTATTTTGTGTAATTTTGTTAGAAACTTAAAATATATTAAGTACGCAATATGTAAGTGTTAAGCTTGAGTTAAATGTATGTATTATTGTATCAGTTTAAACTATGCTATGACGATGAGTCGATGTTGAAGGCTTCTCTATCACACTATCGCGAACCAGAGCTATGTTTTCCGTAGTACAAAATATTTCTTTCAGACCTGGCCTGGTGAAATTTGTGCAAAATTCTCCTAATTGTAAATACAAAAAAAAACAAGTAAGAGCACTATATTCGGCTGTGCCGAATCTTTTATACCCACCACCAATTTTTTGTACATTTAAAGCACAATAATTATTATTTTGTTAATGGCTTTCTTTGTAGAGGGTGGTTAAATTTTAAATTTAAAACAGAGGCCGAATTACGGCACTCGAACGTGATCGAAATTTGAAAACTCTTATTAGAATCTATATACCTAAAGCATACTCGATCGTTCGAGTAAAATTTCGATCGATATCGAATGCCGTAATTCGGCCCCAGGTCTGTATAAAATGTTAGAACATCTATGAATGCCTTCTAAATTCGTTAAATGAGAAGCATTGCTGTTTATCGCGATAGTGTGGCAAAAAAACAGTCAACTTCGACTCATCATCGTGCCAAACAATTGAGCATCAGCAATGTTATTAAAAATTTGGACTATCGGATCGAGGTGTGCCGTTGAGGTCGCGGGGCCATTTGGCCGATATTTTGTTCCATACATAATTGAACCATACAAATATTATCATTAAAAAAGAAATGATAATAATTTCCTAAATAATTTATGTTTTATTCAAAATCAACATCGGCCCTTAAAATTTAATCACCCTTTATAACTTGGATATGCTGGTAAAATGTTTTCGTAAATTAAGTGTTTCAGTGAAAATGGGCGTTAAAGTAAGCGTGTTTATAAAATTTCTGCTAATAAATACAACTTAGATATTTCAATATAGTCCGTAATTCTTCCAAAATATTTATTCATTGAGAAATTATATGAATTTGAAATAAAGCATTATATAGGATGTGGGCGTAAGAGTGGGCGTGTCACCTAAATTTTCTGGCATAACAATAACATTGACTAGAAGGATTTCCGTAGCAAATTTTATCATCATACCTCTAATTTTGTCGGTTTTATAAATTTAAATTTCATTAACAGTAAATAACGTGGAAAGTGAGCGTTATAGTAAATAGGTGTGTCGAAGTTATTTATGCTAATAAATACAACTTAGATATTTCAATAAAGTCCTTTATTATTCGATTTATAGAGAAATTATAAGAATTTGAGAGAAAACGTTGTATGGGAGGTTGGCGTGTCACATTTATTTTCCGTCAGAAGAAAGCCTTTGACCAAAAAGCAATTCCTGCAAAATTTCAGAATCGTAGATCTAAATTTGTCACTCTTATTAGGTTTAAAATTTTTAACATATTGGAAAATACACAAACCTTGTGTATAAGACATATTCTGGCAAAATTTGAGCCCACTAGCTCTTTCGATGGGACCTCTATCGTGCTTTTAACAGACGGACATACGGACGGACATAGCTAGATCGTCGTCAAATAAAACTCCGATTAAGAATATACATACCATTTTTTGGTGGCGGATATAAAAACTCAAATACTTCAAAAAAACACATTACAAAAAAATTTGTTTAGCTCTTTTACTAAAATTTTGCAAAAAATATTTGACCTTGTGTCACAAAAATTGATCTGCTGATCACGGTCGGATCGTAACGGGTATAAAATGGGGAGGAGAGGAGAGTTTTATCTACTAAATGGTGCTAATTTCTTTTTGTTATCTTATGTTTTCTAGAAGTTATGGTGTATTAAAAAAAGGAATTTAGGAAAATTTAGACCTAAAGATAAAAAAAAATTATTTCTAAACATTATAAACAATTTATTTTCATGTACTAATGGCTAACAAATTTTAAAATTATACAAAACTTATTTCGTTTGAAAATCTTCTAAAAGTAAAATGTCATAGAACTTTAAAAATCAAAATCTTACTAATAAATTTCCTGTTTTAGCAAAATGCTGAGCATGTCTATTTTGAGTCACCCTGTGGCCCTTAAAATTTAACCACCCTTTACAAAAAAATAGATAGATAAAAAAAAAATTTGTTAAAATATGTATTTTAAATATTCAAATACTTATTTTAAATCTACTGATGCACATTTTTTTTTAATTTTTAAATCTTAAACCTCATAAGACTGTGTGTACAACTATATGTAAAGTTGGGCACAAATCATTACTCTAGTTAATTTTTGTCAACAAACTTCGGTCATTTTCGTTTTCACAAACCCCTATAAAATTCCTTTGTAGTTTGTGCAAAAAAATGTTACTAGAGTCATCTAGTGTTCTACGTGATGTTTAGCAAAGACATCATCCTCAGTGTTTGCAAAATGTAGTGGCGCCTTCAACAGATGTCGCCATCTGCAATGAATAAATGCTAATGAATATGACTAATATATTTTTATAAAAATTTAAAAAAAAAGTGGGCGTGGCACATTTATTTTCCGTTATAACGAAGACTTTGACCAAAAAACCATGTTTGCAAAATTTCAGAATCGTACATATAGTTTTGTCAGTTTTATTACGTTTTAAACTTCAAATATACACTGAGCGGTATAAATTTTCGTACATTTTGACCTATAACTCCTTTTCTAATGCATAGATTTAAGCAATTTTTGGGGAGAAATATTCTTTTGACTCGAGAAATATATATTCGAAGTTTCATGACTCTACGTTTATGCGCTTGGACACAATTCCTTTTTTTCGATGTTTGAAGGACACGGTTTTTTCGACCTATTCTTGCTTTACGAGCTATAACTCTCTTTCTAATATTCCGATTTAGCCCATTTTCAATACCAAACAAACCTTGTCTATTAGAAAGATTCTGGCAAAATTTGAGCCCTTTAGCTTTTTCGGTGCGACCTCTATCGTGCTTTCAACAGCCGGACAGACGGACAGATGGACGGACATAGCTAGATCGTCATCAAATCAAACCCCGATTCAGAATATATATACTTTATGGGGTCTAAAATGGATATTTCGATGTGTTACAAACGGAATGACAAAATGAATATACCCCCACCATTTATTTGGTGGCGGGTATAAAAAAAAACACGAAGTGCACGAAGTATATTTTGATTTGAACGCCCAATTTCGTAAAAGGCTTCCACAATCTTAACGTGTAGTTCAAGTGTGTATATCTCTATGATTGAATTTGTCAAGAACTGAAACAATGAAATGAGAAATTAAGTTGCCAAAAAAAAACGTGACGTTAAGGTGTGACCCAAATTTAACATCATGCATTATGGCTTTTCCACTGTTTATTAATATAGTGCTAAACATAAGTTTTAACTGAAAAGAAATATTGCAAAAATGTTATTTGAATTTAATTAATAAATTTATAAATTAATTAATTAATTAATTAATTAATTAATTAAAGTTTTTCCAAATCAAATGCTTACATCTTATGCTGTTTCTGTCTTTCTGTCTATCTGTATTTCTTCGTTTATGTAATTATTAATTTTATTAAAAAAAACTGCTCAACTGTAAATTTAATTATGTTAATTAAATAAAATAAATAAATAATTTAGAATCAAAAAACATTAAAAATTTCTCTTAATTTCTGATATTACATATTGTGTTTTAATTAACTTGTCTATATTTCAGATTTTAGAATAATTTTAAATGTTTGAACAATTTTGGATAAAGTTACTTGAAAGCAGGGTGCCCCGGTGGACTAGTCAGTACTGGACTTGTCAGTAGTTTAAGGGTTGCGGGTTCGATTCAGAGACTCTGGTCTGGTCTACTTCTCTATTCTATTCTTCTCTTTATTCTATATTAAGGCGTCACAATAGACCGTAATGGTCTCCGGGTGAGGGTGTGAGGGTAACTTTGCACCAGCCTTACCTACTTACCTACCAGTGATGCCAGAACTTGATAAGCAAAAATGGCTAAAATTTTGGAAATTCTGGAATAGCTAAAAAAAGCTTAAAAAAATTTCTAAATGTTTTATATAGAAAGTTTTCAATATTTGAATAAAAAAAAATAAGAAAAATTTATTTTAAAAGAAAAATAATAAATTCTAAGACCGTTTGTAATATACTCAATATATCTTTGACTAGTTATAAAGTACAAGAAATGTTATAATGGTGTTAAAAGGACCAATTATCATCAGAATCTAGTTCGCTATTATTGTCATTATCATCTTAACTTTCTCTAGATCCTATCAATTTAAGATAATTATGTGCTACTTCATATTGATAGCAGCATTAATCAATCCTTTTTAAGCCGTATCTTAAAAAAAGAATATAGAAAAAATAAAATATTGGTCTTTCGAAATAAACCAAACTCTCTTCAATCTTTATAAGTCAATATTGAACATGCCATTCATGACATACGACTTGATTTTGTAGAAAAGGTGCTCGAAAATTGCATTCATCGATTTCGTTCCTGCAGAGGAAGTCGTGGAGGCTATTTGAATGAGGTTTTATTAAGAACTTAATTGTATCGATTGTACTTAACATTAAATAAAAAACTTTTGAATTTCCGTAACAATAAGTGTGTTTTCTTTAAAGAAATCATATCACTCTTATTGAAAACACTTTTACATACCTAATGTATCCTCCTGATGTTGTAGCTTAAAATTCACTGGATTAAAAGGTAAAGGCTTGGCCTTGATAATATGTATTTCTGATACCATTTATGTGTTTCAGAGTGAACCGTTAAATCATATAACTTTGCATTTATTTCACATTTACATTATTTAAAAAAACTTTTTAACTTCTGTAATCTATTCTTTTAATTTTGGGTGGGATAACCATTCCTTCATAAACTTCTGGGAAAATTTTGTTTATTTTTCTTAAATTTCTTTTTTATTTATTAAATACATGTGCTTGTTTGGTTTTGGTTGTTTGTTTGTTTATGTAATATTTTAAAGAGGTTCCCATCGATGCAATTTTTAAATAGTAGGTTAAAAACATTATTTTATAGAAGAGTTTTTCACTATTTAGGAAACGAAACAATAACAACGAAAAGCTAAAAACAAAAAATAGCTAAAAAAGGCTAAAAAATATCTAGGAATGGCTAAAAAAATGGCTCATAGCTAAAAGCAGATTTTCCTAGCTAAGCGTGTTCAAAAATAGCGTAATCTAGCCATAAAATAGCTTAACTGGCAACACTGCTACCTACCTACTTGAAAACAAAAGAACATATCTTATAAATTTTATAATTTTTAACATACATTAATATATTTTGAATAACATGCCATTATTTACATATATAAGACACATACACAATTTACATATAAAGAATGTCGGCTGTCCAAAAATAATAAGTGTCATAAATACTTTCCCATTTAGGTGAAACATATCGAGCTTGAAGTTCAAACAAATATTCAATAAACTTCAAGCTTTTTTACTTATTCTCTGAACTTTCTGCTGAATTTGAGAATTATTTGTTTATTATCCAGATCCTCAAATAAAAAACTTTTTATAAATTTATTTTTGTGTTTCTATTTATTTATTTATTTTTATACCCGCCACCAAAAAAATGGTGGGGGTATATTCATTTTGTCATTCCGTTTGTAACACATTGAAATATCCATTTTAGACCCCATAAAGTATATATATTCTGAATCGGGGTTTGATTTTATGACGATCTAGCTATGTCCGTCCATCTGTCCGTCTGTCCGTCTGTTGAAAGCACGATAAAGGTCGCACCGAAAAAGCTAGGGGGCTCAAATTTTGCCAGAATCTTTCTTATAGACAAGGTTTGTTTGGTATTGAAAATGGGCTAAATCGGAATATAAGGAAGAGAGTTATAGCTCGTAAAGCAAGAGTAGGTCGAAAAAACCGTGTCCTTCGAACATCGAATAAAATGGAATTGTGTCCAAACGCCTTAACGTAGACTCATGAAACTTTGAATATATTTCCTGGGTAAAGACAATATTTTTCCCTGAAAATTGTCTAAATCTATGCATTAGGAGAGGAGTTATCGATCAAAATATACGAAAATTTATACCGCACAGTGTATTTTTCGGTATATTTAAAAACAAAAACGTCATAAAAGCAACAAAATTGGATGTACGACTCTGAAATTCTGCACACTTTGCTTTTTGGTGACACGCTTTATTGTAACGGTAAATCAATGTGCCACGCCCACTTTTACGCCCACCTCCCATATAACGTTTTAACTAAAATTCATATAATTTCTCTATTAATAAAGATTTTGGAATAATAAAGTCCTATCTTGAAACACCTCAGTTGTACTCATTCGCAAAAATAACTTTGACACACCTACTATAACGCCCACTTTTCACGTTATCTACCGTTAATGAAATTTAAAAGCTCATAAAACCGCTAAAATTAGAGGTATGATGATAGATTTTGCCAAATATCGGCCAAATGGCCCCCCAACCTAGGCGGCACACCACGATCCGATAGTCCAAATTTTCAATGACACTCTTGATGCTCGATTGGTGGGCACGATGATGAGTCGAGGTTGCTTGCTCTTTTTCCACGTTATCGTGAAAAAACAGCAATGTTTCCCATTCAACGAACTAGGATGGCATTCACAGATGTTTTCATATTTCATACAGACCTGCTTTGCAGACATTTAAATATTTTTTACAATTCTCACGATTGTGGACAAATTCGAACGATTATGTTGACCAAAAGAATCACGAAGTGCACAAAATGCATTTTGATTTGAACGCCCATTTTTATAAAAATCTTTAATATTTAAAAGCGTTGCTCGATTGCGTATCTTTCCACGGTTCAAATTGAGTTAGTCTGAGATTGAGAAATGTCAAATGAAATACAAGAAAAAAGTTGAAGTTTAGATGTGGTTCACCTTAAACATGGGCCCTTAAAATTTAACCACCCTCTACAAACAAAGTGATACATATTTTATTATAAAGAGATTATTCTATAGCGATTAACAAAATAATAAATATTGTGCTTTAAATGTACACAAAATTGGTGGTGGGTATAAAAGATTCGGCACAGCCGAATATAGTGCTCTTACTTGTTTTTTTTTGTTCAACTGCCAGAATTTTATTTGTTAGACAAAAGCATTAAAAATTGAAAATTTTAGTTAACTTAAAATTTAACTAAAACTGGAAACAACTCAAATAGTCAATTAAGTAAACAATCTTGAGAACATAATTAATTTATTACTATTTAGCATTAACAGTGGTTAAAAGAAAGAAATTACATGTCCGGTTATACATATTTATCGCTTATGCTTTTTTCTATGCTTAAATTGAGAAAAATACTGTCTTTAAAAAGTCATTAAATTTGTATTTAGGCTATTTTAATCTATGTTTGTGGCTTTACTAGAAAGTCATTATATGTAAATGTAGGCCATGTCTTTCCACGTACGTCTTGTCTTCCTTTAAGTGTGACAGATTATAAGTTAAATAACACTCTCTCCTTAAATATGATTCCTATCTGTTTGTTACGTACATATTTTATATTTAATTTGCCTGGTGCTGTGTTGCGCCCTGTATATGCCCCCATATTTGGTATTTAAGCCGGTATGCCTTTTGGCTTTCCTTAACACATGCCATTGTATGCGTTCTTTGTTCATCTTGTAGCGATTTACGATAATTGACTGTCACTATGAGCCGTATGACATCAATCAAAAAGTAAAATGGTTCATCATCATCGTCGTCATATTTATCATCATCTGCAGCAGCCTGACAAAGCCCTTTAACCCACAAATACTTTGAGGCAAAGAAAATGGTAGAAAAATTAATACGAGTAAAATGGAATGTAATTTGTTAACAAACATCTTCGCAGAATACTTAGCAAGAAGAAAAGAGAAGGAAAAACGAAATCAAGGACTTACAGCATAAAGAATGTTGGTAGACTGAAATTCAATTGTACTCGTATAGTCATGACACTGAAGCAACAGAAGTCAAAATGAATTGTATTTTTTTTTATTTATTTGTATTTATTTTATTTGTTTTGCCAACTATTTAAGTCAACGAGAAAACAGAAGTAATAAGAAAAAAGATGACAAAATGATAAAGATTATATTGTGACATATTCATTTATTTATGTTGATTTCTTTGTCTCTTCATTTTTCTATTAAAATAAAGTAGTTGAACCCGGACCGACTTGCTAGTTCCTACAAAGTTTAATGTCACGCTTAAAAAATCCCTTGAACTAGATAAATATTTCTGTATTGAAAAGAAAATCCAATAAGCTGTAAACACCAATTTTATAAAAACGATGAAAACTAAAGCCATCAACCAACTTTTAAACGGGAATTTAAGTTGTTAAACTTTTTTTTTACCACAAAAAATTTTTAACAAAAAAAATTTGTATCAACGCATAATACTTAGTTTGTTGTTTTGTCTTTATAAGTATGGCTAGCGCATATTTTAGTAGCAACTTTAGTCGCTTCGAGTTGCAAAAATATTAAACCAATTTTAATAGGATTCAGATTCTGCACGTGAGCAGAGAAATTAATTTCATTTTCGGATAAATAAGGCTTAATAATACTTTCGGATTTAATGCCACAACTGTACACCTAATGTAATGCAATTTGCTCTAAAATTTTCAGAACCTCGGATTTGATTTTTTACCAACTGTTAAAATTTAACTGCAAAACAAATACATTTCCGGTGATATTAAGGTTTTAGTTCTTGGACCACTTTCATCTTGTATGGGAAAAACAGCAAAGGTTTTTTATCAAATGTGTCGTAGTGACGTGCGTAGTAGAGCAGAACGCCTTCTAGTATATGCTTGTGGGTTTTCGTTAACACTTTGCTCTACACGTTAAATAACTTCTGCAGTGTGAATTAAATGGTTCGAGGCAAATCTCTTACGGTGCTATGTTGAGGGTAACGATGAACTAAGTAATGACGACAAAATGTCGGCGATATGCTTTTAGCATTAAAATCACCGATTTTAACAAAATCTAGCTTTCGACAAAAAAACCAAGTACCAAATTCTTTCAGATATAATTGATAATTGTGGCTGTTTGTCTTCTCTTCAAGCCCTTTCAAAAGTGTGGGGCTTGAAGGGGAAAAAGCCGTAATCATTATACCAAATCATTTGTTCTTAGATTTTTAGGACAGCATCTTGGAGTTTAAGGTTTTCATAGCTCAAGCTCTTTAATTTGATACCATAGTTGATGAGGCTAAATATATGTTTCATATATAAATTTTTATACGACAGTTTGTTTTCGCCATCATCATGGCTATTAAACTTGATATATTGTTATGTAAGTCATTCAATTGATAATTTCTTGCTTGTTTGAAGTGTGAAAAAAAATCGATTATCGTTTGTAAGTTTTAGTAAGACACTGTGGTGTATCTTAGTTTGTTTCGAACTAATTTATTAATTTTGATCTGCAATAGTTTTCGAAAATACTGCTTGTAACTCGGCAAACGTGTCCTAATAATAATTAGGAACTTCATTAACTGGATATATTGAAAACAGTAATTTTTTGAAGTTATATTTCCCTTGGGTTAGGTTAGGTAAAAAGTCCAAACCTATGGCCGGTATACACTTATGCCCAGTTGGCATGTTGTGCACTCCATGTGAGAAACGGAATTCCCAAACAAAAACCATAATCATATTTTCCCATAAATATCGGACTAACCCAAGAACTCAGTGCCCTCAATGTAATTCCTTATGGATCTCAAGTTCAAGTTCCCCAGGTAATCCCATAGTTTTACCCATTATCGACCAATTTGTCGTAAAGATATATCGTATATATCAATTGTAATAGACGTGTTTAAAATTTTACAAGAGTTAAAAAATATTAATAGTTGTGATAAAAATATGGGAAACAAACTGAATCCGTCGTGTTTATTTGCTCATATCTCATATAGTCATGGGGCGATTATGCTAGATTTCAATAGCGATTTGACCTTCAATATCTTGGAATTTTTATTATTACAACAAACTCAAATACTCTTATTATCTTATGCACAAAATTAAATTCTTATCTACACTTAAAGCAAAATGTATACAAGAATATCCATTATTGTATTTTTGACGTGATGTTAAAAGTCATAAAGGTGTTAAAAAGTTATTCATGTTATTTATTGTACTTTGATACGTTCACACAAACTGATTGTAGTAAAAATATGCTCACACATAAAATTCCAACAATATCTAACGTGCAAATTTAAGTTTCCATTTTTAGCGCAATAAAACTGAGATTTTTATTAAACTATTTTTTGCATTGAAACAAATTTGTTTCTTTGTTAAAAGAACTGTCGTATGAGGCATCTAATTTTATGGCTTTTCAGCATGATATTTCATATAAATATATTAAAGCTAATGTCTATATTACCAATAGCATAATATCGATGTATAATAAAATTTTATTAATTTCGATTTGTGTTTAAAAAAACACGCAATTTTGTTATTTTGATAGTGGGAAATTCGTTGTTAATCAATGTAAGTAAGTGTGAAGAAATGTATCAATTATAAAGTGTTTGAGTTGTTATTTTATTGCCCTTTTATGAACTTTTAAAAAACTAAATAAATTGGAAATGAAATGTTTATTAACAATAAAAACAAAATTTACATGTTAAAAAAATAAAATAACAAATAAACTTTTTTCATTAGTTATCTTTATAGACATATTTGGGGTGAAAAATAATTAAACAGAAGGAAAAAGTTTTTTAAAACAATACTAGGCAGCTGAACTATTAAAGTGTTAATATAAATTTGTAGTTTTGATAAGAGGGGGCTTAAGCATAATTTCTAGAAATTATTATTCAGTTGCTGAATTTATTGTACCCAAGTTTTATTAATCTTACCAGACATGATTTTACATATATTAGCCCATTCTTGTATCCGTATATGTAAATATGCATTGAATACACAAAATTTTGTCTGAGTATTGCCCTAAATAAATTTACATATTTTAAAATTTAAGCCTATTTATGTAAAATAGTTACATTTAAGCAAATGGGCCTTCTATAAATATGTTTATAGAGGGTGATTTTTTTTGTCATATGATTATTTAGTGTAAACCTTTTGACTTAAAAAAGATTCGTAACATGTGGTAGTGCCAAAAATGTTTGATATACTTAAATATTTAGTTTTACATCTAACTTAATATACAGTACTTAAGAATATATATATATATATATATATATAAAGGGTGTTTTTTTAAGCCCGATAGAACTTGAAATTGTAAAAAATAACACAAAAAATTAAATTGTAATCAAAATTTTTTTTTTATTCGAAAGATCAATACGTGACATTAACATTTGAAAATGATTTCGGGCATATGGGCACCGCGGCTGTTCTTGACGAAGCGCATTCTGGACGTCCAATTTTGGGCCACTTTTTCGAGCACTTCTGGCCGTATGTCACGAATAACACGAACAATGCTGGCCTCCAAGGCGTCAATTGTTGCTGGTTTATCAGCATAAACCAGTGACTTCACGTAGCCACACAGGAAATAATCGAGAGGTGTCAAATCGCACGACCTTGGAGGCCAATTGACAGGTCCATTTCTCGAAATCAACTTATCGCAAAATTTTGATTTCAATAAGTCGATGGTTGCGTTCGCCGTATGGCACGTAGCGCCATCCTGTTGAATCCACATCTCCTCCGGATCAATGTCATCCATATTTTCAAACAAAAAATCATTAATCATGGTGCGGTAACGATCTCCATTGACCGTAACGCGAGCTCCGGCCTCATTTTTTAAGAAATAAGGTCCGATGATGCCACCAGCGTGAAAACCGCACCAAACGGTGCATTTTTCTGGATGTAATGGAGTCTGTAGGGTCTCTTGTGGATTGGTCTCGCTCCATATGCGGCAATTTTGCTTATTAACAAGCCCGTTAAGCCAAAAATGCGCCTCCTTGCTGAACACAATTTTTCGATGAAATTGGACGTCCAGAATGCGCTTCGTCAAGAACATATGCCCGCGGTGCCCATATGCCCGAAATCATTTTCAAATGTTAATGTCACGTATTGATCTTTCGAATAAAAAAAAAATTTTGATTACAATTTAATTTTTTGTGTTATTTTTTACAATTTCAAGTTCTATCGGGCTTAAAAAAACACCCTTTATATATATGCTTTAAATTTATAAATCAATAAATGCGTTGTGCAGTTTGTTTTAAAAATTCGTATCTTTTCAATTTAATTTTAATTAATTAATCAAAACTTTGTACAATAAACACTGTTAAGAACATATTATAGCGTTGGCTTATTTCCTTTAAATAAATAGGATTTCTTTTTTATTGCAAATAATAACACTTGAAATTTTTTATAAAAGTAAGAGTATTTTATTTATTTAAACACACTCAGATATTGTTTTTACACTACTTTATTTCACTTATTGTTATACACATCTTTATTATACCCTTCACCTGTGGTGCACAAGGGTATATATAGCTTTGTCATTCCGTTTGTAATGTCTACAATTTTCATTTCCGACCCCATAAAGTATATATTTTCTGAAAGCTTATGAATAGAGGAGTCGAGTAAGCCCTGACCGTCTGTCCGTTTGCCGGTCTGTCAGTGTGTTGGTTGAAATCAACTTTTAGAAGCAACTGTATGTTCCTCAGACCTGTGTATGGTATCAATCTTTTGGAAATATCCAGGAATGAATTGCTTTTGAAATTCAGCACAATCGCCCCATAACTTTTTGAGATATGAGCAAAAAACCACGACCACCTCGTACATACATCCATGCATACATATATACTGGTTTAAGTAAACCTGTCATCGAATCCCAGCTGAGCCAAAAAAAAATTATTTTATTATATATATTTTTTTTTTATTTTATATATGTATTATTTATATTTTTATTATTATTTTTAATTTCCCCTTTAGTTTTTTTTTAATATTGTTTATGTTTTTAAAATTTTTTTTTTTTTTTTGTAATTTTTTTTTGGAAACATACATACGTAAACTCAATTTATAATTTTGCAATGGGATGTTTTTATATATGTATATTTTTTATTTCATATGAGATGAATAGTGATACAAACTATTGTTTTTGCATGACTACACTTTGTGAAGGGTATATAAGATTCGGCACGGCCGAATATAGCACTCTTACTTGTTAACCAACTCACTTTAATACAAAGTTTACAAGCTCTACTGTAATACTGATCATGTAAGCTGTGTTGTTCGACTATTTATAGTAACATAGTGGTGGTCTGTAATATTACGTACGGTCCACACCAGCCATCGATTTGTTCGAACAACGAAAAATTTTTTGTGCGCACATGAATTTGCCTGGTGTTGACCGCTGTTGTCAATGTTTTGTTCAAACAGCGTTGTCAGAACATTTGTTCGCACAACGATGTCTGATATTAAAAGGCACTTTGAATATGAAAGAAAGAGACGACAAATTAAAATAGCAACAAAATACACTTTATGCTAGGCGCACAATTGCGACGAACGATGAATTTCATCCAATACGACGAATTCGTCGGTAAAAATTCGCTGCGTAAATTCGTCTAGTGAAGCTTAATAATAACGAAGGAGTGACATCTTTTAAAATTGATAAAATTGTGTACTATTTGTGCAAAGAAAGAACAAAAATAACCAAAAAATTTAAAATTTTGTGAAACTCAGCAAAATAATAAATATCATATCTGTCATAGTAAATAATAACTTTTTTACGTATAATTAAACGTTTTCAAATAATGTGCTGGGTACGTGCAGTAAACAATAATAACAATTTTGTTTTTGTATAACAGGTAATAGTGTGATTATATTAAAAAAAAAATCACGAAAAAAATTCACAGACTTGCAAAAATCCAAATAAAAACAATTTTGGTAGTTAACTTGTTTATATATATTTTAAATGTTTTAAAATAAAATATGAAATAATAACAAAAGTAAAAACTAACTTTGTTTTCTAAAAAAGTTGAAAATTTAAACCATATTTAATAAAAATGGGTACCTTGTACCAATTTGTTCGTCATTGGCCGGCGTAAGAAATAGAAATAAATCTATTGCAGAGTTCGCCGCGTACAGCGAATTTCGACCGAGGCCATGATTGTACGCATTCTCATATACACAAATGTGATTTATTTTTTTACGACGAATATTCGTGGTGAAAAATTCTTCGTTCGTCGCAATTGTGCGTCAGCATTATACGGTTTCTCTATATCAAAGAACATGAACAATTTTTTGACAGTTGCACTGCCGATGTTTTGTTCTAGTCTGAACAAATCGATGGCTGGATTTGTAAAGTAAAGTTATATTTCAATAAATACGTAATGTTAATGTTAGGTCATATGCAAATAAATAAATGTGCCTTAAGTATGCTGCATAATAACACATATAGGCTGTATATTACTTAATATGATAGTCGAACAACCAGCCAACCAATGGAAATGTTAAATGTTACATAAACTACTACAAATTTAACTACTGTAACTTTAACTCTAGTAAATTATACTAATCAAATTATAATTTAAACCAACTATTTAAATTTAAATCTGTAAGGATATCCTATTAATAATTAGAATGTGATGGATCAGTACGGTATGCAATTTTACATGAATTAAACTTTATTGTCAAAATTCTTTCTGTCTAAGATATAAGATTCGTAAATTAACGAATAGGCTATTCTAGTGGTTTTTTTCAAAATTTCGAACTATGTTTTTCTTTATTGAACATTAATATATCAACTCTTAACTTACCGAGGAGAATATTGTTGCTGAGTTGGCGAGGGTCAATCAAGATCGCGTTATATCATTTCGTAGCTGTTGTCAACAATTTTGCGTGAGTTATTCAATCAGCTAAAAGGCACCATGTGAAAATTACCGACTTTTTTTGTTTAAATAGTTAAAGTTAACTTAGCTTATATGTGGTTTCAACAATACGGTGTCACATTTCACAGGGAATGTGATACCATAAATGAGCATAAGCTATGGAGCTCTTTATTGGCCGCCAAAAACATACTAGAACTTTTATTGTAAGAATACTTGAAGTCTGGCTTGCACAGGAACAAACCAGCCACAACCTGGAATACAATATATCAGCTACCATTGGTGTGGCACCGAAATGCTAAAAAAAGAATGCAAAAATTGGAGCTGGCAGACGAATTCACAATAAAATTGTGTTTAAAACTTAAAATTAAATTGTATTTAAAACTAGACGGCACGTATTTATTTATTTTGCGAAATAAGTATTGTATACAACTTTAGGAATTTTCTGATTTTTTTTATAATTTTTAAAATCCAAGCTGTCAAAAAATCACCCGCTAAAGTAGTTTTTAGCTGGATACTTATACGAAATTCTTGTACCCAAAAAAGGTTTAAAATTCCATTTTTACCTTATTATAGAGGTCACTTTTGGCTTATAAAAATCAAGTTTTTTTTAATGGTTTTACCTTCTCACACACATAAAAGTAATATATAATTTAATGAAAGCAAAAGTTACCATAACCGAAAAATGTCAGAATAGGAAAATATTAAATCTGAAGACAGCTAAAATTATATTTGATTAAAAAAATTGCAAAAAAAGGAAATCAACATATTACGTGACAAATAAAACAAATGATAGTTTTATAAAAAAGGCACGCAAAAGAGATTAAAAATATGTATGCAACGACATACAGATGTTAGTTTTTTTTTCTTTTATAACGGGAAAAATCTTTTCAATATAGACTTAAACCCTCTAAAATAGCCTCACTATACATATCCAGAGTCCTTGAAATATGCCTAAATAAAAGTTTTGAAAGAATTTTTAAATATATTTTCAAAAAAATATTTCATAAATTCTTGAATTATTGAAAATGTTCTTAAATACAAAATATATTTAACATCATTAGCAATTAAGATTATTGAGTTTTTCCTTTTCTAATTAAATACATTAAGATAAATTTTTATGTGTGCATTTTTAAAAAAAAAAATTAAATTACATTTTTTTTATTTTTCTCAAAAAATAAAATTTGTTATCTGTAAATAAAGAATTAATCAAAACTATCTCTCAAAAAAAATTGATTTTTTGATACAAATTTTCTATAGCTGTACAAGTCTTCTTTTACTGAAAGTTTTATTCATGTAGAAATGGCAAAAGTATCACACTTTATAATACCCCGAAAATTATTATGTATGTCAGCACGATTACGGGTGTTGTCGGTGGTATAAAAAAAATTCAATTCAATTGATTGTTGACATTTTTATCATCACAATTGGTTTTATGCTTAGTTACTTTTTATGTTTTTGCTTTATAATTCTTAGGGCTTATAGTCCTGCTGTGTATTTTGCCCTTTGGATAATAGTCCTTTGCATGTAAAGTAACAAATGTGTGTTTACCCCATTTTGCCCTCTATTCTTTTTTCTTATTTGTTTTTTAGTAAAACCGGGCAGAAAAAGAAAAACAATAGTTGTATCATTGTATTTTATCACACAATTCTCTGTTAAATCCCAGTCAGTTGTTTTTTTATTTCTATTTTTTTAAACCTTTTTTTGTGTTATTTTTATTTCTTAAGTTTGTGACGTGATTTAAGAATTAATGGCTAAAGAACGTTTTATAGAAAACATAAGTTACATTCTTAAGCCTTTTGGGTTGCTCTCTGTGGAGATATGCATGTATGTAGGCTTCTGCTAAAGTAAGAAAAACACTTTTAGAATAAACAATATCATTAAGAATTCAAATTATAAATATAAAGGAATACCCTTTTTCTTTCTTCATATAAATAGTTTATATTTAGTTGTAATATTTGCCGTCTCAGTTGTTAATAAAAACTTTATAGAGAAATAACTTAAATTGTTTTCGTAAAATTTAATTTAAGTTTTCGGCTTAAAGTATCGGATTTCTTAAAGGTTACTTTTCCGTTTTATATCATTAATGAAAATTTTGCTTTTTAGCACATGGTTTTTGTTTAAAATTACCAACCAGTGGTTTAGTAGGAAACGACCAAATTTTAAATAAAATTAAAAATCTTTTTTAAATAATACAGGCAACTCTCAGGTCTTTAAAATTTAGTATGTGCGTTACCTGCAATTTTGAATACGTATATTTATACATAAATAATGTAAATTAACAAGAATTTTTACGAAAAAAAATTTTTTTCTTTTTATATATTTTTGGCTGAACGTGAGTTGAAAAATACATGAACAAGTTTGAATTGTGTAAAATAACTTTATGTTCAGTGCAGTTGTTGAGAAAATAGTTTCTGCTGGTTTTTGCAAAACAAATTTCATTTGCAGCATGTGTTTAAAATAAGTAAATTAAAAACAAACAAACAACAACAACAAAAATTCAGCTGGGCAAGTTAATAAATTCAAACGAGTTTTTGTTGTTTATTTATAGCATACATTTTAAACCTTGTAGTTTTTAAGAGCTAAACTAAAATATATTTTTAATTATTTTTTTTTTTATTTTTTATAAACTGATTTCGAATCTTTGTAATCCCATACTAATATATAAAGAAGGAATTTTTGTATATCCCTTAATATGTGGAATCTAGAGAATTGTAGCCTGTTGTTGTCATAAAGTGTTGTTTAACGTTGTTGTTCCATTAAAATCTGGAAGGAGTAGGATCATTTGGTATAAATTGTGTTTTCTTAATATGGGTAGTATATGTCACGTAGTTATCTTTTCTCGTAAAGAGGCTAAGATTATTATTTTTTAATTAAGCTTTTGATACGAACCAATAGAGTAAATATATCTCAGTAGAGAGCATTACTACAAAGACCCGCTTCTCTAATCGTATATTAACTGTAATTTTGCGACTAAAAAGCGCTAATTTTATTTCTACCAGGAACAGCTTAACCCAAATTGTCCGGGAATCTATTTTGTTTTGAATTAAAATAAAATTTATTAAATCTATATCTACCTAGTAAAAAAAATTGGAAGTAGTGCAAAGCGAATTACATTTACAAGACTTCTAAATCAAAACATGCAAAATCACTTTTTTGTCATAGATTTTTTTGCTGGGTATAACATATAAAAATATTTATTTAGTAGCTAAAATGTTTTGTGTTATCCTAACGCATTGCTGAAAAAGGTAGCAGAGCATCAAAAAGAAATAAAAAGAAAAAATTCGCTTCTGAATTAAACTTGTCTCCTTTTTAATAATGTTGAAATAATTAGCGCACTGAAAAGATAGTTTGTTGTGCTTTTATATGCAAATAATATAAGCATATCCATGGATGAAATACGGTAAGGAAATGTATTCTGCACTGAATAAAAAGTTCAAAAAAATTTTTTGGTGGGTTGTTTATTTATTATTTCACAATTATTGACTTGATATTAACTTATATATACATATGTAGTTTATTTATATTTATACTGTGATATTATATCGAGAATTTTCCAAACAATAAATGGTAGAAATATTTATTTACCGATATCCATAAAGTAGGCTATGAAGTGTAAATTATTTATAATTCAATATTGCCAATCTCGCAAAATTAAATCTAAATTAGACAACAATAAATTACACAAATAAAAATAAGAATTTTGTTAATTAGTAATAATAAAACGAATGAAATCCAAATCTATTAAAACGAATTCTGTAACAATATATACACAAAGTAATTACTGGTAATAATGATAAAGAAAAATTTTAAAACCATTTTATCGAGAAGTTTTTAAAGATTTTTATAAAAAAAATGTATCAATATATTCATGTAGGATATTAGTTATGTAATATTTAACAAAAGTTTTTAAATTTATCATTCGTAATCATTCTATGATCAGAAGTAGAAAGACGCTTAATCGTATTTTAATTATTGAGATTTCCATTGATATTTAAAAAGAGCAACATATAAGGGAGCTTTTTTATGCAAACATTGATGCAATACGGTAAGGGAATAAAGTCTACACTTCTTGTAAAATTCTAAAAAAATAAATGGGATTTGTTTTATAGTTATTATTTTACAAAAATTTATAAAAATGTCCTTATTTACAATTTCAAAATATAAATTTTTTACCGAATGGCACTAGATTTTCCGACAAAGACATAATTAATAATAGCATCACCAGGTAAAACGTTATCCTTTTGTTCAACATAAAATACAAACAGTTTAAGGAGCTAATACACGGCATGTTTTTTAAAACTGACTTGTCAAATTCTCCACTGCTAATACGAACATGTCGTGTGTTAGCTTTCAAACATTACTTCTGTAAAAAAAAAACATGTGTTGAGATATCTGACAAAATTTCAATTAGAGCACGCTTTATTTTCTTCTGTCAAAACATGTGACTTCAGCCGTTGCAACGCGTTGGCAGAAATCTCTGCTGCTGCAAAGCAGTCAGCGTAAAAGTACAATTTTGACAGACATGTAGATTTACATATGTATGTCTCACAAATTTTTAAGTCAGATGTAAAAAACATGCCGTGTATTAACATCTTATTGATTGCCGCTATTACAGTGAAAAGGAAAAATCATTAAAGGTTTGCTTGAAGATGTAGAAAATAATTAGAAATTAATGAAAAAACTATTACTTCATTAAATTTATTTTTATAAAAAATTTTTTGTGATATCAAACTCAATCAATTTAATATTATAAAATTTAAAAGTTCAAATAAATAGAAAAAAATATCGTAGAAGATGTTTTGGTTTCTGTGGACTTTTGACAAAACGAATTGTTGAACTTTTAAATAAAAAATGCATATAAAATAAGTTGTTCTTCTTTAACTCAGTAGTAGATACAGATTATTGTAAGAAAATAGGAATTCTGTAATGCTTTTGTTCATTAATCTGGTCATTGCCACGAGTTATGAAATAAAACCAATCACAACAAAGGTAATACACAACAATTATTTTTATACCCGCCACCAAAAAAATGGTGGGGGTATATTAATTTTGTCATTCCGTTTGTAACACATCGAAATATCCATTTTAGACTCCATAAAGTATATATATTCTAAATCGTGGTTTGATTTCATGACGATCTAGCTATGTCCGTCCGTCTGTCCGTCTGTACGTCTGTCCGTCTGTTGAAAGCACGATAGAGGTCGCACCGAAAAAGCTAGGGGGCTCAAATTTTGCCAGAATTTTTCTTATAGACAAGGTTTGTTTAATATTGAAAAATGGGCTAAATCGGAATATTAGTAAGAGAGTTATAGATCGTAAAGCAAGAGTAGGTCGAAAAAACCGTGTCCTTCGCACATCGAATAAAATGGAATTGTGTCTAAACGTATTAACGTAAACTTCGAATATGTATTTCCTGAGTAAAAGAAATATTTTGCCCCGAAAATTACTTTAACATATGCATTAGGAAAGGAGTTATCGATCAAAATGTACGAGAATTTATACCGCACAGTGTTTTTTTCGGTATATTTAAAAACAAAAACGTCATAAAAGCAACAAAATTGAATGTACGACTCCGAAATTTTGCACACTTTGCTTTTTGGTGAGAGGCTTTTCTGAAACGGAAAATCAATGTGCCACGCCCACTTTAACGGCCACCTCCCACATAACGTTTTACCTAAAATTCATATAATTTCTCTATTAATAAAGATTTTGGAATAATAAAGGACTATATTGAAACACCTAAGTTGTACTCATTAGCAAAAACAACTTTGACACGCCTACTTTTACGCCCACTTTTCACGTTATCTACCGTTAATGAAATTTAAAATCTCATAAAACCGATAAAATTAGAGGTATGATGATGAAATTTGCTAAGTTTATCCTTCTATTCAATGTCATTATTGTCCCAGAGAATTATGGTGCCACGCCCACTTTTACGCCCACCTCCCGTATAACGTTTTACCTAAAATTCATATAATTTCTCTATTAATAAAGATTTTGGAATAATAAAGGACTATATTGAAACATCTAAGTTGAACTCATTAGCAAAAACAACTTTGACACGCCTACTATAACGCCCACTTTTCACATTATCTACCTTTAATGAAATTTAAAAGCTCATAAAACCGATAAAATGAGAGGTATGATGATGAAATTTTTTACATATATCCTTCTAATCAATGTAATTGTTATGCCAAATAGTTAAGGCGACACGCCCACTTTCACTTCTACTTCCCATATAACGGTTTATCTTAAATTCATGTAATTTCTCTATTGACAAAGTTTTTGGGAAAATAAAGGACTATATTGAAATATCTATGTTGTATTTATTAGCAAAAACTTTATTGACACGCCTACTTTAACGGCCACTTTCACTAAAAGACTAAATTTACGAAAACATTTTACTATCAAATCGAAGTTATTTAGGGTGGTTAAATTTTAAGGGCCGATGGTGCTTTTAAATAAAACACAAATAATTAAAGAAATTATTATCATTTGTTTTTATAATTTTAATATTTGTATGGTTATGTATTTAACAAATAATCGGTCAAATGCACCCCCCCCATCCTTGGCCCAAATTTTCAATGACAATGTTGATGCTCAATTAATGGGCATGACGATGAGTCGAGGTTGACTGCTCTTTTGCCTGACTATCGCGAAAAACAGTAATAGTTCCCATTCAACGAACTAAGAAGGCATTCACAGATGTTCTCACATTTCATACAGACCTGTTTTGCTGAAATTTAAATATTTTTTACAATTCTCCCGATTGTGGACGAATTTGAACAATTATGTTGATCAAAAGAATTACGAAGTGCACAAAATGCATTCTGATTTGAACGCCCATTTTTATAAAAAACCTGAATAACTTCAAAGCGTTGCTCATTTGCGTATTTTTCCACGGATCAAATTGAGTAAGTTTGAGATTGAGAAATCTCAAATGAAATGCAGAAAACAAATTTGACATCTAGGTGTAGTTCACCTTCAACATGGGCCCTTAAAATTTAACCACTCTCTACAAAGAATGTGATACATATTTTATTATAAAGAGATTATTCCATAGCGACTAACAAAATACTAAATATTGTGCTTTAAATGTACACAAAATTGGTGGTGGGTATAAAAGATTCGGCACAGCTGAATATAGTGCTCTTACTTGTTTAATATCGACTTTCTTTTCTTTTCTAAAGTAAATCTAATAAACTTTGAACACGAAATATAAAAAGAAATTAAACGGGAGCTTAAAAAGTTATATGGCAGTAATATTAGTGATTTTGTTTTTGTTTTTGTGCCTTACACAAAAATCACTTTTTTCGAAACAAATTTTTGTCAACATTCGTTACCTATTTTGTTTATCTTATTTTTTGTTTTGTTACACACATATGGTTTACGCATGTATTCTAACCAATTTCAAAAGCGTATAACTCCTAAAACACTAAATCAATTTTAATTTAAGGATTGTGAACATCTGCAAGAAAATTCCTTTTAAATGATATATTTCTTATTAAAACAGATTGACTTGCCTAGAATATACATATGTTTGATTGTTTGTTTACATCCATCAAAAACAAACAGATAAATCAACAAAGTCATACATTTTATTTTACAAAATCTACCATGATATTTATTTAGTTTAACTAAATTTGGTAAAACTTTTGATAAAAAAAAATCAAGTTTTCTTTATTACTTTCGGTCAAGTGTCATCAATTAATTTATTTACGCCTGTCTAAACAATCTGTTGAATTTCAGTAGTCCATTTATATGAAAAAAATTTTATTTGACACATCTTAAATTCTCTATTATTTTTGACTTTCCACACAATGATATCAAGTTCATTTATCTAAACTCAAAGGCGAACATGAAGTAACAATAATAGAAGTAGAAAATTATATGAAACACCGTATACATATGGATATTTCCATATTTTAAAAAATGTATACTTTTATAATATAATAAAAGCAAAATTAAAAAACTCAACAAAATTACTTCTTAAGAATTAAGCATTGTTGTATAATTATAGAAGAGAACCTAAACCTATCAAATCGTAAGAAAAAACCTTTTGATTACAAAATCTTCCATATTGGGAAATAAGCGTAAAAATTGACATGTTTTCTCTTACTTCCCACCTATTTAAGTAAATTTAAAAATTGAACCACAAGAAGATGTTATAAAACTAATAAAATTTTACATTGTCTGGTTTTCTGCAAAACCCCATATGCTTGAAGGCAAATATTATGTCAATAGGTCATGCTATTGTGTTTGCTATTATTGTTGCCTCTATCAGAATGTGTATCAATTTGCTCACCATATGTTTGTCAATAAGCGTTACTTTAACTCTGTTTCTAGGATAAATTTCATTTCTACGATGAGTTGGTGTGCCATTTTAGCAACTGTTCCATATTCTTCACTTTGTTTTACTGGTCAGCAATAAAGGGAAAGTTTTTCTTATGTGTATTTGTACACGATTGTTAGCTTTTTGATTTGATTTGTTTATGGCTTTTACTATCCTAAAATAAAGCGATTTTTTGCGCTCAAGTCCTTTTACAAACAAGATTCGAATATACGATTTATTACTTAACAAATAAAAAGATGTCTATATCATCACAATAATCATTATCGTTATTGTTTGGAAATTTGTATTAATACTGGCATTAAAAGTCTTTAGGTTTATGTTATTTCTTTTAATATAATATAAATGTAATGGAAAGTAATTATAATAAAAGTCAGACAAAGTATTGTTAAGGTCGTTTTATCAAAATATAACTTTTGTTTGGCTGTATTTCGTTTTAATTTCTGTTTAATTTTATTTATTTTAGAGAATTTTGGAGATGGCATGAGACTCGATTACCGCAAAACTGGTTAAAAAAATTAACTGAAACTTTTAATTTTTTTTTATTTCATTTTTGAAACAAAAGTTCAAAATAATTTTTGTGTTTTAGAAATACAATTTTAAATATTATTGCGACTTCTTAAAGATTGTCGAGATTGAAATCTGCTTGAGCTCATATATTTAAATAATCATTTAGTCTTGCTAAAAACTTTAAAAAAATATTTATTTTCTATTTGGAAATCATTGACAAATTATACATACTTACTCATTTGCTTGCAAGTTTTAAAATTTTATTTGTTGATAAAAATTTTACCAATTTTAGAGAAATGGAAATCGGGCATTGTCATTGTCATTACATTTTTTTTATATAATGTAAAAATAGTTTAAGTTATAGTTAATGGTATATTTGGTGAATTAACAAAAAATGTTTTGTGTCATATTGATAGAACACCTTATGAATTCGCTAACTAAAGTTTTTATAAAATTCATCTTTTATTTACAACTAGCCAAGCCCAGCGCGCGTTCCTGCGCCCCTTAATAAATAAAAATTAATTCTGAATTTTAATTATATATCAAGTGCAAGAAGCTAGAAATTATAACTCTTTTATGGACTTGGCACTACCCATTTTTCTAGTCACAAAACTATATAGTCATTACAGCTCAATATGTTTGCAAAGTTTCACGAAAATCGGTCCAGAGCAAGTACCTCAAAATTATAACTTTTTTATGGGCGTGGCCCTGCCCACTTTTGTAATCACGAAATTATATAGTCATGAGAGCTCAATATGTGTGTGCAAATTTTCAGAAAAATCGATCTAGTGCAAGGAGCTAAAAGTTATCACTTATTTCTTATGGGCGTGGCACTGCCCACTTTTCTAATCACAAAATTGTAAAATCATAAGAGCTCAATATGCGTTCAAGGTTTCAGAAAAATCGGATTAGTGCAAGTACCTCAAAATTATAACTATTTTTTATGGGCGTAGCCCCGCCCACTTTTCTAATCACCAAATTATATAGTCATGACAGCGCAATATGTGTACAAAGTTTCAGAAAAATCTGTCAAGTGAAAGTAGCTAAAACTCATAACTAATTTTTTATGGGCGTGTCCCCGCCCACTTTTTTCCACCCATAAACACTCCCTGGAATATGTACAACAACTTGCCAAAGTTTGAGTTCGATCGGTTTTACAGTTTCGGAGTCTATAGCTAACGCACACACACACACACACATAATAGATATAATAGATAGATAGATAGATAGATAGATAGATAGATAGATATATAGATAGATAGATAGATAGATAGATAGATAGATAGATAGATAGATAGATAGATAGATAGATAAAACAATGAATTAACTATTTTTTTTCTACAAACCCAGTTCATTAATATTTTAAATGCCGTAACAAAATAAATAGTTAACCGGTTGTAATTTGTTTCATCAATCGTTATATACCCTTAAATTCATAAAATTATTAATTACCTAAATTTGTTTTTTCCATTATTAAAAATCTGTAAAATATTATTTGACACCTAACAACTTTTGCAACATTTGTGCTTGCACTTATACATTAACTCAAACTAAGTAATAAAATATATTGGCCATTTTGTTATATAAAATATACTTACATTTGTTACTTTAACTATAAAAGACCTAACCACGTTCATACTAATTTTCTCTTGCTAAAATAAGTGAATGTATGTGCCTAAGTCTACATAAGTCTAATACAAATGAATGTATAAGATATTTGTTTCTTGCCAAATAACAAAACAAAATTTTCATTAGGATATTTATATAATAAACTAGAATTAAATAAATCAAATTAAAACAAGAGTTTTGTTCAAATATGGCAAAATGTGTTGTACAAGTTAAGAAATTGAAATAAAACAATTACCTTCACACGCACACATAAGCACACACATACTATTGGAAAACAGTTATGTAGTTCAAATTCAAATGAAATTTATTATGCAAGTTTATTGTGCATTTGTTTGCAAACAACTGTACCTTTGCGTACGTTTATGTGTATGTTTATGCATAAACATAAACGAATGAATGGATTTTATACATGTGTAATAATATGTGTGTTTATATGTTTGGTTCTATTGCAATTTTGTTTGTAATTCAAAAACTAATTATTGTCTCGGTAGGTTTAATGTATAATCTTTTACGTAGTTATTTTGGTAACTTATAAACATATTATTTAAATATATTAAATATTTTGCAATACATATTCACAATGTCTTCAATATATTTAAAAATATTATTGTTGGTAAAATAGCATTTTACACAGTAAACATTAATAGCTGCAATGAAAAGTAATTTATGTTTTTATAACAATCTGTAATCTAAACAATAAAATATACATGCATATGTATACCATCCATATAAGAATCCAATATAGAATTTAATTAGTTTTACTAAAGCAGAAAATAATTGTAAACAGTACCTCAAGGATTATTTCAAAAGGGTGTCAAGGAATATCCCTAACAGACATAGGGTTTACATACAAGTTACATATATAGGGTTATAAGGTGAAATACACCATCATTAACCATTTTACGTTACTCAAAAATAAAACAAGTAAGAGCACTATACTGTTTATACCCACCACCAATTTTCCATAATTTTATAGCTAAACTTAGGAAAAAGATTGGTTGGAAAACGGTTAAAACAATAAAAATAGTATTGCAAATATTAAAAGTTTGTAAAAACAACAGATATTGTATACATATTTATAAACTAAAAAATACAACAGTATTAGAAATTTATTGCTCAGGACAAATAAATTAGTTCTTCCAATCAATTAGCCTTATTAATAAGATTTGTATTCAATTTACTTATATCACAACCAAATTTAATTGTCTGTATACTAAATTTTAATTCATGCAATAAAAAATCTTATATTCCAGTGTTTTATTTTAAATAGAATTGAAATTTTAGTTATTGCAAGTAATTATTGGTTACTTGTATTATTACAATTCGTTTGCATTAAACAAATGCATAGAGTTAAACTATGTTTGGTGTTTACAAACGAAAATTGATACATGTAATAATTATTTATTACAAACAATTAATACAAATATTATATTTCAAAAAAAAAAAATTAAATTTTCCGTCATTTGAGAAAAATTTACATTAGTCAAAATCAAAATTTATATACATACATATATTATTGAAAAACATTTTTTAAAATTAAAAAATATAAAAATATGTCAATTATTTTTATGTGTTACAAAATAAGATCTGCAAGATACTGTTTTATAAGGTAAGAAGTTGATTGTGTATTTCAAAATATTATCATGCATTTCAGTACGCAAAATGAACTTTCATATGAGGAAATTTGCAAATACATACTAACGTACTAACGGAGATGCAAAATAGTTTAAAGTCACTCAAAATACATACATATGGACATGTATTAAGTTTTCGCAAGTTTATGTTGCTATAGTATCTTTGAACCACATCTAACCGAAGCAACTTAGCTTTGCTTACTTCTTTGCAGCGTTTGCATCGCCGCGTAATGCCACAGTTAAAAAAGGCGAGAATAATTGTAAAGAATAAAAAGAAAATCAAGAGTTTTTCGTAGTAATATTTGCAATCTTTAGTTTTATTTTAGTATTTAAATGTATCTGTATGCAGATATTTATTTTATTGGTATATAATGTCAATATTATAAAATTTAAAATACAAAAAAAATAATTGAAAAAAATATGTTTTTTATATTCCTCGGTTAAACGAAGAATTGATAATAATAATTGATTACTCTTTTGGTATTACCAATTCGATATTTTATTTCACTTGCATCAATAATTTATTTGGAATCAGGTACAGTTTGTTTTTTAAATATCAATAATACCAACTAATAAAATCTGCCAACACAACCGTTTGGTTACTAAAGTTCTACTGTTGCTAATAAATCTTCCATAATAAGAAACCAATTTTTTAGTTATTACAAACGAATTAAGAGATAGTACGTGGAACCGAAGGAATTCTATTGGCAACAAATTCGGTTACCACAATGAATCTGTTTTCTGTGTATAATTATTTTTTTTTTCGGGAATGCGAAATTTATTTTGTAATTTCCCGGGATCCCGCAGCAAAACAAATAAGAAGTAAATTTGTTTTTAATTAATAAAAAACTTTTTATTAAAAAGCATAAAATAATTTATAATGTTAAATAAACACTTCAAAAGTATAAATTAAGTAAAAATATTTTTTATTGAAAAAAGTAATATTCTTTAGATACGAGATCAAATATGAGCACAAAAAACAAATATACAGGTATTTCAGCTATGAGATCAAAAATAAAATCATTAGAATTCAATTTCAAAGGCATTTATATACAATGTATAATAAAAAAAAATATAACGTAAAAATCTTTAGCAACTTAGAAAAATCTTTTAATATGCTCAAAGCGTTTATTGACTGGTCAGAAAGTCTTTTTCTGATTTTATTAACAAATTGCCCTGTTACAGAAAACACTCGTCCACTTTATATCGATGTTGGGCGAATAGTTAAAAGTGCATTTAGCAAATACACAACATTTTGAGTTTTTTGACCACTTCCCTCAAAAAATTTTAACTCTTTCTTTATAGAAATTTTGAAGTATTGGTAACGTGGGCTAAGTTTTTTAATTTTTTAACACATTACCTCAAAAAGTAAATTAAATTTTTTGTAAAAATATTTTAAAATGTAAAGTTAAAAAAAACCTTGATGAAAAAATTTTTATGAAAAAGAAATGTTACAATAGAAACATCTGCTTTCGAATCGTAGCCACCTTTTTCACCTGTTTTCGTAAAGTTAGACTTTCAATGAAAGTGAGCGTTAAAGTAGGCGTGTCAATATAGTTTCTCCTAAAAAATAAAACTGAGATATTTCAATATAATCCTCCATTCTTCCAAAAACATTGTCCACAGAAAAATTATATGAATTTAAGACAAGTAAGAGCACTATATTCGGCTGTGCCGAATCTTTTATACCCACCACCAATTTTGTGTACATTTAAAGCACAATATGTATTATTTTGTTAATCGCTATGGAATAATCTCTTAATAATAAAATATGTATTATTTTCTTTGTATAGGGTGGTTAATTTTAAGGGCCCATGTTGAAGATGAACCACACATAAACAACAAGTTTTTTTGCATTTCATTTGACATTTCTAAATCTCAGACTAACTCAGTTTGAACAGAGGAAAGATACGCAAATGAGCAACGCGTTAAAGTTATTCAGGTTTTTTATGAAAATTGGCGTTCAAATCAAAATGCATTTTGTGCAATTCGTGATTCTTTTGGTCATCATAATCGTTCGAATTCGTCCACAATTGGGAGAATCTTAAAAAATATTTAAATTTCTGAAAACAGGTCTGTATAAAATATTAGTACATCTGTGAATGCCTTCTTAGTTCGTTAAATGGGAACCGTTGCTGTTTTTTGCGATAGTCTGGCAAAAGAGCAGTCAACCTCGACTCATCATCGGGCCAAAAAATTGAGCACCAATATTGTCATTAAAAACTCGGACCATCGGTTTGAGATGTGGCGCCGAGGTTAGGGGTTAGGTGCCATTTGGCCTATATTTTGTTCCATACATAATTGAATCATACAAATATCATCATTATAAAAAGAAATGATAATAATTTCTCAAATAATTTGTGTTTTATTTAAAATCAATATCGGCCCTTAAAATTTAACCACCCTTTAAAACTTCGATATGCTAGTAAAATGCTTTTGTAAATTTAGTCTTTCAATGAAAGTGGGCGTTAAAGTAGGCGTGCCAATAAAGTTTCTGCTAATAAATACAACTAAGATATTTCAATATAGTCCTTTATTTTCCCAAAAACTTTATCAATAGAGAAATTACATAAATTTAAGATAAGCCGTTATATGAGAGGTAGGCGTTAAAGTGGGCGTGTCACGTAAACTTTTTGGCACAACAATTAAATTGGTTAGAAGGATATACGTAGCAAATTTGATCATCATACCTCTAATTTTGTCGGTTTTATAAGCTTTTAAATTTCATCAACGGTGGATAACGTGAAAAGTGGGCGTTAGAGTAGGCTTACCAAAGTTATTTATGCTAATGAATACAACTTAGGTATTTCAAAATAGTACTTTATTATTCCAAAATCTTTAGTCATAGAGAAATTTTATGAATTTTTGGGTAAAACGCTATATGGGAGGTGGGCGTAAAAGTGGAGTTGTCACATTGATTTTCCGTCACAACAAAGCCTCTCACCAAAAAACAAAGTGTGCTAAATTTTAGAATCGTGTATTTTTCAGTATATTTAAAATTTAAGACCTAATAAAACTTACAAAATTAGATACACGATTCTGAAATTTTGCAAACATTGCTTTGTTTTGACGAAAATTAAATGTGACGCGCCCACTTTAACGCCCACCTCCCATATAACGTTTTATCTCAAATTCATATAATTTCTCTATGAATAAAGATTTTGGAAGAATAAATGACTACATTAAAATATATAAGTTTTATTTACATTGACACGACTTCTTTAACGCCCACTTTCATTAAAAGACTAATTTTTTAAAAGAGAATAATGATTACTGTTAATTACAAAATAATACATTCTGTGGCTAAAAAGTACGCAAAATTGGTGGTCGGTATAAAGGATTCGTCGCAGCCGGATATAGTGCTCTCACTTGATATTGTTTTCGTTTTTGGTTTATTTTTCTAACCTTTTTACAAAATATATAGTATATCCCAGCAAAAACTTGCACTATAAAATAATAAGTGAAAGGTACTAAAAAACAATTACAATTTGACTTCTAGGCCCATGATTTTAATACGGCCATGTCATGGGAGGCAAGTACTTACCTCGCTTTCTTACAAATAGGGACTTAAATAAGTAATTACCACCTTCGCTTGCAAATATGGCCTTTCCTTAAGTCATTACTAAAATATCTCTTAGTTAGACAGATGATACGTAATAGTCATTTAAAAGTAGTTGTTTAGTAAGAGCTAGTCAATACCTAATTTTTGCTGGTATTTGACGAATATATTTTAAACCTCATTGATTTGTTTTTCAAAGTATATATCAAACACAAATTTTATTATAAGTACATTTATGTGTTTTATACAAAAAAAAATGTATTTTTAGTTTGTTATAATTTAGAATTTTTTTTCTTTTGTATTTGTTACCCTTTAAATAATTTTTTTAAGCATTTCATTTGCAGGTATATTTTGTCAGAAAATAATGTTTCTTTTAATTATTTTATATATTTTGACAGGAAAATATTATTTAAAAAAATGTTTGTTATTAATAAGATGACTTTATTTAGTGTTGTAAAATTTTCGTCTAAGTCTTTGTTGTAATTCATCACTGCGTGCGTTCGAACAGATAATTCGCTTTCACTTAAATGATTAGCTACGCTCATGAAAGAGGATTTACGTTCCTTGAAACAGCAATATCTAGGACAACGTCTTTTATTGTGGCACTTTTAGGCAGTGAAATTTCTTAAACCACACGCAAAGAAAAACCATGGTTACGACATGATCATGGCGGACATATTATAGTTTCTATAACAATATTTGGTTGTCGAAAATAAGTAATAGTTATTTTTGTTTCATTTTATCATATATTTTGTCACGATAATTAAGCATTTGTTTGAATTGTATCATTTAATGATTACTTTTCGTAAAAATATCAAAATGGTAATCCTTTAAAAATAGTATGATTTAAAAAAACATAAATAACATTATATTCAAAAGCACTATAAATTAAAAATAATCATTAAATAACAAGTGAGACAACAATATGATTACAAATTAATCAAGCAATGATGTTTTTTTTTATAATAATTTGATTTCAACTGTTCTTCTTCTTGCTGAATAAATTTTTATTATTTTAAAAGTTTGAGATGTCAAAAAAGGAACACAAATTTTGAAAAATTAAAGAAAATTTAAAAATAAACGAAAAAATTTAAAAAAAATATTGGCATAAAAATTGCAATTAAATTGGTAAGTACAATCACTATGTGTATGTTACAGCAAAAGACAGTAATTTGCCGTAAAAAAGCAAAGATTGTCGGTTTTAATTAAAGTCATATATATGATTATTAAATGATACTTAAATTAAACATAATAATGATAACTGGTAACCATTATATGTTTTAACGATATTCATATAATTCAATCATAGTATGTTGCTCTTCGATTATGATTACCACAACCATATTTTTTCTTTGCGTGCATCATAAGGTAAATCTTCAACTTGTTTTCAAAATAATTGTCTCGTGTTATCAGTTGCTTCGATATTGCTGAAAATAATGCCTACAAAAAGGTTAAAACCATATAAACATATCTCAATTTTTTTATTATTAATATGTGAGATTATTAGGTTTCGTTCCCTTGATTTGATATTATTTAAAACTGATACTTTTGACTCTCACTTCAATATTTGACAACAAAATTTTAAAAATTTAAAATTGTGTTGAAATTTTTAAACATTAATACTATGTTCACACACGCGCCTTAATTGTCAATTTATAATATTATCGCAATTAAAGGCCTTATTGAGCTCAATTTACCGTACTAAAAATTATTTTTAAATTGAGCAATATATACTTAATTGTTTCACTTATTGTCTAAAACTCGAAATACAACTCTTGAGAAGTATGTTCAGTGAGAAGAAAATTCTATAGATGGCATTTCTAATGTCAAATAAATAAATATACAAAAAACAAAAATTAAGAAAATTAAAAATTTTTGATGAAAATTTAAAAAAATGTTTAAAAAATTCAAATGCATGCATATAGGTATATATATATGTATAAATATAATTGTAGATATATTTTATCAACAGGAAAAACACTGAAGAGAAGGCATTATTTGATTTTTACAGCTATCAAATGCTAATGGAGCATGTTAAATTGAGTATGTGTGAACACTTATTTTAATTGCTCAATCAACACTAAATTGAAAGAATTAAAAATATCTATCTGAACATGGTATAAGATTGAAGTTGTGAAATTTTTTTCGTGAAATATATAATTTGGATAAGAGCATTTTATTGAGAATTAAGGAAGAATTATTTCCATAAATCTTGGCAAAATATTTAAAAGGTAAATAAAATAAATAAATATTGTGCTAGCAAAAAAATTACAATAAAAGGAAACACTTTGATTTTGTTTAAATTTTCTTTGTGGCTTGTTCTAAGAGCTCTGTTTTCAACATTGAAAACAGGGTTGATATGGCCCATATATCCCATATCACTGGTGGAAAGGAATGAGATTGCAGACATTGCTGGCGAAATTTTTTTAAAAAATTACTGGCCACTGATTATTTAGAAAATTGCTTTAAGTACTAATTAAAACCAGAACCCAAACTTGAAAATACGTGTGTAATTTTCTTATATACATATAATCCTTTATTAAATGTATCACTACTGTTTATAAAAAAACTTTGTGAACGAGTACGACTTTTCAGATGCAAATGGAAGATTCTTTGGTATATGTTATATTCGTAATGAAACTTTTACCAAAGATTTACAAAATGAATTTTATGTAAAAATTTTATTTAATAAAGCTTTTATATTTACAAACAACTTGTAATATACAATTAAGTATTACAACAGCGACAACACAAAACCACTCTACCTCTTTCCCATGTCCTTGAGTTTTATGTATTACGCTTTTATTCACGTTTTTTTATAAATGATGGCTAATTTAATTCTAAATTAAACACTTAAAATAAAGCTGAATATCACACTGTTTATGATTGAACAACAGCCTATGAATTTTAATCTTTAATTGTAAGTGTTTTATATAGTAGAGATCACCCATTGTTTGAAAGAGATTTTAAAACTATGTGAGAATAAACACTATATAAACACTATCTTTGGTACATTAAAGTGTATAAAAAAAAACTGTGATTACCTACATAAGTAACTTTATCCGAGTACATGTTGTCAGTATCTGATACTCTAAAATTTACAATTGAATTTTATACAAAAATTCAAATAACAAAGGATTATTTTATATATTTTTTTCAATTATATTTCAAAATAAAGTAAATCCTTAAAACAACAGAAATATTTTTATTAGAAGATTATTAAATACATATTCCTTGAACTAACTTTACTAAAACTTGTTTATATATATTTTATAATAAAAACAAACATTTAATTAGAATTACAATAATATGTTCACTCATATAAATTGTATATGTATGAGAGTATAAAATAATAGTTAATAAAAAAATTTTTTATTTTAATATTATTTAATTGTTATTTGCTTATATGAACATAAATATATATGTGGCTTAACTTTAAATATGGGTTGTGGTGGATTATTGTTTTTTGCATGCTTACATCAAATAAAGTATTAAATAAAGTATTAACAAACCATAATGATGTTATTAATCTGTATCTCATTTTCAACTATTAGGGGCAAAAGGTATATATTGGTCAATCTGTCATTCCGTTTGTAACATTAAGAGAAATTATGTCTAGATATAGAAAAGTATATTCATATATACCATATTTTCGAATAACAACTGTAACAAAATTATAAAATGATGATAATTAAAAATTTGTAGGTAGATGAGAATTGACACTTAAGTAAAATTTGTTACAATTTTAATTATCGTTACAAATTTCAGAACTAAGGTATACATACCTTTATTGGTTCTTATAAATACTACAATATTTTGCGGAAAACATTCGTACGTTCAAACCTATTAATACGTGCTTAACAAAACGGCTCCACGAAAAGCCCCCCAATGAAATAACGCCCAGGAAACAATCCCCAATGAAGTAAACCCCAAAAAATTGGAAATAACACCCAAAAACAGTGAATGAAATAACATCCAAAAATAAATGAAATAAACCCCAAAGCAAACACGAAACAACCCCCAATGAAATAAACCCCATCAGCAACAAAAATGAAATAAAGCCCGAAATTCATAAAAAAGTCAGATTCATTAAGGATTTCATGAAGTCAATATGGACCAACAGCAAAATCGCAAATTTATTGATATAAATCGTGTGGAGGGCCGCAGGCTTCTTCTTCATAATAAGGATATATGCAACTTCAAAAGTGTGCCAGCATTTAAAATCAATTTTTTTTTGGTGAAAGAACTAAGTCCAGTAAATGAACTAAGTCCAGTGCAGTAAATTTCCCTTATACGATGGAAGCCATATCAGATCAGCCACCAACGAGCTATCCTAAAACTTTACGAATGGCTTGAAAATCCAACTCATGGGAGACGTTTTTATAGTTACAATATTGTGAAGAAGGCAGTAATTTTCTGTAATGGAGATGTGAGGAAGTATGGACAAAGAATTGTTTAATATTTCCAATATATTAATTTTTGAAACCCAACTACCAAAAAATTATTTTCATGTGCATACATAAATAATAATCTTAATACATTATACGTAAGAAATGGTAAAAAAAAACAAAATGGTTGCTCATGAAATCAAAATGGAGAAAATATACGTTGTATGTACAAATGCTGCCAGTTGGTTACACTTTATTATTGTGGACCTCCTTACTGCTTGGCAAAAGTGGAACCAACAACCGATTACTTTTTATTTAGGGAAAACAATCATTATTGCCTTCCGTAGACTTATTTCGTAGTCTGTCACGAAGGTCGCACCATCCAAATCCAGAACGTTATCATTTATGTATTTAAAAAGATATTGTAATATATTCAGAGGCTAAAAGTTTTCTTGTAAAAGGCCTATTTTTATATAATTTATTTACAAGCACCCCCAAAACCAAAAGCTTTAAAAATGAAATAACCCCCGAATACAAAATGAAATATCACCCAAATTATACACGCTATGAAACAAGCCCCGAATTTAAAAATTTGTTGGATGTTATTTCATTGGAGATTATTTCATAATTTGAAAACCCCAAATGAGAAATGAAATAATATCCAAAAAAAATGAAAGACGGCCCAAAAAAATTGGGAGTTATTTCATATGAAATAACACCCAAAAATGTATGAAAAAAATTTGGGGAATATTTCATTTTTCGTTTGGGCGTTATTTCATTGGGGGGCTTTTCGTGGAGCCAACAAAACAGGAAATAGACTTTACTTTAAAAATATATATTTATTCCAAACTGCTTGCATTTTTATTAGTAAACTGAAAAACGTAAAGTAAACACAGTCATATCATATTTGTTTTCTTGAAGCAATTGCTGACTTTAAAAGAAGTGCTAACAGACGTATCGTCCTATTGTCATAATATTCTAAAATTTTAAGATTAGTAGATAAATATTAACTTGCTTACTGTACAATTTTTAAACCATTTGAAATGTTTTAAAAAAGCCTTTCAATATAACAAATTACTCATTTTGTGAATTCATTATATGTGCAACAAATTTATATATAAATTTGTAAGCCAGTTTAATAGAAATCATGTTGTCTGCAGAAATTTGTTCTAATTCCTTTTCACAATAATGTTTGCCATACTGACCACAACAATAAGTAGTGCTTATTTCCTTGTACAGTTTGCATACGATAGTAAGAACGTGAGTGATCTCAAATGTTGTGAATAATTATCCGCTGACATATTTGAGCAACATCGCGCTATGACATTTCCATTGATTAGCCAACACTACACAAGTCGAAATTTGTACACGATTATAGTCAGTACAAATTTAATTCAATCGATGTTACAGTGATATAAACAATATAAGACAACATCCATCCACCGCAGTATTTAAGAAATCTAAATCCCAGAGACATTATATATTATAGGTCTAAGATATCGACTTATAAAATTCGCCTACAAATTTCTATGTTATTGTCTGCTAGGACTCGCTAATACGCGGAAGTCAGCAAAAACGGATCCATTTCGGTCATCTATGAAACTTGGATATTTACTTAAAATATTATTTTATCTCACAGGCTAAAGGAAGGAAAGCTTTTTTTATCAGAAATTTTATATTGTCAGTATATATCAATATAAATGATTATGATATTTATAACGAAGCGTTTTTGTAGGTTCGATAAAAAAATTTAAGATTGTAGAGACTACAACTAAATCTAGCGGTTACACTCAAAATGTCTTTATGTTTCAGACCTTCTAGAAGGCAAATTTATACCTTTTAGACTTTCAATCTCACTCCCTGCCCTTAAAGGCCCCTGACTAATACTCTACCTTTAACTTGAACAAGGAAAGAAAGGTTTACATGCTTGTATGTATTTTTTATAATTTTTCTATTCCTACAAAAAAAAAAAGAAAAATATATGTATAAACACATTCCTGAAACCAGAAATAATAAAAAAAGGACTTAAAAAAATTTTAAAAAGAGCAAAAGCATTAAATAGTAAACTCCAATAATTTTAGTTGTATCTCCAGCTTAGTGCTTAACTTAAAAAGGAAACAAATAAAAAATATGTATAAAAAAGCCAAAATTCTGTTACAATTTAAAAATCATTAACAGATCTTTACACCAAAATTTCCAGAGGAACTTTCACCACAAGGTCTTCTAGAAGTCCCATTTTTCTGAAGCTAGTGTGCTGACTCTTGCTTTATATCCCAACTCTTGTAAAAAAAAGTCCTACTTACCACTATTTTGTACCTCTGAGAAGCTTAAAATTATTTTTTTTCTGAAAGAACATATTATTGGTTGAAGTAACTATTTTTTATATTGATTTCTTTACACATGTGTTTTATCATTGCTTGAAAATATTTTAAAATTTGTGAGCTGAAGCAGCACAATTTCTATTACAAAATTTTTCAGTTTCAAAAATGCGTTGCTCTGTCGTCGAGTACTTGAGTTTTACTTATTGAAAACTGTCGGCTATCGAAAATGTGGCAGCAAATTAAAATTGTTAATTTGTTTTATTCAAAGGAAGTATTTCAACTACATGTTATGTTAAATAACCCATAAAGTTAGCAAAAAACCCTGGAATATAAATATTATTTTATAGTATTCGATGACTATCCTCATCATATTTATATGTGTGTGTACATTTATGCATACATATATATATTCATATTTATTATACTCATTATTTTTTTATCCTTAAGGCTTTAATATTCAGTATAAATCAAAAATAATTATCTTGTTCACATATATATGTCAGTGTGTGCGAAAAATTTGATTGATTATTTGAAAATGTGTACAGAAATATTTATAATTTATTTTCATTTTATTTACATATAAATTAACTTCATAAAGTAGACTACTGAAGAGTAATTTAATATGATAATATATGTGTATGAATGATAACAATGTGAAATTTGAAAATGTCAAATTTAAAATATTCATGAACATATACCGAGAGTTTATATTGCGAAAAGGCAAAAACTGTCATACCGCTTTAGGATCAAACTAACGAAAGAACAACAGCACTTCCAATATTAATTATGGTTCAGTTCGGTAATGTTAAAATGCATACAACTCTGTTAAATGATTTCCACGAAAGATTCACTTCTTAAAAAAGGCCAGCGATACCATTTTAGACATTTTCATGAAGAATTATGTTGGGTTGGTAGCGTCCAAAAAGCTTACTTTAAGCCTATTTAAATGTTACTGATGTAAATATAATTTTTTTTTCGAAGTGACAAAGGAATGCTTTTAAGATGATCTTCTATTGCTATATATAGGGCCATTATTACAACTTGCCGACAAAGTTAATGTTAATAAAAGGTAACTTTTGTTAACGTAAGCAATAAACTCACCATTAAGTATTTTTCGTTATTACAACCTGCCTGTAAAATAAATTGTATTTATTTTAAATATGGCAGCACCAAAGCAAACGCTGAACAAATTAATTAGTTATTTAAAAACAAAGTGGCAACGACAAGCAAATAGTAAACAATTCCCTTATACGGTAGAAAATATGATAACTTTTAATTACAAGCCTCACGTTAAAAGTTAAAGGTAGAGTGATCTTCCCTTTAACTTATCGGACACTTTTAGGTTAAAGTCAAGTTGTAATAACGAAAAACTAGTTATCTGTCCGATAACATCCTAACTTTAGTTATCGGTAAGTTATAATAATGGCCTATAGTTTATTTGTACTCACTATTTAAAAGAAATTTAGAATAAAATTTTATTTTTTACTCCCTACGTTTGCGTTTACTTCTTTGCTTTTATTTTTACTGTCCACCTGTAAACAAGCAAAGCAAACACGCATCTAGATGATGAAGATTAATGAAGAAGGTGAAAAAGATTTAGCCATTGACTCGTTTGGTGATTGCAATCGATTACAAAATGTAAATTGAAGTATTGATTCGTGTCTAGCTAAGCTCTAGAATTATCAATATGACCAGAAAAATCTCATACAGAGGAGGATATATTTCTTGAGGAATATTTATAGCGGCGTGCAGGAAAAGATTTTATTATTCGAAGCTGATCTTAAAAGTGCTGAGGAGGAAGTAAATGTTGGGCAGCATCCTGATACGTTAGTTGCTAAAGACAGGGCAGAGATCGGGTACTCAATCAAGCAATTCGTATAAATGCACATAACGTTAACCATGACACCAATGTAGGCCCTTCGCGAGCGACTAAAGCACTAATACAACATAGAATGCAACATATATGATTCCTGCTCAGTTAAGCGAAGCTCGAGCAAATATTATTTGATTCTAATGAAAACTCATAAAAAAATTTCGTAATTTTAATGAACAAAACTAACCAACCAATGATACAAATATAGAAATGGAAGCTTTTATTGGCCTCTTTCATATATGTATATGGGTGACTTAAATTTATCACACTACGAGGGTAAAGATGTATTCTGGACCTCAGAAACTGCTACTACTACTACAAAGCAATATTTAAAAAAATACTTAATTTAATTCGCTTTGACAACTAGTTTACTGGAGCGGCTCGACTACTAAGAGATATGTAAATCAGCATCACACTCAAACAATTGAAACCAAATGAATAAAATTCATAATTTCTTGCTTTTTTGGAATTGTGGTTTTCATTGCCATTTATTGTGTCAAAATAAGGAAAAATCAGTTAAAGTAGCACCTTATTCAACTCTAACTTATGCTTTTATGCTAAAGAATAAATATAAGCCGCAGTGTATGCTTAGTTATATCGCAAGGAGGCGTCGACGTAAAATACAAAGTGCTGTCCACATATTGTACCTAATGTACAACATTGCACTAACCGGTGGCAATACTTTTAAATTTGTTAAATACTTTTTCCTTAGCTGCATATATAACCTACATAAAAAATAAAAATCATAATCAGCAAACAGACAAATGCAAAGAGGTCTTGCGAAGATGTTTCTGCCAGAGATTAAATATCGCTCAGAAATTTCAAGGCAAATTTAGTCATTAGGTAGTCTTGAATCGTCAACTTATTATTTTTTTTCTTCATTTATTTTGAACTTCAGCTGTAAGGATCATAGATAACAACAACTCTTTTCACTCATTTATTAGATATGCCAAACTGATAGACTGACTCATTCTCATCCAAACCCATACCTTGTGTAAAAATATGAAAAAAATATTTGCTATATGCCTAGTAGGGTGATCGATTCGGTTTTACAACCGGTGGAAGTCCCGGTTTTTTACTCTTTCAGCTGGCAGTTTTTTACGAAAGTTAATTTTTCGAATGTCGAATACACCGGTTTCACAGAGGCCGGTTTTTTTATTTTTAGTTTTGTAATACCCTGATAAATCATGACACACAACACTTATGTTATTTGATTATTTATATTTTATTAACATGTAAATGAACAGAACATAACAATACTTCACAAACTTTTTACATTTAGTTTTCACGGGTGCTGCTTCACAACTAGTTTAGTTATCAACAGCGTTGCCAGGTCTTCACAAGTTTTATGTTCACTAATCTTTTACCAAACGTATCATACTATATTTATTACGCAAAAATTTCCAAAAATCAGAAGACTTATTAAATAGTTTTTCAAAATATTATAAGAAATGTATTTGTTGTTTCAAAAACAAATGTAAAATGATAAAATTAATTAGGCCTTAATATTGTTTGTTTTAAATGGAGAGCAGGTATTTTATATGTTGTTGCGCCTATAATTTTCTGTTCAGTTAATTTTTTTTTTTATCAAATTATTGTACTTTGTAATAATTTTTAATCTCATTTTCGAATTTCATAATATTTTGCTTCTACGAAATCTAGCGAATTGTACTAAATCACTAATATCTCTTCTAACATATGACTTGTATACTAAAATAGTTTGGTCATTATTACAACATTCCTATAAAGATAATGTTATAACGACATTCCTAAAGGGTTTGTAAAAAAATAAATAAAAAAATATTCGAAAATTTCATTAAAATAAAATTTTAAATTTAAACAATTCCGATTAAACATGCTTCTTTATTTTCCAATTATATTTCCAGTTAAATTATTTTTGTTCTCTATTATTTAAAACAAATACGAATTAAAAAAATATTTTACTTTGCATTCCAATTATTTGGCTTTTAAAAAATATAGTCTTGTTGGTGTGATAAATAATTGTTGCAATTTTGAATTTTTTAAAAATTTAATACCAACAAAACAAATTATTTTTGTAATTTTTTTCCCTTTTGTTAGTGCTATTGTTTCAAAAAATTTTAACAATAGTAGTTACGTTTCCTATAGTTATATCATTAATATTTATTATTTACATACATACATAAGTTTATATAATAAAATATAAATATGTATATCTTTTTTGTGTACACACATTGTGCAATTATTTGTATAATTTTTGTTTTTATTATACTGCAATAATCGTATTGTTGTACTAAATCAAACAAAAAGATAAATAACAACATAAAAAGTTAAAATTATAAAGCAAACAAAAAATTCTTTTTAAGTATAGCCTTTTTATGAGAATTGTTTACAAATTTAACTGTAAAATATATTTGGTTTATAACGAGCCCTATAATTATCTGTAATATATGTATACTTATTTGAATATTAAATTTTTGTTTTATTTCCCGACCAACTGACCTCACAAAAAAATTTTTTTTTGTATATTCTTCGAATTGCAGCTAATGTTAAAAACTCAGCATTTTGAAAAACAGCTGCTTATGGTATTGCTTAAATATTAGGACATGATAGTCTTTAATAAATCTCGACAAACATTAATTACAATTGAATACTATAACATCATGGCGTATTAAAATTCAAGCAAAAGTACTGTAAAAAAAAACTCAGACCATAATTGGATCTATGGCAGGGACATAAATAATCTCCTACTTTTTAATTTTTCCAAAAACTAGAAAAAAAAACTATGTTTTAAGCAAATATTTTCAATTTTACAAAAGTATGGCGACGCTGTTGATAGATTGAGTATTAAATAAAAGCAACATAATAAAACAAGATTTAAAAATAAAGGTGATTCTGTCTTACTACTGAATGCCTTTGTTTTCCAAATATTGATTTGTAGTGAAAAATATCGTTTTGTCGCATAAACAAATCCCCCCTGTATCACCTTTCAGCTTAAAAAATATCTCCCTCATGGCTATATTTCTTATAATTTTTTTTCTGAGTTATATCGATTAATATAAAGTTTCAATTTCCTTCTTATTTTTTTTAAGTTTTAAAACGTGTAAAGTGTACTTTGTTCTACCTTGCTCAACACATTATTTTAGTTCTATAAATTTTGTGTATTTTGTTTTATTTGCAGTATTTTTCTTTAATACAAATAAATATTTATTTAATTTTTTTTGTAGTTATTTGCTTATGTAAATTCTACTATATTCAATTTTATAGCTTGACATGACTACAGCAAAAATGTAGCACTTTAGGAAATCATAAAATATTTCTATTTGTGTGTTTTAAATTAAAAAGTTTTTGATTTAAATTTTAAGAACACAACAATACTAGAAACACAAAAAAAAAATAATTCTTTTGGTCTAATCAAAACAATTTTTAAATATTTTTATCAAATAAATTTATTTTGTATATTATTAAAAAAAAACATTTTAAATTTAGTTACAAGCTCAAGTTGATTTTCATGAGTTCAGGCATGCATATAAGAAGACGCTGACTGCACGTCTGCAACAACTAAATGTGTTGGCGTCTAAAAAAACAACATTACCCATCTAAAGTGATGATTCAACAAAAAGAGCATATGCGGTTTTCGTAGCTGCATCAGTTTATAAAAGAATAAAGTAGGAATATCTTAAGACTTAGATTTTAAACTCGGTATCAATAAGAAAGAAAAACTATAAAGAGCAAATGGCTGGCAAAAAAATATTAAAAAAAAAATTAAATTATTTTAATTTGTATATTCTAAAACAATTAAGAGTACAGTCGGACGTACCAAATCTGATAACACCATCATAAGTCTTTACCATAGTTTACATAGGTATAGTGACAACATCGTAGCTGTATGGTGCTGTTTATGAGCTGACAGCATCATTGGGCCGCACTTCTTCGCATATAAGGTCGAACAAACTGTTCTCGTCAATGATAACTAACTTCTTGTGACCAAATACTGAGAAATGAACCTAGACGAGATGTGGTTCCAACAGAATGATTTCACTTGCAACACAGCCAATGAAATAATGGGTCTTTGCGCGAGCAATTCAATGGCCATGTTACCTTTTTTCACACATTGGCTTAATTTATGTATTTTCGTTAAAAAAAAAACATAATTTATAACCGAAATGAGATGATCAAAAAATTTAAAAGGCATATCATTGATAACTGACCGACCTACAAAGAGTACTGCGCCTTTTATAAAATTGAAATTGGTGCAAAAATTAATTGTATTGAAAGTAAATATTATTTTATTTTTTTTATTTTTTTAAAAAAAAATTATTTGACAAATATTGTACAGAAACTTGAAAAATAAGCCCTCAATAAACCGAAAATATGTTTTATGAATACCGCAGTATTACTTTTCGAACTAAAAATATTTTCTTACTCTTTTCGAGATTTTAAATACCGCAGTGTTGATATAAGTGGATCGGAAGATGCTTCTAATGTAGTGAAGGGGTAGTTATTTTGTCCCACCCTTGATGATTTGAAGAAAATTTGTTTAGGGGCTCCTGTGCTTCTCCAGATAACTCTCCAATATTATAATATTTTATGAACTGTCCGGATTAAATTTTACTGTGATTATATCTACTAAAAAGTGATTATTTTCTAAAAGTGATGCAGTCTAAGAAGCATATTCTTATATTATATTCATATTCGGTATCAGCTCTTTTGTTACAGTTTAAAACATATATCAAAATCATTTAGTCGTTTAAAGCCCCTTGTTTCTCTTTGGTATGTTTTGGGTTTAATATATTTTTAATAGTATTATACAATGTATCTTCCAAATTTTTGGCAGAATATAAGCTTCTTCATCTGCATGAGAAACAACGTCTTCTCGATATCCACCAACTAATTGAATAATTATGTTATGTAAGAGTATTTAAAATATTTTTTTGAGTAATAAATATACAATGGTACGATTGGTTAAAAAGATTTAAAAACATAAGCTCGGAAAAGGAGAAACCCCTGCTTTTGTGGGTAAAAAAACGATGTGTTCAACATTAAAAAAAAAAAAACCACCAGCTGAAAGAGTCGGGTTTTAAACTGATTACAAAACCGAGTCGATCTATTGAATTTTATTAGAGCCAAATCATGTATTTTGTTATTGAAGGAATATTGAGACTTAAATTAGTACGTTTTATTACTAAATATATGCTGATATTACGCATTTCGAATTTATTATAAACTAGCCAAAGCCGGCGCACGTTGCTACGCCCCTTAATGAATCGAAATGCATTCTGAATTTTAATTGAATATCAAGTGCAAAAACCTAAAAATTATAATTTTTTATGGGCGTGGCATTGCCCACTTTTCTAATCACGAAATTGTAAAGTCATAACAGCTCAATATGTGTGCAAAGTTTCAGAAGAATCGGACCGGTGCAAGTACCTCAAAATTATAATTGTTTTAATGGGCGTGGCCCTGCCCACTTTTCTAGTCATGAAATTGTAAAGTCATAACAGTCCAATACGTGTGCAAAGTTTCAGAATAATCGGTCCAGTGCAAGTACCTCAAAATGATACCTTTTTTTTATGGGCGTGGCACTGCCCACTTTTCTAACCACGAAATTATTTAGTCATGACAGCTCGACATGTATGCAAAGTTTCAGAAAAATCGGTCTGGTGGAAGTACCTCAAAATTATAACCTTTTTTTATGGGCGTGGCCCCGCCCACTCTTTTAATGACGAAAGTGTAAAGTCATGACAGCTTAGTATGTTTGCAAAGTTTCAGAAAATTCGTCCAGTGCAAGTAGCTAAAACTGATAACTAAATTTTAATGGGCGTGGCCCCGCCCACTTTTTCAATCACGAAATTATAAAGTCATGACCGCTTAATATGTGTGCAAAGTTTCAGAAAAATCGGTCCAGTGCAAGTACCTCAATATTAAAACTTTTTTAGGGGCGTGGCCCCGCCCACTTTTCTTATCACGAAATTATTAAGTCATGACAGCTCGATATGTGTGCAAAGTTTCAGAAAAATCGGTCAAGTGCAAGTAGCTATAACTGATAACTAATTTTTTATGGGCGTGGCCCCGCCCACTTTTTTTCACCCATAAACACTCCCTGGTATGTGTACAACAACTTACCAAAGTTTGAGCTCGATCGGTTTTACAGTTTCGGAGTCTATAGCTAACACACACACACACACACACACACAGAGTTTCACTTTTATTTATTACTAGCCAATCCCGGCGCGCGTTGCTACGCCCCTTCATGAATTTTAATCGCATTCTAAATTTTAATCGAATATCAAGTGCAAGGCTAAAGACTATAACTTTTTCTTTATGAGCAAGGTACTGCCCACTTTTCTAATTACGAAACTGTATAGTCATGACAGCTCAGTAAGTGTGCAAAGTTTCAGAAAAATCGGTCCAGTGCAAGTACTTCAAAACGATACCTTTTTTTTATAGGCGTGGCACTGCCCACTTGTCTAATCACAAAATTATAAAGTCATGACAGCTCAGTATGTGTGCAAAGTTTCAGAAAAATCGGTCCAGTGCAAGTACCTCAAAATTATAACTTTTTTTTATGGGCGTGGCCCTGCCCACTTTTCTAATCACGAAATCATAAGGTCATGATAGCTCAATATGTGTGCAAAGTTTCAGAAAAATCGGTCCAGTGCAAGTACCTCAAAATGATACCTTTTTTTTATGGGCGTGGCCCCGCCCACTTTTTTAATTACGAAATTATAAAGTCATGACAGCTTAATATGTGTGCAAAGTTTCAGAAAAATCGGTCCAGTGCAAGTACCTCAATATTAAAACCCACTTTTCTTATCACGAAATTATTAAGTCATGACAGCTCGATATGCGTGCAAAGTTTCAGAAAAATCGGTCAAGTGGAAGTAGCTAAAACTGATAACTAATTTTTATGGGCGTGGACCCGCCCACTTTTTTCCACCCATAAACACTCCCTGGTATGTGTCCAACAACTTGCCAAAGTTTGAGTCCGATCGGTTTTACAGTTTCGGAGTCTATAGCTAACACACACACACACACACACACGCACACACACACACACACACAGAGATTCACTTTTATATATATAGACTAGCCAAACCCGGCGCACGTTGCTACGCCCCTTAATGAATCGAAATGCATTCTGAATTTTAATTGAATATGAAGTGCAAAAACCTAAAAATTATAAATTTTTTATTGGCGTGGCATTTCCCACTTTTCTAGTCACGAAATTGTAAAGTCGTAAGAGCTCAATATGTGTGCAAAGTTTCAGAAGAATCGGACCAGTGCAAGTATCCCAAAACTAAAATTGTTTTTATGGGCGTGGCCTTGCCCACTTTTCTAATCACGAAATTGTAAAGTCATAATAGCTCAATATGTGTGCAAAGTTTCAGAATAATCGGTCCAGTGCAAGTACCTCAAAATGATACCTTTTTTTTATAGGCGTGGCACTGCCCACTTTTCTAATCTTGAAATTATTTAGTCATGACAGCTCAATATGTGTGCAAAGTTTCAGAAAAATCGGTCTGATGCAAGTACCTCAAAATTATAGACTTTTTTTTAATGGGCGTGGCCCCGCCCACTTTTTTAATCACGAAGTTATAAAGTCACGACAGCTTAATATGTGTGCAAAGTTTCAGAAAAATCGGTCCAGTGCAAGTACCTCAAAGTTAAAACTTTTTTAGGGGCGTGGCCCCGCCCACTTTTCTTATCACGAAATTATTAAGTCATGACAGCTCGATATGTGTGCAAAGTTTCAGAAAAATCGGTCAAGTGCAAGTAGCTAAAACTGATAACTAATTTTTTATGGGCGTGGCCCCGCCCACTTTTTTTCATCCATAAACACTCCCCGGTATGTCTACAACAACTTACCAAAGTTTGAGCCCGATCGGTTTTACAGTTTCAGAGTCTATAGCTAACACACACACACACACACACAGAGTTTCACTTTTATATATATAGATAAATTGCAGCGCCCTCGCATTGACGATTTTATGTTAACGCACTTTTTCTTTATGTGCACTTTAACAATAAATTTAAGTTCTGAAAAATGGACATCTAAACAGTACACAAAAACTCTTAACAGAAAATTAAAATAAAAAATTATATTTCATAATAATTCAAAAGACATTCTACTTAGTTTATAGCGGACTAATTTCTCAATATTCTTAAATATTGGCAATTTGGTTTAGTATTTTAGGCAAGTATTACATTTTGTAAATAAACTTGAGTTATATAAAAAGGAGGGCACTAAAAGTATGTGTATGATAAATAGCTCAAGTATCTAGAAGTTTAATCATTAAGATAAATTTGTCTGGGGTGTTAGTTTACTTTTACTTAGTTTATGTCTAACTTATATAAAGGCTGTGAAAAACAATTTTATTTAAAGCACAAATTTATTTGGTGAATTGATGAGGTGACTTAAGTGTCGTAATGTCATAACGTCATAATTTTCTTAAATAACAAAAATTCTTAAAGATTTTACAATGAGCAATTTAATACTATTCATTAATTTATTTTAAAAATTTTGGAAATTATGACAATACGACACGTAGGACTTATAGGTAATATAACAATGTTTTTTTACTGGCTTTTAAGATCATATAAATTATGTCTTAATTGTTTCACTTATAAATAATGATCGTGATGACGATACCGTAGTTGGTTTCAAAAATGCTTTTTACTCGGCCAGTGTCAGGAAAAAAACACTTTTTGTGTGTAATCTTTCGTTTTCACAAATAAAATTCAATTTATTCATAAACGAAATAATTTAAAAGAAAAACAGTTTGATCTCGAAAGGCAGTACATATAAAAATCTAATAAACATTTTAAAAATATTTTAATATTAAAAATATTAATAATATTTAAAAATATTAAAAAATTATTTTTCATTTCTTGTTCTTACAGCTGAAATATTTTTGCTATTATTAAACAATTGTATAGTTAATATTTTTAATATTTGTTTGTACGGAGAAGTAACTATGCTATTTCTCTGGAAAAGAATTCATAGCACTTACAAGATAATTATCAAATTAAGTTTAAATGAATCAAATTGTAACGCAGTCAAATTTTTTTTAATAAACATTTTTTGTTCTTTTTTGTTACAGTAACTGCCTCGACAAGTATGATGAGCAAACATGAACCCATGTTTATATCCCGCTCAGAAACATTTAAATTTGTTGCCGGTGATACAATTGTCTTGCCCTGTGAAGTTGCCAATACCGGTGAGTACCGTTTTTAAAGCTTAGAAAAAATTATAATTTTATATAAAAGTCCTTCAAATATAAATCTATATTTTTGTTTAAAGATTTTCTAGGAATAACTTACAAGCCAAACACTTACTGTTGTTGCTATTTTTATAGTCTTGTGAACCAACACACTTGCAACCAAGAATAATCCTAGGATTAGAATATTTTATTATTCTCTTTAAACAAAAAAATAGAGCACCGTCTTAAGAAACATTAAAATAAGAACGTCCTTTAAAAAGTTTATTTCTACATGTTCCTTTCAGTTTCTTAAAGATATTGAAACAAAATAAATAAAAAAATTTCTTTTGTTATTTTAAGATTCCCTTGTACTTGTTGATTTCTTAGCAACAGTTAAAGATTATTTATACACATGTAAATAGAAAAACTAATCTATATCACTGAGATTAAAATGCTTCGAGCACACTTCAATTGAGTTGTTTTATAAAAAAAAATTAATTTATTGTAAAAAAACACAGTTCAGTTAACTGTTGTGGTGTCCGATTTCTCTGTTTTTTTAGGTTTATGCTTATTAAAATTGGAAAAAAATTAATGGTGTTATATCACCCCTCGTGATTTGAAGTAGTTAGAATGTATAATAAATTGTAGTTTGCGGATAAGATAACGCTTAAAATGCTTCAATAAAAATACGAAATGGATCATATCAAGCAAGTGACTAGATCTTTATTGTTACAACAACAACTCGACCTTACTAAATCTTACCAATAATAAGGAATTTGTAATTTTCAGCTGACACAATTTAAATAACTTATGTAGGTCATCGAACTTAAGGAAAATAGCAAATATAATGTGTAATAATTCTAATGTAATAACGTGTACTACACAACTATGTAGGCCGTGAAATAAGTCTGTTATAATTCCTCATCCTCATCACATGTAATTTCTGTCATATAAATAATTAAAAAGTTAAACTTAACACTAACTTGGTTCACAAAAATTTATATTTTAATTTATTGTTTATCTGTATAAGATTTATGTACATAGAAATAACCCCCTTAATGCCAAAGTACTTTTTAAATAACAATTGATTATATTTGTGATCCCCTGTGCCCATAAAATAGGAACAACCAAAGAAAGTTGTTTGAGTTAAAACAAATTTAATTTTGAAATTTAGATTTAAATAACGATCAGAAGTTTTATTATTACTCTTGACGTTTATGATGTCAAAACATTTCCGTATAATTTTATGAAACACACGTACCCAATAACTTTTTTATATCCTTTTGATTTTCCATAAAATGAAGAGTAAGGAACAACAGCATCCAATAAGTATGCAATAAAAAAACTTAAAAAAAAAAGGAAAGTTTTTTATGAGACACTTTTATTACTAATGAATGTGGTTTGGGATATACACGTGTATACTATTTGACAAATAACAGAATAAATAATGGGTATGAAGATATGTAAATACTTAAGGCTTTTTAAAATGAAGAAAAAGAAGTAGATATTAAGGATCACTCTGTATTATGATAGTCGCCAATAGAAAGTTTTCAATTAGTCCTGCATCAAAAAGTTATTTTCTAAAATAAAAAGTTTAAAATTATAATTTTTTTTTTCAGAATATTGCAAAACAATTTATTTTTTTTGATGAAATTAAAATAGAAAGCTTTTGTCGCATCCGTATAACTAAAGCATGGCTTGAACAAAATGTAAATTTATGAGGATTTTATGAAAATTATTTGTGTCAGCAATGCTTCAATTTACGTGAAGATGTTTTTTGTTTTTGTGTGAGCGTTAAAAATTAAATATCTCTAAAGGCAGTAAGTCACGAACATGGCTAAAAATTATCCTAGGGATGAAAAATATTTTTCAATGTAGTTTTTTCATCTGACAGAAATCTTAAAAAAATGAAATAAAAAAAATTATTTAAATTAACTGAAAATACAATTGAAATTTATAATTCAATTAGGTATTTAATTATAAATTTTTCAGCAATCATTTTGTATGTAATGAACTATACTAAAATTATCAATTTTCAGCTCTTGGCAATAACATTTTTCATGAAATAATGTTGGTCTATTGATAATTTAAGATTGTATATTACACTATAATATTCGCTACTTCGCTAGCTCAGTTCTTACTGTTTAATCTCTCTTTTAATAACAAAGTAATTTTACGTTAAATTTAAAAAAATTTGTTTCTTTGATTAATTTTATTTTTAAAAATTTTAAATTACTGCAAGGAAATTCAATAGTGAAATTAATAAATCTGCGTTGAAAAAAAGTGTAGCCCATATTACTTTCATTCTTAACCTGATGTTCCCTAATTTTTAAATTTTAGCTTTATAAACGTAGAAAATTAAAAAGAATTAAACCTAATACTTTTAGACTCATCTTGGATAAGTAGTCATAAATATTAAAATCCGAGATTCACGAAAGTAGAAAATACAAAAAAATTCTATAAAAGACCTAAATATACCTTATTGAATGCCCAATATATTTTTAATATCAACTTACATCGATAGTCCATCATATCAAGGATCTAGATTCATAAACCAGAAAAATTTTCAGAAGTAGCCATTTTGTCTCCCATAACATTTTTAGGCTCTCCCCTAGTCAATAGTCACCAATTTCAAAATTCTAGCTTCGTTACCGTAGAAAATACAAAATGTATCATAAAAATGCGAGCAGTTCATTTTGGATCGCCCATATAAATATTTTGTCTACTCTCGGATCAATCTCTAATTTTTAAAGTCAACAAAAAGTACCACAATAATCCAAAAAATACCTTTTTTGGTTCCCATAACATTTTCAGTATCAACTGGAATTAATTGTCACTAATATCAATATTCCAGCTTTATGAACGTAAAACTATAAAAAACTGAAAACGTATCCTTTTTAATGAGCGACAAATTAAAGTAATCTAGATACTTTTATATAAAAAAAAATTGGTTTGCATTAACAAATTTAAAAGTTTTTTCATTAACTCGCTGCACACCATAATAAATTAAATACACACTGAGAGAATAGCTTGCGGCGAAATAAAACATTTATGTTTTACTCGTAACATAAAGGTTTGAAATATTTTCATGATACTTGTTTTAGGGAAACAATTTTGTATAAGTACTTTAATGCAAAGATGTATTTATGTGTGTACAGTAGCTAGCGTTACAACTTTTTTGGAAAAGATGGTTTTTCTATCTTTTGAGTCTTGCTTGCTGATGTGTCTTTGCTACAAATCACCCTTTTTTACTTCTGACCAAAGAAGTGTTTGTGTTTAAAGATTTCTATTCAAATATTTTTTTAGAGAAATGCGAATTAAAAATAATAAGCGCGATTGATGGAGAACTATATAAAAACGTACAAGAGTTGCGAATAAGGTGGTATTTTGCTTAAAAGTGTGGCTCATAAAAAATTTAAAGGATTGCAAAATATCCTCTAAATGCATTTTCTTTGTATTAGTGGTAAAACACCTACTTGTATTTTTGCTCTTATCTTCATACAAAAAGTGTATGTAATTCGGCACTCTAAAAAGTGTAACTATATATAATAAAAATTTTACGGGTACAAAGAATATTAAACACAAAATATTTTAAGAAAGACTACGCAGTTGTTTTTATTATGATTGCCACAGTATAAATAAGTATTTTCTTATACTTAATTTTTTTAAACCAACAAACAAAATTACAGTCGAACTTCTCTACAACGTAATAGCTGGTAACCGATTAAGTTATCAAAGCTATTAAGGAATAAAAAATGTATCCCGTTAATTATTTGTCGATGTTATTATTGCATTGAAAGATGATCGTATTCGGGCGTTAAAATTTCAGTTGGTTTTAAATCAGTTTCACAGTCAATATTTTCTAAAACTTAATATGTAATACGTACAATAAAAGTAAAAAAATATATAAAACATGTATGCATTGTGTGTTCATATTAACTTTTCACAACACTTTGAAGAATATTGTCATCCTAAAGCTTAACGTTTATATGAAAGTTTTAGTTACTTTTTTTTGAGGCAACAAATCTATGTATGAAAATATTTTATTCGTTACGGAGTAGAATTCGTTGAAGTGAAGTTCGTTAACAGGAAGTTCGACTGTACTTAAATTTATTTTTACATATGAGTTTAACCCGGTTTTTATAAAAGGTAACAAAAATTACCTTTAAAACTTTATATTAACAACAGTAATAAATAAAAATAATAATGTCGTTACTGCAACTTGCCGAACATAATTTTCGTTATGTAAAAATGGTAGCGTATTTACTTTCAACTTCCAAACTGCATGGTTTTTTTGTATACATTTTTAAGAGCAACATGTCAGAGCGCTTTATTTCGCTGTGCTTAATCTTATTATGGCCTTCACAAAAGTATACGGCATATAACAGAATTATAATTCATATAAGATGTGAAACAGATTTACACTTGTTCAATCTTTACTGTTGTTGATTCGTGGCATGTCATTATGTAGGTGTGGGATCATGTTCGTGCAACGTACAGTAAACAAACGAAAGACTTTGTACTACATACATTTGTACCTTTGAAAAGCATACAAAATATAAAAAATTAAATATTTTTGCCATCATGTAGATACATACACATTCATATATATTTAAGTGTTTATCAGCATTGCCTGCTTTTATTGTTGTTTTAAAATTGAATTTTCTTGTTGCAATCTCAATAAAAAACATTTTCATTGTTGGTTTTTGACTCATATCTAAGCAACAAATAGGTGGAAATTACTAATTTTTAATATTAAATCTTTCGAACTGATAAACCAGTACTGCATACAAGTCAATGGGATATATAGTGGCTTCAAAACGTTGATTTCAACACTCACATGGATGGACATACTGTCATTATTAAATATATTTATCTATGTATATATATAAGGATTTCAAATACATATGCTGAAGGGGACATTATCGTAGAGCAATGCAATTCTGAATGTATATTTTCTGAGTATAAGAAATATTTTTTCCAAAAAATTCTAGATAAAAATGTACGAAAATTAATACCGCTCAATGTATATTTAAAATTTGAAAAGTAATAAAACTTACAATCTAGATGTATGATTCTAAATTTTTGCAACCATTGCTTTTTGCTCAAGTGATTCGTACTAACGAAAAATAAATGTGACACACCCACTTTTACGCCCTCCTCCGATATAACGCTTTATCTCAAATTCATTTAAAATCAGTTTGATTTTCATCGTATTCAGACCCTTGTAGTATAAAAAATATATTTTCTGGATATTTAATTAATTTCTTCTCAATTTAAAGGGTATTTTAGGCTCCTTTTTAACAATTGGCCGAAAAAGACGACTATGCTAAAGATCTAGAGGTATAAACTTATCCAAAATTACTATTGCTTGTATATGTATGCTTTTGATATATAATTGTTTAACTGAAGTGAAATTGTCGCAAGGCTTTCAATGCCTATTCACCCATGAAAAAAGTTGAACACCAACCAAAATTCGGAAGGATTTTTTAAATTCAAAGTTCAAATTATAATGAAAATTAAAGCATGTCACTAAAGTCGTTAAATTATTTATTTATTTTTTATTCAATGACCACAATTGTTTACAACCATAATTATTGCGTCTTTATTATGCGTCAGTAACTTTCAGCTCTATTAATATATAATTATTATGAATAATATTTCATATTCATCTACAGACATATTTGTTTTTACAAATTTACATTTTTAAAAAATATTTACTTTTAGCGTTTTGATAAACAAATATCTTTTTTAGCTTTGTAAAAGTTATTTTACCCTTTTCGTTTGATTAAAAAATTACTAGATAATTATTGTTTATGCATACTTAACAATTCTTCTAATCTATTTTCCTGACTTTGATATGCAAATATGTTGTGTAAATAAAATCATCACCACATAAGTATTATTCAAATAATTAATGTATGTAAATATTTTGTGAAGGCAAACAGCCATTAAAAAACACAGCTCTACACAATGAAAGAAAATAAAAAACGTGACACTTAATTTTAATTTTTTTTTATAACTCTGTTAGCGCTTTTCTTTCCTTACAAAGTAATGAGCTGAAATGCTAATTTCTATATCTTTATCACTTTTATATCTATGCATTTATTAGCATAATTTTGTTGTTATCATTGCAATTAGATATATATTTATTGTTCTTACTTACAATGAGATATATAGAATAAGTTATTATTTTGTCAATTCTAAATATATATTTGGTAGTCTTAATCGCATTAAATGATTCAGAGGCATATCGTATATTATTCAGCAGACATTAAATAATGACTTTCTTGTACCGAAATACATACTTTTTAATGACTATGGCATATCGTCTGTGTTACAAAGAAGGTTTTAGTGCTTTATAGTGTAATACGAATGTACATATTTTTCAGATATTTGCTTAGATAAATTCATAATACACATTTTGAATGCGAAAAATGTGTTGCCATTCAAACAACTTTTTTCATTAAGCTAAGGTGTATGTAATAATGTTATTAACAATTACGACAAAGCTGTTTATTTTAGAATTGATGTCTTAAGTTTATAATTGATTTTTATACCCTTCGTCTGTGGTGCAAAAAGTAAGTATATGTAGCTTTGTCATAGCGTTTGTAATTTCTATTCATTTCAGACCCATAAAGCATATATTTTCCTTAATATTATTATGTGTTTTGGGTTGTAGATGTTAGGCTTGGAAATTAGAATCAAAGTGCATATCATTAACCCTTAAATAGCTGGGCTCGATAGTGGCCACAGCATAATTTTACTACTTCATACTAAAATCGATAAAAAAAAAATTATGAAATAGATACTAATTTTGTATTTGCAGTTGTTAAATTTGACTTAGTTAAGGAATATTAAACCCGATGTTAGTAGAGTGCGTAAGTCGAGGGTCTTCTTTGCATTCATTCATTTGTCTTTGGATTCATACACGATAAGAGAATGGATAGTACTATCAGTTTTTGTACTATTGGGACATATGAGAATACCTGAACCTCGTACGTAACCCTTAGGTCTTCAACCGCTAAAGCGAAAAAATTTCACTGTCTGGTGCAATATTGACATAAAATTTAATATGCTTAACCTGTTATTCATGTAATACGCTATTTTTCCTTATTTTTACGTAGTTATCTGTATTCTACTAGTCAAGCCATCTTGGATTTTACATTTTGTAATAATTTACTATATTCTACTGGTCGAGCCCTTTCATTTGATACCAATATTGAGGGGGTTCAAGAAGTTACATTTTAAAATACCAGATTTGACGTGGCGGCCGACATAAATTTTAATTTTTTTATAGTGCTTATATTGCGCTAGTCAAGTCCTTTCGGATGATACCAATATTGACTCTCTCCGTTGTCTAGAAACTGAAAAAAATTGATTTTCCTATGTAAATTTTTGGAATATAAATATTTAAAAAAAAAAAAAATTTTGCCTATCAAATGGCCGCCGCGACCTCGGCAGAACACCTTCATCCGATGGTCCAAATTTTCAATGACAATATTGACGTTGAATTGCTTGGCACGATGATGACTCGAGATTGACTGCTCCTTTGCTACATTATCGGGTAAAACAGCAATGTTTTCAGTTCAACGAACTCAGAAGGCATTCACAGATGTTTTCACATTTCATACAGACCTGTTTTGCTGAAATTCAAATATTTTTCACAATTCTCCCGATTGTGGACGAACTTAAACAATAATGTTGACCAAAAGAATCACGCAGTGCACGAAATGCATTTTTATTTAGACGCTTATTTTATAATAAGCCTGAATAGCTTTAATGCGTTGCTCGATTGTGTATCTTTTCATAGTTCAAACTGAGTTAGTCTGAAATTGAGAATGACGCTCAGGTGATGTTCAGATTCAACATCGGCCCTTAAAATTTAACCCCCCCTTTATCTACTAACTAATTTTGTAATAAAGTAAATATCCATTTTAATTTAGAGTTTTCTTTATCTGAATATAATTTAAAGTTATGTTTAGAAAATAAATATTTTTAGCAATATTGGTTAATGTATTAGGTTGCTAGCCTTTAAAGATGTTCGATTTTAGCTGAATATATAATTAAATAATAAGACTTATATGTTTAATATTTAACTAATGTAGCAGTTGTAACTTTTTATATGTTGTTTTTTCCTAGAAAAATTTTTTTTTTTTAAATTTTCAAAAAAATTAAATTTAATTTTAAATAAACTTAATTAAATTAGATGAAAAAACTTTTGGACTAATAACTATTTCATGAACATAATTTTTTTTTAAAAACAAATTGCTTACGGAAACTCACAATTCATATGATTTAAGTTTTAAACATTTTGCATGTATGTATGAGTGTGCAGTTATCATCTATTGTCTGCTTATTACACACTATATAATTAAAAATTATCATGTGTTTAATGTTTAGTATACATGATAACTCAGGCAGAAATTTTAGCATGATTTCATGCTCTTACATAAATATTATTAGTAGAATTTACATAACATACTACAATGAATTATTTGGAAATACAAAATGTTGCATTTTTTGTAATTAACAATTTGAATTTTGTAATCAAAATTCGGGCTATGTGAGAAATGTGTTTCGCCAATTACGTCTATGGTTGTCAAACTCAACATACTGAACAAAATGTTCCAGCTGCTGCGTCTTTATTTGAGCCAATTTAACTTTGTTGTACATAAGTCCACTAGCCGGTATGAGAGGAGTGCATACCGTAGAGAATATTACTCCCGAACCTTCCATTGTCAATTTAGTTAGTAGTTCTTTAAGAGTTTTCTGCTTAAAATTAAGGAACTAGACCTGCTTGCTATGGAGATTAAACAATGCAGTACCATATGCCACAAGGCATGCGATACCATGAATCTCACGTTTTGCCGCAGCTCAGTTTTCGAAAAGGTTATACGATCTGATCCCACTAGAATATTTTTTTATGTACTGGGACAAGCCAATCACAATTACAACCTGGATTGCTAGAATTGTTTTGCTAAAGTTGGTGCTTGCTGATGGGCTACTTATGGCATAGCGGTGAGCTTTATTTACTTTAAATTCAATATTATTTTTAGATTTAATCAGATTACTTTTGCAAAAATTACAATTATGACAAATTAAAAATTTTAAAAATGTATATAAAAAGTACCTGTTAAAAATTAAATTAGGAAAACTATGTATTCAATAGTAAATATTTCGAGATTTTATTATTTCATTAGCACTTACTTCATATAAAAAATTTCTGCGTTGAACTCCCTATTTGTACACCGTTTTTATTTCCTTATTTCTGTTGAGAAATTTTCATTAAAAAAAGCTGATTTAAAAAGAATTCAAAAAACTTAATACGTCCTGCACACCACACTGTAAAACAGTAATTCCTTTAGGGCATTAAATAGCAGGAAATTGGCAGAAATTTTTTTAAAGTTTATGCTTTTTCTTGTAAATTATACATTCACACATGTTTGTTTATTATTTTCTGTATACTTTACAAGAACTTAAGTCCATAAGTTTAAGTGCATAACGGATACGGAAACAATTTTTTAACAACATTTAATATAGGATGCTTGTTACTTTCTTAGTTATTCTTTTGTTTTCATTTGTTTCCATATATGTACATACATATACATATGCATGTATATACAATACGTACGCGTTAATTCTAAATGTGTGTATTCGCTTGTGTGCTCTTGTGTAACCGGAAGTTGTTTACACATACACAATTGAGTAACACTTATAATATGTTTCATGTGTTTGTAATTGTTTGTTTGCATGCGTGTATCTGCAATAGGAAATTGGTATAAAAATGGGGATAGGCAAAGAATAAAAGTTAAGATATATTTGTACTTATATACAATATCATTTTCTTAAACTACATATAACAATAAATAACCTCAGTGTCTGTAAGACAAACATAAAGAATTATTGGAAAACAAGAGCAGTATAAGTTTTATATAGTTCTATATGTTCTAGCCTATAAACAAACGAACACTTACATTATATTTGCTTAGTTTTGCATGAATATAAAATATTTAGTATTTTTACTATTAACAACTACAAACGAACCATAACAGAAATAAAACGCCTTAGTTTCCGGTCAAAATATAAAAGAAAATCTTAACAAAATAGCTATAGATGAACGTATATGTAAAGAAACAGGAAATTGTTGAAATTGTTTACATTGCGGTTAGTCTCATACAGTATTATCTCAAACTTTAACGAACACAACTAGGATTTTAAACATTTTCCAGAAGAGGAAATTTAAATTATTGAAAAGGAAATATTCTATAAGTTTTATTAATAAAAGTTGTGAAGCATTGAATGAACTTACCAATCAAAATTATGTTGTACCAGTAAAAAATGTTTTTAAATTTGGAGGAAAAAATTTTTTATATAAAATTGGTACATTCCAGTTTCAATCTATTTAGAAAAATTTATATATTTTGTTTAAGTTTTTCTGTTCTGTGATGATTTATATTTAACAAATTTATTTTTCTTTAAATAGAAAATAGAGAAAACACTTATATTAAGATTTCTACTATTTAAAATTTGTTATTCGATGTATAAGTTCAGTTTAAGGAATTTCTCCATTAAAAGATAATTTGTGGCAGTTCTTCAATGATTCTGTAGAATAAATTGGAAATTATTCCCGGAAAATGTATTCTAATTTTAGTACAATTCGACTAATGGCATATCATCATTTAATTTCTTATTTTGTTGTTCTAAAACTAATATTTGTTCTTTGCTGTAGGCATGACGCTGACTAGTTTGCCTAACACAACAGGATGTTATCGCGATAGGTCGATATGTATCTAAAGTTTCATAAAATTTGTTTCATAACTAATAATATTAAAATGCTTTTGTATTTTTACTTGATCATGTAAATATGTCCAGTGGCTACCTTTCGGTAACTACTTATAGGAAGTAATGACTAGTATTTTTAAATTTCTATTTTATTTTTTTTATAATAAGGTATTGGTAATTGTTGTACTTATATTGTTTGCCTTGTGTGTATTGTTTTTTAACACTAAGGGCCATTATGACAACTTGCCGTTAGTTAAAGGCAGGATTTTGTCGGACCGATAAATGGATTTTTATTCATGCATTTATTATTTTTTTTTATTTATTGAATATTATTATTGTTAACAATAATTACAATAAAAAATTGAAGTTTTTTTAATGCTAAGCTATTTATCGGGCACAAAAAATCCTACCTTTAACTAAAGCAGTTTGTAGTAATGGCCTTAAAAAGATAAAAGTGTTTTTACTTAACTATTTGCCGGAATTTTTCTTAAAATCTTTATGCTCCTATGCAAAATGTATTTTAGAGCGTATTTGTTCAAATATCTTGAAAAGAACTGTGAGCCGAAGTTTTTCAAACAAAATTCTCAAGGTTATAACTATTTTAAATCCAACCCTTGCCAGAGGTACATCAAATACTCTGAATATTTTGTGTGAATTCTAAGTTAACTGATCTTGTTTAAATTGTGTTTTAGAAAAGTTTAAGTTTTTAATTTTTATAAATCCAATGTAATAATTTTTTGAAAATAACTTTTATTTGCTATCAGTTTTCAGAACAAGGAAACCAAATATTAACCTTTTTATTATGTTTTTCTTTTTTTCTAAGTAGAGCTCTAAAACTTGAAGGCTATTGGTCTTTAAAGAACCTTTCTCACTCTGAGACTAATTTCTTAAGGTCACTTTTGTTCTGTTACAGAATAGTGTTCTACAGAAGTTTCACATTTGTTGCAATTTCCGAGGTAAGATATTGACTTAACATTTTTCGCCCACGAGATTAAAGGTTGTGTTTCTTTACTAACACCAAGGAGAGCAAATTATTCTTTTACTGTTTTCTGTTTGACTTATCTCTTTAATGGAGTTCATTATTTTTTGGTCTGCTTTCGGGGGTTATGTAAAACTATTTTAGTGTTAAAATCAATATCCAGACCATTTAAGTATGTGTTAAGGGATTACGTAGTAATAAAGGATGGTTAAATTTTAAGGGCCGATCTTGAATGTGAACCACATTTTTGCATTTCATTTGACATTTCTTAATTTCGGACTAATTCAATTTGATCTATGCAAAGATACACAATCGAGCAACGCGTTAAAGTTATTCAGGCTTAGTATGAAAATGGGCGTTCAAATTAAAATGCATATCGTGCGCTTCGTTATTTGTTCGAAGAAAATCCTCTTTAGTAATGAGGCACATTTTCACCTGAGTGGATTCGTCAGTAAGCAGAATTTCTACATTTGGGCGAAAGATAATCCAAGAGTGATTGTCGAAAAGCCAATGCACCCACAAAAGGTGACTGTTTGGTGCGATTTATGGACTGGCGGCATCATCGGGCCAAATTTTTTCTGGCAAGGCAGTTACTGTGAATGGTGTTTGCTATCGTGAGATGATAACGAACTTTTTATGGTCCGAAGCGGAAGATATGGATATGGACGATATATGGTTCAACAAGACGGTGCCACACAGCTAACGAAACAATATGGATGATGTGGTTTGACTCCGTTAGACTTCTTTCTTTAGAGCTATTTGAAAGAAAAGGTAGACGTTGATAAGCCAGCAACAATTCAAGAGCTAATGGATGAGATAATTCGGCACATTAAATAACGGCACAGAATCTCAATTTTGCCTCAGCGTAATCGAAAATTTGGACTATCGGATGGTGGTGTGCCGCCGAGGTCACGTCGGCCATTCGGCCGTTATTTTTTCCATTCATAATTGAAACATACAAGTATTATCATAATAAAAAGAAATGACAATAATTTCCTAAATAATTTATGTTTTATTGAAAATCAACATCGGCAATTAGAATTTAAGCACCCTTTATTTATGTAAAATTATTTCTTAGTTGGTAAGTGTGATTTGAGAGAACAGCAATTCCCCCATCAGGCTGTCTGCAAATCAAAATAGTGGCTCCTGCAAATATTAGTTAATAGCTTTTTTAAGTTGAATCACTGACATACGTCTCATTGCAAATATTTAAGAAATAAATATTAATAATACTGAATATGAAAGACAGTTTGTATTAACAGGTAAACAATACAGTAAATTTATTCATACTTTAAAAATTAATTTTTTTAAAGAAATAGTTGCAGCTTAGATATAAAAAAATCTATTTTGGTAACATACAGCTTTTCCGAAAACAATTATAATGTGAAACAGATTTCGTGTCTATATTATATTTTCTGTTTTGTTGTTTAAGTTGAACAATTAAAAACTAATTTTATGCTTCCTTTGAGAAAAATTTTGCTCTTATAATCGAAAGATTCCTTAAATTTTAAAACAAAGTTCATTAAAAACGATCCTGTATTAAATAACAAACACTTCAGTACTATTTTTGCCACACTTCAATTAGCAAACATTCCTTATTAGGCTAAAAGTCATTCATTAGTTCGAACTCTTAAAGTATTTTATTGAATTTTTTTTTAATAATGAATCTTATGTATATTGGCTATTTTTACAATAAATACACATACAATACAAACATATACATATAGTCGGTTTTAATATGGCATGGGAAGTTTTATAATTTTTATTGTTTTGTACGTCCAGACAAAAGGATCTAGACGTTTGCATGTAGCACGTTTGCCCAAGCATGTTTAATATATATACGGCTCTAAATGAATTTCTTATTATTATTGCTCTACATTTTTCATTTTAGTTAAAGTTTTTGTTTTTGCTTTTTCCCAATATTATATGGATAGAAAATTTATTGCATTTCCTAAAGGCCAATAACATACATTACCCACAAATATGGTAGTTTCCTAGAGATAAATTACTTTGTGGTTTAGGCCTTTAAACAATATAAAGACATACAGACTTATACGTACCGAATACACATTCTTGAATATCTAGCACACATGCATATACAACTTGAATATACTCACACTTGTAATTACTTGTTCTGATGGCAAGTGGTAGACAGTTTTTTTATAAGTACACATTGCAGTGTTGCCGAAGCATTATTTAATTAAACACAGTTAAAATGAAACAATTTTTAAAAATTAAATATTGTTTGAATATACAAAACAAAACTGATATAAAGAGTTTTAATGAACCAACGAAACTAAAATGTTTGGTTTTCAGAGAAGTAATTTTTTTAATATTGTTAATACATGTAAAAAATTAAATTTTTTATGTTGACTTTTGGCTTGCTTTATTTTTAAAAAGACATTAAGTTTTTTTTTTGCTAAATATACCATGTTTTAGAATAATAACACACATAAACAAATAATGGGATAGCCATCGCAACTATCTCTAATCTAACACATACATACAAATTTGAAAAAAAAACCTTATAATAATTAAGATCAAGTAGGTTTAGAGAAAAATTTTAATTTAACACATGGTTTATATACAAAAGTTTTAAAACTATTTTAATTGCAAAATTTATTATAACATTTTTGACGGCATTGCTTAAATATACGACATCTTTAAGAATCACACAGACAGCGAATTTTGCGTTTATTTGTTGCACAATCAGTTACGTTTCGTAAATCTTTTTCCGTTATATTTTTGTTTTAACTTATAAAAAGTAGAATAATTAAATTTTTTTATTTTGTTGCTATATACAAAACATATGTAAAATAAAATTCAAGATGTTTGGTTGTGATATACCAAATATTTTCGGCATTAAATTGAATTAAACATGAAAATGTGTCTCACAGACACATGTTAGTTAGAAATTAATCGCAATTAATTGTGTTTGAAATAATGTCGAAATAAGATTACACAAATGATTCTTCTATCAAAACAAAAAGAAAAAAATTTATATTTAAGGATAATTGCATGGAAATCGGCAACACCGATATTACTACTCTGTTACTATAACAATGAAGTTGCATATTGTGCAGGCTACTCATTAAAACCACAACGTGCAACATAAACTCAAGATTTTAAAATATGTTTCAACATAAAAGTAAACACAAACATACATTAACACGTTTATTTTTTAGATAGTATATACTTGCATTAGTATTTAACCACAAGTAGTTCAAGTATATAAAAATGTTGGTAACATGCTTCGGAATTGTTTGTTTTTCTTTTGCAAAAATGTTGAGGCGTAAATCTAAGGGATTGAAATTAAAGTGAAAAACTTCAACTAGAGTAAAACACAAAAGTATAATAAAAAGTTTGAAATAAACTTTTAACATGAATCTTATGTCAAATATTTAAATTTAATATTTTGTTGAAAATTGTAAAAGTTTGTACACATACACATGTATAGGTAGGTGTGTATGCATGTGTAGGGTAATTGAGTTTTACTCAATTAGTGTGGGGAGAATGACGCACGAAAATAATCAGTTGTAGAGTGGTAGATAAACAGAGCAGATAAACGATCGACAACACGGACGAAATAAGTTTATAAATTTAAATTAAATAAATGTTTACATAAGTTTGTAAAAATTTAAAAAAGGTGTTTTTCTTTTAAAACAAGGAACATTTAAAACTACAATTGGGGACTCGTCCGGAATTGGACAAAACGAGCCAAATAAAAGAAAATTTTGTGAAACAATAAGTTGGTGTTTTTTTTGAGAATAAAAAATGTGTTTGAAGTGAAGTTTTATTTCTGCTCAGAGAAATTGAAAATTTTAACAAAATGTGTTATGATAAATAAAATGTAAAAAACCAATTTTACTTATTTAATAACTACTTGTGATAAAAATTTTGACTGCAAATTTCAATAAAATATATGTGAACATATAAATGAAATAAAAAAGAAACAGACAAAAAACTGTTTAAAACTAACTGTGACTAAACCACAAATGCAACAACATTTGTAAGTGGTGAATAATAAATAAAATTATTTAAGAGAAAAAAGAAGAACACACACAAACCTTTAAAGGCAAAAGTGAACTTTGAAAAAAAAAACGAAAACTTGTTTGACAAGAAAAAAGTTGTTGTTGTCGCTATACAAGAAATGTGTATATAAATGAGCGACTGCGTAACGCTGCAAAAATATTGTGAGATGTTTTAAAAGCTTGGTGTGTACATAAACGAATCTAGTTGCCGTGAAGATGCTTTATTGATGTTGCCGTGAAGATATTATGTATTAGAGACGTTTACATATGTGTGCTGTGTGTAGCCGTTCATGAGGAGAAACGCAGGTGGCTGAGGCTGTTGTGAAGATGCTGTATCGATTGTCGTGAGCTAAACTAGTTATCAATGTAGAGAGTATTTATTTTGTGTTGAGTTTAAAATAGAGTACACAAATAGAGGTTTGTGCGAAATATTTAAGAGGAAATATTATTTTGTGAAGAGATGAGATCTATGTATGAGTCCATCTGAGTTTGAATTTAACGTACACGAATTAACGTAGACGAATAGAAGTTTTTTTTTGTGGTTTTAAGAGACACTCATATATATATATATAAATAAACACGCACATTTTTGGCCTGCAAATCAATGCAAGCACGGTATAATATGTAATTGATGTACATATGTACGTATAAAAGTATTAGGGTCATCCTAAATTTTATATTTGTTTTGAGAAAGATAAAAGGAAAAACTATTGTTTTGAAATAACATTAATATAGTTTTATGCAAACCAATGCATACTTTTGTTTAATATAAGAATATTTTAAATTAACTTTTTGGAAAATAACTAATATTTTGATTTTTGTAATTAATTTTAATATTTTTACTCTTAATAAGGAAACCTTTTGGATTATTTTTCGTTTAATTGAATACTTTTAAAAAATAATTTTGAACATTCACTAATTTTATTAATTGATTTTGAATTTTACTTAATATTTTTTAATACTTTATTTTATATTATCATTATTATTATTATTACATTTTATATTAATTAACTTGATTTGATTTTGTACTATTGAATTTTTGTATTTTAATCGGACATTTGACTTTAGAGACGACATGGATTTGGTAGAGATTTTAGGACTGACTGTAGAGGAGTTGAAGGGTAAGTGTAGTGAATTAGAATTGGACGTGAACGGGTCGAAGACGATTTTGCAGGAAAGGTTGATAAGGTATTATAATTTCGGACAGAGGACAGATGGTGACAATTCTGAATACGATGAAGCGGCATCTATTATTCGGCGACCGGTGAGTGCAGAACATCGTGGGTCTTCAACATTCACATTAAAGGATATTGAGGAAACGCTATCAAAGTTGAAGGTGTATGAAAAGGTAACCAAACCCGCTCAGATATCAAACTTTAATAGATTACGTCCAAAACGAGAACTTCCAATCGAAGCCGAAAAACCAGATGGGAAAAATATTCGTTGTTTTAACTGTGGTGAAAGAGGTCATATGGTCAAAGATTGTACCGAAAAACAACCGAAATGTTTCAAGTGCCACGAGAGAGGTCATAAATCCTATGAATGCAAGAAAGGCGCAACTACACAAAATAGAGGCGGCAAGCCAAATGGAGTCGTACATACGTTATCAACAGCCCAGATTTTGAAACGACGCAAAGTGTTGCCATCGAATTCAAACAGAATTTTCAAAGATGTTACCATAGCGGGATGTGAAGTGTCAGCTATAATAGATACCGGAAGTGACATAAGCTGCGTAAGATATGATTCCCTCATGTTGATGCCAGATGTAAATGTAAGCCCTGAAAGAAAAAGAATGTTAGGCATAGGTGAGAAGGAAATAGAGACCATTGGTGCTTTTGAAGCTGAAATTGAATTGGATAAGGTGATGGTACCAGTAAAATTTCACGTCGTCCGTGAACGCGATATATTATATTCAGCAGTTTTAGGCAATGACATCTTGGAGTACGTCGATATTTCAATAAGTACTGATAGAGTGAAGTTCTCACCGAAGTCTTTAAAATCTGAAGATACATCGAATGAAGCTAAGATGAAGGATTCTAGTGTATCAGCTTATAATGATGTTCTACGAGAATTTGGTGAAATATGCATTACGTCACAATCCGATACATTTGATTTAGACCACTTGAAATATGAGGTTAGAAATGACATAGTTGAAATTATAGACGCTTATAATCCAGTTAAACCTAAAACTTTCCCAGTGAAGATGAAAATTTTGCTCAAAGACGAAACTCCAGTATATCATAATCCGAGAAGAATATCGTACGCAGACCAGCAAATTGTCGACCAACAAGTTGCAGAATGGCTCAAAGAGGGCATAGTTAGGCCAAGTTCTTCGGAATTTTCATCGCCAGTTGTTTTAGTTTCCAAGAAAGACGGTACGAAAAGGTTGTGCTGTGATTACCGGCGATTGAATGAAAAGATCATACGAGATCATTTCCCAATGGCGGTAATTGATGACGTTCTACAGCGCTTACAGGAGGCAAAAGTTTACACAACATTGGACTTGAGAAACGGTTTCTTTCATGTCCCGATTGAAGAAGGGAGCCAACGTTATACGTCGTTCGTAACACACAGCGGGCAATATGAATTTTTATATGTACCCTTTGGTATATCAAATTCTCCAGCCGTATTTTGTCGATATATTTCGGCCATATTTCACGAATTGATAAAAGATGGAACGATCGTAGTGTATATGGACGATATGGTCATACCCTCAGCTGACGAGAAAGACGGCATCGAAAAGTTGAAGAAAGTTTTGAAGGTCGCGTCACTAAACGGACTTAAAATAAAGTGGAGCAAGTGCCAGTTCTTGAAAAGGAAGATTACTTTCCTAGGCTATGTGTTAGAGAATTCCACGATATTACCATCAAAGGAGAAAACGACAGCTATTGAAAAATTCCCGACTCCAAAAGACAAGAAGGCAGTACAGCGATTTCTAGGACTTACATCCTATTTTAGACGATTCATCCCAGATTACGCCTTGGTGGCCAAACCGCTGTCAGACCTATTGAAGAAGAATTCGAATTTTAAGATGCATGATGATGAGATTTTAGCGTTCCAACAATTAAAAGCCGCGTTGATTGGAGCCAGTGTGCTTAGGCTTTTTAATCCTAGTGCCGAAACGGAAATACACGCATATGCCAGCAAGTATGGATATGGTGCTGTACTTCTACAAAGAGACTCAGAAGACCTCCAACTACACCCTGTGCAATTCATGAGTCGTAAGACCACCCCGGCTGAAGAAAAATACCATTCCTATGAGTTGGAAGTGTTGGCCATTATAGAGGCTTTAAAGAAATGGCGGGTTTACGTAATGGGTCTAGCAGTGAAAATCGTCACCGACTGCAATGCATTTGCAATGACGATGAGAAAGCAAGATGTGCCACTAAGAGTTGCCAGATGGAGCCTTTTCCTTCAGGATTTTGAGTACGTAATTGAGCACCGATCAGGTTCAAAAATGCGGCATGTGGATGCATTGAGTCGAGTCTCGTGTTTACTGATGGAAGACTCTATGCGGTATAGGATTAAAGAGGCTCAGCTAAAAGATGATTGGATTAGAGCAATCACCAAAATCCTTGAAATGCAGGAATATGAGGATTATTATATGAAATACGGAATTGTGCATAAAGATCCAACTAAGGAACTGATTGTCATCCCGTCTTGTATGGAGCGTGAAGTTATAGAGATGGCTCATCGGCAAGGACACTTCGCTGCGAAGAAGACTGCAGATTTTATATCCCTAAATTAAACTTAAAGGCTGAAAACATCGTAAAAGGCTGTATGGAGTGCATCATGGCAGAGGCAAAGGCTGGTAAGAAGGAGGGATTATTGCATCCAATTGATAAGGCAGACAAACCATTGATGACTTATCATTTGGACCATGTAGGCCCTATGGAGACGACTAAAAAACAATTCAATCACATTTTGGTCATTGTAGATGCGTTCTCGAAATTTGTATGGCTCTATCCTACAAAGAGTACAGGTTCCGGTGAAGTGGTTGACCGATTGCGCAAACAAGCTGCAATATTCGGAAACCCAGTGAGGGTCATTACCGATAGGGGTACTGCATTTACGTCACATGAATTCAGTGGTTACTGCCAGAAAGAAGGTATCCAACACTTACTCATAGCGACTGGGGTACCGAGGGGGAATGGACAGGTGGAGAGAATGCATAGAATTGTCATCCCCATGCTGACAAAGTTGTGCCTTGAAAATCCCCAAAATTGGTATCGACATATTGATAGAGTGCAGAGGACTACCAATGACACGCCCACAAGAAGTACGGGAAAGACGCCATTCGAGTTGCTAATTGGTCTTAAGATGAGGACCAGGGATGATGCCAATATACGAGAGCTGATAGAGGTCGAGGTCATGCAGGAGTTATGTCAAGAACGCGATGCCCTAAGAGACGAAGCACGTGAGAACATTCTCAAAATACAACAGGAAAAAAAGCGATGTTTTAACCGGAAGCGTATACCTGCAAGAGACTATAGTGTAGGTGATTTGGTAGCCATCAAACGTACCCAGTATGGTACTGGCATGAAGCTCAGACCAAAGTTTTTAGGCCCCTATAAAATCGTTGAAAAATTGGGTCACAGCCGCTACGAAGTCGAGAAAATCGGGGAATGTGAAGGTTCCAGGAGATGCACCACTGTAGCCGAATATATGAAGCCTTGGAGTTCTACATTCGGGTCGAATGTCGCGTCAGGAGGGCCGAATGTAGGGTAATTGAGTTTTACTCAATTAGTGTGGGGAGAATGACGCACGAAAATAATCAGTTGTAGAGTGGTAGATGAACAGAGCAGATAAACGATCGACAACACGGACGAAATAAGTTTATAAATTTAAATTAAATAAATGTTTACATAAGTTTGTAAAAATTTAAAAAAGGTGTTTTTCTTTTAAAACAAGGAACATTTAAAACTACACATGTATATACAGTCACATAAAAAATATGTGCCCTCAAAAAAAAAATTTTTGCATTACTAATCGAAGTTTCCCTTTTATTTGAAAGGGCAAAGGCCTTTAAGCGACCCACTAACTAAGCGATTATTGTGTGTATACTCTTAAAACACATATGGCAATACAGATAATTATACGTAAATAGAATGGAAAATAGTAGCTTGTTATAAATTTCCGAAAGAATTTTTGCCTTATTCCGGTCAACGCCAAACTTAGTTAAAAAAGTTTTTGCCATTTGAAAATAAAACATCACATTTCAATCGAAAATGAGCAGAAAATCAATTTACATATATTATATATTTACATAATTGGAAATCTTACAACTACATCCATGGAAATTTGTAATGCGTTAGAAAATGCCCACAACATCAATGTGCATTCTGAAACAGTTCGAATTGTTTTGAGAAAAAATAAATTTTATTGACATCGAAAAATCAACCGATTTCTGGTCCAATATGTACTTAGTGATGAGAGAAAGTTCAACGTATTCGGCTGGGATGTCAAGTAAAATATTTGGCGTAAACTCGCTTCTCAACCCACATCATATGGATCCATATTTGATTGTTGGTAGCTGAAATTTAGAAAGATATCTTTTGATTGGGTGGTGTGCGAACGTAGTTTGTTCCGTCGGATCCAAGCAAGCAATAGAGACACCAATATGCTAATTATACCCTTCACCTGTGGTGCACAAGGATATATATAGCTTTGTCATTCCGTCTGTAATTTCTACAATTTTCATTTCCGAACCCATTAAGTATATATTTTCTGAAAGCTTATGAATAGAGGAGTTGATTAAGCGCTGACCGTCTGCCCGTCTGGCCGTGTGTTGGTTGAAATTAACTTTTAGAAGCAACTATATGTTCTTCAGATCTCTATATGGCATCAATCTCTTGGAAATATCCAGGAATAAATCGCTATTGAAATTTAGCACAATCGCCCACTTTCTGCGATATGAGCAAAAAACCACGACCACCTCGTTTTTTTCACAATTACAACAACAACATACATACTGGTTAAAGTAAACGTGGCATCGAATTCCAGCTGAGCCAAAAAAATTTTATTTTATTTAATATTTATATTTTATTATTTTTTTATATATTTTTTTAATTTTTTTAAAAATTTTTTTAAATATTCTTTTAATTTTTTTTTAATTTTTTTATTATGTTTCTTTTATTTTTAATATATTTTTTTTTTGTAATTTTTTTTTTTTTTGTATTTTTTTTTTAACATGTATGTACGTATTTTATATGAGATGAATGGTGATACAAACAATTGTTATTGCATGACTACACGTTGTGAAGGATATATAAGATTCGGCACGGCCGAATATAGCACTGTTGCTTGTTTATGAAACTGGCAACGTCGACTGCCATCTTTAGTATGTCTGTTTTTACCATTTTTAATATTTGATGATCTTGGCGCACTATAGTTTTTCGAGGAAGAACACTGCCTGACTTTCTTTCCATACTTTTTTGCACATATGGTGGTTTGTTAACTCCAAAAAGCATTCTACTAAACTTCTCGCATGAATTTTTCTTCCTATAATAATATAATAATAGTTTTTTTGCTATCTTTCGATAGCTGTTTCTAAACCAAAGTAAAAAAAATATTGAGAATCTTTTATCTAAAAAGCAATAATTAGTTTACTTTTATCACTGTTTCTTTACGGTGCATTTTTTTCCACGCTTAAATTTTGTACTTTAAAATCAAACTAGTAAAACTATTAGAAGGTTTCTGTTTTTAGTTATTTAAGTAAAACTCATATATAGAAATGACACGCCCACTTACAACATATGGAATAGTATGGTATTAAAAAACAGCAATGGCTAATATAATATTGAAAACGAAATTTATGTGACACGCCCACTTTAGCGTCCTTCTGTCTGACTTTATATATTTTTCATATTGATGTAGATTTTAAATAAATTTTAATATATTTAATTTTTGAAATTTTTTTTGTAGGTTTATATTTAGGCTCGAGTTCAGTTTTAAATATTGATTTAAAAAAAATATAACTCACATGATTCAGTTGGATCTTTATTTTATCTTTTATTATCTTTTAATTTTGTAATATTGTTAAAATCTTACCTAAGGTTGTAGTTCATAATTTGTACGAAAGTTTTGTAAATATATATACAAACCTAGCCGACAGTTTTTTCGTTCTTTGTACGTAAAGACGATACTTTTCTAAAACTACAAAAAAGTTGCTTACATTTTTTTCTTGATATGTACGAAACTTTTTTTTATTTTAAGAAAAAAGTAACTACAGAAGTTTTTTTTAATGTTCTTTATAGTTTTTAATTAAGATCTCTTAATCATATGTTTTATTCTACTCATTTCATTTAGTTTACACTTAACAAGGTAACCTAAACTAATCAGGTGATCGTTTATGCGTTCATGTAAGTATACCACACTTTAATTAAAACAAGTAAGAGCTCTATATTAGACTGTGCCGAATCTGTTAATACCCTTCACCGACATGCATGTATATAGATAAAATGACCACATCGTGGCTTAGCCTAGATTTGAGATTTCATGCAATATGCCATTTTCATTGTTTTTTCCGACGCAATCTTTGATTTTTAATTTCTACATAGTTATCTTTATTCTACTAGTCAAGCCCTTTCATTTGATACCAATATTGTTGCGGTTTTTTCAAACGCAATCTGGATTTTAAACTTTTTTTATAATTGTACTGGTCAAACGCTTTTATTTTATACCAATATTGTGGGGGGATGGTTTAGGAGGACAAGGTCGTATCAACTATATTTGACACATATATTCGGCATTTTTTTTTCATGGCTGATGACACAATTGATTGGCTAGAAATTTATTGGGGAATTATTTGTATCCGTTATTGTTCTTAATCATTACAACCTTCATCAGCCACATAAAATTGTTTAATCGAGAACTGTGAAAGGTCGGTCAATAGATAAATTTTATCATCCAAAAAAACACAACATTACATTTTTGTATTAAATTTTTCCTAAATTTCGTTCGTTCCTTGCTTTTAACCTCTAAACAGCATTGCAATCTGTAACTTTTTTAACTATATACGACTTCAACTCAACGTTAGCTCTGGTTCTGTGCACTGAGCATTTATCAATACGAGCTGCCTTTGTGGCAGAAAGTTTGGTGATGTTCGAAAGAGGTGTTCGACTTATTTCAACTTACTAATATCTGCTACGGCCACTTTTTCTTCCTGTTCCAGATTTGTATTTAATGTTGTAAGTTTTTTACACTGTTTGATGATGGCTTGTTGATAAACCTTCAGATCCTTCCCTATTTTCTTTTTAAAGTTTTAATAATTTCTTCACATTCTATTTAAACGCTGTACCTTTTTGACCCAAATAAGAGTTGCAAATTAATGATTAAAAAAATATTATCTGACATATTTTAAAAGCGAACGTGCTTAAAAGATAATAATAATATATTTTAGCTGAAATATTGTGTATTTAATTTTTTAGACTCACTCTTATGGGTAACCCAAATGAACATTTCGCCTTTGCCCACTCCTTTAAAAACAAATATTTGTAAATTTCTTGAAAAAAATTAAAAAAATTTCAATATTTATTTTAATTTACTTCAAAATTCAACAGCGCTTTGCTCAATTAAAATTAGTTCAATGATGATTAATTTTATATATTAAAGAAAACAACAAAAACGTCAAATTAAAATTCAAATAAATAAACCTGTTTGATTATAACTAGCAAATAAAAAATCCAATTAATCTTTAAACCTTATGCAAGATTTTTCAAAATTAACATAAAAATTATAATTTCATTCAAACGTAAGCACAATAATCTAGGAGTAAAGGGACAGAAAAATCATTAAGTAATTGAGAAAATGATAAACAATTATGAGTATAATGATTAAAACGGCGAAAAAATTGACGACGATGAGGACGTTGGTAATGACGTACCATTGCTGTTAAAGTGAAATATAATCCTACCGTCTAGAAGCAATTAAATTTATTTTAAAAACCATCAATTTCCTTTGCAAACATCGTTTATTATACGAATAATGTTTAAGCAATGCACATACAGTTTACAAAGATATTCTTTTTTTTATTTATTTTATTTGAATGTGTAAACTCCTTACCGCAGTAAGGCAAACAGGAAATTTTAAATACGTACATCTATGCATATACATATGTGTGTATGTTCACACATGCAACATAAATTTATGACAGACTATAAAATTTGCCTGTAAAATTTTGTTGTTGGTAGAAGATAAGAAGAATTTTTAATAAAAACCTGAATAAAACTCGATAGCGATATATGTATTTGTAAGTGTAAGTGTACGTGTATAGAGAAAGTGCAAAGGTACTCAATAATTCATTAAATATTGTGCTGACGATGGTACTTGAAGTTTAATAATAAAATATAAAATAAAAAACCAGAGTTTTATTAAAATAATGTGTGTTGGCAAAACTAAACTTCAAAATAAAAATTGAGTGATGCATGCTTGATAGCAATTTGCAAAAATGTATTCCTAGTAACCAAAGTGCTTTGAATACTTGAATTTATATTGAAAAATAGGATATTATTAATTTATTATATTAACACACACATCTACAAAATACCAATAACGTAAGTTTTTTGTTTAAAATGTCAGAAAATTTTGTTTTTCCTAAGTAATCATCAGCTTAATGATCAAGCGCCTTAACTTCTCTATCCATAACATAGAAAAAAAAATCTACTTAATTTAATCTTACAATTAACAAGTACATGCAGGAAATCAAATTACGTCAATTGTATATAAATTAAACTCAAATCTTTTTAAAAATAAAACGAATAATCAACAAACACTTGAGATATTGTTTAATAATGCCTTTCTGAATATGTAGAAATCAAATAAGAATATTATTTAATCATGCATAATCTAAAATCAAGTGCTCTTCATTTGCTTTTACATAGACGTGTTAACAACCACACTTACATTTGTGCTTAACGTAAATAAACACATGTTAATTTATTCACACATACGTGCGCGAACATATCCTCTCGCATTTGAACACCTTCATTTATAGATATGTGTACTCTTGCAGCAAATATTCATACCGATTGATTGTTAGAAAGAATAAACATCTGTACGTACATAATTTCAACACTCACTAACAACCACAATTATAAGTATCAAAAACACTCTTACAAAATATTGTTATTACAAGTACTTAGGAGCGTGTAAACGTACATGTGAGAAAACATTAATAATTGTTTGAATGTGTAACATCTGTATGTAAGCACAAATCGAAACTATTTTAAAAAATAAAATCATTTAAATTGCTAATAATACATATTATTGTGAATAAGTGAATTAATATAAACGCCTGCAAAAATCACCGAATAATATAATCATAAATGAGGAAAAATTGGTTGGAGAAAAGATTGGCTCAAAAATTAGATTGTTTTTAAATAAAAATCTAAACATATATATTTCTTAAAATAAACCAAATAATATATATATTTTAGCACTAAACTGACTCATATAGGATATTGAAATCAGTCGTACAATAAAACTATGCAACCAGTAAAACCAGCAAAAGCAGTAAAAACAATACAGAGTATAGTTCGCGTTCTTTCCAATGCAATAAAAAAATTATTCATTTAACATAACATAAGAAAATCTACGTTTTCCTGATTCTCGTACAATCTTGAATGGATTTGTTTTGGTCCGTTATTATAATGATTAGGTTATTCACCGAAAAATAGGCTATTTTGAATGACTCATATCAAACCGCTTGATCATTGTTGTTTAGTATTGTTTGGCAAGTCATTGTGGAAAGACTCACATCACAATTTAAATTTTATTTGTATCATTTCTTTTGAAAATAAATAATGATGCGAATTGATATAAATATTTAGCTTGAACTGAGTTTCAAATTTGACATCATACAGCAAAAAAGATACAATTCTAGTGTCTGAATAGGAACTTGAAATAACGCTTAAACAAAATGCATCACAGTTAGTTCGAGGGACACCCAAGGTGACTGTCGCTGTTGCTAGTGTATCTTACTTAATGGATTCACTGATTTTTTGAAATAAAATACTATATAAAATTATGTTCAACCGATTTTTCAAATTGTTTATATTTCGAAGTTAGGAAAAAAGTAAGAAACGTCAGTTTTTGTGTAATTTTAAACAAAATCTAAATTTTCAATATGCAGTTTTCGGCGCCCTGTATATTTTTGTAAAAAATCTCATTTATTCTGATCAATTAGGTTATAATACATGACTTCCTATATTACAGTATAAATTCGTTCTGTTAGCCAGTATGGGCTTATTTAAGAGTATTTTTCATAACTTTAAAAATTTATAGTTGTAGTGCTCGAACTTATGCAAAAATTTTTAACTTAATGCTCGCCGCTCAATTAGGACGAACGACAAATTTCGCCAACACAACGAATTCGTCGGTAAAAATTCGCCGTCTAAATTCGTGGTGTGAAGCACAATAACGTCGAAAAAGTAACATCTTTTATAGATGATAAAATTGTTTACTGTTTGTGCAAAGAAAGAACAAAAATAATCGAAGAATTTAAGTTTATGTGAAACTCAACAAAATAATAAATATAATTTCTGTCATAGTAAAAACTTTTTTACTTTAAAGTAAACGTTTGCAAAGAATGTCGTGGTTTCGTGCAGTAAACAATAATAAAAAATTTTGTTTTTGTATAAAAGCTAATAGTGTGACCATATGAAAAAAAAAATCACTTAATAAACTTAAACATTTGCAAAAACACAAAAAAAAAACAATTTTTTATAGTTAACTTTTTTATACTTATTTGAAATATTTTAATATTAAAAATTAAATAATTATTTTAATAAAAACTAACCTAATTTCCTTAAAAACTTGAGAATTAAAACCAAATAAACTAAAAAATGGTGACCTTGTACCAATTTCTTTGTCGTTCGAATGCGTAAGAAATAGAATTTAATCTATTGCAGGGCTCGCCGCGTATAGCGAATTTCGACTGACGCCACAATTGTATGCTGCTGTTGTTTTGTGCGCCTCGCTTTTAAGTAACAAGTTCTAGCTCCAATTGCACCTTGTTAAAACCGTTTATTTTTTCTGCAGTGTCAATGAAACGTGTTTGAGGTTATTCTAATCGGTGGCGACGTTGAACTTATCAGCAAATTAGCTCTTTAGAGTGCGTATTCTAACGTTAAATCTCGATGATATGGTATTTTTGTTAAAATAATTGATCGATAGTTTAAATAGTAAACTTCTGATAAAATGGTTCTTTGCAAATCTCTCAATCATTCATTTTCGGAGTATATTTGTTAATAAATATAATCAATAAAAAATAAAAAACTATGAAAGATAACAGCAAACAACGAAGAAGGGTTGCTTTTGGTAAACTACGATTTGACTCGTTGATGATAGATGATATTTACATCCAATACGTAATGACCTACCAAAAATGGCTGATGATAAAATTCTATTTGGTTTCAAAATTGCATTCCACTCTTCTAAAGTCCATAAAACAAACGTTGTCGAATGATTCTTGTCACAAATTAAAATTTCTTATAAGAATCAGAATGTTAAAAGTTAACACGAGCGTGAATAAAAACTTGAACTTTGATATATAAATAAAAATTAAAAAAATATTATTGTTTAATACTACATATGCATAATGTCGTACTTATTATACGGTTTGTTTAATTCTATTTGGTATATTCACACTTCATTCATATTAGGCCTTTTTATGCTGTCAGTTAGGTTCAGCTCCATCTTCATGGTCGGAGAATAATCTGCAGGCTGACGGCCGATTCTCTGGTACCGCGGGAATAGCTAAGACCCTAGAACATATTTAAGACCGGTTATTGCTGAGGTCTCTTCTGAGTACAAGTAGTGTTTGGTTATTCTAAAGTGGAAAGAATGATTCGAATTAGGTTTCTGCTTAATGTGCGATCTTGGTCGAACTTCGTACTACTGCTAATGTTTTTGGGTGCTGTTGCCTTTTCACCAGAAATAGATAATAATAGTTTGATAGCTGCTGCTCATAAAAATTTTACGCCATACAAATTAAAGGGCATATTAATTTTTATATTTTAAGCTAAATAATAAGTTAAAATAAGTTATTAATTAAAAAGATTTGTTTCTTCAAAAATATATAGATAATATTTTTTACGGTATACCTTCCTGCAAAGTTGTGCAAAATAGTTGAAAATATGTCTAAGAGTAGTTTTGAATATCGGAATTGCATTTATGTGATTATTTCAATTTTGACTTATGTCGACTTAAGCAGTTCTGTCTTTTTGGCACAGATATTATGAAATCGGTATCTGGTCTGACGTTAAGCAAACCATTGTTAGTTTCCCATTACGCTAACATTTTATAATTAAATCAAAGTAAAATTTATTAAACCTTAAAATTTTAAAATTTTGGCAAATCATTTATGTTACTATAAAATTATATACTTGAGGCACCTCTGAACTCACCGGTTTATTTATAAAAATATGACCATGCGTTTAGTGATAATTTTTTTTAGAAAAATCTTTACTGTCTTACAAACTTCAATTTACTTTTTCACCCACCCAATACCTCTGTGATGTAATAAAAACGGGGAAAAAAATTATTTATTTTGTTTTATGTAGAAATAATGATGAAAAAATATTGATAAATAGAAATAAGTAAATAACAACCATAAAACATCAAAAGATACTTAAAAACATTAATACTTTATTTATGTATGTACTTGTGTGTATGTATGTACATGTTTGTGAATCACGAATACAACAAATACACATAAAATGTACATTTACGTTTAAAAGTAGCATTGGAATGTAAAGAAACGGGAACGTAAACAGCATAGATGAATTTCAATGAAAATGATAACTCTAAAGTTAATATACATATTAATATAGATATGTATGTATGTATGTAAGTAAGTATTTTTGTATAAAGCTCATACACTTTTTATGTATTTCATTCAGTTAAATAAAAGGACTTTAGAAGTCAAAAAGAAGAGAGAAAATGGATGGATATAAGTAGATAATTACATACATACTTAAATACATACTTGCATATAAATAAACAAATATATGAACATCTAAAATGTGTGGTTCTTGCTATAATGTCTGAGTCTTATACGGATGTATGTATGTATGTAGGTATAAAGTACATTTTTGTTTTTGTATGTGGTACGCTGATTAAATATGCCATTTACAGAAATGGAGGTTTGATTGCGTTTTCATTTGCATATCACATTTTGTATTGATTGAATCCTATTGATTTCATATAATTTCCTGTGTTTATTTTTTTTTAACTTTGATATTACTTTTTGATGTGCCACCATACAAGAGACACCCTATGGCTGTAAATTGATTAAACAGATAACAGCTTTTACCAATACTTGTTAGTCTTCTGCCTATTAGCTTTCTCTTATTATGACGACTTGTCTTTCCCTTACCCACTATTCTTTTTACTGTTTTTCCCAGTAATGTAAATAATATTGTGGTTTGTACTAAAAGCCGTAATGAGGAATTTAATTAGATTTTCTGCTCTTGATATTGCACAGTTAGATTAAACCTACATGTCCTTGTTGCCAAAAGAAAAACATTTCTTTAATATGGTTTATTTGACATGCTTTTTCACATTCATACATACATATATAGCACAAATTAATAGTTTAAATATTATTTAAACTCTGTTTCAGAATCGAGTGATTAAAAGACTAAATTTAAAACAAAACAGCTGGTAACGAGAGTGCAAAAGTATAAAAGAAGAAATTGTAACATTGAAGAAGATAATCGTGCAAGAAAATGTAGGAGTTTATAATCAAACTAATCTTGTACTTTTTGATACACAATATAGAGGGAATGTATAATACTAACAAAATTTAATAACTTCCTCTTTATATATAAAATTTTTTTTAAATAAATGATGGAAAATTTATAGTCACGTAGACTATAAATCTCCTTTTGGATTGATGAATTTCAGGAACATTCTTACGCGCAAAGAATAAACATGGTTTTGGTAATCATAATTTAAGAGCAACATACTATGATAAAATTGTATGATTATGGTTCAAACATTAAATGGTTGCCAATTATCATTATTATAATGTTAAATTAAAATATCATGCAATAATCATATTATATAACTGTAGTTGAAATCGACAATATTTGCTTTTTTACGGCAAATTATTGTATTTTGCTTTAAGTTAGATAAACTAATTGTACTTGCCATTTTAATTGCAAGTTTTATGCGAATATTTTTTACATTTTCTCGTATATTTTTAATTTTTTTTTTTTTTTTAATATTTAAAAAATTATTGTTCATTTTTTTTTAAATAATAAATATTTAGTCATTAAAAAGAACGAGAAAAGTTGAAATCAAAATATTTTTATAAAAAATCATTGATTGATTGCTTTCGAATCATACCGTTATCTCACATATTATTTAATGATTTTTTGTAATTTTAAACGATTTGAATATAATGTTATTTTTGTCATAACATTTTTTTTTAAATTAAACATTAAATGATAAAACACAAATAAACGCTTGACTATCGTAACAGAATCTATGTTGAAATAAAATAAATTAAACTATTACTTGTTTTCGGCAACCAAACATTATTATAGAGAATATAATATGACTATCGTGATAATATCGTAATCATAGGTATTTCTTTACGTGTAGTACTACCTTACAGCAATACTGTGTCTTACTATAACGATGTAACAAAACTAGAAATAGCGACAGTTTTTAAAATTTAGTATTCCATAGTTGAGAAATTTTTTTTTTATTTAGAAAAAATTTTATAGCTTCTGCAAAAAAAATTTCATTGTGATACAACTTTATGTGTTTATTTATCTTTTTTAAATAATCTGCATAATATGCTCTGTTTTTCCACTATTACAACTAGCTGCTTAGTTGGCCCGTTCCTTTTTCCAAAATGTATTTTAATGTTGTGTATTTGAAAATCATATTGTATTAAATACTTAACTCAATTATTTTTGAATTTTATATTAATATCTAACTATCGAATTAGTTTTTTGTAAAATTGCAAATTTGAAATTAAAAACTTTTTTAAAGCTTCACCCATGTGTTTCCAATAAAGTTTTTGTACAGACAAAATTTATATATTTTTAAAATCGAAAAACAATTTTGTTAGGAAAATCTTAAATCTGAATTGATTTAATTTTAATTCTTATCTCAACAGTATTAAAAGATAATAAAATATACTGCTGGAGTAGGAAAATTATAAACACCTTACGTTTGTAAAATTATTTTTATTTACGTATTTATTTCAAATTGTAGCTTTGATTTTTCGAAAAAAAAATTTCCAAAATGAATGAATGAAACACCTTGCAAAAAAATTTAATCAAAAAATAGTTTTTCCGATAAAAAAAAAAATTCACCATAAAAGGTAGCCAAAAAATTGGGTATTTAATTTTACAAAAAGAAAATAAAAGATTTTTGTATAATGTATTTGGACTGTTAAGACTGAATATTAAATCCCTGATGAAGTTGGAAAAAAGCAATGAAACGTCGAATTAATCAGTTATTAAAAAATGAATTCTTTTCAGTTCTTTTCGTGACCTTGAAAGCCTAATTAAGGAAATCGTAAATAAAGGTTAAGCTTAGATATCCATTAGAAATCTTTTTAACATAAGTTTTAAAACAACATAAAATAACCTAAATAATTTACGAATGTTTTTAATTGATTGTTTTGAATTGGTTGTTTAATTACTTCTTTTGTACAAAAGACATTTGTAGAAATGTATTTGAGCAGGACAGTTTCTTCAATATAATATACTAAAGTAAATAGTTTTTTCTTTTCATCGCTTCCGCTGACTTTTCAGCCACAATTAAGATTTTTTTCCCAATTTTTCAAAGCTATTATATACATATTTTTTTTAAAGTACATGTTAAGTTGGATGTTGTAAACATGAAGCCCATAGTTTTTGTGAAATGGCTGACTATCACAGATTTTTAACTATGACTATGTTTTAATAAAAAGATTTTTAAGGTTAGTAAAACTAAAACATAGGCTATTATTGCGAAAAAAAAAAAAATATATACGACCGTATAATGAATGATATTAGCATGACCTTATACCATATGAACAATATTGTGATTCTGTGATACAAAAAAAAAACACTGTCGAATAAGTTATTGATAAGGAATTAGTATATTAGGGCAAAAACTTAAGTATTAAGTGAAAAGCAATAATTTAATTTTCTTTAATATTATATATATACTAAAATCTAATATTAATATTTAATTCAAAATTTTCAAATTGAATAACATATATAACAAATTATGAAACTCTCAATAAAAGTTCCCTTTAAATTGCTGTGCCTTTACATGCAGTTAAATGTTCACTGTAGCGTATGTTTATTATAAATAAATAATTGTTACGTATACGCACGCCTGATTTCAATTTAAATTTGTTGTCACGAATATTTTAATGATTTTATTTTTATATTTCATGTTTCTTTTCTGCTGTCTTTCAGATCCCTATGTCGTTGCCTGGAAACGTGGCATTGCGATATTAACAGCTGGCTCTGTTAAAGTTACCCCTGATCCACGTGTGCGCTTAGTAAACGGCTTTAATCTACAAATACGTGATGCTGTGCCACAGGATGCTGGTGATTATATTTGCCAAATAGCAACAATGGAACCACGTGAAATAACTCATACTGTAGAAATATTAGGTAAGTAGCATACTTCTTCATACATACATTGTAGTTGCAACAAAAATAATTGTTTGAACTAACGTTGAATTGGGCGCCTAAGTATGTATTATTTATTACATACTGCATTATACTGTCTGCTGAGGATATGCAAAATTATAAAGTTAAATTTAAATGTGTCATTAACAGATTTTAACAAGATGTTAAATTAGCTGGTCTACTTTAAAGAACAACATATGTACGAGCGTATAGGTTTTTTTAATTCACCATTGGTTTAGGGGTGCTTAGGTAGTTCTATACAAAAAAAGATTAATTATAGTACAGTTAGAATCAATATATTTTGTACTTAGACTAACTTCAACAGAATTTTTATAAAATACTATTTTTACTAAAAATTAAATTTTATTGATAAAAAAGAAACACAAACATACACGCAAGTTTCTAATGTTTTTAAATCTATAACAGTGTATAAATTTCTCATCAAAATTTATGGAAAATTTACATATTCAACCCAAGGGCCACATCGTTTCTTTTTTTTTTTTTTGTTCTTTCTTCTTTTTTTATGGTAATATATAAAACTTTTTTTGTTTTCTTTTTTTTAGCTCTAAGTATATATTTTTCTAAAGTTCTTTGTAAGTATTAATATGTACAGAGCACATTTACATACATATACCCATAATTCTTATATGTACATATAAAACTAGCATAGCTTTCAACATCATAACAGAATAAAGGCTCAATTGAAAAAAAGATAATTTTAGTACAGTTTACGTTAGCTAAAACGAGAATACGATGCAAATATTCAATTATAAATCGGGTTAAGGTGAACCATTTATGTATATTGTTTTAATTGATTGTCATATTTATATTAAGACATAATTCTAGTGGGATCTTGTGTAGATGACAAGCGATATTTAGTTAATTCAAACGATGTCCTAATATCATACTTTCTAAAAACTATAAAAAGTCCTTAAAATTTAACAATAAAGAATACTATACTTTATAGTCTTTTAAAAATGTTAACTCAATTATAACAATGCAACACATACAACGTCTCGTGATTACTATTTTCTTGGAAATACAAATAACAAACATACACTCTAGGTTATTTAAAAAAATATACATGTTATCTTCAGGTTTTAAACAACCAATCAACCAAAATTTTTTAGATATATTTAAAAAAATTTTATTATTTCTTATTAACGATAATTTTTTAAATGTTCTTCTTATTAATTTTGGTATAAAGAAAAGCTGTAGGAACACTTAAAATAATATTTCATTTGAGTAACAACGGCAAATCAAAATAAGAAAACCATAAAAATTATTGAGTAAATTTAAATCATTTTGTTAAGATCTATTTGGTTTGAATTGTTCTCTTACGTTTAGTTATGAGTATTGCCTTTATCAGGCTTTATGGCCTCAAACACACGACTTGCAATGGATGTGTAGAGAGTTTGAAGGTAATCTTTGTTCTGAATTGCAATGAATTGTTAATGGTGGAAACCTTGTTATTCGCATAAATGTTTTATTTCCATTAAAGCCATACCCCGCTGTTTGCAACAAAGTTCAAAGTCTGGTAAGTAGGGTGGCCAGTCCATCAGCGTCAGAGTATTATGACATTTTGGTCCATGATTCAAGCATTTACTGATTTGGCGTTTTGCATCGGAGCGTTATTCTGTTAAAAAATCCAACGCAAAGGTCAAGAATATCATCTCCTTCCATAAAAGCCCTTCATAAGTATTTCTTTATTACTGTGTGTTCTGTTTTGTCATTTTGTAGTTTAATCTGGCCATAGTACAATATGTCACCCCATATTACAATTCGACCAATACGACTGTGTCGATGACTTAATATTACTCAGCAAAAAAATCTATGACAAAAAAGTGATTTTGCAGGGGTTCAACTGGTGACGAAGTGATTAAATTTAGGTGATAACACTAATGATTTTAACATTAGCGTGTCATTAGAGATCATGTGTTTACATGAATATTTTAATGAACTGCACCCCATTTTAATAAGTGCATAGAACTCATGCATATTTGGTGACAAGTTTCGGATATTTCATGTGCTAAATTTGTTTGTTTACATGAATACTTTAAGATATTTTGCATGATGTTGCATTCATTTTTAAGCATTTTATTTATGACAAATTATATCGCATCCAAGATGTCATTTAGAACGAATGTTTTAACACAATTGAGAAGTCTTGTAAATGTAATTCGCTTTGCACTACTTCCAATTTTTTTTTGCTGGGTACTTCCTCTTTTTTAGTGTCATGGTAATAGAACCTATGTCCATTAGCGCCATCCAGTTAAAATTTCTGTTCAATTTAAAAGTCAACAATATGCCATTCAGTATTCCAAATCAGAGTTAAATAGTTTGAAATTTTAAGTTAAGTTAAGTTAAGTTAAGTTAAGCTTTTAAGTTTTATTCTCTGGGTATGCAAAAGATCCAGACTCAATAGTTTTACAATCGAAATAATAGCAAAAACTCTAGCTTTTAACTTAATTGTTGGTGGGAAATCCAATGAATTAGATGTTATTCCTGTCTGTTGGCTTTAAATACTTGCTGGTTTTTGTTTCACGTTTTTGATATAATTGAAGACAAAACGAGCATTACTGTACATATTTTCTTTAGTTTTACGTTAACATTTGTAAAAATTAGTCTCAAATTGTGATTATTTGCGCTTTGCTTTAGAATATCAAAAACCATCAAATGTTTTTTTATGAACGATTTTGAAATCCTTTCTCATTTGATAGGTTTTGTAGGCTAGATACGCTAAGGATTTTTTTCCACATTTTCTTGAACCAGTGTCGTCACTGAATCTAAATCGGAATATTATAAAGAGAGTTACAGCTCGTAATGCAAGAGTAGGTCAAAAAAACCGTGTCCTTCCAACAATGAATAAAATGGAATTGTGTCCAGACGCATTGACGTAGAGTTATGAAATTTCGAATGAATATTTCCTGAATAAAAAATTTTAATTTCAAAAATATTCAAAATCTATGAATTAGGAAAGTAGGTATGGATTAAAACAGGCGAAAATTTATACCGCGCAGTGTATTTTTCGGTATATTCAAAATTAAGAACGTAATATAACTGACAAAATTAGATAAACTATTCTGAAATTGTGCAAACATTGCGTTTTGGCAAAGGCTTTGTACTAATGGAAAATAAATGTGACAAGCCCACTTTTACGATTTTGGAATAATAAAGGACTATATTCAAATATATAAGTTGTATGATGATAAGGATAGCGCATAAGTATATGGCCAGCATAGCAATAAATATAAATTTTCTAAAGCATATGCAATATTATTGTCCTCACCTGAATACAGATAACTTTGGATACCAATTAACAGAAACTGAAAATATATGTATGAAATTTCAGGACAATTATTTCAGCCACTTACTTTTGTGTATTAAATGTACAAAATTGTTTCGATAAGTGTTTTTGCACTTCGCCATGTCTTTACCTCCCTGTATTTATTACAAACTTTCTTTTTTAGTTTTTCAACAAGCGCCTCTAAAAATTGTAAAACTACAAATATTTAAAACAAATCAATAGAAAAATATATTCTATGAAATCCCTAATTCTCTTAAGTCAGCCATGCTTATCAGGAAACAGGGTAATAAAATAATTTTTATAAAGAAATCAAAATACGAAATTTTTTTAACAAGCAAAGAGAAGAAACATGAACAATCTTAGATATTATTATATCGATAATTTTATGGTTTGAAATAAATGTAAAACTTGAACAAACTTGTTAATAGTTTTAATATGTAAATTTTTGAGAGTTATGAAAAGTTGATTTTTATTAGAAACATAAATACGCTTTAAATTAGCATAATTTCCCATTAAAAGTACATGTTTAAGAAGACATTTCTGTCATTGTTAAGGATGGTTTATATTGAGATTATATGACTGCTATTACGGATGTTCTTATTGACGACATATTTACGTCATTAAATGTCATCTATTTCAATAGCATTTCTTTTGATTTTCTTTCCTCAGTATTGTGCTTGATTCTTCTCCTTCTTTGACTTTTATAAACTTTTTTTCCATAAACTTTCCAACATTTGTTGTTATTTTTTTTTCTATTTTGTTGCTAACTGTGCTTATCATCAACAGGAATAAAGAGAATAAGAAAGACATAGAAAAAAAGTTTTTCTTTTGGTCTTCTTATTCTTTGTGACCAAATTGTTTGACCACCATTATATTCCGTTAAGATGTTTTTCTTTTTTATTTTTCATCTATTGTTGGTTTTATGTATATTGTGAAAAAAGTATTGTTTTCTTTTTCTTCGCAAAAAATATATAATATAAAAACTTGTTCTTTTGTCTATTATTATATTTTCATCATCAACTTATGGTGGTGTCACCATCAAGTCAGTCAAACCCTTAGCCAGCTCGTCTCTCGTTCGCCTTTGTCCACAGCAAATGCATAACCTTGTGTTAAGATATTAACAGCATTGTCTATCTCATACATTCAAATATACAACGTAATTACATAATATGCTTAATAAAAATTTGTTCTAATAGATGCATAAACAAAATCCGCAAATGTGCTTATGGGTATTTTACATAAGAAGTATTTGTTTAATATAAAGTTGATGAAACTTTTTAAAATTGAACACAAATGCTGCATTGTGAAGTCGTTTAAAAAAGTCTATCATTACGGCTGACAATTTATTTTTTAATATTATTAGTCGAATAAAAAAATTTCATATTTACTTACAATACTTAAAATTTTTGCTAAGAGTGAGAACTGTTATTTCAGTCAAAATGTGCAGCGAAAAAATTACGTGAAAAATTATTTAAAAATTTTCCAAAATTAAACGCTATAAACTTTCTATAAAAAAAAACTAACGGTTCATTTTCACACTATTAAAATAGTAATTAAAAAGTATAAAAAACACTTGAACGTTGAAACAAATGCTGTATCAGAAAAAAAATCTAGCAGATATGGGCAAGACCAAATAAGTCGATAAACTTTTTCGAAGTGAACCGTGTACACTTTTACTATAAAAGCAGCTCGTAAAGATAAATGCTTTGATCATTTTGTCCTTAGAACCAAAGCCTATGCTGAGTTGGGGTCGTATAAAGCATAGAAATATTAGTATAATTCCAAAAAGTAAGTTGACACGCCCACCTCCCATAAAATGCCTTATCTTAAATCATATAATTATTATATGGACAAAATTAAAAAAAAAACAAAAAGAATCCTATAATGAGTTATCTGATTTGAATGCAAACATTAATTATATAATTTTAAAAGTAGGAAGTTACATGCCCACTCAAAGCCAGTATTTTTTCTTTACTACCTCCGGGTACCATATTATACCTTTCAGATTCCGTAAAATACGATATTGCTAAAAAAAAAAAGTATTCAGTAGTATTATTTCTAATATATAAATTCTTAATGTTTTATTATTTCCTTAAACTTAATTTAAGGATATAAATTAATAGCAAATTAATAGCAAGTAAGTAAACCATATTTTAGTATAAAGAGATTATTGAATAGCGATCACAATTAATAAAAATTTTAATAGAATTACATAAGTTGTTACGTGCCGGTATTTTTCGACTACCAAATACAAAAATAATAAAAGCGAAACATACCCACGCTAAATATTGGGTTAAGGGCGTGAAAGGCGGTTGCCAGCTAGCTCGAGCAAAAAGGTCAGTGGTTCTCAACCCGGGGTATTTGGCACGTGAACATATGACCGCACCCTACATACCTTTAGAGTACGGAAAATTTTTAAACAAAGCTTTTAAAATCTAACAGCGCTGTCGTTATGCAAACGTTGGCATGACCAGCTGGATCGTCATGCCTGGTACTATTGTTTTCCCTCCCGCAATTTGCTCCTATGACAGACCAAGTACCTACAATTTTTTGTCTGTCCCAATATTGTGATCACCCGCTTAGTTTACCCCACTTACCTTCAACATTCCTCCTCTGAATAAAGAAAATTTAGAATTTCATGATGAATTACAGAGAAAGTTTATTTTGACAAGTAATTGTTACACACATTCATCAAAAAAAACAAGTAAGAGCACTATATTCGGCTGTGCCGAATCTTTTATACCCACTACCAATTTTGTGTACATTTAAAGCACAATATTTATTATTTTGTTAATCGCTATGGAATAATCTCTTTATAATAAAATATGTATCACTTTCTTAGTAGAAGGTGGTTAAATTTTAAGGGCCCATGTTGAAGCTGAACTACACCTAGTGTTTAAATTTGTTTTCTGCATTTCATTTGACATTTCTCAATCTCAAACTTACTCAATTTGATCCGTGTAAAGATGCGCAAATGAGCAACGCTTTAAAGTTATTCAGGTTTTTTTATGAAAATGTGCGTTCAAATCAAAATGCATTTTGTGCACTTCGTAATTCTTTTGGTCAACATAATCGTTCAAATTCGTCCACAATCGGGACAATTATAAAAAATATTTCAATTTCTGCAAAACAGGTCTGTATAAAATGTTAGAAAATCTGTGAATGCCTTCTTAGTTCGTTGAATGGGAACCATTGCTGTTTTTTGCGATAGTGTGGCAAAATAGCAGTCAACCTCGACTCATCATCGTGCCCAACAATTGAGCATAAACATTGTCATTGAAAATTTGGACCATCAGATAGAGGAGTAGCGCCAATGATGGGGGGGGGGTTGCATTTGGCCGATATTTTGTTATATACATAATTGAACCATACAAATATTATCATTATAAAAAGAATTGATAATAATTTCTTAAATAATTTGTGTTTTATTTAAATTCAACATCGGTCCTTAAAATTTAACCACCCTTTATAACTTCGATATGCTACTAAAATGCTTTTGCAAGTGTAGTCTTTAAGTAAAAGTGGGCGTTAAAGTAGGAGTGTCAATAAAGTTTCTGCTAATAAATTCAACTTAGATATTTCAATATAGTCCTTTATTTTCCCAAAACCTTTGTCAATAGAGAAATTACATGAATTTAAGATAAACCGTTATATGGGAGGTAGGCGTTAAAGTGGGCGTGTCACCTAAACTTTTTGGCACAACAATTTTATTGATTAGAAGGATATACGTAGCAAATTTGATCATCATAACTCTAATTTTGGCGGTTTTATGAGCTTTTAAATAAAGATAACGTGAAAAGTGGGCGTTATAGTAGGCGAGTCAAAGTTATTTTTGCAAATGAGTACAACTTAGATGTTTCAATATAGTCCTTTATTATTCCAAAATCTTTACTAATAGAGAAATTATATGATTTTTAGTAAAAACGTCATATGGGAGGTGGGCGTTAAAGTGGGCGTGGCACCTTAATTTTCTGGCACAGTAATGACATTGCCTAGAAAGATATACGTAGCAAATTCGATCATCCTACCTCTAATTTTGGCGGTTTTATGAGCTTTTAAATTTCATTAACGGTAGATAACGTGAAAAGGGGGCGTTACAGTAGGCGTGTCAAAGTTATTTTTGCGAATGAGTACAACTCAGATGTTTAAATATAGCCCTTTATTATTCCAAAATCTTTATTAATAGAGAAATTATATGAATTTTAGGTAAAACGTTATATGGGAGGTGGGCGTAAAAGTGGGCGTGGCACCTTTATTTTCTGGCACAGTAATGACATTACCTAGGGGGATATACGTAGCACATTTGATCATCATACCTCTAATTTTGACGGTTTTATGAGCTTTTAAATTTCATTTACAGTAGATAACGTGAAAAGTGGGCGTTATAGTAGGCGTGTCAAAGTTATTTTTGCGAATGAGTACAACTCAGGTGTTTCAATATAGCTCTTTATTATTCCAAAATCTTTATTAATAGAGAAATTATATGAATTTTAGGTAAAACGTTATATGGGAGGTGGGCGTAAAAGTGGGCGTGGCACATTGATTTTCCGTTACAAAAAAGCGTCTCACCAAAAAGCAAAGTGTGCAAAATTTCAGAGTCGTACATCAAATTTTGTTGCTTTTATGACGTTTTTGTTTTTAAATATACCGAAAAATACACTGTGCGGTATAAATTTTCGTACTTTTTGATCGATAACTCCTCTCCTACTACATAGATTTAGATAATTTTTGAAGAAAACTATTGTTTTTACTCAGGAAATATATATTCGAAGTTTCATGAGCCTACTTTAATGCGTTTGGACACAATTTTATTTTATTCGATGTTCGAAGGACACGGTTTTTTCGACCTACTCTTGCTTTTCGAGCTATAACTCTCTTCCTAATATTCCGATTTAGCCCATTTTCAATACCAAACAAACCTTGTCTATAAGAAAGATTCTGGCAAAATTTGAGCCCCCTAGCTTTTTCGGTGCGACCTCTATCGTGCTTTCAACAGACGGACAGACGGACGGACATAGCTAGATCGTCATCAAATCAAACCCTGATTCAGAATATATATACTTTATGGGGTCTTAAATGGATATTTCGATGTGTTACAAACGGAATGGCAAAATGAATATACCCCCACCATTTTTTTGGTGGCGGGTATAAAAACTAGTGGTAATAATTTTAACGATAATAATTATAATAATAGTTATGATAACGATAATTATGATAATGATTATGATAATAAAATACTTATAAAGGCTATACTTAACAAAAAAAATCGTAGCCGGTGGTAGTTTTTCTGGTAGACATGTGATCGCTGCTGTTGTGTTGTTGCTGGTAGAGTTGACATTGCTGGTAGAATTGTCTTTGCTGGTTGGACATTTTTATTGTAAGATTAGTTTAGTTTTTGTATAATCTTGGTAAATTTAAATTATATCTTTCGGACATGTGCTTGATTTTTTTTTTATTTTTTTTCCTTTTTTTCTTTGGAAAAATAAATTTTAGCGGTGCGAATTGCGTATATAATTTACAAATTTTCTTATTGATTAATTGTTTGGTAACTTGGCTTGTTCGGTTTAGCACAAAACGTTTATTTATCCTTTCATATAATTTTCTTTCTTTTTTCTTTTTTTTTTATATGTTTTGCTTCTTTTATATAATTTGTTTGTGTATTCTTTTTTTTCAAAATAGTAATTCCTCTATATAGCTATACGATCTTATTCGCTTAAATTTGAAACAGTATATTTTCACTTTATTAAATTGTCATTTTACGTTTTACAGAATAATTTTATTATTTCTCATTTTCATTCAAAATTTATTGTCCTTTTTGAAAAATGCTTCCAATTAATGTTATATGATGCACGTTTTGTAGTTTTTGCCTTTAAATTTTTTTTCCTTCAACAGAAATAGTTTATTCTCACACTTTACATTTCCTTAAGCCTTTTTATTTGTATAATATTCTTGTTAATTTAAAAACTTTCTTTTCAAAAATCTTCACACCGACTTTTTTTTTCAAACTAGACTTTACCTTTCGACCTCTTAAAACCAACTGTCAACTTTCAACTTTTCTTAATCTGACTTTTCTTTTCTTTTCTTCTCTTTCCCTTTCTTTTTCTTTTTGCAAAGTTGCCAGTAGGTGATCTTGCCTACTGAGAATTTATAAAAATTATGCAAAATCAGCAAATCGCTGAAAGGCATCACTTGCAAAATCTTTTTATACCCGCCACCAAAAAAATGGTGGGGGTATATTCATTTTGTCATTCCGTTTGTAACACATCGAAATATCCATTTTAGACCCCATAAAGTATATATAATCTGAATCAGGGTTTGATTTGATGACGATCTAGCTATGTCCGTCCGTCTGTCCGTCTGTTGAAAGCACGATAGGGGTCGCACCGAAAAAGCTAGGGGGCTAAAATTTTGCCAGAATCTTTCTTTGTTTGGTATTGAAAATGGGCTAAATCGGAATATTAGGAAGAGAGTTATAGCTCGAAAAGCAAGAGTAGGTCGAAAAAACCGTGTCCTTCGAACATCGAATAAAATGGAATTGTGTCCAAACGCATTAACGTAGACTCATGAAACTTCAAACATATATTTCTTGAAAAAAACAATATTATTCCCCAAAAATTATCTAAATCTATGCATTAGGAAAGGAGTTATCGATCAAAATGTACGATAATTTATACCGCACAGTGTATTTTTCGGTATATTTAAAAACAAAAACGTCATAAAAGCAACAAAATTGGATGAACGACTCTGAAATTTTGCACACTTTGCTTTTTGGTGAGGGGCTTTTTTGTAGCGGAAAATAAATGTGCCACGCCCCACTTTTACGCCCACCTCCCTTATAACGTTTTACCCAAAATTCATATAATTTCTCTATTAATATAGATATTGGAATAATAAAAAACTATATTGAAACATCTAGGTTATACTAATAAGCAAAAACAACTTTGACACGCCTACTATAACGCCCACTTTTTACGTTATCTACCGTTAATGAAATTTAAAAGCTTATAAAACCGCCAAAATTAGAGGTATGATAATAAAATTTGCTACGTATATCCCACTAGGCAATGTCATTAATGTGCCACGCCCACTTTTACGCCCACCTGCCATATAACGTTTTACCTAAAATTCATATAATTTCTCTATTAATAAAGATTTTGGAATAATATAGGACTATATTGAAACACCTAAGTTGCACTCATTCGCAAAAACAACTTTGACACGCCCACTATAACGCCCACTATAAAGCCCACTTTTCACGTTATTTACCGTTAATGAAATTTAAAAGCTCATAAAACCACCAAAATTAGAGGTATGATGATAAAATTTGCTACATATATCCCTCTAGGCAATGTTATTACTGTGCAAGAAAATTGAGGTGCCACGCAAACTTTTACGCTCACCTCCTATATAACGTTTTACCTAAAATTCATATAATTTCTCAATTAATAAAGATTTTGGAATAATAAAGGGCTATATTGAAACACCTAAGTTGCATTCATTCCCAAAAACAACTTTGACACGCCTATTATAACGCCCACTTTTTACGTTATCTACCGTTAATGAAATTTAAAAGCTCATAAAACCTCCAAAATTAGAGGTATGATGATCAAATTTGCTACGTCTATCCTTCTGTTCAATGTAATTGTTGTGCCAAAAAGTTAGGTGACTCGCCCACTTTAACGCCTACCTCCCATATAACGGTTTATCTTAAATTCATGTAATTTCTCTATTAATAAAGTTTTTAAGAAAATAAAGGACTATATTGAAATATCTAAGTTGTATTTATTAGCAGAAACTTTATTGACATGCCTACTTTAATGCCCACTTTCATTGAAAGACTACACTTACAAAAGCATTTTACTATCATATCGAAGTTATAAAGGGTGGCTAAATTTTATGTTGAATTTAAATAAAACACAAATTATTTAGGATATTATTATTTTTTTTTTGTAATTATAATATTTGTATGGTTCATCCTAGGCGCCACTCCTCTATCTGATGGCCCAAATTTTCAATGACAATAATGATTCTCAATTGTTGGGCATGATGATGAAGCGGAGTTGACTGCTCTTTTGCCACACTATCGCAAAAACCAGCAGTGGTTCCAATTCAACGAACTAAGAAGGCATTCACAGATTTTCTAACATTTTATACAGACCTGTTTTGCAGAAATTTAAATATTTTTTGCAATTCTCCCTATTGTGGAAGAATTTGAACGATTATGTTGATCAAAAGAATTACGAACTGCACAAAATGCATTGTAGCATACAACCAAAATATAGCATTTAATAATGCGTAGGTGTTAAGCTCCAGCATGCTGAATTATCCGGCTCTGGCTCGTCGGCAATCGGGCGAGTTCGCGAGCTTAACTAAGATGTAAATCATGGAGCTACATAGCAATACTATTTTATGTAGCATGCTGCGATAAGGGAATTATGTATATTTAAGTTGCTTAAATCTTGAGAAGTGAAAAAAAACTATTACATCTATGAATGTACACATCTATATTGTTCTCAGATGGCATCAGAACAATATTATTTTGCCCAACCCTTCCAATGATTGCCTTTACTTATTTCCTTAATTTTAGAATTTTTCAGCAATCCCTACTAACATTATCTTTACGTAACCCGAACTTGTTATAGGAAATCACAACACAATAACTTTCTTAATTCATTATAAAAAAAATATTATTTATCAAAAAAAAATTTTAGCATTTCACTTACAATTAATATTCTTATTTCACACAAAAGAAACTAAACCTATAATATTATTGACAATTTTCATTTCCTTAAAGAATACCCTGTAAAATTATTATATAAAAATTAAATGTAACAAAACAAAAAAAAATATGTACATAAGTAGGTCATTCACCTTTGTTCACTTTTCTTCTTACGTACATATGTATATAAAGAAATAAAAAAAGGATTTGAATGCAATGATAAATGCAAAAACAAAAAATCAAAGGTTGATAATGCAAATAATTAAAAACTAATTCTCCGGTATATTTACTTCTTATCCTAATTAATTATTTATCATAATAATTCAATAATTTTAAATTAACCAATAGATTTTAAAGTTAAATAAATAAAAATGGGGCTTTAAATACCTTTTTGCTTAATGGTTTGTAAAAAGGAAAAAAAATTATGTACACTAATATATGTATGTATATATTGTTCGTATTCTATTAAATTTGTTTTTTTTTATCCCGTTACACTACACGACACATCACTTGCACAAAGTATAATTTTATTTTCTATAATAATTCTTTAATAATTTTTTTGTTTCTATGCACAAAAATTTTTTTATAAGTTTTTTTTTCTTCTTGTTATTTCAATATTTTTTTTTGTATAAATATTTGTTCACAATTAAAACTATTAATTTTTTTTCTTTTACAGTTTTGAGGTTTAGCATAGAAGTATAAAATATTACTAAAGCATTAAATATTTGATTGATCTCACTTACTCGTTTTTTTTCTTTATCGATTCCCACGTCGAATGGCCATTCAGCAATGAGGGTCTTGTAAGCTGGAGAGAGATGATTAGATAGGTGTGGTGATGTAAGACTGTAGTGATCCTATTCTTTAATGTATTCTTAATTTCTTTTTGTTGATAATCTTAATTTTTCTCTGTTAACATTAAATTTTGCTTAGGTATTATTATTTTTTTTTTTTTTAATTCGTTATAACTAAATATTTGAAACCCCACGGTGAAAAAAGAAGAAAAAAGTACCTATGATCTAGCTAAGAACTTAAACAAAAACACTAACATATATACCTATATAAAATGTATGACATAAAATTAAATCTTTGTTCCCTGATGAGAATAACTTAAAAATCAAAAAGGGGAAGGAAAGAAAAAAAAAACCCATTTTGAAGTATGTATTTTTCTAAATTCTGTAGTGATGTATATCTTAATTTTTCGTAGGGATGAAGACTTTGATCTAGGGGTTCTTCCACAGACAGTATTATTCACTCATTAATTTCGTTGTGGCACAATGGTATTCGAAAAAAATCAAGCCAGGATACTTATGTAGAGTTTGCCACCATGATTTTGCCAGGGCAAACGTTAATAAATTCACGTTGTCACTTCTTGTCTTACTATCAGTCATACAATTTCTCTGATCTGATAATATGAAATAGAATTTAAGATTTAGTGCCAAATCTGTAATATAATAAAAACTAAAACTAAAGCCTAAATTATTAAGTAACATTATTTATTTTACCCTTTAGAGGAATGGCACCATAAAAATCGTCCAACGAATATAACAATTACCAAATCCGTAACAAAGATATTGGGTTGGTAATAATGATTTTATTACTTTCTTCCTTTTTTTTTTTACCCAGTCTATAATTTTTCGCTTGTTTTCTTCTTATACACGCAAAATATTTATATAAAAAAAAATTAAACTTTTTCTTTTATTTTCTTTCTATTAAATTAATCTTATGCACAAATATATGTCTCTTATGAGCAGTGAGGTTGAAATTTAAAAAAAAACAAAATGCCGCAAAAATTTCCTTTTATACCAAAGCTTTAACATTGGCCAAATTGCTTAATTGGAAAATAATCCTAACCACCAATCAAATTTATTTGCATCAGGTATCTATACTAAAATTCAAGTTTTACATTCCAGCTTGTGGTGAAATTATCTCAAATGACCTCAGCTTATATTCCATTACGTATCACAGTTGTATCTCAGTATAATGCCCGTTTATCTTAAATAGGACTTTGCTCCATTGTTAGCCAGCACCTTTACAGCATTTTGAATGAAACGCCCATTTTTATAAAAAACCTAAATAACTTTAAAGCGTTGCTCATTTGCGTATATTTCCACGAATCAAATTGAGTAAGTTTGAGATTGAGAAATGTCAAGTGAAATGCAGAAAACAAATCTAAAGACTAGGTGTAGTTCACCTTCAACATGGGCCCTTAAAATTTAACCATCCTCTATAAAGAAAGCGATACATATTTTATTGAAAAAAGATTATTCCATAGCGATTAACAAAATAATAAATATTGTGCTTTAAATGTATACAAAATTGGTGGTGGGTATTAAAGATTCGGCACAGCCGAATATAGTGCTCTTACTTGTTTCTTTTCCATTCCTCTTTCCACAAAACCGGTTTGAAATGTGTAGTGCTGCTATTGGTCAAACAATTTAACGGTAAACTGAGGTGCTGGCAATTGTAAGAGGAGAGAGGTAAGGACATGAGAGGTGACAAAACTTTCCGTTTGTGATCGTCTATCGAAACTCATATAAAAAAAATTGGTTGCCAACCGTAACAGTTGCATACGTATATGTTCATGCCTGTCCATATATATATGTGCGTGCATATATTCAAATATGTAAAGTTGTAAAAAGGAACGTAAAATTTTCGAGCCTTGTCAGAATATTTGAATGTGTAATTTTGAATGGCATAGAAGCTTTTAAAGACAAATGAATAAAATAAAAAAAAATCCGTAACAAAGTATACAGAGGAAGTGGTGTGTATAAAAAATTCAGCACAGCCGAATATAGTGCTCTTAATTCTTAAGTGTGATATGCATCTGGGGCTATTTGTTAATAATAATTATAAATTGGTCACCAATCAAAAAAAGTATGGAAAAAATCTATTTCAAAAAATATTTATTTTTTTAATATATAAAGTTTTCAAGCTCAATAATAATTTTGGGAGACTCTTCTGATACAAACTAATGAATTGGCTTAAAACTTACTGAGATAGAAGCACCAAGATCCAACTGCACCAATGTTTTTTCTAAAGCCTACGAACGACTAGGTGTAGTTCACCTTCAACATGGGCCCTTAAAATTTAACCACCCTCTACAAAGAAAGTGATACATATTATATTATAAAGAGATTATTCCATAGCGATTAACAAAATAATAAATATTGTGCTTTAAATGTACACAAAATTGGTGGTGGGTATAAAAGATTCGGCACAGCCGAATATAGTGCTCTTACTTGTTATATATAAAGTTTAATATTTAGAGCTACAAAAATATAAAGAGTATAAAACAATCTTATATGTAAATTAATGCAACTTGGTGAACCCAAAATTTAAAAGAATCATAGTGTAAACGATACAACATACAAATCAATAATCTGTGAATAACGTAAGAGTTAAAAGCACATTAAACTGAATTCAAAAGTGCAAAATTGCACAGTACTTGATATACAAAGATCACCAGTAAAAGGCATTTTCTTTTATCATACATTCAATAGAAGCCAATTTAAAAAAGAAAATGATTGTCGTTCGCATGTATTTTAGTTTGCAATGCAATTAAATTTTTAAGCTAAAAAAAAATTTTATCCTTTTCGTAGTTTGTATTTGAGCTAATTAGAATACGAAAAAAATCAAAACTTGGCCAAATAAACAAATAATAAATTATATCCGATTTAACAAGTGATACATCATATATCAAGACATTAAATACCAAATAATTAACCTCACTATGAAACAAAATAACCAGCATCAGATATTTCAAGCTTGAGCACTCTTTAACATATCTATAAGATGATGATATGATTGTCTTCAAGTTAAAAGCCTTTGAAATGTCTAATAGCAAATAATCTGTAATTTGTTTTTATTCTTAACCATTGATACACCACAAATTGCAATCATAACCATAAATTAGATTTTCGGTTTGACAAATAATAGGCAATTTAATTAAACATTTACATATTTAAATGCCTAATCACATATTATCAAGTGTTGCTAAGGATTAATAAATGATAAATACATTCATTGCTGCATATACTTATTCGTATGAACGAGTGAGTATTATGTTGTGATATATACAATAGAGACACTTCTATGGTTAAAATAATGTCAGAGGTCATGTTAATCATGATTAAAATAACTCTAAACAAGGAGTATTTAGAAATTATTTGGTTTTTGTGTTTAAAATATACAGTTTTTAATGAACAATTAAGATGACATGCATATATAAAGAACAGTAACAAGCTTACAAATTAAATTTTATACAAGTATATGTTGTCAACATCTTTAACATACGATTATTTGTCATGACAACAATAATATAATATTTAGAAAATATTTCAAATACATGCGAGGTCAATATAGTTTAGTTTTTATTTGTATACCCTTTACAGTGAGTAAAAACTTATATGTAGGTTTGTCATTTCATGTGAAATTCGATAATATACATTAACGATCCCACAAAGTACATATATATTTTCTGCAAGCTATTGAATAGGGAAGTCGATGGAGCACTGTCCGTCTGTCCATGTGTATATTGAGATTAGTTTTTTGAAGTCGCCCAACATCAACAAGACCCATATCATCAAAATATCAGAAATCTTTGGGTATAAATCGGTATACTAGCACAATCGCCTGTTAACATTTTGAGAGATGAGAAAATAAACACGACTAACTCTGTTTTCTTTCCTTATGTTCACCACAAAAATTAAAGTTTTTCAGTCCTAGGATAATTTACAGGCACGCTTGCAACTATTTATAGATATAATAGGGATATTCGTGAACATCTTATAGAAAAATCGGTAACTAACCGGCAAACTAATTACTTGAAATAATATATGTATTGTTTAAATAATATATCAAATTCCTCATGCTCCTAAATAATTTTTTCTCATGTAATAAGCACCAATTTATAAGATGTGGTCTAAAAAACCATTTCTGAGAATAACTTATAAATCGTTTTGAAACTAACTGAGATATAAGCAACAAAATACAACTGCTTTGGTGTTTTGCCAACAATTGAAAAACGAAAATCTATTTTTTCAATTTCTGTACTACCGACAGAGCCAATTGTGGGTTCAATACGGTCAACTAAGAAAAATTAAAAATAAAAATTTGGAATATTGAGTCAAATATAGTTGAATTCAGTTAACTCTATAACAATTAAAAAAAAAAGTTGGCATTGGAGACATGAAAGCTGAGTAAAAAATCTTAACTATGATGTCATTACACCTACATAAACATACATGATAGTATACGGTGTTATCAGATACGGCATGACCGAATATTTTTATTATTTTTATTTGTATGTTTTTTTTTATACCCGCCACCAAAAAAATGGTGGGGGTATATTCATTTTGTCATTCCGTTTGTAACACATCGAAATATCCACTTTAGACCCCATAAAGTATATATATTCTGAATCAGGGTTTGATTTGATGACGATCTAGCTATGTCCGTCCGTCTGTCCGTCTGTCCGTCTGTTGAAAGCACGATAGAGGTCGCACAGAAAAAGCTAGGGGGCTCAAATTTTGCCAGAATCTTTCTTATAGACAAGGTTTGGTTGGTATTGAAAATGGGCTAAATCGGAATATTAGGAAGAGAGTTATAGCTCGTAAAGCAAGAGTAGGTCGAAAAAACCGTGTCCTGCTAACATCGAATTAAATGGAATTGTGTCCAAACGCATTAACGTATCGTCATGAAACTTCGAATATATATTTCTCGAGTCAAAGGAATATTTCTCCCCAAAAATTTCTTAAATCTATGCATTAGGAAAGGAGTTATAGATCAAAATGTACGAAAATTTATACCGCTCAGTGTATATTTGAAATTTAAAACGTAATAAAACTGACAAAACTATATGTACGATTCTGAAATTTTGCAAACATGGCTTTTTGGTCAAAGTCTTCGTTATAACGGAAAATATATGTGCCACGCCCACTTTTTTCTTTAAATTTTTATTAAAATATATTAGTCATATATATTAGCATTTATTCATTGCAGACGGCATCATATGTTGAAGGCGCCACTACATTTTGCAAACAATGTGGATGATTGATGTCTTTGCTAAATATCACGTTGAACACAAGATGACTCTAATCACATTTTTGCTAACAAACTCTTTTATATTTTGGACAAACTACAAAGAAATTTTAAAGGGGTTTGTGAAAACGAAAATGACCGAGGTTGTTTCCAAAAATTAACTAGACTAATGATTTGTGCCCAACTTTACATATAGGTGTACCCACAGTCTTAAGGGGTTTATGATTTAAAAATATTTAAAAATAAATTTGCCACAGGGTGATTCAAAATAGACATTCTCAGCATTTTGCTAAAATGGGAAATTTATTAGTAAGATTTTGATTTTTAAACTTCTATAACATTTTGCTTTTAAAAGATTTTCAAACGAAATAAGTTTTGTATAATTTTAAAATTTGTTAGCCATTAGTACATGAAAATAAATTGTTTATAATATTTAGAAATAATTTTCAAAGTCAAAAGTTTCCTAAATTCCCATTTTTAATAGGGCATAACTTCTAGAGAACATAAGATAACAAAAAGAAATTAGCACCATTTAGTAGATAAAACTCTTTTCTATACCCCTATACCCCATTGTATACCCGAAACGATCCGACCGCTCCGACTGTTTAAATGTATGCATTAGGAAGGGAGTTGTAGATCAAAATGTACGAAAATTCATACCGCGCAGTGTATTTTTCAGTATATTCAAAATTTTAAACCTAATAAAACCGCCAAATTAAAGGTATGATGATCAAATTTGCTACGTTAATAACAAAGAAATACATTTTGTGCTATAAATTGGGTTATTTCCCGGAAATTCGACTTATTTAATCTACTCGACTTCCCGGGATTATTTTGCGGGATCCCGGGAAATAAAAAAGGTGGCTACGAATCGAAAGGAGATGTTTATATTGTTTATATTGAAATTGAATTCTAGTGATTTTATTTTTGATCTTATAGCTGAAGTATCTGTATTTTTCTTTTTGTGCTCATATTTTATCTCGTATCTAGAGAAAAATATTTTTTTCAATAAAAAATATTTTTACTTAATTTATATTTAAAATTCAAGTTTTGTTTATTAATTTTTATAGTTTGGAAGTGTTTCTTCTACATTATAAACTATTTTATGCTTTTGAATAAAAAGTTTTTTATTAATTTTTAATTAATGCAATTCTCCCGATTGTGGACGAATTTGAACGATTATGTTGACCAAAAGAGTCACGAAGTGCACAAGGTGCATGAAATGCATTTTAATTTAAACGCTCATTTTATAATAAGCCTGAATAGCTTTAACGCATAAACAGTTTTATGATTTTATAAAAAAGTTTTTTTATTAATTAAAAACAAATTTACTTTTTATTTGTTTTGCTGCGGGATCCTGGGAAATTAAAAAATAAATCTCGCATTCTCGGAAAACAACAATTTTCGGGAAAAAAACCCTAGCTATAAAAGAACGGAAAATTGGTGGTGGGTATAAAAGATTCGGCACAGCCGAATATAATGCTCTTACTTGTTTAATTAAGTTTTTGTTTATGTAATATGTGTATAATTTAATTAAAGAAAAACAAGTACTAATTTTATTGTAAAAAAAAATTAATTTAATATCTGACTGTAAATACTATAGTCTTAAAAAAAAGGAAACCCACAATCGCCGAAAAAAATCGAAAAAAAAATATTCAAACGTGCAGAGCGATTAGTTTATTGATTTTTTTCAGTATGTTCTTATATAAGAAAGGTACAAGGGATTAAAATGAAATATGAAATATAATCATTAAAGTGTGTAAATTGTTTCATAAATTTAATTTTACATAAAAGTTTAATTAAAATTTGTATTTAGTTCATGTATGAAAAGGTGACTACACACTATCGGAATGTTCGTCAAATCTTAAAATATTAGTTATTAAAAAATTGAGATTTTCCTCAATTACCGTCGGCGTAACACATATATTTTCACAAAAGGGTGTTCTTAATGTGTGTCTAGTTCCCCTAAAAGTTGTACGGTTAGTATTGTTTTATAATTTTTTTTTATAAAAATTTGCATCCTTTACACGTACACTTATTGGTAGTAAAAAAAGCCATTAATTACATTAACACATACAAATTCAGATGGCGAAAAATAAAAACAAATATTTTAACAATTTTATTCTGTTGCAAAATGTAGTAATTGACCACAAATTCATCATATGGACGCATGACTTAATGCGTTTGTGGTTAAAATCGGTTAACCCTATGCGGTATGATCAAATGTAAATAAAATAAATTTATTTTTTTTTATTTAAAACAAATAAAACGTATGATTCAATTTTTAGGTTAAATGGAACCATTATTGTTTAAACGATTTTGTATAATAATACATACCATATATTGGCACACTGGCACACTGTATTCTCTGCATTACCCATTTCTGTAACCACTAATTTCGCACCTGAAGTGAAATTTAATTTGCGTTACAAGGAAATTTTAACTTATTACTGAAAAATGTTAAAAAATAATAAATAGTAATAAATTTTTACTGATAATGAAATTTAATTTACATTACCAGTAAATCTACTGATTACTGCAGTTTTTCAGTAATCGTTAAAAATTTGCAGGAAGTGCTTACAAAATTTTAGTACCAGTAAAAACTGTAAACACTAAACAAACCCAATGAATCGCTTTACGCTTAGCAACGTTATTTATTCGAAATTTATTTCATAGCAAAGAATTTTGCCGAAAAAATAGTTTTTTCGGATAATCTCATTTTTATCTTGGCAGGTACGTTAAAAAGCAAAATTGCTATATTTGGGGCTCAGAAAACCAAAACATGGTCTTTTGCAAGCCAGTTCACCCATGATTATTGACTGTTTAGAGCGGAGGTATTATTGACCCATCGTTTTTTGAAAATCAGTACGGCAAAACTATTACGGTCAATGGAGACACCTATTTTTTTTGTGCCCACTCTTCATGGTATTGATGTGAATCATATTTGGTTTCAAGAGAATGGTGCAACTTGTTACACATCTTATGCCACAATCGATTTATTGCGTACAACTTTTGATGGCCGTTTAATTAGCCGAAACGGTAATGTCAGTTGGCCGCTAAGAATCTGGACTATTTTCTGTGGGGCGTACTTAAAGACAAGTGTTATGCAGACAAACGAAAGACAACTGACAATTTAAAGTTCAACATTAATGATGGCACTCGAAAAAGTTCTCGAAATTTGGTCCGATTTAATCGGATATTATTATTACTGCCGCAGCAGTCATATGAATAAAAAAAAAAATTTCATTTCTAACCGGAACAATTAAAATTCACAACAAAAAATATATTTGGCCAAATTCTTAACCATTTTAGTTTTATTGCAATTTTGAATTTAATGGCCCACCTCCTATGTAAAGCTATAATTGCTAAAGAAAAAAAAATTTCATAAATTTTTAATTCTCTATTTTTTCTAAATTTCACGAGCTGAACATATGCTAAATAATACCGAAGTGAAAATACGCACTGTATAACCGTTAGATATTAACAAATTGCATGAACGTAAAACTATGACAAGAATTTAGAACAAATTAAATAACTGTTTAATAAATAGATGGTGCTAATTGAAATAACAATTAAATAAGGGAAGTTAAGCAACAGGCCCAAAAAACAATAGAAGAGCAACTAATGATGAATAACGCAATATACAAACTTTAAAAGTGCCAAGCAATTGGAATATTTGTTTACAGCAATTTTCAGTTAGAATATTTAATTACTAACAAATCAAATTTGATATTCGTTAAGAAGCTGTTGCATTTTATTTAGAAATTTGTTATATTTAACCGCTAATGCAAATTATAGGTAAAAATTTACTGGTTATGCAAATTAAACTTCATTATTGGTTAGACTTTACTGATAACTTAAGTTTTTTCAGCAATCACACAGAATGAAAAATTCTTAATTTAAAGCGAAATCCTGCTCAAAAATTCAAGTACGATTTATTTCTGGGTTTCTTTAAATAAGTACAAAACGGGATTGTTTTACAAAATCATGTACAAGACTATTGAAATAAAAATTAACTTTTTAAATTAAGTCTTATTTCTCTCAAATTTAAAGCAAACTCAAGTATGTTTTTATAATTTTCATTTTGTTTATCATAGTTTAGCTATAAATAACAATACCTACGACAACAAACTTAGCCTTCATGATTTGTCTGTTAATTTTCTTTTTTAGTTTTAATGAAACGTATTGCAAAGAAAAAGGTCAAAGGGTAAGTAGTGAAGATACTGTACTATACAATGATCAAACCAAGTTACGAACTCTTGAAACAAGCGCATCTTTTAATTAATTCAATCTCATTTATACTCGAATTAATTTTTTTTAGGCTTTTTAGGTTTCGGGCTTAAATCAAGATAATAATATTTAAAATAAAACTTTTTTCGGCTTAACTATTCCTAAAAATAAGAAACTCGTACTTGACACATTCATTCTTAAATCAAGAATTTTGTACTTGGTTTAATTAAGTCCGTACTAACCGTACATCTGACACCGCTACGGATTGATTTAAGTACGGACTACTGGATTTGTTTTTTGAGTGCAGTAAATTTTTATTTTTACTGCATCTGTTTATACTGCAGTATGCCTACTTATGTTAAGTATTAGTTTGGTAAACTTAAATTGCTGTATAGAGTTTATTTAAAGAATTTTAAAACAAGAAATTATGGTTACCCTGTGATAACCTTTTCCACCACCAGTGTTGAAATGTGATGTGCATAAATATGTAAGTTTGTCATTTATTGTGCAACATCAAGAGCATTTTTAATATAAAAATTAATACAAAAAATATTTTAATAACAATTCTAATATTTTTTCAGCCTTTTGTAATGACGTGAGGGTATTTATAACTCCCTAATTTATCCGATTGCTTATTTATAATACCATTGATAAATTCTTAAAGAAATATCACGTAGCATTTAGTAGGATTGAAAGAGAGAGAGAGAGACTACGGTCGATTATTCAAATTCAATTGGACACACTAGTTGAATACAATCACGATTTCAAAGGAGGAAATTAAAAATGCTATTGCTTTCGGAAAAAAAAAAACAAAAAGCTTATAAATTCCTAGTGGCAACGGGATTGTTTTCATAACTATTGTCTGGAATTTTCTTTTACAATACTTAGTATATTCTTGGAATAACGGGAAATTAAAAGCTTTCAGTACAATTTAAATATACAAAATTAAAAGAATACTTGATGTAATCTCTTTTAAGTGTGGTTTCTTCTCCATACTGAAAAAAAACGGCGATAATAATTACTTTTCAAATTTGGTGTTTTTATATGACATTCTTTAAGTGTTTTACAAAAAAATTATGTACATCTACTACGACATACAATACCTACGACAGCTTATGAATTAAACCTTTGAAAGGTTTACACAGGGCTTATTAATCAGATTTCGTATGAAAATTTGATTTATAAACCTTTAATTAATCAAAAAATTGTTGCTTTTAAATTTCGTGACTGAAATTATGACAGGACTGCATACTTGTCTTAGCAATATACTTTGCCATGAAATAAAGAACTCTTACTTCATCTTAAGTGTTAAGTAAGTAAAAATAGTTAATTTAAAAGGAAAAAAATTTTTGCATTCCAAAAAAGAACGGGATATCCCAAACCCTAGTTAAGTATCATCTTAAACCTGAACAGGCATAACATTTTCATTATTTGAACATTATTTATTTAGTATTTGCTCGTATAGTATATTAAGAAAATTTCATATTTTAAAATTTTATTCTCTAACATACATTATAAATATTAAAAATAAAGTATATAAATTTGTCAATCTTTTTGCGGCTTTGATATATTAATATGCAATGCAATATGAAAATGTTGAAATTAGGTTCTGCATAGATTATTATAAATTTAACAGCGTGTATTTTAGTAAATTAAGACCTTAAAAACTACTCAAGTTAAATTAAGACAGGTGGACGCGATCACATATTAGGGTAAGTTCGTCCTATATTTTAAATCCAAACTCCATATAAAGAAATTTTTTTTTCTTGTTTTATGTTTGCTTGTTGTTGATATTTAATATGACGTATTATATGAAATAGTATTAAGCAAAGCTTATAAGCTATTTGCTTTAAGTTCTTTCACTTAGGTCATATCATCTGATTCCATTCCAACACAGAGAAAACTATATCGGTTGTGAGTACCGCAATAGTTGCCAATCATATAGTTTAGTTGCGGTAGTAGACTTTAACGGTTTTATCTACAGAATTTCTTTTCTTAATATAAATATATAGTCAGCTTTAAGAAATTGTTATTCTTACAAAAGAAATTATAAAACTACAAAAGCACTGAACCATTCGGTTGGTATTCAATTTGATTATCTGTTTTTCTGATAGAAATTGGTGGTTGCCTCTTACCACGCTTGGAAACAATGTATAAGGTAAACCTAACTCCAGTAATCCGATTACAAGATACGTTCTTTTTATAGCGAATACACACCGAAAGCATTAACTTTCATTAAAATAAAATCATTTTCACTTACTAGAATCGACTATCAAATCTTTTTAAAAACGCGCATTTCATTCTAGATATTACGGATGGTTTCTTAGTAAATTCAATATATTTTCTATTGATACTCTTACGACATTATACTAAAGGATTTATTTCTTGATTTTACAAAAGCTTCGGAAACAAAATGCGTAATAACTCTTTAAATCTGTTTCATAATTGTTAATTGTTTAAGGCAAAAATACCTTAAGTCTCAAAATTTTATTTATAGGTTTTGATTTGATTTCACTAAAGTTTTCTCTTTATCATTTGGTATAAATAACTAGCACAACTGCCTCTTATGACTTCCAAATGTGATCGAATATTAAAAAATTTATCGACCTTTTTTGAAGATCCATCTAAGGCTAAAGCATCATTTATTTTCACATCTTCTGGTGCCCTGCAAACCGCAGAAAAGTGCAAACGGGAGTTGAGTGAGACTACAAATTTTCCAACGCATTACAGTGTTTTGTCGCTATTTTTCGTTTAAATGGTAAAAATATTTAAATGCCTATGGATATAAACACTTCGTATATATAATGATACGCTGACGAACATCATAAATATTTGGGATTTTCACTGTTATAACTTATGTTTATTAAATACTCAGATAATAGCCATTTGTATAGAAAAACTTTATATAAAAAACTCAGGACTGGACTAAGTATACATATGACAACATGAATCAACAACGCACTAATTCATAACTAATGAACTCTCGTCTTCGGAATGAACAAGTGAATTTATTTAAAAAAATCCATGAAGTTAATTTCTCATGGGCACTAAAATGCCTATTTAAACCTCTTGTTCTGTAAGTTTGAAGTTAATTTTTTTGTTACTCAGTTTCTAACTTAGAAAAATGAACACGATGACATACACTGTGATACATAATAAAGATGAAAGTGATACGCTACAGTTAAGGACAGTAGAGTATTTCATATATACATGGATTTAATAATTATTTCTAAATTGTTAATATTATATTTTTCAGCAATCAATAAATAATTTACACAAATTATTGTATATAATTACTTTTTGTTTATAATAGAACAATCGATAAGAGAAGAAAAAGAAATAAAATGGTTTTTGATTTGACCATTCAGTTTTTTTTTTACGGTAAATTAAGGCCAATCGTAAATAATTTAGACGTGCTGGCCTATCCACATAGCAAAGTTTATAGAAATAAATTAAAAAACTATTAATTGATAAAAATAACTCAAACCAAACTGTCGCTTTCAAGTACACGTGAAAGTAAAAATATTGATTTAAACGTCCTCTTTCATATAAAAAAAAAACAATTTTCTTGTTATTTATTGGTGCTTTTTATTAAGGTCACAAATGTATTATTTGTTGCATAATTAAATAGATAAAACTTGGACACACTTACATGCTTGTTTTACTTAATTTGATTATTAAATATCAATATTGTTTCAATTTTCTGTTTTTATTTATAAATGCGCTTAGTTATGTTAACGTTATTGGAAAATTCATTCGGTGATGGGGAATGGGTAAAAACACAAGATGAAAAAAAGTTTTAATCGTATTTAATTTTTTTCCCTAATCAATATAATATGGTAATGAACTGAATATCAACAGTATAAAAAAAACTAATTGAGAAAAGGCTGCTTCACCGCAGACTTTATAAGTTCATTGTTAATTGCCTGTCATTTCAGTTAAACAATTAATCAATAAATGCAAGGCAAATTCACATCCGGTGATGTTAAACCGTCAGCTGAATGTTTTTTGTTTATACTAGTTTTAATGGCACTATTTAAAATTTTTATATTTTCTTAACAATAAAATTAATTAATAAAAAATTAAATTTTTGAAAAAATATGAAAAAACAGAGTAGTGTTTGTGCAATAATTAATAGCTAATTAATAAAAATAGCAGCTTTATTTGACATTAAAAAAAATACTTAGGGCCGTATTCATAAAAAATATTTTAGGTTTATTGAAGGCTTATTTGACAAATTTCTCTACAACATTAAGTGTCATTTGTGAAAATATGTGATATTTGCTAACAAAACAAAAGTTTTTGAAATAAACTAACAGAAATGCATATAATACATAATTTGTACTTTAAAGGCGTAAAATCGGTAACCCTGTTTTCTGCTAAACTAAAAATTACACAAATTAATTTGAAAAGGTATTAAAATTTACTCAACAAGTAAGCAGACAGGTTTCTGGCATTTTTTCTTAATTTTTAACCACTCAGGGAAAAAACGGTTAAAAATATAATTTGACACTTTTTTGCACTAGGACAAAAAAGGTACCAAAAAGATGAAAATACCGGAAAATATGTATACAGGTAACCCTCCTACAAAACGGTAGACAGGTACCTTGAAAACGCCGTGTTATAGGAAAACGTGTTATATATATTTTTTTTAATTAAATAATTTCTTTAAATGCATTGTTTTTATTAGAAATATGTACATACATACAAAAAAAATACATAGACAAAAATAAACAAGTGTCAGATTTTTATTCAGTCTGAACTCATAAAATTTCATTTATTCCTCTTCACTGCTCACCAGAATTAGTCGGGAGTTTTTTTTCCGGCCGAACAATATCACGTTCTGAATCTAGTTCTCCGCTACGACTTTCAGTGCCTGTTCTCTTCAGAAAATCTGCTATTTTAGTCTGTTTACTGGTCCTTACGTGGTCGTTGTAAATTTCACTATAGGGAAAAAGACAATTTTGTAGCTCTCGTTTGAATTTTAGACTTCTTTCAGAACAAGGATCTTCAGTCAAGAAATATATTTCAAGATTATTGGCTAAAGTTAACCATTAAAGCAACTTTTTTATGGACAAGCTATTTATTATACAATCCTCATCTATTGTCTTCCGAATCGATTTGTCTGATATCCCCGGATGTAAGTTCCACTAAATCTTCTTCTCCAATTACTTGTTCTTTTAATATCTCTATGTATACATACTAAATGATGTGTGTTTCAATCGAAGCTCGATGTAAGATACTTCAGGTATTCCCCAATTTTACTTTTGGTGGATGCGAAAATTGTGTAGACACACATACACTTTGCTGAATCACCGAAATCTAACTAAAACTTTACAGGGATGCAAAAATTAGTACTTTTGTACTATTTTGGTACAATTTTAACAACTCAATCATGATAAAGTTGCAATTCCATTTTATGGTGTTAGAATGAAACCGTGTTGTTGATGAGGAGATTTCCACAAATTTTTTTTCGTGTAAGATGGAAATCGTTTCTTAGGAAGCCGTCTTGTGGGAGGGTTACCGGTAATTCTAATATGTATTTTATTTGCAAAAATTATTTCACTATACATAAAAAATTATTTAATTTTGTAAAAATTTAGTTAAAATTTAAACACAATTACAACAGGTTAGAGAGGAGAACATGCTTGTTCTCATGCAAACAAGACTAGATTTATTCACCTTAAATCATGTCTACTAAAATATTTTATCGTTTTAAACTGAGACTTCGGTCATTAATATGGAAAACTCAGTAAGATACGTTGTTTCTTTAAAGGTAATTTTTTTGTATTCTAAGTTTATGAAGCTAGAGTTTTTAAATTAGAATCTATTGGTCCAAAGTGAGGCTAAAAATGTTTGGTTGAAATATAATTAAACAAACAATTATTTTTTTGTGTTTTGACATTATCTCGTTATTTTTGCAGTCTTGTGTTTGTTATAGGGATATTGTCCCCTGATGTGAATTCGCCTTAAATAAAAAGATAAAAACTATAGCTTTTTAACGAACTTTCCAAAGATGATTAGGTTGAAAAATAAATTTCATAGGTTACCAACTCTTCATCATACTATACTCCGAAAAGATCAGTATCATGACAATAGGAATGTAATTATTAGTCTTGTATCTTTTCAAAAAATTATAGCCGCTCTCTCTGCCGCTCGATTTGGAAATTTTTTTGTTTCAAGCCGTAAAATGTGTTTTGCCTTCGTTGCATCAAAAAATGACTTTATTTACCGCTTTAATAATCCAATAAAAAAAATCAGACCGTCAACAATCTGGGTCTAGTTGAAAAAAAAAAATATTTAAAATCTATCCCATTTATTTGTATCCAGAAACAATTAGTTAATTTTAGCCTAAGAAGCTTCTTGCCTATAAGGAATACAAACACTGTCTTTTTATACACTTCACCTTCGGTACCAGATTTTTCAATTTTAAATGTGCTACAATATTCATTTGCAACCCCATAAAGTATACATTTTTTAAAAGCTTATTATCAGTCTGTCCATATGTTGATTGATATCAACTTCAGAGGTCCTCACATGGATCACAGATCTGTATGTGGTATCAATCTTTTGCAAATATCCGGGAATGATTCGGTATCAATATTGCACTATCGTCTCATAACTTTCTGAGATATGAGCAAATAAATACCACTGCCTCTGTTTTAAACCATATTTTTACCATTAAAATCAAAATCTTTCAGCCATATAATGATTTATAGACATGCTTACTAACACTTTTAGATATGATATGCTTTTAGGGCTATTTGAAAAAATAATTTTGACAAGTTGGTCACTAGTCATCAATGGTATAGACAAAAATAATTTTTAAAAATATATATTTTTTAATTTTTATCAAGTTGTTAAAGCTCCTAATTATTTTCAACAAGATATAGAATGTGGTGCCGAAAACTAACAAATCGGTCAGAGACAAGCTAAAATATAAGCCTTAAAATATAACTAGTTGGGTTGCTACCTCTAAAATTAATAAACGAAAATCAATCTTGTTCAGCTTCAGGATAACAGAGAGCAGCAATATTGATATCAAAAGATAGGATTTAACTATCATAATATAATTTAAAATACACGACTGCCGCCACTAAAAAATTTAAATTTATAAATGGCCTAAATCTAGTATTTAAGAATGTACCCATTGGCACGACTAGCAGTAAAGTATGAAAAAGTTTAAATTAATAATATATCGGTTATATTGCTCAAAAATAAGAATTACAGCTTAACCTCATTCAACCATCACAATATTGATATCATACGAAAGGGCTTGACCAATAGAATACAATAAATTATGAATAGGTTAAAATCCAAGATGCCGCTCTTAATAAATTGGTGAAATTATTATTTTTTCCATCAATATGGGTAGCAAGTGAAAGAGCTTGAAAAGTAAAATAGAAATACCCATCAAAAACTCTAATTATATAATAATGAGTTGAATATACTCAAAAGAAACAGTTCTTGACTTCACAGTTTGGCATCTAAACTTATTTGTTTAACACGGCCATGTCATTGGAGGCAAGACATCATACTATGCTCGGTTACATATTGCGACTTAAATAAATACTTACCTTCGTAGCTTACAAATAGGGACTCGTATAAGAACTTGTTACGCTCGCTTATAAATAGGGACTTAAATAAGTAAATACTTTAATAGCAATAAGTACTTGATTTTAATAATCTGAATAACCCACTCATAATATAGGGTTACAGAAGTCGATCGTTCGATCGTTTCGTCGATCAAAAAATCATTTTGATTATTCTGCTATAATGAAATTGTTGAATGAATGTTAATGAAATGCTTTGCCGCTGTTGTCAAAATAATTATTGTTTATATCCTAAGCATGTTGTACATGTTGTACTTCCAGCAAATTTCTCAATAAGAAATTGTATTGTGTGTGTATCTCAGCAAATGTCTAAAAATATATATATATCTACATATGTAGATAATGGTAAAGGATATTATCAGATTCGGCACGGTAGAATATAGTATTCTTACTCGTTTTTTTTTTCGAATTCTATATTTCAGTGAGCTAAAAATTAAAAAATGTTGCAGCAGTTATTTATAGAAAGTTTGCGCAATTTGCAAACGCATTGATAATGTTATACAATTTTAAAACAAAGTCGTAACATAAACTAAGCACAACATTATCAGTTGACAGGGGTTGGCAAATTTTTTTACAGTTGAAAGGCAATGGAAAAATTTAATTTAAATTTATTCAAAAATAAAATGTAAATACATTTTTTTTATAAAATATTGATGTCCCTTTACAATAACTTGTTTTCTTCGGACATTCCAATTTATTTTTAATGTTTTTGTTTTTCTCTCTCCTTTTATTATTTTTCGACAGTGCCACCAAGGATTCATCATATAAGTACCAGCGGTCATTTGCAAGTTAAAAAAGGTTCTTCAGTACGTATTGAGTGTTCAGCCTCTGGTAATCCAACGCCAAATGTTACATGGAGTCGTAAAAATAATATTTTACCCAATGGTGAGAATTTTTTTTTACATAACAAACTACTAACGTATTCCATACATACAAACACCCATACACTAACAACCTGGATGATAAACTTTTCTTTGGTTCATTCATAAAATTATATTGAAGGACAATGTAAAACTTAAGTGTCATTTTTTTATTTCGTATTTTTAAACTAAATATTTTCTTTATGTTAATTTTTTGCTTTCTTTTATGTTCCTTTGTGCAAAATTGTTTTTAGGCGAAGAGAAACTACATTCCCATATTCTGTCAATTGAAAATGTGGATCGTCATAAGGGTGGCGTTTACATCTGCACCGCCAATAATGGCGTTGGCCAACCCGCCTCCAGTCAAGTCGTTTTACATGTTTTATGTAAGTATATGATAATGACAGTTATTGTACATTTTTATATTCTTCTTTTTGTTAAAATTTACACATAAAACGTAAAATATAATAAAATTTATATAAAAGGAAAAACACAAAACATATAATAAAAATTATATAAACAATTGGCGACCCTTCATAAAAATATTGTTTTGTTTAATAAAATATAAATTTTTATTAGTCTTTTGTTGAGTTTGGTTTCAATGCTTTTATTCCTTTGCTGTTGTATTAATATTTAATTATTAAGTGCTTCTCTTTGCTTTCTATTTTTCAAAGATCCTCCTGAAATTACTGTGGAACGTCCGATTGTATTTTCCGGCGAGGGCCATGAGGCCATGCTAGTGTGCATAGTTCATGGTGAAACACAACCTGAGGTAGGTTATAATTTAAGGATTTCCTACTGTTTATTTTTTTTATTACCTTAATAAAGATTCCATTATTATGTTCCGAAAAAAAATCACATAGATAAAATTTTAATTTTAATCAATATTTTCAAAAGAACAACATTGTGTATATGTTGTTGTGTTACAAGATTTTCAAATTACCCCATTTGAATTTTTTTTATACATTTAATTTCTTTTTAAAAATGATTTGATGCTCTCCCGGTCTAGTTAATGTAACTTTATGATAATAATTAATTAAACATGCTAATGAGGAGATTAGGTGAAACTACAACACCTTAGGAAATTATTTGAAAATATTTATGAAAACGAGTAAGAGTGCCGTGCCGAATCTTATATACCCTTCACAATGTGTAGTCATGCAATAACAATTGTTCGTAACACCATTCAGCTTTATCCGCTTAAAAACATCCCATTGTTAAATTGAGTTTATGTAGGTATATATTAAACGAAAAAAAAATATCTTTATTTTTACTTTGTCTTAACGGGGGATCGAGCCTACATTCATTCAGTTTGTATTGGTGTGAAAAGACGTGGTAATCTAGATTTTTTCATCACATCTTAGTTGTTTATAAAGCGATTTTTCTGAATTTCAATACTGATTTTCTCCCAAATGTTTCGGATTTTTTGGGCACACTACATGAATTTTGTAAATGTCTGAAGCGTTTCAAACAGTTGATTTCAACATATACACGGACAGACGGACAGTGCGTAATTAACTCCCATATTCATAAGCTTTCAGATAATATATGCTTTATGGGGTTGGAAATGAAAATTGTAGAAATTTCAAATGGAATGTCGAATCTATATATACACTGTGAAGGGTATAAAAAGTATACCTAAGGTCGTTTGCAATACGATTCATTGAATACGAAAACCAAAAAATTTGCAAAATAGAAACGTAAAAGCAAATTAGAAGAATATTGAGTGATAGCTTTTTATAATAGTTACTGTTACAAATGCATACACCCTGGCAAAAATTACCTCTTTAGTTTTTAAATGTTGTATTTGAAATATTTCTTCACAAGCAGAAAATTCTTAGACAAATAAACGACTTTGTTGTTATGTGTTAACGATAACCCTGAACCGCCATAATACTGTGTGTGCAAAATTAGTGTCCTAATTTTCTAGTGCCGTGTTGACACTTCGTATCAAATGTGACAATTATGTTTGTTGACGTAACATTTTTAGCAAAAAATATGCTTTGTCGCTGAAGACATTTTTTCAATAGAAAAATAGATCTTTATCTAGTTTTCCTAAAGTCCATGCACCAACCAAATGACGTTGTTGCACGTCACCTGCCTTTAGTTATTGATGCAGCTTTATTTTGTATGTAGTTTTTTCTATAAAATTTTTCTGGTAGTCAAATAACATTGTCCAAATTTTTGACAGATGCGACGAATTGACATGTAATGTATACAAAGATTATGATATTTCGTAGATACAGCAGCAAAATTCTTCTCGTTACGCACTATTTGCTTACGGGTTGGCAGACTAATGCCCAACAAGATAAAACTGATATAAAATTTGGTCACAACAGCTTAATTGCCTTTTATTTGGGTCCATTATGATAATCTTGAAATAGGCGTAATTTATGAAATAATTTTCTCACACAGAATAAATTTGTATAATAAAATTCAATGATTTGCAAGCGTTGTTCATTTCACGCAAAGAAAAACCATGGTTACGACATGATCACGACGGTCATATTATTTTTTCTAAAAAATATTTGGTTGTCGAAAACAAGTAATAGTTATTTTTGCTTCATTTCATCATATATTTTGTCACTATAATCAAGCGTTTGTTTGAATTGTATCATTTAATCATTTACTTTTCGTGAAATTTTCAAAATGGTTATCATTTAAAAATAGTATGATATAAAAAAATTAATTTGACAAAAATAACATTGCATTCAAAAGCATTAAAAATTACAAATAATCATTAAATAATAGGTGAGGCAACAGTATGATTACAAAATAATCAAGCTATGATTTGTTTTTAATAATAATTTGATTTCAACTCTTCTTCTTCTTGCTGAATAAATTTTTATTTTTTAAAAGTTTGAGATGTCAAAAAATTAAACAAAAATTTTGGAAAATTAAAGAAAATTTACAAATAAACCAGAAAATGTAAACAAATATTGGTAAAAAAATTGCAATTAAATTGGTAAGTACAATCAATATGTGTGTGTTACAGCAAAAGACAATAATTTGCAGTAGAAAATAGCAAAGATTGTCGATTTCAATTGTAGTCATACATATGATTATTGCTTGATACTTTAATTAAACATAATAATGATAACTGGTAACCATTATATGTTTTAACCATAATCATACAATTAAATCATAGTATGTTGCTCTTCGACTATGATTACCACAACCATATTTTTTCTTTGCGTGTTGTTAGTCTATTCTCAATAAAATAAAAAAACATTCACAAACTTTTTTTTACACTAAACAAATTCTCACTAACCCCCATGCCTAAACAAGAGCGTTGAGCGTCAAGCGTTGGAGTTTTACATGTGTTTTGTTTTTGTTACAATACATGCAAAATTGCAACGCTTGACGCTCAACGCTCTTGTTTAGGTATGGGCCTAAATTACCAAAAAATCACCCATTATGTGATCATACAACAAAATGTATATTTTAATTAAAGCAGTCCACAATACTTAATTTTTAAACCTAAATAACTTGTTTTCTAAAACATCGTACAATTGCAAAAAATAATTAATAGTAAACATTATTATCACAAATGGAACAACCCTACATATCACACAATCAAAAGCTGTGATGCAAAAAAACATGTGAAAATATTATGACATTTATATGACAGACGTTCCGATACATAAATATTTAAATATAAATATATAAAACGTCTGTAATAATATAATGGAAGTTATATGTGGTTAAGCAATTTAATTAAAATATATCAAAATGGTTTTAATTAAATTCGCATCAATTTATGTTCAGTCGATATGAATGTAAAATATGTAAATTTATTTTCATTCAAACCCCGCTGCTGTTTGCAAAATTTGTATTGTCAAATTTTAGTTGCTAAGGGTGAGAGAGAGAGAGAGTGAGTGATTTTCTTAAAATAAATAATTAGAATTATTCTCATTTCAAATCTATTTATATAGTAATATATTATAAATATTTTAGTGAAAAACATTATTAACGTTCCTTTCAAATGATAAAAGCTATTGAATTTTATTTCTATAGAAAACAGACTTTATTTAATATTGTTAAAGTTTACTGCAACTAACTAATTCCTTGCTTATAGAGAACGGAATAACACATTTAACCAACACTTTGGTAAATTTATTCATGTGAGAGTGTAATGCTTGCATACGCACACACACTACCAGCGCACCATTTATTATTCTGTTTTTTACAGCTGCTGTTAAGTTGTAAACACAAACAGAAGTCTTGAAATGCATACACTTACAAAACTTCATAAATAGGAAAAGGAAAAAAACAAAAAATTTTCATATTATATGTCACTTGTTACTTTTAAAATATTTTCCGTTTGTACTTTTTCCTTGTCAAAACAGTTTCAACACTAATTAAAAAGGGATTAAATGTAATACTATACGATGCTTGGCAACAAGAAAAAAAGTGATAAATAAAAATAAAATAAAAAATTTTAAAAAAACCTCATTAAAGCTCCTCATTACAGCTTTTTTTTATTTCAACTCAAAAAGAATTTTTTTGTGTTTAGTTCTTAATGTCGGTTTGAAAAGAGTTTTTCGAAGCGACAACAAAGTAGCGTTTTGTAAGAAGTTACTGATAGAATGAGAGATGATGTTAAAAATTTAATTACGAACATTATACCTAATAGTGTATAGAAACGGAAATGAAAAATAAAGTTTTTTTTTTACAATTTTAAAAAAGTTTTTAATCGAATTTAGAGGTATTTTATCTAAAGAGTAAATTATCTTCGTACTTTTTTAATTAATTTTCTTTATGAATACATGGTAGTTCTTATAGTTTCTTTATGAATAACCCATCATTTAAAAACTTTAATTATTGTAAATTTAAATAACATATTTCACGCCAATCAAATTAATTTTATATTAGTTTCAGCAATGATTTTAATTAAAATATAATTTTTTAAGCTTTGATTACAGTTTTGTTTCATAACTTGTACCACATTTTTTCTTCATATCAATTTAAAAAGGTTTCATTTATTTAAAACAGTTAATATAAAACGGCTATTTTTATTAAAGTCAGTTTAAAAGTGTACGTCTTTTATAATTGATTTTTAAGCAAAAACAGTTTAATGAATACAAATTGAGTATGAGATAAATAAATATTGTGAGACAAATTTTTATATCTTTCACCAACAATTCACTTTAATAATCGAATTTCCCAAAATATAGAATTTATTGAAAATTTTATTTAAAAATAAAAAAAAACTAGTCAATACTATCATATTTATTGAAAAAAATCAATGAAAAATAATAATGTTAAAACCCGCATTTTTACAAACAATCTTAAGATTTATCGAACACACATTTAATCTTATAATAGTTTGATTAATTTAAAAACTGATTTTTGATATAAGAAAAAATTTAATCGAACGTTTTTTTGGATTAAAAACTACAAACGATAGTGTAGATCTTTTGAAGAAGTTCAAATGAGGTTTAAAAAATTCAATTTGAAAATTTATTATTGTAAAGATATAGAAAATATATTAAATGATCCCATTGAAAGTTCAAAGAAAAATTGTCATACTGTTTTAAAAATATTGAATTTGAAATAAATTTTAAGCAATAGAAAAAATAACCATCGTATTTTTAAATGTCCTCGTAGGTCGAGTATTTCCCATAATTGTCAAAGGCAATATGACTCATAACAAGTAAGAGCACTATATTCGGCTGTGCCGAATCTTTTATACCCACCACCAATTTTGTGTACATTTAAAGCACAATATTTATTATTTTGTTAATCGCTTGAAATAATCTCTTTATAATAAAATATACATCACTTTCTTTGTAGAGGGTGGTTAAATTTATAATTTAAAACAGAGGCCGAATTACGGCACTCGAACGTGATCGTAATTTGAAAACTCTTATTAGAATCTCAATACCTAAAGCACAGCGTACTCGATCGTTCGAGTAAAATTTTGATCGATATCGATGGCCGTAATTCGGCCCCAGGTCTGTATAAAATGTTAGAGCATCTATGAATGCCTTCTTAATTCGTTAAATGAGAAGGATTCCTGTTTTTCACGATAGTGTGGCAAAAACACAGTCAACTTCGACTCATCATCGTGCCAAACAATTGAGCATCAGCAATGTTATTGAAAATTTGGACTATCGGATCGAGGTGTGCCGTTGAGGTCGCGGGGGCCATTTGGCCGATATTTTGTTCCACACATAATTGAACCATACAAATATTATCATTAAGAAAGAAATGATAATAATTTCCTAAATAATTTGTGTTTTATTCAAAATCAACATCGGCCCTTAAAATTAACCCACCCTTTATAACTTCGATATGGTGGTAAAATGTTTTCGTAAATTAAGTGTTTCAGTGAAAATGGGCCTTAAAGTAAGCGTGTTTATAAAATTTCTGCTAATAAATACAACTTAGATATTTCAATATAGTCCGTAATTCTTCCAAAATATTTATTCATTGAGAAATTATATGAATTTGAGATAAAGCATTATATAGGATGTGGGCGTAAGAGTGGGCGTGTCACCTAAATTTTCTGGCATAACAATAACATTGACTAGAAGGATTTCCGTAGCAAATTTTATCATCATACCTCTAATTTTGTCGGTTTTATAAATTTAAATTTCATTAACAGTAGATAACGTGAAAGTGGGCGTTATAGTAGGTGTGTCGAAGTTATTTATGCTAATAAATACAACTTATAAATTTCAATAAAGTCCTTTATTATTCGATTTATAGAGAAATTATAAGAATTTGAGAGCAAACGTTGTATGGGAGGTTGGCGTGTCACATTTATTTTCCGTCAGAAGAAAGCTTTTGACCAAAAAGCAATTCCTGCAAAATTTCAGAATCGTAGATCTAATTTTGCCACTCTTATTAGGTTTAAAATTTTGAACATACTGAAAAATACACTGCGCGGTATAAATTTTCGTACATTTTGATCTCTAACTCCTTTCCTAATGCATGCATTTAGGCAATTTTTGGGTAGATATATTGTTTTTGCTCAGGTAGTTTATATTTGGAGTTTCATGACTCATACGTAGATGCTGGTGGACACAACTCCATTTTATTCGATGTTGGAAGGACATGGTTCTTTCGACCTACTCTTGCATTACGAGCTATAACTTTCTTCCTTATATTCCGATTTAGCCAATTTTCTATTCCAAACAAACCTTGTGTATAAGACATATTCTGGCAAAATTTGAGCCCACTAGCTTTTTTGATGGGACCTCTATCGTGCTTTTAACAGACGGACAGACGGACGAACATAGCTAGATCGTCATCAAATAAAACCCCGATTAAAAATATATATACCATTTTTTTGGTGGCGGCTAAAATACTTAAAAAAAACACATTACAAAAAAATTTGTTTAGCTCTTTTACTAAAATTTTGCAAAAATTATTTGACCTTGTGTCACAAAAATTGGTCTGGTGATCACGGTCGGATCGTCCCGGGTATACAGTGGGGTATAGGGGCATAGAGGAGAGTTTTATCTACTAAATGGTGCTAATTTCTTTTTGTTATCTTATGTTTTCTAGAAGTTATGGTGTATTAAAAAAAGGAATTTAGGAAAATTTAGACCTAAAAATAAAAAAACAATTATTTCTAAGCATTATAAACTATTTATTTTCATGTACTAATGGCTAACAAATTTTAAAATTATACAAAACTTATTTCGTTTGAAAATCTTTTAAAAGCAAAATGTTATAGAACTTTAAAAATCAAAATCTTACTAATAAATTTCCTGTTTTAGCAAAATGCTGAGCATGTCTATTTTGAATCACCCTGTGGCCCTTAAAATTTAACCACCCTTTACAAAAGAATAGATAAATAAAAAAAAATTTAGTTAAAATATGTATTTTAAATATTCAAATACTTATTTTAAATCTACTGATGCACAGTTTTTTTAATACTTTTAAATCTTAAACCTCATAAGACTGTGTGTACAACTATATGTAAAGTTGGGCACAAATCATTACTCTTGCAAAATGTAGTGGCGGCTTCAACAGATGTTGCCATCTGCAATGAATAAATGCTAATGAATATGACTAATATATTTTTAAAAAAATTTTAAAAAAAAGTGGGCGTGGCACATTTATTTTCCGTTATAACGAAGACTTTGACCAAAAATCCATGTTTGCAAAATTTCAGAATCGTACATATAGTTTTGTCAGTTTTATTACGTTTTAAATTTCAAATATACACTGAGCGGTATAAATTTTCGTACATTTTGACCTATAACTCCTTTTCTAATGCATAGATTTAAGCAATTTTTGGGGAGAAATATTCTTTTGACTTGAGAAATATATATCCGATGCTTCATGACTCTACGTTTATCCGTTTGGACACAATTCCATTTTATTCGATGTTAGAATGACACGATTTTTCGACCTACCCTTGCTTTTCGAGCTATAACTCTCTTCCTAATATTCCGATTTAGCCCATTTTCAATACCAAACAAACCTTGTCTATAAGAAAGATTCTGGCAAAAAAATGGTGGGGGTATATTCATTTTGTCATTCCGTTTGTAACACATCGAAATATCCATTTTAGACCCCATAAAGTATATATATTCTGAATCGGGGTTTGATTTGATGACGATCTAGCTATGTCCGTCCGTCTGTCCGTCTGTTGAAAGCACGATAGAGGTCGCACCGAAAAAGCTAGACGGCTCAAATTTTGCCAGAATCTTTCTTATAGACAAGGTTTGTTTGGTATTGAAAATGGGCTAAATCGGAATATTAGGAAGAGAGTTATAGCTCGAAAAGCAAGAGTAGGTCGAAAAAACCGTGTCCTTCGAACATCGAATAAAATGGAATTGTGTCCAAACGCCTTAACGTAGACCCATGCATTAGGAGAGGAGTTATCGATCAAAATGTACGAAAATTTATACCGCACAGTGTATTTTTTGGTATATTTAAAAACAAAAACGTCATAAAAGAAACAAAATTGGATGTACGACTATGAAATTTTGCACACTTTGCTTTTTGGTGACACGCTTTCTTGTAACGGCAAATCAAGGTGCCACGCCAACTTTTACGCCCACCTCCCATATAACGTTTTAACTAAAATTCATATAATTTCTCTATTAATAAAGATTTTGGAATAATAAAGGCCTATATTGAAACACCTCAGTTGTACTCATTCGCAAAAATAACTCTGACACGCCTGCTATAACGCCCACTTTTCACGTTATCTACCGTTAATGAAATTTAAAAGCTCATAAAACCGCTAAAATTAGAGGTATAATGATAAATTTTGCTACGTCTATCCCCCTATGCAATTTCATTACTATGCTAAAAAAATTAAGGTGCCACGCCCACTTTTACGCCCACCTCCCATATAACGTTTTACCTAAAATTCATATAATTTCTCTATTAATAAAGATTTTGGAATAATAAAGGACTATATTGAAACACCTAAGTTGTACTCATTAGCAAAAACAACTTCGACACGCCTACTATAACGCCCACTTTCACTTTTGAATTGTGTCCAGACGCATAAACGTAGTCATGAAACTTCGAATATATATTTATCGAGTCAAAAGAATATTTTTCCCTGAAAATCGCTTAAATCTATGAATTAGTAAAAGAGTTATAGATAAAAATGTACGAAAATATATACCGCACAGGGTGGGGTGCAATAACACCTTACGAAATAAGGCCTTTAAAGCCGCCACGCAGAAAAACTTTATAAAGCAAAGATTTTCAATATTGTTGCAGTTAAATTAATATTTGTGTATGCTTTTATGCAAAAATGTGTAATGATTAAAGTGATTTTTTTTTAATTTTGTTGTGATTTCGTTTCCATAAGTGGGATTAATTAATAATGTTTTATTAATTTTTGTCAATATGAAATTTTTTTTTAATTGTTCAATAAAATATAAGAAGAATAAGAAATTTTATTGCTTCATTTAAAAAGAAATTGAAGTGAAATAAGACCTTTACGGCTTTATTTCACTTTCAAAGTGCAATAAAACCTTTTTGGAAATAAAGGCCTAATTTCACTTTCCATTGAGAAATAAAGCCTTAAAGGCCTTATTTCGTAAGGCGTTATTGCACCCCATCACCGCACAGTGTATATATGTACGATTCTGAAATTTTGCAAACATGGCTTTTTGGTTAAAGTCTTGGTTATAACGGAAAATAGATGTGCCACGCACACTTTTTTCCTTAAATTTTTATGAAAATATATTAGTCATATATATTAGCATTTATTCATCTTACACTACGCCATTTATTGTACTGTAGCTAAATATAAGATAAAGATGATAAGATAGATGACTCTACTAGCAACTACTAGATGGCATGCTAACAACTTATGCTTATGTTTTCCTAAAGTTATGCTCTATAAAAAATGGTAATTTAGGAAAATTTTGACTTAAGTAAAAAAAAATTATCTCTAAATATTATAAACAATTTATTTTCACGTACTAATGGCTAACAAATTTTAAAATTATACAAAACTTATTTCGTTTGAAAATCTTTTAAAAGCAAAATGTTATAGAAGTTTAAAAATCTAAATCTTACTAATAAATTTCCCGTTTTAGAAAAATGCAGAGAATGTATATTTTAAATCACCCTGTGGCCCTTAAAATTTAACCTTAAATTCACTTTCTTCCTCTTAAATTCATGTAAATTCTCTATGAATAAAGATTTTGGAATACTAAACGACTATATTGAAATATCTAAGTTATGTTTATTAGCAGAAACTTTATTGACACGCGTATTTGAACGGCCACTTTCATTGAAAGACTAAATTTACGAAAACATTTTACTAGCATACCAAAGTTATTATGGGTGGTTTAATTTTAAGGGACTATGTTGATTTTGAATAAAATTATTATGAAATTATTATCATTTATCTTTATAATGATAATATTTGTATGCTTCAATTATGTATGGACCAAAATATCGGCCAAATGGCCCCCCAACCTAGGCGGCACACCACGATCCGATAGTCCAAATTTTCAATGACACTGTTGATACTCGATTGTTGGGCACGATGATGAGTCAAGGTTGCTTGCTCTTTTGCCACGTTATCGTGAAAACCAGCAATGTTTCCCATTCAACGAACTAAGATGGCATTCACAGATGTTTTCACATTTCATACAGACCTACTTTGCAGACATTTAAATATTTTTTACAATTCTCACGATTGTGGACGAATTCGAACGATTATGTTGACTAAAAGAATCACGAAGTGCACAAAATGCATTTTGATTTGAACGCCCATTTTTATAAAAATCTTTAATATTTAGAAGCGATGCTCGATTGCTTATCTTTCCACGGTTCAAATTGAGTTAGTCTGAGATTGAGAAATGTCAAATGATATACAAGAAAAAAGTTGAAGTTTAGATGTGGTTCACCTTAAACATGGGCCCTTAAAATTTAACCACCCTCTACAAAGAAAGTGATACATATTTTATTATAAAGAGATTATTCTATAGCGATTAACAAAATAATAAATATTGTGCTTTAAATGTACACAAAATTGGTGGTGGGTATAAAAGATTCGGCACAGCCGAATATAGTGCTCTTACTTGTTTTCCATCAGATCGGGATTTTTTTTATGAGCTTGGCAACTTTTCCCCCTAAATTAATCAAGTACGGACACATATTTAATCCTCACTCGAGAACCAGTCATCCGATTTTCAAAAGTAAAACACCAAAAATGTGTAACAAAATTGTTTTTATTTCAGTGGAAAACAATTTTTCTCTATCTCTTATCGTTTTGGAGTTATTTTAAAATTAATAGAGAAAAACATTTTTTTTCGTGCAAAATTCGTAATATTTTTCAATTTAAAAATAGAATTTAAAAAAATATAAGGCAAATATTCAACATTTTAAACTTTTTTCTAAGAGCTACTTATCTTGGAAATAAAAAAAGCCATAAACTGTAAAAGTCAGTTAAAAAATGTAGATTTTATTGTCAATTTACCGCATGTACCCAATATTGACCAAATATGTGTAATGCAGCAAACAACGTCAGAGTGGGCGCACTAAAGCGACTTGTAGCAACAATGAATGGCAACTTTTTACTTCTATCTATTTTCGTACAACAAAAACAAATACAAGCAAAAAAAAAGTAAGGAGTTAGGAGGAAATAAGTCTCCGCACCTGACTAATTTAGGGGGAAAAATTTGCCACGCCCATAAAAAAAAATTCTGATCTGATGGGAAAAAACCTACAACGGATTTGAGTTCAGCGCGTTAAAATCCATATAGTCCACATAGTTTTATTAAATGGGAAGACAAAAAATTATTTTTTGCAGAGCAGTGTTATTACCGTAAATCCTACACGCAAAGAATAAACATGGTTATCACAACCTCAATCTAACAGCAACATACTATGATTGAATTGTATGATTGTAGATAGAAAATATAATGGTTTTTAGTTATCATTGTTATGCTTATTTGCAGTATCATGTAATAATCATAAATACCCAGCAAAAAAAATTGGAAGAAGTACAAAATTTGCCATCAGATTGTCAAAGCGCGCACAAACTGAGAGTTGTTTAACTTTAAGCTTCGCACTGCATTGAAAATGATTTATATGACATGTTTCATATAAGAACGGCTATTTCATCATAAATATCAAAGCGAATTTAGAAGCCAAAGTTTTATGTGACATGGCCTTAATTAACTCGCTACAGGTTTATTGTCGTAAACATTATAACTTATAGCTAAATTATAATAAACAAAATCAGATTTATAAAAATGTACTTCATTTCTTAATTTTTGTGTATAGTTTTATTAGAAGGAAACTCCTTTAGGCAGTAAATATATGAAAATGTACAATAATAAAATATAATCCTTTTCAAGTAGTGACTACTTCAGTAATATGTATTTACTTAATTATAACAGAAAAAGAAGCACTTGGCCATCCCTGCATTTAAATTAAAATAACACACTCACACAAAGTAACAAAAAAGGTTGATTTCAATAAACTGACCTATTTTTATACTATATACACATACGCTACCAATACATACCAAAATAAAATAAAAATTGCACAAAACATTGTTAAAAACAATGAAAGGCGTTAAATTGTATACATTTAGCACAATAAAACAGAATTAAATGCAAAAAAAAGATGAAACGAATGAACATAAAATGGAAAAAATTAAAGAAAATGCAAATAAACAAATTGCATGCGGAAATACGATTCAGCCGGAAACCGCCTACATTCATGAATTTAATCTGAGAATAAATTTTTTTAGCCATATCGTTAAAAATGCAGCAAATGAAAACGAAACAAGAAGAAAAAGTTTTTAATTTAAAGAAATTATGTATTTATTATGAACCCACACTCATACATACATACATATATACGTATGTGTATTAATGTATGTGTGTATTTTTATTCACTTCACATAAAAAAGCACAAATAATTTACTGTTGTTTTTTCTGGTTCCTGGACTTTATAATGAATCAAATTGAATCAAATTGAGAATTTAACGCTTATTCAAGCAGCTATGGAATTTTGCATTTTCAGAATATTATTGCATTTAAATTCTTTAGTTTTTAGTAGGAGTACTCGTTTAATCTGCTTAATGAGTTTAATGCCTTATACGTTTTAGACTAATTTTTAAATTTTGACAGGCATGTCACTCACTTATTTTCCTACAATTTATTTAATTTCATTACAAGATCACATGATTTTTAAGATGAGTTCGTTAAATTTAGCTGCTAAATGCAAATCCTTTAAGATTTGCAAATAACGTTGTTAAAACAAATGTATTTTATTTAAAAAAAAAAGCATCAGTGTTTATTAAAAAACTAATTAAGCTTCTAAATGGTAATTCATCACATAACTTCTATACAAAATCAATTCTCAATTTAGTTATTATATCACTGTGACTTTATTAAAATTCCAGTAATCGAAACCATTAAAAAGTCATTAATAACAATTGGCTTTTATGTAAAATATGTATTTGTGTATTTTTAAATTGAAGTTGCTTATGTTGAAAAACTTATACATACATAAATGAAGGTTTGTCACTTTAAATCAAGTATCATGATTTACCAATACATACATAAATATTTATATTATTTATATGAACATTTATATACGCACGCATACACATAATAGCAATCATATTAATATTCATATGCATACATGTGTTACATGCTATAGATGACTGAATAATTACATTTTTGATTTTCACATAACGTTAATAATATAAAATAAATATGTTTATGCGTACAATAATACCTGATATACATATTAAGGTTGTTGCATTACAATGTTTAAATGTTTTCTTAATTAAATTATTATCGCTGACTCTACTTCTATTCAGATAAGATAATTTGATACAATCTTTAAAAAAACAAGTAAGAGTACTAAATTCGGTTGTGCCGATTCTGACGTTACCTTTTATTTTTTAGTTTTATATTTGATTATTCTTATAATCAAGCTCTTTTATTTGACACATTTGATCAGTATATTATAATAATAAAATTCTATTATTTTAGTTCTTCGTTCAATTGTGAATCTCTCCGTTATTTTATTTGAACAAAAAGTAAAAATATAAAAACGAAAAACGCCTACCATGTTTATAGATTAGTGAAAGTTAATGCTTATTAGAAATATTACAATATTTTAATGCAATTTCGGATATCTGAGAATTTTTTAAATCTTCAACATGTCATATTATAAATCATATTATGCAAATGATGCAAAAAATATTTTTCACTCCTCTTCTGACTAAAGAGCAAATACTAGTTTAAACCTCAATTATTCTACTTATTTAGAATAATTGTTTTAAAGTTAATTCAGTTTTGGTTAAAAGTAAAATGGAAATTCACTTCCACTACCAAATTAATTTTTTAGCTCGACATAATAATCTCGTTTTATTATACGCTAATGCAACATCCCTAATCTAAAGGAATGTTGTCTTCTGAACGTATATGCATAAAAAGTATTTTCATGTTTTCAAACAAATCAATTAATTAAAATATCTAATTCATTACGTTTTCCAATTTATATTTGAAATCAGTCAAACCTAAATTGGTGACACTTTACCAACGTCAGCATGTCAAAAATTTCAAAGGACTACTTTTACCTCACAAATCCTTATATACATAAATGTATACAAAAAAAAATCATATTCCAACTCTCTCAATATTGGTGATCATTTTCGTAATTACTTGAATCATGCGAGTCATGTTTATTTAAATGTGGTTATTATTTTGCAATTGTATAGGTAAGTGGATGCAGACTTATGTTTATTGCAAACATATATAAATTGATGTAGATTTTATAAAAGTCATTAAATAATTCTGACTGAAAACTTATTTGGAAAATCAATTATTTTGATCTGCATCAGACACACATATGTATATCTACATACATACATACATACACACATACATACATCTACCTTCAGTATTGCTTTGTTTATCATTTCTCTGTTTACAAAATGCAAAGCCAATGAATTCCACACTATTTACAACATTTTAAGAAGAATTTTTTGGATTTTCTATTTTTTTATATGTTTATACTTCGATTGCGCTGTATTTAAAAAACAAAAACAAAACAACTAATGTCAATCACTCATAAGACTAATTACATATCGGCTTTCTTATAAGACCGCGTAAGCGCCAACTTATGTTGTACATCAAATAAAAGGCAATCTGATAGCCATTTAATTGTAACCCTGCCGAACTAAGTAAACTTCAAATTTTTCTTATTTTAAATCTACCCAAATTTAACAAGTTTGGAAGCAATGAGCAATGTTGTAAGTTGATTAGAGATGCTTTAACCCATTTCTATTTTTTAAGGCCATGAAGCTTTTGTAAAGTAGAGGCAAAGTTATGTTAGGTTAGGTTAGGTTAGGTAGAACATGCAGCTGCTGTCCAGCTCACTTGGGTCCATTATATTGATCCCTTTGTGATACCTGAATAGAAAAGTAAGAATAGAATAGAAAGGAAGCAGACAAGTCCAGAGTTTCCGGCGGGAGTCGAACCCGCAACCCCTAAACTAGCAGAACAGCACACTGCTGACTAGCCCATCGGGGCACCCTTCTAGTCCATCGGGGGTGTTGAGCTCAACACATACTAAGACAACGCAAATCTATATATATAAAAATGATGTAAAAAATGTATAGTAATTCATAAAATGAGAACCGCTGGGCTGAATTCTGTAAAATGTTGTGCCAGTTGTTGTATTTTTGAGAAGCTTTTTACAGAAGAAAATTTTGGAAAATCCCTCCTGAAAAGTCGGAAAATTGGAAAAAATCGAAAATCGATTTTCGTATAAAATTTATGTGAAATTATTCCTTAATGGCTTTTCAAATGAAAAAAAAGAAAGTTCTCAGCCAAAATCCGATAGATGGACTGTAATTTTCTACAGTAAACGTGCTTTTTTTCTCGCTGCAATTTATACGAGTTTTGTGTATTGTTAACGAGTTTGCATTCACGTAAAAGCATTACAATCAATTTAAATTCAGTATTTAAATTAAAAAGTATTTACCCAAACTGTTTATATACTTATTAAAATAAAAAAAATACCATACTTGAAAAAACAGATGGTGCATTGTGACTGTCCTATTTATATGACGCTGGTACTTGACGGTATCAAAATATTAACAGTTTTTTAAATTTTTAGTATATCGTGTTTGTTGTTTACTACGCGCTATTTTCTGCTTTATATTTGGGAGATTCATATGGATGTTTGTTGATGTTGTCCAAACATATATATTTTTTTTTTCGTTTTTAGTACTTCAAGTTTATGTGTCGATCTTCATCATTGGATATTGCGTGTAGTTGAGTCTTTGTTTCGCGGTATTACATTGATATTATTCACTTCAGTTCAAAAATTCTTAAGACTATTTTATCTAAAGATGTATAGAAAAGCATTGTTTTTACGAGAATTGTACGATATTTTAAATGATTCTACATTTATGGCATCTAAAGATGTCGATATAATTGTTCTTTTACCAGAACCAGATGAACTGACTGATGACGACGACGTCGATGACAACAACATAGGAGATTTGGAAGTCACTGATATACCAGGAGAACTTATAATGCAATACAAATTACCTGATATATTTGAGCCTGAGTAAATATTGCCTTAATTTTGACTTAGATATGGGAAAATCGATGGTGAAGATTTGGCATTAGGATCGAGAGTAGCAATAGATATGTTAGATGGTATATCAGAATCCACAAGTCATCAAATATATTCTGAAATTTTATTTATCAGTAGAGACTCACTGTTTTATTTGCAGCAGCTGGGATTCCGTGCGACTTTGAGGGAGAACAGACTTTCATAATGTCCTCTTTAAGACTCTAAAACTCTTGGAAAGAAAGAACGAGGCTTATTTGATTAGTGATTCGATGCAAATGTATAAATACTTATCGCAAAATTAAATGACAACAAGTGGAGTGGATCAACAAGACTGTTTGGTGGGTAAATACGCAACAAATATTAGAGCCAAGAAATGGTACTGATCTCTATTTATTACACGTATAGATATGACTATGGTGAATTCGTGGATTGTTTACAAACTTGTAAACGAAAATAGAATTAGTTCGTTAGAGTTCAAAAGATCTGTCAGTGTTCCTTACTTGAAGATATCTAAATAACCGTTTGTATGCAGACCGAGAACATCTTCCACTAAAGTTTTTTCAGATGTAAGATATGATAACAAAGGACATTTTATGAAAAAACGATAGAAACAGCGAAGATGTCAGGGACAAAACTGTAAATCAAAACCACTTTCATTTTGCGCTAAATGTGATGTAACACCTTGCAAGGACTGTTTTATTCCATACCATGCAAAATAAACTTCGTTTTATTTGAATAAGACAATAACTTAAATTTGGTTTCATATCACCTATGATTCCTCTAAGTCCCAGCGTCCTATTTATAGGACAGGCTATATTTTCATAATTTTTATAAAAAATAAATAAATTTTAAAATTCGTGTGTTATTTTACTTTAATTAAAACCGTTTTTCAAAAAAAAAAGAAAAAAAAACATTTTTAAAAAGTTGGGCGTTAACCGGTTAAGGCGTCACAATGGACCGCAATGGTCTCCGGGTGATGGCGCGAGAGTAACTTTGCACCAGCCATACCTACCTACCTACCTTAAGTTTATGATCATTTGCCTTTGCAACCAATCGTATCTTAGTAAATTTAATACTGAAAATCTTTTTCCAAATCTGAAAACACTCTTTAATAACACAAACATACAACTATATTTGTTTTCAAATGTTTATTTAGTATCGAGTTAACCTTTCTCTCATGCACATAAAGAAGCTAATAGCTGTCAAAAATTTAGCAAATAGTTTTATAACACCATTCAAATTATAGATGTAAAACATAGAACACCGAAAAATGTTTTTGATGGCTATTTAAAATAGTCCTAAGTTACAAAAAAAAAAACAAAATCGACGGTTTGATTGATTATACACTCCTACAATTAAAAATAGCGTTTTAATAAACATTACTCTTAAAGCACAAAAATTCTTGAAACAAATTTTAACTTTCTATAATAAATAAATAAAAAAAATTAAAAAGGACAAATTAATCACAAGATTGTCATAATTCGTATACATATTTGACACATTAAAATGGGAAATTTGTAATATTTTTTTTATAGTCAAAATTTCCTCTTATGTAATTCTCGTTTGCAGTTAAAAATTTATGTTTCATTTAACTAATGAGGAAAATAAGAAAAAATGTTGTTCAACTATTTTTTTACTGACTTACGCACTTTCCGGTTTGTAAATCCTCAAATGCGTAATTATCATATCCCCGCAGATACCAGAAAAAACTAAACCATTGCTTTTCGATCAAAGGAAAATAAATATGACACGCCCACTTTTACGCCCACCTGCCATATAACGCTTCACCTTAAATTCATATAATTCCTCTATGAATAATGATTATGGAAGAAGAAAGGATTATATATACTTTAACGTCCACTTTTATTGAAAGACAAAATTTAAGAAAATAGTGCTCTTACTTGTTTGTAATTAGTTTTTTTGGTGTTCATACACAGATAACATGTGTTTAAGTATTTATGTACTTAGCTTCCAGTAAAAGTATATAATACAGGAAGAACTGTAACAACCGATAATTTTTTTTACATCGCTTGAACTGTTAAAAACATTAAGTTCATGGAATGAGAAAAACAAACGTTTCATACCAGCCAATATGTAAGCACATAAAGACACGTTAGTGAATTTTTACGTATTTATTGAAGAGTTTGTCCTGATAGAACTTACTTAACTCTGAGATTTGTACTTCATATTTCAAATTATACATCAGACAAATATTTTCTTCAAATTTCGCATTTAGCATTTAGGCGACTTTGTGTTCGTATGTGCCAAAAAAGAAAAAATCTGTAATAATGTTATCTATCAATCATTTTACATCGTCTGTAGAAAGCACTTTGACTGATAAGCCAGAAATTATAATCTTTTATAATAAAACTAAAGGAGGTGTTGACAACATGAATAAGTTGTTAGGCGAATATACTTGCAAGCGCAGCAAGTTGCTGGCTGTTATCCCTATCAAAACTTCGTATGAAGCAAAGGAAAACACGCAAAATTTGCAGCAATTGTTTCATACCAATTTGGCACTCACATTCGGTCAATCGGCCATTATGCACATATTGCTTACACGATGATCAATAAAGCAAATTTGTAATATATAAGTATATATATTGTATTTTTGTATTTTTTTTTGTATTTTTTATATATCTGCAAACATGTAAATGAATTTATATTTTTAATTTTTTTTGTAAACACGAGAAAGTGTAAATAAATTTCTGTTTCTTTCTGCTAATATTATTTATGTTAAAACAAAGAGTAAGTTATGGTATTATCATTTTTTATACAAACGCATAGAGGTACCCAGGTACCTTGTCGTACACTAAAGGGTGTTGGAAGAACTTTGGCATCTAACGTCTTTCGAAATATATTTATTCCTTTGAAATCTATGGAAATTAATAAAATACCAAAAGCTAGGAGCTCTAAAGAAATTTTAAAAACGAAGCTTATCAACTTCTACAAAAAAATTTCAAAACGTAATAGGTACCCGGGTACCTTGTCAGTCACTTAAGGGTTAAACCTGAAAAAATACGCGAAATTTTTCCCTAAAACTCCTGACAGCTTTCTAAATCAGGTTTTCTTTTACTGATTCAACATACTTAAGAATTAATATTTAGTAGATTTTTTTTGGGTCTTTCAATAATAAAAAATTTTGTTTTTCTTTTTATATTATTTGATCAGTATTTCGCTACCTATTTGTGGAGCATCATCAGGATACGAGTATTTATTATTTATTTATTTTTTCGTTGGTTTAGTGTTTAGATAGGAATTAATTTTAAAAATTACATTAAATGAACATATATTTATTATTTGATTTGCTCTGCTAGAATCTCTTTTCATAATCTTGTTATTTTGGAAAAATTTTCATTTTCTTAAAGTGCTAATAATTCCATATCTGTATATTTTTTTCAAACTGTTAATAACTGCCAATGCAGAAACCGCAAATGAAATAATGTTACAAGTATGAGTATATTTTGGTCACGTAAAATTTAATATTATAAATAAGTTTATTAAATTTATTTGTTTAAAGAATACAAAAAAAATTAACTATAATAAATTAAATTAAATTCAGTATAATATTTTACTAACAAACATTATCATTTCAATCTCTATTTGTATCTTTTTATGTGTCCTTCTGGTGCAATCAACAAACAATCAACATGAAAATGCAAACAACAACGACAAACTGACAATATAAAATTAAAAACAAAATATAACAACAACTTTGATAACAACGAAATCAACATCAAATGCACATATACAAACTAAAAATAAAATATAACAATGGATATTAATAATATTAACGCTTTTACGCCATATCAACACATACGCTTCGATACGCTCTACTAACGTGGAATGTAAAATTGAAAAAAAAAACTCAAAAACATCAAATTTTGTAACCAAAAATCTATATATTTATTTTATTCTTTTGTTAATAAATTTCCAACAAATACAATAACGGCACGCCTTTGTGATGTTAAAAACGTAAAAAAAATAAACTTTAACGTAAATTTAAACAACAAATGTAAATAAAATATATATTCTTTTTTCAATCAAATATGAATATGTGTTTATGCTGATACATTTTTCTATATCTGTATGTGTGATAAATAATTTTCCTCTAAAAATAAAATAATAATAACCAAAACTGCAAACGTCAACAAAATGACAAAAAAAAAATAAAACAATATTTTTTTGACACATTTGGGATGGAAAAACGTCACGTAAAAACGTAAACAAACACTGGAAAAAACTGTGCATACAAATGTGTGCCTGTTGTATTCTCACATTGTGTATGTGCCTGCGTTCGTTTGTGCACGGCGGACTCTTATTTTTGTTTCCTGTTTTATGCACACATGCACATACATCTTGCTAAAAATGCTTGTTGTTTATACACATGACAAAATATTGTTTAAAATACAACACGTAAAAAAAAATGTCCATATTTAATAAAATAACAACAAATGATGATGCTGATAATAATAACAACGCCAATGATGATGAATACAACATTGTTTTACATTGAAAATGCACAAAATGAAAACAAAAACTTTTATTCCTTTTAAACACAAAAATCACCCAAATATGATTGACAAATATATTGCTATTTGTTTCTGCTCTTCCTTTTTATTTTTTCTTCCCGTTCTCCACTGTAACCATTTACCTTCTACCTTTTCATACACTTTCGCAACAATCATCTGCTTATATGACCTCAATTGTATATTGTTTTTATTCTATTATATTTGTGTTTGAAATTTATTTTTTATCCGGTGTCTTTCTTTTTGTTTGCGTATCCATTTGCCACCATTTACTTTTTTTATGCTTTTTGATTTAAATGTTTATATTCTTTACATGGTATTTATTTATTTTTTAATATTTATTATAAAATTGTACACCTGTCGCTGTTGTTTTTGTTTATTTTTAATTCTTGTTGATATTTTTCTCATCCTTATATGAAAAAATTTTAACATTTTTATTTCAATTTCCTTTACATTTCTGCATCATTTCTTAACATGTGTCAAAATTTCTTTTTCTAAATTCTTTTATTTGTTTCCTTTACAATGTTACAAAAATTTTGTATCTTTATACTTCTTTATACATATAAATGGGATTTTTTATAAAAAAAAACAATTTCACAAATCAGGTTTGTATATAATGACAGTATTGTCGAAAATATTTATTTTGTGTTAATATTTCATATTGTAGCAACAATGAGGTGTTAATTTGAAACATATTTTATATTGAATTTTGCAATAAGAGAAGGTCGAGGTTAAAATTAAATTAAACAAGCTGTGTAGGAGGTGTAAACGAAATTGTTTTTTTTTTATTAATGACCCTAATATACCATTTATGCAGCCGAAAACAAATAATGCTTTTGGCGATCACAATCTAAAAGAAACACACAATAATGGGATTGTATGCTTGTAGTTAAAATGTATTGTTTTATAACTTTAAGGAACACGATTTTATTTTATTAAATGAAAAATTTTATTGATTGAAAGAATAAACAAGAGCTTTTGAAATTTACATTTTATATGTAATATTTATTTAAACGCAATTATATACATATATTTCAATATTTTATTTAATACTTCATTATTATTTAATTCACCTTGATTTTTCAGTTATGTATATCTTACGTACAATTACTACTACTACCTGTTGTTGTTCCTTATATATATACCAGATCGAGGGTATAAAAACAAATGTTATTTCTAAAAAAAACATCCCTAAAGTATGCTATAGAATTTGAGTTAGTGCTGCCAAGTTGCAATATATAATCTTGATTAGCTAAATTTAGCTTTATTTTTCAAGGTTTACCTTAAAATATTTCATTTTTAACTTTTCTCAATTTGATTCTTTATGACGTTGATGTATAGATTAAACTAAAATAAACTAAAATAATTATCTGATACTCTTGATTATACGGATTTTCAGGACATTAAGTTTTTTACTTTATAGACATATCAGTGTTTCCTGAATTTTTACGATATTTGAATCGTATTAATATTATTTAACACTTCCACTGGTATTATCCTTGAGGCATCTAAATTTATTCCTTCTAGAATATCTTGTAGCCTGTATTCGTATTGTCTAGCTCTGGCCAAAAGAAATTGTTATTTTGCATTGTCAATTATTGATCGTTAAGAACGTTGTTTACAAATTCTTCCTGTCGCTAAACATTCTATGGTCTCTGAAACAAAAAAAAAAGCTCTCAGATTTGACATTCTCTATTAGGGTTACAATTTTGCACAATATTTAACTCTATCAAACTTTAAACTCTTCATAGCGATAACATTTAAACTATAAGTGATTATCATGCCATATTCTTATACATCTGAGATACTGTTTTTGGCTGATGGTTTGTCTAATCCGTTATCTCAAACTTATGCACACCGACTGTCTTAAAATTTATATAATATAATATCTAATACCAACGCAAATTTTTGATAAGTAGGAAATTATAAACAAATACATACATATACCTGTGTTATAAAACAAAACCAGTAGCCTTTCATTACTAAAAAAAAACGATAAATTTGGTGGCTGCAATCAATAATAATAAGCCTATTCTAACAAATATACTCGTATTTCCTTTAGGTATATTGTTTGGCATAAGAATATTATAAAATTTTTCGACTGAAACAAACATAATCTAAAACATTTTTGTAATAAAATGCTGAGACTTTAAGTTCTATAGTTTAGTTTATTCTAGGCTCACCTTAGTTAGTTTCGTCTAACTGTGTTTAAAACGTAACATATAATACCAACCTTAATATTTTTCCTTCCATATATTTTAATAAAAATTTGGTCAGTTTTTAACCACGAATGAGATTAAATTGTTAAAAAAAACAAAATAATTCTTACATTATTCTTCATATATTTTACTTAAATATTACTTTGATATCAAACTTTAAATTACAAACGGTATGTCACTGCACGATACCATATAACCACAAGAGGATTTCACGTCCCTTTTTTTTTTTTGTCCAAAAAATATAACAAACAGAACAAATAAGATTTCCGCAAAATTTTTCAAGCACATCTGTTGTATAATTTTCATTTCAACGTAACGTCAAAACTTTAATTATACACAAACCTACTTACTTACTTACATATATATAATTTTGGTTTCTTATTTTGTTTTATTTCATTTTTCTATTTACAATCCAAATTCATGTGATGTTGTTGATGTTGATGGAATCTAGGTAATATGGTTTAAGGATACCATGCAATTGGATACCACCGAACGTCATATTATGGAAAATCGTGGCTCACGTCACACGTTGATTATACGAAAAGTGCATCCACAAGATTTTGGTAATTATTCGTGTGTAGCTGAAAATCAACTTGGCAAGTCACGTAAAACTTTACAGTTGAGCGGTAAACCCAACGTAGCTGTTTTCAATTCACCACCAATCAGTCAGTATAAGGACAGGTAAGTGGGTCAAATTATGGTAGTAATATTTGTAGCAACTTAACAAACCATGAGATTAAGACCAGTAGACACACATGTACAGGCATGTATAAAACACATTACTATACAACTATACATATACAAATGAACTACAAAATCCGTATACACATATATGTCAAAAACTGTATCAATATACACATACATAGTTATACTAACTAATTATAATGGTATGTGACTTCTTAAGTGCTCATCAAGTCCAGCGTAAAATCTTCAAACTGTCTGACATACTCGTCTGTACATGTAAATACTTCACATATACATACGTGTAAAAAATACGTATATATTATATATGCTATCTCTTATATATCTACACATAATCATCGTTAAGTGAGTCTAAATTTCATTTTGGTTTTTATACCATACAACTTAATTAGCAGGAAACAAAAAAGTTGTTAAATATTTTTATTTTATTTTTTATTTGGTTTAATGGTGTTTTTTTTATTATTGTACTAATGTAGATGTTCGTATGAATATATGTATTCACGTTTGCTTTTGTTTGTTTAAAGAAAAACACGTTCCTGTTAAATGTGAAGGGGAAAAATACCGCATGCACATTTCTGAATGAGTGTTTTTAATGAACCATTTACGCTTCACTTGTTGTTTTGAAATTAATTAAAATAATATTTATGTTGAATATGGCAAACAAAAAAGTATGAACTTAACCGTACATTTGTTGTTAAAAAAATCAAATGCGAAATACAGTTTCAATTAAAAAAATGTGCCAGGTATAAGATATTGATGTTTATTTTGATTTGATTTGTCTTTAACAAAGTTCAAGTTTGCTAAAAAGTTTATCAAACAAATTTTATATTGAGCTGCTCAACTGGGGATTTAAAAACTAATAAATAACTTGCATGCTCTACTGTCCCTTAATAGCTGATAAAATATACATTTCATATAAATATATTTTATATAATATTTTATATTTTATCGGAATTTAAATTAAATTAAATTAAATTAAATTAAGCTAGTATATTTGTTAGTAAAATTATTATTGCTAGATGAAGTAGTCTGAGATAAAGTCAAGAATACTTAGATATTAAGTACATGCCAGTAGCAAACGAATAAAAAGAAGTAAGAGCACTACATTCGGCTGTGCCGAATCTTTTATACCCACCACCAATTTGATGTACTTTTATAGCACAGAATTTATTATTTTGTTATTAACAGTAATCGCTATGGAATAATATCTTTATACTAAAATATGTATCACTATCTTTGTATAACTTCGATATGCGAGTAAAATACGTTCGTAATTTTAGTCTTTCAATGAAAGTGGAAGTTAAAGTAGGCGTCTTACTAAAGTTTTTCCTAATAAATACAACTTCTTCAATTTCAATATAGTCTTTTATTCTTCCAAAATCTTTATTCATAGAGAAATTATATGAATTTGAGGTAAAGCGTTATATAGTAGGTGGGCGTAAAATTGGGCGTGTAACATTTATTTTCCGTTAGTAAAAAGCCTTTAACCAAAAAGCAATGGTTGCAAAATTTCATCATACATCTAATTTTGCCAGTTTTATTACATTTAAATTTTGAATATACCGAAAAGTACACTGCGCTGTATAAATTTTCATACGTTTTGTCCTTTCCTAATTCATAGATTTTGACAATTTTTAAGGAAAAATATTTTTTTACTCAGGAAATATACATTCAAAATTTCATGACTCTACGTCAATGCGTTTGAACACAATTACATTTTATTTGTTCTTGGAAGGACACGGTTTTTTTGACCTTTGCATTACGAGCTATATCACTCTCCTAATAATCTCTTCGTAAATATTAAACAAACCTTGTGTATAAGAAATATTTTGGCAAAATTCGACACCCCTAGCTTTGTCTGTCCGACCTCTTTCGTGTTTTCAACAGACGGACAGACGGACGGACATAGCTAGATCGTCATAAAATGAAACTGCGATTCAGAATATATATACTTTTTACAAACGGAATGACAAAATGAATATTCTCCCACCATTCTTTGGGTATGGTGCAGCAGCTATTAGACAACGATTATGACTTTTGCTAATTTGGTGTATATTTGCAAGAAACTTTATATTCAGAAGTATTTAAAAGATGTACAGTATTGATACCCTATATCTAGATTTTATCTGCACAGGAATTTTGCATTTTATTTTCTTGTCTTAAGTATTGTAAATTATGTTTCCTTTTTGAAAAACATTAATATATTTGCTTTTAATACAAAAAGAATTTTATTACCAAAATGCGATTCTTGAATGTCTTATGTGCTTAGAACTTACCTTTAATTATTTAACTTGAACAGTAGAAGGACTTGAAATAGAAGTACAAAGTACACTTTCGGTTAAAAAGTATATTGGAAAGACAATTTTGAAAAGTGTTTTTAATCCAATGTTTAATCGAACGAATTGGTATGTCTTACATTCATATATTAAAGTGTGCTATAGAGTTGCTTTTTTTTCGAGGTGCTCTTTTTGACCAGGGCTCAAAAATGGCCATTATGTTTTACCAAAAATAATAAAAAAAAATTAAAAATATCACGTATTTAAATAATATTTTTGAGACTTTAATTAGGAATAAGATATGATAGGATATGAATTAATATCAAATAGGTAAATACTAGAACGGGGTAGCATTAAGGTTAATATTCTTTGGATTAAGACCGTGATCTCCTCGAAAAAGATACATCTATTTATTGAAAATCAAGATTTCACTGTAAATGCCGAATAAAGAAAATGCACAAAAGAACACACCGACACCGATATGTTTTACAAACAACAATTTTTTTTTGAGGTACAATACAAAAATATTTTGGTATTTTATAATGAATAGTGTAGTCATACCTGCGGCTTACATATGTACGTGTAAATACTAAGTTGTGTTTTTCGAAAGTAACTAATTTACTAGTTGATCACAACATGGAACTCAAAGTAGCAGTTTTTAAAAACGAAACAAAAAAATTCACGAATTAATCGAATAATATTATCAGAAGCGTTTAAGCTTATTTCTACTAATCATGAAAATGCTTTAAATTTTAATATGAGAAAAAAAATTATTTGATAAAGATATAGGTTGTTATAATATATAAATGTTTGTGTCAATAAACTTTTATGTTTGATAATAATTATTGAATATTATTGGAAATTACGATAACAAACCAAAACTAAATAAAATTCGTTGTGACAACAACAAATATTTTTTTTAGAATATAAACTAATGTTCCTGCGTAAATAAAATTCATAGATAGCAGAAGAAAACAACTGTATTCGAACGTGTTCAAAATTTTAAAATTCTTATTGGAATCGACTTACCAAAATCGCAGCTAACTTGGTAGATCTTGATAGACTTTTAAACTAAACATATAGAAACTAAATCAAAAACAAAATATAGTTAAATATCACCTTTAAATGAACCGCTGAGAATTTGGAAAATATTTATTAAAACAAGTAAGAGTGCTATATTCTGATGTAGGAAATCTTATATACTCTTCACAAAAGTGTTAATATGCAACTATATGCTTAAACAATTTGTTTGTGAAATATGCAATTGCTTAATTAGTTCTGTTGATGATTAATGATACGTTATCATGTACATAACATGTCTTCTTGAGCGTGATCATGTATATTCTAGGTACAGTGAATTAACGAAAAACTTCACATACATACACACATACATTATATAATAATTAATTATGTATCACCCATTGCTTGCTTTTCATATTATTGTTTTTTAAAACAAAATTAATCAATAAAAAATTTAAATTTTTTCCAATATTTTTCCGATAAATGACCGATTTAACCAATATTTACCATTTATGTTATTATATGTAAGTCAATATATAGTGATACTCAAAAAACTGGTCAAAAATAACGTAGGAGTTGCAAAAAAAGAGAACGTGTTCTTCTCAAAAGCATATCTGATAAGTTGATACTAAAAAGGAGTACAAAGTTGATTTTAACATTGACACGGACAGACGGACTTGGCTAAGGCAATTTCTCCATAAGTATTCTCAATATGTTCACATTAAAGGTTCTAAAATGAATATTGTGGAAATTACAAACGCAATGACAGACTTAAATATGCCCTTACCCTTACGTGTTATGGGTAAAAAAAAAACCAAAAATATTAAGTCAAGCAACCGATTTCTATAACAATGTTATTAAATTCAATAATTTTATGTTGTACCTGCTTGTTGTCTATGCCATTATTATGTTACTGAATGGTAAATAATTTAAACCAATATCTTAAACATTTATCGTATTCGTTTAGTGGTAATGAACATTACTACCTCGAAAATACATTTATGTATCTGAAGAATAAAAAAGGCGAGAAACACCAATAATAACCACAAATAGCAGCGAAGAAAATAATAAACAGAGAGACATATCAACAGCAAAGATGCTGCAGTAAAAGTAATAATAACAATAATACCATCGCATACATGCATGCACACAAACACATTCTTATGGGTGTGTATATAATACATTTGTCTGAACAAATGTATTGTAAACTTGTCTTTAACATCTTTTTCATATACAATCAACAACCAATTTTACCAACACACTTCATGCATTCAACCGAAAAAAGCCAACGTAATTTTATACTTTATATCATACTTTTAGTGTACAGACAATAGCAAGCGCACAATAGCAGCAGAAGGCAGTAGACAACGGAAAATTTAATTTTATTTCACGAACGCAAAAGGTTTTTGGTAAGGAACAATCATTATTGGTATTCATTCATCCATATGCTTTATTTTTTCGTTTTTATATCCTTCTTCTTGTTGTTAAGAGCGGTACTGTAATACAATGGAACTTAAGACAAGCACGAGTGCGAATAGAATATTCCTTTTCATGCTCAAGTTAAGAAGGTAACATGTTCCAATTATGTCTTTAATACGTAGGAGTATATATTGTAAATATATGTTGGCGCTTTATAAGTCTGCTGCATTTCCAGTTATTGTCTAATTAAATTTAAAATAAATACTTTTACCATTTTGTGCATAACATATATAATATATTTTGAGGCAGCATAAATTATATGAAGAATTAACTATATACTTATACACATGTAGGAGGGATATCGAAGCAGACCTCTTCCACAAACGGGTCCTTTTTCGACCACCTTCTTTACTGAGAGATAAGAAGGTTACCCCAACCTCACTGAATCACTTGCACATTGCAGACTGATAATTATCTACAATCCTCAGCACAGAGTCCTTTGTAATCGCCAGCATCTGCCCCAGACTAATTAACTAACAACAGATCCTGTTATTGCATGAATATTTTGGCAATAGCTACATTTTTAACAAGCAGTTGCACAATAAACTCGTGAAGTTCACTTACCTGATAAAACTTTCTATTTAAAAAAAATTTTAAATTTTTGTATGACTGTATAATTGTAATACATTTCTAGTTTATTTACTTGCTAACACAGTTTACGTTGTATCGGTTATATCCTGTACGGTTAAGCGTCAAGAAATATGAAACGCCAAGCAAATTAAAAACCAGAAATTGAAAAGTCCATAAAATCTTACTTTAGAGTAGCAAAGAAAAAATAAAAGTTTAGGTAAATATTTTAGCAAAATCATTTTATATAAATGAAATCTTAAAAAAAACATTGCTTCCCATTTTATAATTTCAGTAAATTGTAATATAGAAGTTTTAAATTTAATATAATTGTACTGATGAAAGAACGCTGGGTCGAAATGCATTTCACTCGGTTAATATTGGAATAATTTTTGAAAATCCTTAAATTGTTACAATTCTTTTCAAAAATATTTTAGAAAGTATAATAATTTAAAAAAGAAGGCTAAGCCAAGATAATGGATTTACAGCAAAATTAAAATAAAAAGTTTGATTAAATATAAATAAATAATAATAAAATAACAACTAAACAACAACACATTTGAATTGAAACAGGTAAGACAGACATACTCGGCCATGTCAAATCTGATAATTTCGTTCTCTGTAATGTACATATGTTCGTAAAGGGTGGTTAAGTTTTAAGGGCCGATGTTGATTTTGAATAAAACACAAACTATTTAGGAAATTATTGTCATTTCTTTTTATAATGATATGGTTCAATTATGTATGGAACAAAATATAGGCCAAATGGCCGCGGGGAGCACGATCTATGAACACCTCCATCCGATGGTCCAAATTTTCAATGACCATTTTGATGTCCAATTGTTGAGCACGATGATGAGTCGAGATTGACTGCTCTTTTGCCACACTGTCCCGAAAAACAGCAATGTTTTCCGTTCAACGAACTAAGATGACATTCACAGATGTTTTCATATTTTATACTGACCTGGTTTTCTGAAATTTTAAATTTTTTCACAAAGTTTAGAAAGGAAATTACAAAGCTCTATATGTCTTTTTACACTCTTCTATTGAATTTGTATTAGTCAAGCATATAATTTTTTAAACTTTTAAATACAAAAATAGTTTAAATAGTAAATAACAAGGGTATTGTTAATCTGTATTATATAAGGGATATCTTTAGAAAGCTTTAGACAAATCAGCAAGAAATCGGCAAAGTCTTAGGAAAACGTTACAAAGTGGCTCTTTTATTGTTCAATAATAGGAAATTTATTTTTTTTTTCATAGTATTTTGTTTATTCTGCAGAAAATTCAATTAAATTTTCTGTAATTGATTTTGATGACAATAAACTTAAGGCCATCTTTGTACTCATCCACGCATACGCGAAACATTTTCATCCTGGATTTAAGTCGGTATTGTCTCAATTATTATTTTTGTCGTCTGCTTCAATCAAATTCCTTGTTTTACTTCTGCACACATCTTGTTGGATGTAATCCCATAAAAGAAGACTGCTGCAGTCAGGTCAGGTGTCCTTGGTAGCCAGCTGAAAGTTTCATTGTTAAATATTAATTTTTGATGGATTTTTCGTTGGAGCTCCACCATAATCAATCTGGCTCCATCTTGTTAAAATCAAATACTTTTGAAACGAATACATCTTCGGTGCTGTGCTGGGTGGAAAACTTCTTCAACATCTTTTAATAAAGTTTCCATTAACAGTCACAGTCGTACTGTTTTCTTTCTACAAGTTCTCACAGTGCACCCTAATGAAGCTGCACCTCACACAGTGGCTCCTTTTGAGTGCACTCCCCACATATGCAACATTTTTTGGTTTAGGTTTAATGGCAATTTTACTTACTTACGCCCCACCCGTCATAAACAAGAAATTTAAAAAGCTATTGTCTTTTTCGTTTATTTCAATAGTTTTCTTGAAAATTCCAGGAAAAAACGTAAATCCAGAAGGCTTAACTTAGTTGTAATTCAAACTTTGTACAAAAGCAAGTTTAAGCCATTATGAATTATTAATTGGATTTTTTTGATTTGATGTTGCAATCGCGATTGCTGTCGTTGTTCGATTTTTCCAGACTAAGTAAATATATATAAAAGCCATCTCTAAATTACCTTTGGACGAAAATAACGGCATGCAAAAAATGGTACTGCTTCACTACCAGATCCTCATTTTAATAATTTTAAATAGTATACTGACAAATAAACAAAAAAAATACGTTTTGTTTTAAGAATAAGTTTATAGTTAACTTTTAAAATTAAAAAGCTTATGTAATGGAAAACAGTTTGTCGTAAAAAAATTCTAAAAAGAATTAATTATTTTGTTATTAACAGTAATGCATCACTTTCTTTGTATAACTTCGATATGCTAGTAAAATGTTTTCGTAAATTTAGTCTTTCAATGAAAGTGGACGTAAAAGTAGGCGTGTCAATAAAGTTGCTGCCAATAAATAAAACAAAGATATTTCAATATAGTCCTTTATTCTTCCAAAATCTTTATTCATAGAGAAATTATATGAATTTGAGATAAAGCATTATATGGTAGGTGGGCGTAAAAGTGGGCGTATAATATTTATTTTCGATTAGTACAAATCCTTTGACTAAAAAGCAATGGTTGCAAAATTTCACAATCATACATCTAATTTTGCCAGTTTTATTACGTTTAAATTTTGAATATATCGAAAAATACACTGTGAGGTAACATTTTTTGATTATTTTGATCTATAACTCCTTTCCTAATTCATACATTTTGAGGAAAAATATTGTTTTTACTTAGGAAATATACATTCGAAATTTCATGACTCTACGTCAATGCGTTTGGACACAATTAAATTTTATTCGTTGTTGGAAGATCACGGTTTTTTCGAACTAATCTTGCATTACGAGCTATAACTTTCTTGCTATGATTCCGAATTAGTCCATTTTCAACACCAAACAAACATTGTGTATAAGAAATAATTTGGCATTTTTACACTCCTAGCTTTTTCGGTCCGACCTCTTTCGTGCTTTCAGCAGACGGACTGACGGACGGACATAAAATGAAAACCCGATTCAGAATATATATACCTTATAGGGTCTAAAATGGATATTTAGATGGGTTACAAACGGAATGACAAAATGAATATACCCCCACCATTTTTTTTGGTGGCGGGTATAACAACATTCAAAATATTGGTCAGCCGGTAAAAAGTTTTTTGAATCCAAATATTTAGTACAGAAAACTCTAAATGGCTTCAAATATTGAACATCGAATTGAATACTTTTTTACCCCCTTAAGACATGATAGAATACAGTGTACAGTCGTAGTAGATCATCATCATATATTAACATATTAGTGAAAGAGATATTAGATTAGTGCATAAAGCACACTTTAGAAAGATAAAAATAACAATTGTGTACATACTTACATATACGGATCTAGTTTTAAATTATTTCTTTAATATTAGTTTATTGTATTATGTGCACCAGTGTTGGAAAAAGTGGCACAATCGTGCCATTTTTAGCACTATTAATTGTTTAATGGCACGATGGCACGCTCAATAAAATTTTGGCACTTTTTCAAAAAATTAAATATATATAATTTTACTTACTTTTTAAGAAATATATTTTTGATTAAAAAGAAATTAATGCAAAACTACGGACTGTACAGTATCAAACATTTTGGCCATTTTAGTACGTTTATATGTTGGAAAATGTGCTTAACGATTTTTGACCTAAGTTCAAGTACCTGATGGTTCCGCTCAATCGATTTGTAATGCTATTATGAACGTTTAACAGGATAATGAAATTCCCATAGAAAGTTTAATCGGATAATTGTTCGGTTCTGATGGGAAAGAATAATTGTGCGCAAACTCTGCTTAAAGGAGTTCAAGCAAATTTGTACATTAATGGTTGTATCTGCCACAATTTGAATTTAGCGTCCGGCTTCAGGTAAACACTTTATCATTATTAATTCAATCTTAGGATTTATTAAAATCCAACTCAAAATTTTGTTATAACAGTGATGTCCAAAACAAATGTTACAAATACAATTTTTGTAAACGAGGCTTTACTAGAATTTTATAACTACATATGGGCTAATCCGAAAATTTTTAACCAAAAGCCAGAAATTTAAAGTTGCCCAAAATCCAAATGCTTGTTAATGGAATAATAGGATACATATTTAAGCTTCAAAATATATAAGCAATAAGGTTTTACGGTGGTTTGTTTGTCCTTGGCAGAGGCTAACCTAAACGTACCTCTTGCTTTCATTTATTTTTGTAAAAAAGGGTATTTTTAATGGTCAAAAAAGTAGGCAAAACAGTCGTTTAAGTATTTAGCGTTCTGCAAAACTTTAATTTTTTTAATTTTCTTTTATTTAAGAAAAAAATCATATTTGTAAGTTATCTAATATATATTAACAATTTGAACAACAAATGGGTACACTGTGTGTTACGTCCTTAACGCAGGATTAGCCCATATGTTTAATTTTATTTAACAATATATATTTAATATATCCCTATTTTGGAATAATTATTTAATATTACATATAAAATACATATGTATGTATGTATTTAATAAATAATAATATTTATATACATATAAGTAAGTTGTCTGTATAAATTTTAAATATTGAAGTTCGAAAGTTTTTTTGTATATTATAATAAATAAAACTGAATAAATGGATTTGATTTTTTTTAAATATGTAGACATGTGTTTATATTTGTTATGGCACTTTTTAAGATGTTTTGGCACTTTTTAGCTAAAATTTGGGCACAAGACTTAAATTCTCATATACCATCACTGAAGTGCACCCTTATATTATTATTATTATTTTTTGCTACATTCAATGTTATTTCAAGAGCAAAATTTACAACTTTGACATTGTTTAACCTTTGCAACACAGTCAACACAATTTTTATTATTAAGTTTTTAAGTTTTGTTGCTGTTATGATGATGAAAACAAACAATACTAAAACGCTGTTAAGAACATTTAAGATAAATGACAACAATAATGAATATTAATTGACAAATAATTTTGTTCATAGTATAAAGAAGTGCTCCATGTGTTTAGTATGTTTGAATTGCAAGGAAAAATATTTTCAATAATTTAAAATACTTTTTTTATCATATCCAATCTTCAGACACTTTTTTGTTAGATACTAGAAATTTTTGATAAAAAATATAAAAAAAATAAAACTAAATTTTTTTATAAACTTTCAAATTCTACAAATATTTTTGAACACTTTGTTAAGAAAGATACTAAATCATTAAATAATATACAAAAAAAAAAGAAAAACTTTTTATTTTGCCCTGCAGGACAATGAAAATTTTTAAAGCAAATAAAAACTGTCTGTAAAACAGTTTTCTGTGAGTGTTTTCTTTTATTCTTTTCATCTATTAATTCTTCCAAGTGAATCCGCATGCCCCAAGCGTACGCATACAATACGGGCTTAGAAGAGAATAGGAACGCACACACACTTGTAAAGATTTTACAAATAAAATTTTAAATTGGATTAGTTCTTGAAAATAAGACAGACAAGAAAAAATAGACAAAAAAAATGGAATCGCAGACATGTGAACATATGAAAGTTGAAAACAACAATTGATGAGAAAACTATAAGCACGTCTAACAAAAGATTGAGTGAAATCCAAATTGACAATACATTGACATTGTTGGAGGCATCACAGTGGTAGAGCAAAAGAAAATAATTATTAAAAACTTTCTTAAATTTTATGTTTTTTGTCAAACATAACGTTAAATATACTAATGAAATCTTTCTTTTTAAATAAAATAAAGTGTATGTCAAAACAAAAAACTTAAAGTTATTAATTTTCTGACAGGTGATTTAAGGAAAACTTGGATATTTACGGATTCACACAAAGACATTAAATTTACATTAAAACCATTTAGGTGAAATAGTTTAGTCTATTTAAAAAAACATTGTGCTTTACCAGAAAGGTATTGCGATTTTATTTTAATGGCAACTGTATTCACAGCTACCGTACCACTCATTTAAAGGAATTGAACCACGACGAGTTTTTCCATCAAATTTAACGTTTAGTTTAAAACTCGTCGTTGGTAGAATCTGTTTTTGTAAAGCGTTTATTGCTATTATATTTTTTACTTTAGTTTTAGAGATCTCAATAGCTAATTTGGGATAATAAAAGAAAACATACTGAAAAATTATGTTTTTCCCGACATCAGCCGACTGTAAAGCATTTTCCAATCCAGCTTTGGTTTCATCATCAGCACTTTTTGATCGGAATGTTTTGTGTTGGCTGTAAATATTATCTATTTCACTCACAAGTTTTAATGAAATAGCAAACTTAAATCAAACATAGCATTTCTATTCATATTTACTATTGTTTTTCAAAATAAATGAACTCGAGCTAGAAATGCTCTTACTACGCAACATACCTTTCAATGATTATCATTGTAAAATTTCTTATTGTAAAACTTGTTAGAAACAATTCAAATACATTTTTATAACTCTCATTTACTTAAACTCACAATATTAATTAGTAATAATCCCAGCAAAGCTCATTTAAAATTAAGTGATAGGCCATCATTATTTTATACATACATAGTACTGAGGGGTTGCTACCAACATAAGTATTTTAAAACACAGAATAATGGCCTGATGGAAATGGCTTTCGTAAATATGTTTTATATATTTTGGTAACAGTAAATAGTTTTTTGCTTAAAATTAAATTTATAATTATTTAAAAATAAATAGTAATATTATTTTTAATATTTTGTTGTGTCGCCAAAGTATAAAAATATTAAGCAATAATTCAGCTTTATTGATAACTACTTATTTAATTGCTTTTTGTGAGTATATTTGAGAGAGAGAGGTTCATGATTTCTGTTACAACTCGAACAAAAATCAGTAGTCAGTCAAAAAATTTCTTCTGAGCTAAATCGTCATCAAATGTATAATGGTGTCTTGTCTATATGATTTTAAAAACTGCAAGTCTTTGTTTTTCGAGTAGTTATTTAACATCTTTGTAGGTAAATTTGATGCAGATTTAAAAACGCTATATTTTTTTTGAATTATAGTTGTCGATTTCTCAGAAAATCCTGGAAAATTTCCCTCTTTGGACTTATTTAATAATAAATATATCAGATTCTTTGGTCTCGTCTTTGCCACGTCCATGTCTTATACTTTAACCAAACTTAAGATCATTAAGACCTTTAAAAAAACACATGTTTAAAATATTTGACATCATAGATTTCAAAGTTTTGCGTTCTCTTTTCATGACATCAATATTTGTAATTTTTATAGCACATTCTAAAATAGAAAAAAGACGTAAAATTATTAACTCTTGAGTTAATAAAACTAATACAATTAATAAAGTTAAGTAAATTAAAAAAATTTTATTTTTATGTTTTTACAAATTTTCTTGATCATATGCAATACAGTTTTTATTCTGAAAATAAGTTTTAAAACAGACTCCTAAAATGAAACTAAACTGCACTGATTGGCAAAAAATCATTTAATTTTCATAATGTTATTTCACAATAGCTTTTGAATAACAAACTAATGTCAACATTTTTTATTCAGGCTTGAGATCATTGAACCAGATTTTTGCATTTAATTATTTTTTCGATCACATTGATGCTAAAAATCAAATCAAAGTTGGTTTAGACAATCTATTGGCTAGCTGGCTAGTGTTGGCAAAAGTATACTTCTTAAGATTATTCTTTAATTATTTTTTTTGATAAGAATAAAATAAAATTTTATATTAACTTAAGCCTGACTAAAATTTAAACATTCGCTTAAAACAAAGATGTCGACAATAAAAACTAGAACAAAATAACTAATTTTTGAAATAAGCTTTCATTTTAAAACAATTTTTTCTAATTTTCCACCAGAAAGTTTTCCAGAAAAACTAACTATTTTAAGAAATTGCTGTTGCTACTTTGTTAGTTTTCTGTAGGAAAATAACTATTTTTTATTTTCCATTCAATTACTTTTTTACATCTTGGAAATAATTCAAGAGCGCATAAAACAATTAAGCTTTAGTGATTTTAAACTTTGCATTACTGAGCTCCACTGTACACAACATAGAAAATAAAAAAGAACAATACGACAATGCGAGTTCTTTCTTTGGGAGAAGGAATTAAAATGATAATCTTAAAGAATAATACTTAAATCCCTATACCAGCAAAAAAAATAAAAGAAAAAAAAACTAAAGAAAATACAAATCTAAGAAAAAAGTTCTTTTTTTCGTTTGTTCGCAAAACTTTAAGTGAAATTTAAGTAAGGCAAAAGTTTATTCCTTTCCATTATAGTAACAGCAATTTAAAAAAAATAACTGATGACAACATCATTATATTTAATAGTAATACACTACAATGCCTCTTCAACTCTGTAGTTGATTTAAACTCTACACCGTATACAACGACCTTTCCATAACCGCAGTCTCATAAAGGGGGTAGTAAGTAATTGTAACTACTGGTAAGTTGAGATGAAGAAATTGTTAAAAATAAATTATTTATACTTTAACAATGTCCTTTTATTTGGAGTAGAACTAAAAAAAAAACTAAGGAAAATAATACTTCTTATTGTTAAGCGGAAGCTAAAATGCTCACATAAAATGCACATACATTCACACTCACGCACACTTATTTCAACGTACTTACAGTATGCGCTGTTTTTATTGTATAATTTCAACTACACATCAACGGCGCCAAATTTCCGTTTTTCTCTACAAAAGAAGAAAAAGAAAAAACAGCTTTTATGTCATTAATACAAAAGAAAAATAATAATAATAATAATAATAAAATGTATTTGTATTTATCCTTCATTATTGTATAATATAACATTTCTATTTAAATGAGTTTATCATCAATTGTTAATAATCATTTTTATGTCACAATAAAACTTTCTGGACTTTTTTGCTTCACATTTTAAAGCAATTTTTATTTGTGAATAAAACTATCAAAACAACACTAAATTCATTTTATATTAGAGCTTTTGTTAATTTTATTTCCATGTTGATAAAAACAAATAAAAAAAATATAAACTTAAACAATTTCCATAATGTTAGATAAAAAAAAAGCAGTAAATAGATTTAGTTTTTATTAATATTAAGGACAAATAAATGTAAATCAAAATGAATATTAGAGCTGAATAATTTAGGCATGTTTGATTTCTGTTTGAAATTTGTCATGCCAAAACAATAGTGATCAGTTCTGAATAGAACAATTTAACATAAAAAGAAGAATAAAAAGCGTTGGAATTGAAATATTTTTTTTATTGTGTTTGAAAACATATTACTATTGTTTATTGTTTTGAACGTCTTTTTGTATTGATTACCAAAAGAATAGTAAGCGGTATTATAGCAGAATTTTTATTACGGAAAATTAAAAACCTTTAGCAAGTTTAAAATTATTTATTTTAGTATTTGAATTCTTAAAAATTTAGTTAAAAATGTCCGCTTCTTGTGGCTGATAAAAAAGAAATTTGAAAAACTTAAATCAATTTGTGTCTTTATTGTAGAAGCTTTACAGTATTATCAAATAAAAGTTTAAATTAATGAAAGACTTTAAAATATTTTTGGTTGTTATTATTATTATTATTATTATTATTATTATTATTATTATTATTATTAATTATTATTATTATAATAATAATAAATAACTAAGATCCTAATAAAAAAATATTTAAATTTTCTATATTATATAGCAGGATGTGTGAAAGTTAAAACTGTGGCAGGGCAAAAAATTAATGTCCTCTTCAGGCTGCAATTTTAGAAAAATATCCCAACACATGTCATTATTTTGTTTTTTTTATTTATAACACATTGAAATCTTCGTTTAATACGTAATAGGTGACAGATTAGTAGACAAAAAGACATAGCAATATTTTGTTATTGATTATAGATTTTTTTTCTTTAATCCATGCAAATGAGAACAGTTGTAAAAAAAATTTACCCTGCATAAAGGTTGAGTAAGAAAAAAACCTATGCACACTATTCCAGTTAAACCTTATCCTTAGTCCAATAAATTATTATATATTTTTTTAATCACGTTCAGTGTGAACAATTTTCGAATATTGCAAAAACCAAACGTGAATCAGGAAGAAAAAAGGTCTTATTTGTAAAATAAAAGAAGTCGGAAAAACTGTTTTGAAAACCACTACACATTTCTATAAAAAAAACAGCTCGTAAAATCAAACGCTTTGTTTTCTTTTTTGTACGCAAAGCTAGAGCTAATGCTAGGTAGAAGCCATATAAAGTTAAAAAAAAATTCAGATAGCAATATGATAAAGATCTTAGATGTAAAAGAATGAGCGACAAAATTTAGGTAAAATGTTATAAAAAATACACCTGTTGTTTGATGTGCGATGTATGAAGAAGCTTATGTACTGGTAGACCTTTCACGTCATCCTGGTCAAGGTTTTTTGTGGCCATGGAGGATATAATGTCCAAGAAATATGCCAGACAAAAAAAAAAAACAAAATTCCTCAAAAAGTTTTTTGTGTGATAAGCTATTTTTGTTGTGGTAAAAGAATAAGAATCATTTGTCATATGGATGCGTTAAATATAACAAGTAAGAGCACTATATTCGGCTGTGCCGAATCTTTTATACCCACCACCAATTTTGTGTACATTTAAAGCACAATATTTATTATTTTGTTAATCATTATGAAATAATCTCTTTATAATAAAATATGTATCACTTTCTTTGAAGAGGGTGGTTAAATTTTAAGGGCCCATATTGAAGGTGAACTACACCTAGTCTTTAAATTTGTTTTCTGCATTTTATTTGACATTTCTAAATCTCAAACTTACTCAATTTGATCCGTGGAAAGATACGCAAATGAGCAACGCTTTAAAGTTATTCAGGTTTTTTATAAAAATGGGCGTTCAAATCAAAATCCATTTCGTGCACTTCGTGATTCTTTTGGTCAACATAATCGTTAGAATTCGTCCACAATCGTGAGAATTGTAAAAAATATTTAAATGTCTGCAAAGCAGGTCTGTATGAAGTGTGAAAACATCTGTGAATGCCATCTTAGTTCGTTGAATGGGCACCAGTGGCGTTTTTTTGCGATAGTGTGGCAAAAGAGCAGTCAACCTCGACTCATCATCATGCCCAACAATTGAGCATCAACATTGTCATTGAAAATTTGGACCATCAGATAGAGGAGTGGCGCCAAGGATGGGGGGGCCATTTGGCCGATATTTTGTTAAATACATAATTGAACCATACAAATATTATAATTACAAAAAGAAATGATAATAATTTCTTAAATAATTTGTGTTTTATTTAAATTCAACATCGGTCCTTAAAATTTAACCACCCTTTATAACTTCGATATGCTACTAAAATGCTTTTGTAAATGTAGTCTTTCAATGAAAGTGGGCGTTTAAGTAGGCGTGTCAATAAAGTTTCTGCTAAAAAATACAACTTAGATATTTCAATATAGTCCTTTATTTTCCCAAAAACTTTGTCAATAGAGAAATTACATGAATTTAAGATAAACCGTTATATAGGAGGTAGGCGTTAACTTTTTAGCAGAACAATTACATTGATTAGAAGGATATACGTAGCAAATTTGATCATTATACCTCTAATTTTGGCGGTTTTATGAGCTTTTAAATTTCATTAACGGTAGATAACGTGAAAAGTGGGCGTTAGAGTAGGCGTGTTAAAGTTGTTTTGCGAATGAGTACAACTTAGGTATTTCAATATAGCCCTTTGTTATTCCAAAATCTTTATTAATATAGAAATTATATGAATTTAAGGTAAATCGTTATATGGGAGGTGGGCGTAAAAGTGGGCATAGCACCTTAATTTTCTGGAACATTAATGACATTGCCTAGGGGGATATACCTAGCAAATTTAATCATTATAGAGGTATTTTATTTTGGCGGTTTTATGAGCTTTTAAATTTCATTAACGGTAGATAACGTGAAAAGTGGGCGTTATAGTAGGCGTGTCAAAGTTATTTATGTGAATGAGTACAACTTAGGCGTTTCAATATAGCCCTATATTATTCCAAAATCTTTATTAATAGAGAAATTATATGAATTTTAGGTAAAACGTTATATGGGAGGTGGGCGTAAAAGTGGGCGTGGCACCTTAATTTTCTAACACAGTAATGACATTGCCTAGGGCGATATACCTAGCAAATTTGATCATTATACCTCTAATTTTGGCGGTCTTATGAGCTTTTAAATTTCATTAACGGTAGATAACGTGAAAAGTGGGCGTTATAGTAGGCGTGTCAAAATTATTTTTGTGAATAAGTACAACATAGGAGTTTCAATATAGCCCTTTGTTATTCCAAAATCTTTATTCGTAGAGAAATTATATGAATTTTAGTTAAATCGTTATATGGGAGGTGGGCGTAAAAGTGGGCGTGGCACCTTAATTTTCTGGCACAGTAATGACATTGCCTAGGGAGATATACGTAGCAAATTTGATCATCATACATCTAATTTTGGCGGTTTTATGAGCTTTTAAATTTCATTAACGGTATATAACGTGAAAAGTGGGCGTTATAGTAGGCGTGTCAAAGTTATTTTTTCTAATGAGTACAACTGAGGTGTTTCAATATATTCCTTTGTTATTCCAAAATCTTTATTAATAGAGAAATTATATGAATTTTAGGTAAAACGTTATATGGGAGGTGGGCGTAAAAGTAGGCGTGGCACATTGATTTTCCGTTACAAAAAAGCGTCTCACCTAAAAACAAAGTGTGCAAAATTTCAGAGTCGTACATCCAATTTTGTTGCTTTTATGACGTTTTTGTTTTTAAATATACAGGAAAATACACTGTGCGGTATAAATTTTCGTACATTTTGATCGATAACTCCTCTCCTAATGCATAGATTTAGATAATTTTCGGGGAAAAATATTGTTTTAACTCAGGAAATATATATTCGAAGTTTCATGAGTCTACGTTAATGCGTTTGGACACAATTCCATTTTATTCGATGTTTGAAGGACACGGTTTTTTTTACCTACTCTTGCTTTTCGAGCTATTACTCTCTTCCTAATATTCCGATTTAGCCCATTTTCAATACCAAACAAACCTTGTCTATAAGAAAGATTCTGGCAAAATTTGAGCCCCCTAGCTTTTTCGGTGCGACCTCTATCGTGCTTTCAACAGACGGACAGACGGACAGACGGACATACGGACAGACGGACAGACGGACGGACATAGCTAGATCGTCATCAAATCAAACCCTGATTCAGAGTATATATACTTTATGGGGTCTAAAATGGATATTTCGATGTGTTACAAACGGAATGACAAAATGAATATACCCCCACCATTTTTTTGGTGGCGGGTATAAAAATATACATATATATTACGAAATGTATAAAATAACGGTTTTTACCTTTCTCGAAACAGCACAGATTACTTTTATATCTTTTGTTCAACTTTTCATTATTCTATGGTGAAATCAAGGGTGGCATTTAAGCAATAATTTTTCATTATTTAATTTTGTATCACGGGAGGAAAATCAACCCAACGTCCAGAACTTCGGCCCGTAAAAAGGTATTGGGCTCTTGTAAAAAATGATTAAACAACACTCGAAGCTCATTCTGGTTTTATGTGTTATTGTACCACCTCGTCAAATAACCTAACGAAAGCAACTTTAAAACTTTTAATGGAACAATTTTCGAAAAAATTTGTTAAACTTATAAGCATTAGTAAAATATAATTATTTAAATCTTCAATGATTTTGAAAAATTTTTTGAAAAACAAACGTATGTTTGAGAATTTTAAACATAAGAGTTATTGTTTATTTAAACTAATATAAGTTCAAGCTCTTTCTGGTTCACTTTTTGTTTCACATTTAAAATAATGGATTTGTGACGTTGAAAAATTTTATATTTAACCGTTCTGTCAATTTTACCTCTATAACTCCAAAAAATGTAAAGTATTTTCTTTAAAGGTCGACCCAAAAATATGTTTATTAAAGGTTATTTAATACTTTATAAATTTGTGCATGTTCAAGAAATTTTTCAAATACACAGGTAATCTTCTAAAAACGCGGTACTTTTATAACGCGATTTTGCTACAACGCGGAAATTTTAATGAAACGCAAGACTCTTACCTCCTACAACGTTATTTTTGCGAAAATGTTCCTATAACGTCATTTCTTTTAAACAATTATTTATTTTATATAAAAACAGGATTTGCCTCGTAATTAAAATTCCAGAAGTTAAAAAAAAATTACAAAATAGCCTATTTTCCTATCAAGAAATTGATAAGGATTTGCAAAACAAGAGCAAACAGATTTTTTAAACCAGTAATCTTGAAAGGGTATTCGTATCTAATAGTGGATCCAGCTATGATTTTGAATAGGCATGACTAGAAACAAAACGATCGAGACACACTGAAATCATATTAAGTGATGAAAAAGTCTATGACTTTTAGATGATTGTGAAGTGAAAAAAACCCATGCTTCATGACTTAAAAATGTCTGTTTACATGAATTTTTTTATATTTTCAATTACATCACTTAGAAGATATTATTTTGCTTTCACAGAGACATGAATAATGTATTATCTGGCACAATATAACTAAAGATTATGAAATATGTTATGCATTTTGAACTGCAAAAATCTTTTGCTGAGAATTCTTTACTTGTTTGATATTTTCATAATTCATATAAATTTTTTCATTCAAAGACAAAAAAAAAAAGATATTTAAGGCCATCATAGGTTAATTATTAAAGAACCATTATGTTGGTTCATCTGACATTTGGTAATTATTTGTAACATTGAATGATTACAAATAAAATGTTCTTTTACAAAGAGTTTATGCTACATATATCTGTCGTAATAATTTCTTCTATCAAACAAATTATTATAATACAACCTTATATAAATTTTCGAAAAAAGCACAAACTAGATTAGTTTAATTCCAAACAAACTCTTAGTTATCGAGATAAGAAAACTAATACAACTTTTTTCCGATTGTTAGCTTTTTTTATTGATAATCTAAAATGAGCCTTGTGAAGATAAATATAAAGAAATAATTAGTTTAAAAATAAGTTATAAAACACATTATTACTCTTTTTCTGTTAAAAATACAAATTATTTTAATTAATGTTTTTACACAATTTTTGACAGAAATTATTAGTTATTAAAAATTTCTTGTAGGCAGATAAATTTCGCAAAGTACAAAATGTTCCAAGCAAGACGTACTATGTTAATTGTAAATAAAACGGAAAGTTTTCAAATAATTATCTTAAAGTTTTTCATTATAATAGAAATATCTATTGTAATTATGCATGAAACAAAATGTTGCACAAATTCTTGCTACAGATTTTCTGGTGTAATGGTTTTTCTTATGTTGTGTAGTGTAAGTTCCCTATAGCCCTTGGTTATTTTTACTAGCTGTCAGGGTTTCAGCTGATTTGTAAGGCGTTCAAAGGAACTGCCGAATTATTGTTGAGACTTCAATTAAAAACACAAGGCAAGTTGTTGCCGAATTAGTATTATAACTTTAAGTCTATCTTTATTTAATTTTATCGGTTCTTATATACTAAGTTTAAAATTAATTCTTAGCCTTTCTAACTTATTATACTTATTGATAAATTTCTATCTGTCTTTATCAGTACCATTAATATATCAAAATTCACTCTCCCTGTAATTGTATTAGCCAATCAGAATGTTGGTATTTGTAAATGTACTCATTTATATTAAAACACTCAATGTGGTTTGAATGCATTCTCATTGTATTCATTTCCATGCATTCCTATATTACTTGACCTACATTCTAGTGAATATGAGGTAATTAATAAATACAGTTATTTGATCTATTGCATACCCTACTCCTATTTGGGTCGTATGTATGAATTTCAGAGTGGGCAATGTGTGTGCAGTAGACACTTGTGAGGTACACTACACCCTCACCGCTAAGAGAAAAATTAGGGGAGTAATTTTTCTTGATATATTCATAGTATTGGTTATTACAATTTTATTTATACACTATTATAGAGTGATTATTTATGTCTATATATTTTTATATGTAAAGTTTATATTATTTTGTTTGATTTATATATTAATGCCTAAGGTTTAATTATAAAATTTGTTCTTATGTATACTTATTCATTATTTGTTATTGCTATGTATGGTTTTAATTGATTGTTATGAAATTCTTTCTCTATTCCATTGTAATCTATTATTGTATTTACACCGTTATTCCTAATTATCTTGTATGGGCCTTTGTATGGGCTTTGGTTCTTCTTTCTATTCTCTACTTTTATTAAAACTAAATCTCCTATATTCAAATTTAGTTTATTGGTATATCTGTTTTCTATTACTCTTTTTTCTTTTATTCTCGTTGTAAGCTCTTTAGCCCTATTTAAAGAATACTGTAGCCTTTGTTTCAATTCTTTCGCGTAATCTTCATAATTGTATATTTTAGTTTTTTCATAATTACTAATTTCCGATGGTAAATATGGTAGTTTACCATATACTAGTTCAAATGGCGTGTAACCAGTGTCTATGTGGGGTGCCGTGTTGTAGGCAAAAGTTTAGTAATTTATCCACTTATCCCATTCATAATCGTTTGCTGTAGTTAGCAAAAATTCATTGAGAACCCTGTGATTTCTCTCTACCGAACCTGTTGTCTCATGGTGGTAAGGTGTTGAAAATGTTTGTCTAATATCAAGTAATGAACATATGTTACGCATCAGTTCGTTTTTAAATTCAGTTCCGTTGTCTGATTTGAGTACCTTAAATTTACCGTATTTTAAAATCAATTGTTCTACTAATGTCTTTGCAGTTGTAAGTGCATCTTTCGTTGACATTGGGTGAGCTATAACGAATTTCGTTAGTTCGCACTGCATAGTCAATATGTATCGATATTCGTTTGAAATACGAAGTGGTCCTACTGTGTCAATTGATATTACTTCAAAACTGTCGTTTTGGGTGTTCGTTAGCGTAAGTGGTTCTCTAATGTTCTTGGTTTGTTTATTCATGTTACACTTGTCACAATATTTTACAAATTGTTTAACCATTTTATTCATATTTTTCCATATGTACCGTTGTTTCAATTTAATTATCGTCTTTCTTATTTCTAAGTGGCCTGCGTGTTTGGCATTGTGGAATTCATCGATGAGTTTATATTTCAGAATATCATTTGTTATTCTTGTTGGGGCATTGTAAATTAATATTTTAAGTTGAGGACTTTTGTTGTTTATTCTTATTTTTGCATATGCTTCTTTTAAATCTTTCATTGTATACATTTTAAATATTTTATCATTCTTTGCTAGCGCTAATTCCTTTATATTTTCCTTTCGCATTTTAGATATCAGTTTCCTCAGAATCGAATCTAGTTTCGCTGAGTTATTGCTGAATCTTTCATGCATGTTACTAACATCTTGTACGTTTCTGGCATGTAACTTCTTCATATTCGAATCTTGTTTCGATGAATTATCATTACATCCTTCATTCATATAATTATCATTTTTGGTACGTGATTTCTTCATAATCGAATCTTGTTTCGATGAATTATCATCACGTCCTATGTGCACAATATTATCCTCAATTTTTATGTCGACTTCTTCTATATTTTCAAACTTATTAAATTGTAATTTCCTTATATTCTTTACGTCATTTATGGATGTGCATTCCCATATTAGAAGTTGATCAGACTCCTGAGAGATACATCTTCCCATATTACTTCTATTCGCGAGCTCTGTATTCATATTTATTTCTTTACCTCCATCAATCTTATTTGCCTCTTTATTCTTATTTTAATTTTTCTTTGTCATCGCCCTTGTAGTTATTAGTATTTTCTTTTCATTTTCATCATTTTCGAACGGTATCATTTGTTTTAGTATGTCTGAGTTTATTTCTATTCTTGATAATGCATCCGCATTAGTGTTAATTTTTCCTAAATATTCTCATTAATTCTGATTTAGCATATTCATCAGTTCTATCTAATTGCAATTCATTCATAATTTGTTCACAACGTTCGTCACTGTTTATGTTTGTGTAATTTAATACGTTATAATTTCTTAGTGGGTCAGTGTGTATTTTAATGCCCTGTAAAATTTGTGTCTTACCTATTGTGTTTTAAAATTTTAATATGTGTCATTTCGTTTTTTGTGCTATAGAGTTACTTTAAAAAAAAATATCGCTTTTTAATTCATTATTAAGTATTACGCAATCTTCAGTGAGGTTTAGTTTCAATGGTTGTATAATTTCTGTCCGAGGGGGTATCGTAATTTTCAATGTGTTAAATGCTTTTGTTTGCATTGGCAGAATTATGGTCTCATTGTTGGTGAACAAAGAAATTGTAAACGTCTCGTAGTCTATTTTGCACAAGTATTCTCTTAAAAAGTCTCTTCCTATTATTCCGTCCGTTTCTATTGGAAAATTGTCATCTACTAGATGAAATTTGAATTTGCATATTTGGTCTGCTAGGGATAATTCAAGTTCACTTGTTCCTAACGAATGTATTTCTTCTTTAGTGATGCCTGTTAGTTTGCATCTATTTTCCACATTTAGTGGTTCATCATCAAAAATTGTTTTAGTGAGACATAATGATATATCGGCACCAGTGTCGACAAGAAATGTTAAATTTTCATTTTTATATATAGCGATTATGTAATTTGTGTTATTATTGGAAACTTTAAATACTCTTAATTTTGGCTGTCCGGAATATCCCTGTATTCCGAGCCTTCCTCGTTTCCCTCTTCTTGTACTATATGTACATTATGTCTGTTATTGTTGTTGTTGTTTCTATTGTAATTGTTACTTCTATTGTTGTTATACTTATAGGTTCCATTACCGTTGCTAGGTGAATTACGGTTGTAATTGTTGTTTGCAGACGAATTTGTGTTGTTTCTGTTATTGTTTGAATTGTATTTGTTATTTCCACTGTTATGGAAGTTATTGTCATTCCTAGTGTAGTTGTTAAAATTTCGGTTGTTTCCATTATTAATGTTATTCTTAGTGTTATTAAAATTGCCATTATTGTACCTGGTATCATTATAATTACGATTTTGTCTTCGTATATACTGCACTGAGTTGGTAGTTATTTTACTTTCATTCTCCAGTTCTAGCGCGAGTTCTACCGCATCTTGTAAAGTTTTCGGACGAGCTGCAAAAATGGCTGTCTTTAAATTATCATTAATTCCTCTCTTAAATGAATCTAGAGCAAGTTTTGAGTTCAGTCTGATAATGACATTTTTCTCCGCTTCCGTGGCGTCACTACTAAGTTCTTCTATTCCTAACCTGTTCAGGTTGTCTATTACTGTCAATATTCTTTCCCTGAATGCACTTACTGATGATTTCCCCTGGTAAATATTGCTTAGTCTGGATTGCAATTCTGGAATTGTCTTTGTATTTTTGTACCTTTGTTGTAATAGTGTCTTTAACGTATTAAAGTTTTCTGGTTTCGCATAACTACCTATCGCTGTTCTTACCCCTGAGGTTAACTTGGCATGGTAGACATATTGTAGGAAATCTTGTTTTGCTGTTTCAGCAAGAGTTTTCTCAATGAGTTCTGCTGTTATTAAGAAACTTTCTAGTTCGTCAAAGTTTCCAGCAAAAAGTGGGAGTGCTTTAGAAACTGTATCTAAACTAAATGCCGCCATTGTATTTCCTATTTCCAATGGTTTTGTAATGTCACTAATTAAGTATTCTTTTATTCTCTTAACTATATTGCTAAATTCTAATCTGAGCACTGATATTTTATTCTCGTCCTTTTCCTCTAGTTGTGCTAACTCAAATTCCCTTGTTATAACTTTTATATCTTCTAACTTAAGATTTATTGTTTTTTCTGAATATGTTCTTCCTGGACTTTTCTTTAAGTTCCTTAATATTTCCTTAAGTTTTATTAAACTTTCTTCCATCTTCAAATTTCATACCTCTGTTATTTTATTTATACTATTGTTTTTGTTTCTAAAATTATTCATAAATTTATACATGATATGTAATATTAATGTTACTAAAGTAATAATTACAAAGATTTTTGTTATTTTGGACAACATTGATAATTATTATATATATAATTATAATTATTAATTATAATTAATTGTGCAGCGAAGATATTTGTTTTTATTATAATGTAATAGTTTTTCTTTACTGTATTTTACGTTTATTGGGAACAATTATTCTTTTAAATTAAATTAAATTTATTTGACATATTTTCTTTTCTTCTTTTGTATAATTTTATTTTAAAAATTTTCCTTTTATTTTTACATTAGGAAAGTAATGTATTTCATTAATCTTATTTGCTAAACATTTGTTATAGCATTATTAATCTTATGTTTAATTTTTATATTTATATATTTGTACACATATATATATATATATATAGGCCGCTATTGTACCTTCTTTATCTCCTTCCTTATTAGCATCTGCTGTTTTTTATCTGTTGCAAGGTTTAGTTCCTTGTATAGTATTGCCAGCTTTTTCCGCTTTTGGTACTGCTTACCCGCTCTCTTCTTTTTTTGCTTCTTTATAGGGGCGCTCTCCACTGGTTTCTTCTGTCGCTTCCTATATTCCTCTAGCGTGATAGCCTTTGGACCAGCTGAGATTGGTAGCGGTTCGTAAGGAGGTGCTGCATTACCTGTTGGTTCAGGCTCGTACTCTTCTTTCTGTATGTTTTCAAGATACGCCGACCAACGTGCAAAGATTTCGTCTATTTCTTCGGACATTTGATATTACGGATCCTAATTTAATGTTTGCCAATTGTCAGATTTGACAGATTTGGAAGATTTGGCAGATTTATAAAATTTGGCAGATTTAGAAGATTTGGCAGGATTTGGAAAATTTAGCAGATTTGGAAGATTTGGCAGGATTTGGAAAATTTTGCAGATTTGGAAGATTTGGCAGGATCGCCATGTAATGGTTTTTCTTATGTTGTGTAGTGTAAGTTCCCTATAGCCCTTGGTTATTTTTACTAGCTGTCAGGGTTTCAGCTGATTTGTAAGGCGTTCAAAGGAACTGCCGAATTATTGTTGAGACTTCAATTAAAAACACAAGGCAAGTTGTTGCCGAATTAGTATTATAACTTTAAGTCTATCTTTATTTAATTTTATCGGTTCTTATATACTAAGTTTAAAATTAATTCTTAGCCTTTCTAACTTATTATACTTATTGATAAATTTCTATCTGTCTTTATCAGTACCATTAATATATCAAAATTCACTCTCCCTGTAATTGTATTAGCCAATCAGAATGTTGGTATTTGTAAATGTACTCATTTATATTAAAACACTCAATGTGGTTTGAATGCATTCTCATTGTATTCATTTCCATGCATTCCTATATTACTTGACCTACATTCTAGTGAATATGAGGTAATTAATAAATACAGTTATTTGATCTATTGCATACCCTACTCCTATTTGGGTCGTATGTATGAATTTCAGAGTGGGCAATGTGTGTGCAGTAGACACTTGTGAGGTACACTACACTGGCATAATTATATCTGATGATTCACTGAGACATAAGTAAGGTTTAATGTCATCAATGTATCAAGTTATCTAATCCTTTAGCTCTTGAATTGTTCTTGGCTTATTGAATTACACTTTTTCCTTTCAAAATCATCACATAATCGTGGTGGTCAATTAATATCACTACAATGTGAAATAAAATGGTCATTAACTTTCTTGCATTGATGCGTCGGCTTTTAACAATTATACATTATAATTTGAACAAATGCGGCATTTTTGCTGGTTAACGAATCCACACTAAGGAAAAAGATTGGTTGGAAAACGGTAAAAACAATTAAAATAGTATTGCAAATATTAAAATTTTGTAAAAGGAACCAATATTATATATTTATAAACGAAAAAATACAACAGTATTTGAAACTTAATGCTCAGGACAACTAAATTACTTCTCCTTACCAATTAGCCTTATTAATAAGATTTGTATTTAATTCATTTATATCACAACCGAATTTAATTATCTGTATTAGGGTTCACAACTAAATTTTAATTCATGCAATAAAAAATCCTATATTCCAATATTTTATTTTAAATAAAAATGAAATTTTAGTTATTGCAAATAATTATTGGTTACTTGTATTTTTACAATTCGTTTGCATTAAACAAATGCTTAGAGTAAAACTATATTTGGTGTTTACAAACGAAAATTGTTACATGTAATAATTATTTGTTACAAACAATTAATACAAATTTCATATTTCAAGCAAAATTAATTTATCTGTCAGTTGTGAATATTCAAAATTAAAATTAATATATTTTGTTGAGAAAATAATTTTAGAAATGAAGAAATATGAAATAAAAAAAATATTTCAATCACTTTTTTGTTATACAAAACAAAATCTGCAAGAGGCTGTTTAATAAGGTAAGGACTCGATTTTACATTTTAAAATATTATTATGTATTTCAGTAAGCAAAATAAACTTTCAAATACGGAAATTTGCAAGTAATACTAACATCATAGATGGTGCTTACTGGGGATGCGAAATAGTTTGAAGTCACTCAAAATACATACATATGGACATTAATTCAGTTGTAGTAAGTAAGTATATATGTCTATTGTATCTTCGAGCCACATCTAACCGAAGAAACTTATCCATGCTTACTTCTTTGCAGCGTTTGCACCTCCGCGTAATGCCCGTGTTGAACAGCACCAGTACAATCTTAGAGACTAAGAAGAAACCATGAATTTATCCTAATAATATTTGTAATTTCTAGTTCTATTTTTGTATTATAATGTTGATGTATTTATATATACATATACATATATATATGTATGTATGTAGATATTTATTTTATAGGTATATTATGTCTGTATTATTAAATAAAAAATATAAAAAAAATATCAATAATACCGACTAATAAAATCTGCTAACAAAATCGTTGGGTTACTTAAATTCTACTGTTGCTACTAAATCTAAAATGCTAAGAACCAAATTTTTCTGTTATTACAAACGAATTAAGAGACAGTACGTGGAACCGACTGAATTCGATTGGCAACAAATTCGGTTGCCACAATGAATCTGTTTTCTGTGTGCACTAAGGTAAAAGTGTGCCTCGTCGCTGAAGATGATTATTTTGTGAAACGCTGTACTTATTTATTATTTGAATTTATCAAACACTTAAACAATAAGATTAAATCAAATAAAGTTCGGCAAAAAACTTGACTTTAAGATGTCACTCACAATAAACTTCGTGAATTGTGGTGGACCACCCATTATACATTTGAACTATTACGAAACTGAGTTTATTGGTGGGAATGTAGTACAACATTTATTCGGTTAGAACTACACTTCAAAAATATTTACTAAATTTAATTATATTTAAACGTGTTCAATGTATTGAATTAATTGAATACTAATGAGTGCATTATCTCAAGGCCCACACAATCTATCATACTTTGAAGCGTATGTACAATGTTGAATACTAATGAAATTCCATATCACTCATACGTAAAGAAAAAATATTTTGTCACTCAAATGTGAACATGCCATCCGTTAACATTAAATTTAAACATTAAATTTTTTGTAACTTAGCAAATATTTGCTAAACCATTAATACCAACCCTCTTTACTACAATGACATTTTTTCGAACAAGTTTTTCCACTTGATGACTTTAATAATAAAGCAAAATAAAATTATTAGATGACTGCTTCATTATAACATTCTTTCAGTTTTTGTGTGTATATGTGTTTGAGTGTGTGTGTTTTTTTTACCAATAGCCACTAGAATATTGTTCGCTGTTAACAAAAAATATAATGTTGTTAAGTGAAACTAAACAAAGAAAAAATGGGGAAAATCAAACTAAGTAAAATAAAATAATAACAAAGTTTACTTACTTGTATATATACTTGGTGTCCTTAGTCATTGTCATTGTTTCGTTCGAATAAAGTAATGGCAACTTTATAAATTTAACATTTAGTGCAATGTGACTCACTCAAGTTAGTTTGAATACAAACACAAAAATAACATTTACACACAACTACACTTCAGCTTTATACACACCCATACATAGCATTGACATTCGAGAAAATAATGTTAAACTATTTGTGCAACTTGCAATATTATATTTTATTAATATAATGCCATGTGTTTTTTGTGCTTTTCCTTTTCTGTTTTATTTTTAGATACAATATTTCTTGGACGGTAGAATCTCACACACCCATTGAAGAATACAAATTATCCTTCCGAAGGTTGCAGCAAGGACAAGAGGTCGATAACTCTATTGATTCACATTTGACTTCATCGTCATCCATGTTGCAAATGTACGGTGGCAGCAGTGTAAATGGTGGCGGTGTGATGGGTGCCAATGCCCACAATTATCGTATGGGTGGTATTAGTGGAATGAATAGTATGAGCGGTAGTGGCAGTTATGGCAGCTATGGTGCCGGCAATGTTATACATTGGGGTCGCAATGACTGGCGTGATGTTGTGCTGCCAGCCATACCTACATCACATCACTATACACAGGGTATGAGCTATATGATACGCGGTTTAGATCCAGATCAACATTACGAAGCTACAGTTCAAGCGAGGTAAGTGCCATTGTTTTTTTCTTGTTTTTTTTTTTTGCTGCACTAGCTGCCCCTACTTAGCTCAGTAGAATTTATTAATATTTTACACATTTTGAAATGTTTCAAATTATTTTCGTTTTACTCTTTCCTGTTCTTTGCTTTTCTGTTATTTGTTGTCATTAGGAATTTTTGTGTAGGGGTTAACAACCAGTTGGATTAGTTTTTTTAGTTCGCTTATAGTTTTACTTGCAGAACTAAACTCTTAGTTTGTAAAACTTAAGCATAGTTTTTACTGGTATTTTACAAAAAAGGTAATCAATGTTAAATGGTGAGAAACTGTAAGACAAACTATTATTTTAAGGTGGCAAATTACATAATACCTTTTTTTGGTTTAAATGAAGCTGATGTAGAGAATTTAATTTGAAGATCTTAAGTCTAAGTGATTTACTAAAAAGGAAAATTGAAAGTAAAATAGTTTTTTAAACAAAATTTTTGTTTTTTTTTTTTTAAAGTGTTAACACAGACTAAGTTTTTAAATAAAAATACTTTCATGTTTAACAAGCTTTAATTTTTTAAATTTTAAATGAAGATTGTGATTAACTTTTCTCAAGTTTAGCTGGTATGTTAAATAGTATTAAGAGTTAGGAAGAACTTTAAAAAAAAATGCTGAAAAGAAGAAGGCCTACCCTAAAGCCTTACCTAAGTGTTAAAATCCTCTTAATTTGGACTGATAGTCAAACTCCTATTCAACAATAATATTTGTCCTTAATTCATATTAAAACTTAAATTTTCTTTTAAGTATTTAACAAATGCTATTTTATTTTCAGAAATCGTTATGGTTGGAGTGATTATTCGCAAAGTTTTGTATTCTCAACGTCATCGAATGGTAAGTACTTAAACAATTTTAGACAAGATTTTTCTTTTCATGTATGTATGTTTGTGTGGGTATGATTTTTATTAATTTTAAGTTTTTCCGCAATATTATTATTTACATTTCAACCACATATTTCTTTTTTATAAGTTATTGCCTTCATTATTAAACACCAATAAGTAGAAAACAAATATTTATAATATAAAAGCAAGACGAAGAAAAATAAAATATACACATACACACTCATAATTATTTATATAAAATTTTTCCAAACAGAAAAAGTATGTATTTTTCGTAAACAAAGAGAAGTACTAAAGAACGTATATTTTACTCCTTTAAAAAAGGAAAAACCAAAAGCCACAATTAAAATTATCGATTTCGAAATGAAACAAATAAAACGAAAAAATGAAACTTTCCTTTTAATATGCAAAATGCAGATAAAAAGTATAAAAACAATAAACCAAGGATTAAGTACAAATATCCATTGTATAATGTAGCCAAAGACCTTTCATACTTGTTTAAACTGCAACAATAAAAAAAATAAATAAAATAATTTTAAAAGTTAAACCAAAAGAGCAATTATAGAGAATTATGGCATTAAAAAAATTTTGGAAAAAAAGGCAACTTTAACAACAAAGCGAATTATGTGGTATCTATTTGTATTAAAGGGAGGTCTTAAAGGATACACAGAAAAATAAATGAGGAAATTTTATTATTAAAAACGATAACTTGATCGACGATATTAGGCATGACCGGTGGTTGCTACAAAGGTTCGATAAAATTTAATACATGGTTATATTAGTCTTGTTTGGAAAAAAGGCACATATAGGTCAAAATTATTTACAATTCATAACTATACTTTCTGTTCTGTATTTCGAGTGACAGATCTGCCATGCGAATGTGCGCCGCCTCTTATTAAGCCACTGAACTCTAAGAAGTAGTTCTTTAAACGAAAGTCTAGAAACTACATAAATAAAATATAAAATATAAAGGAAACAAATGAGAAGACTTAAATAAATAAATCTTTTGTTTTCTCAAATAATTCTGTCCCTATTCGCAAACACTACAAGCCAATTTGGCCTCCAGTTAAGTCTTATAAAATTTACCTATTAATCTACAATATTCATAATTGCCAATTGCTTTCACAAACCTCCCATCACTTTAAATGAGTCTAATAATAAGAGCTAGAGGAGGCTTATTAGATACTAATTCTAGACTATTGAAAACAAACTCTGTTAACTTTAATTTTTGATCGAAAAAATAAGAGTCAAAATTTTAAAAAGCAACATATTTTATCATAGACAAATGCATAAGGATCAATATGGTATACTTGAATCCGTTTTCCGTCATTTACTTTTATATGCTTTTTTTGTTTTAAAAATTTAAAATAACTGCTATTTCGGTCCTTGATTTTACTATGTCGCCTGATGGTTGCTGGTTAGCTTCTGACCACAGGCTAATGTTGGATATTGTTAGGTTCAAATGCACCCTTAAGATCTTCCACAAGCATTGGTTTTTTGTTGGAATAAAATGTGTTTTAGTGAATACCACAATCATATAATTCCATCCTAGTATGTTGTCTTGGATTATGCCCACCACAACCATGTTTTTTCTTTGCGTGTGTGTGTGGTCTTTTTAGAGGCGTTAAAATTCTAATAATTTATTAAAAACCAATTTTAAAAAGACATATATTTTTATTTTCAGAAAGTTATCTTAAAAATGCAATTGAATAATTCACATTGTGTCATTTTAGAATACAATACTTTTCAATCACTAACAAATTTTAAAAGATTATTGCTCTACGGTATTTAGCACTATTAATTAATACAACAATTGTATTTTTTTTACTGTTTTTTAATTAATTTCATAGCTTTTATAAGTAATACAATAACTATTACTTAAAGACATTCCATACTCATTTTAAACTGAATTAAGTTTTATTTTAAAACGATATACTTTTTTTGTTTTATTTGTATCACGCTTATAAAATGTCGTATCTATTCAAAATTTTAATTATTTAGCGGCTATAATTTTCTTTTCACATTTTTTCTAAACGTTCATAAATGCAAAGTTTATTTTCCATCTCTACGTACTTTGTAAACAAAACAAAAGTAAAAAAAAACTCAAATTATAGATTTAAATTGCAGCAAAACGAAAACAATTTAAATGCAAAACTTTGCAGTTTGTTTTTTGCATGGCTTGGAATACCAAATTACTGCAGCTAAATTTTTTTACTTATTTTTGTATTCTGTCTATAAAATATTTTCCCTACTTTTGTGCAATAAAAGGCCAACCAGCACAAAACAAACATCATTTCGTAGAGAGAATAAATAAAAAAAATGGGGAAAACACATAAACGATTTGCTATGCAAATAAGATTTTTCCTCCATACACATATATAATTGTTTTTTTGCGAAATAGTCCAAGTAATAAAGAGAACATGCATAAAAAAGTTGGGAAACAAAATGGAAAGAAAAATATAAAGAGCAGTTTTTTTTCGGTTTTTGTAGTTTTGGCTGCTTTGTTAAATTGAATGCAAATCTATATAGCCAAGTGTCTATGGAAATGTATGACACACGCAAAATGTACATACATTTCAACGAAACACAAATAGACATACACAATATTTATATGCATGCATGTGTTTGTGCACTTAGCATACACAAAAGAAAACAGTCAGGCAGTTTGTTCAAAGTGAAGCAAAGCCATTGAATATATGCATGCAAAAACAAATAAGCATTCCACTATATTTAGTACTACACACACACACATACACATAATCTATACATAAACATAATCAGACAGTTGTATAGAGACACTTTTATGAAAGCAAATGAGCAGGAAAAGAAAGAAGATGTTGCAACACAGAAAAAAAGTAAATAAACAAGAATTGAAATAGACACGCAATATGATATTTGCATGGGTATGTATGTGTTAATGCTTACTCACACACACTTGTTGTCATACGTACTAACATTGAGTGAGTGTGTTTGCACATTGCCATAATTGTACATGGCAAAGCAAATGCAAATAACTGTCTGCCTTGTAAATACAAAACTTCTAATAGAAAAGACAACATTTTTTCAATATATTGCCTAGTAATGCACAGTGGAAAGAAAGGAGGAGAATGAATCATATGAACAACATATTAATTTCATATATGAATAATTTATTTTTTATGCCTTTGGTTCTTTTGCGTTTGAGGAAATAAATTTGTTTTTTAATTAAGTACATTTGTATACAAATGACTTAAATAAAAATAGAAATTTAATTATTTTGTTAAAAACTAAACTTAATTTTAAATTTTAATCCAAAGAAATATTTTGATAAATATCAAAATAATACACTAAACAAGTTAACATTATAATAACAAATTTACAACAAGCCAGTAAATTTGTATAAAATTTTAAGAGGGTAACATTGTTAATCGTTTTGACATTTAGCGGCATGCCACTGTCAAATTTCTGCTATCATTGCTAAAAAGGTGAGTGTATTATTTTAGAAAATTGTAAGTGTATTGGGTTTTTTGAACTGTTAGTGGCATGTGTAAACGCTAGGTAAGATAATATGTATCATGCCGATTCGCACATATTCTTTTATACATGATCAAAAATGTATTTTACAAATGTATTATTTCGTGCTTCATTATTATCAGCGTTTCAAACATACGAATTGAATCAAAATTCGCCAGTAGATATAAATTGAAAGCTTAATTATTTTTTTGCTTACATTTATTTATAACTAGAAAAGACCGGCGCGCGTTGCTACGCCCCTTAATAAATAAAAAAACATTCTGAATTTTAATTGAATATCAAGTGCAAAAAGCTAAAAATTATAATTTTTTTTAATGGGCGTAGCACTGCCCACTTTTCTAATAACGCAACTGTATAGACCTAACAGCTCAATATGTGTGCAAAATTTCAGAACAATCGATCTTATGGGCGTGGCACTGCTCACTTTTCTAATCACGAAATCGTATAGTTATAACAGCTAAATATGTATGCAAAGTTTCAGAAAAATCGGTCAAGTGCAAAAAGTTAAATATAATAACTTTTTTTATAGGCGTGGCACTGCCCACTTTTCTAATCACGAAACTGTATAGTTATAACAGCTTAATATGTATGCAAAGTTTCAGAAAAATCGGTCCAGTGCAAGTACCTTAAAATTATAACTTTTTTTATGGGCGTGACTCTGCCCACTTTTCTATACACGAAATTTTAAAGTCATAACAGCTCAATATGTGTACAAAGTTTCAGAAAAATTTGTTCAAAGCAAGTACCGCAAAATTATAACTTTTTTATGGGCATGGGCCCGCCTACTTTTCTAATCGCGAAATTATATAGTCATGACAGCTCAATATGCGTGCAAAGTTTCAGGAAAATCGGTCAAGTGCAAGAAGCTAAATCTGATAACTAATATTTTATGGGCGTGGCCCCGCCCACTTTTAGTCACCCATTAACACTCCCAGGAATGTATACAATAACTTGCCACAGTTTGAGTCCGATCGGTTCTACAGTTTCGGAGTCACACACACACACACACACCACTTTTAGATTTGTAATATTTTAAATATACAAAATGGAAATTTGTTTACTCTAAGTATGTAAAATAATGTCAATTAAATGACACTTGTTTTCAGCACCGCACTTATGGGTTCGTTTTAGGGCATTTTCTAGAGAGCTTTTTAAAACTTGTAGATGTAGTGCTCGAATTTCTGTAATGATATTAGCCTGAAAAAAGCAAAATCGCTAGCCAAAAATTTAATTATAATTGTCTCCCAAGCTATGTAAGCAGTAGCTTCATCCCGTTAAAACCATATCTTTGATCTGCTCGGCAGAATATACAAAATTTTAATATTATTAACTGACACCGTACTTCCATCCTCATCTTTGAAATTTTAATATACGATATTTTCTAACACACCATACTGTAAAGAAAAATTTAAATAATGGGAATAAATCTGCTGAATAATAATAATAATATGAGGAATTGTACGGTTAAATTTTTATCACTCATAATTATTTTTTTGATAAAGTTATTGAGTTTGATAGACTGCATCTTCGATACTCAGATAGTATTAATTGATTTATATGTTTTGATTCGGCAGGGTACTGTTTTGTATGATGAAGTTGTCAAATTCATCGACAAAGTCAATAATTGTAGATATAATTGCCCTTGAACACAACTAATTAAAATCTCTTTCCAATAAATTTTCATTCAGTATAGACTGCATCTATAAGATGTGGCAGACTTTAGTTCTAATGATGTACAGGCTGCAACATCTTATAGATGCAGTCTATACTGATCTCGACAAGTTAGTGCCAAATTTAGAAGAAAAAATTCCTTCTCCAAGCTTAAGTATTGGTTGTGGGAAATCATTATGCATGTCCCTGTTAAAATAAGCTTTTCTATTTGTCCTTCTGAATAGAATGCCATAAAGGAGACGACTTAAGGCATCTTTTGAGGTTATATACTAGCGTCCCTCTTGTAACGACAGAAAGTGTTTAACGAAGATATTCAGAAAAAAAAAAATAATGCGCCTATAATGCCGTTGAAATTGTTAAGGTCGTTTTACCGCTATAACATGGGCTCTGTGACTCATATTATAGTCAGCAATAGAGGTGCATGAGCGAAAATAAGGAAATTTGTTGTTATTGTTATTTTTAGCTAATAAAAATAGGCCTAGTTAACGACAATGAAAAACTTGTTCAAATTTGAGGATTTAATTACACCTTATTTATATAAAAAGTTGTTTTGACGGTCTTTGTAAAACAATTTTGCTTATTTAATCTCATATCTACCAGCTCCATATAATTTTTTTCTTCTTTGAGTTTTTTGTTGCAATTAACGATTAAAAAATTAATTTGCTATTTATTGCATATATATGATGCACAGTGGTGAGTATGAAAGTGCAATCTACTTTTTGATAGTCTTAAAACTATTGTAGATTTCCTCATTCATTTTAAAGCTTTCAAACCAAGTTTAAATTTTTTTGCTATCATCATTCGTTTGGATTTTGGTATATATTATTGTGACAGAAAGTATTTAATTCGTGCACCGCATAGTTCGGATAGCCGCTATAGCTCTCAAAATATGTTATAAGATGTGTTGAATTTGTATGACCACCTAAAATGTAAAACAAACAAAATAAAGACTATATCTATTCAAAGGATCGATCTAGAGCATTGGTGAAACAAATTTATAAATTGAAATAGTAGTTTCGTCTTTATAATATAAGTAAAGAAAAGTTCTTGATTTTAGTAACCTACATAACCAATTAATATTATGGACTTACAGAAGTCATTCATTTTAGGAACGAAAATTGGGATTGATTATTCTGCAATACGTTAATTAAAAAATCAGTGATAATCTATAATCTAAGTCCTGAGATTTGCAAAAAAAAGTGCTTTCCCGCTATTGTCAAAGACATTATTACCAGGTATGTTAAACAAAAAAGGATTATAAAAAGTTATGCATTTAAATGGTTTCTAACAAATTTCGAAATTAGAAATTGTATTGTGAATCTAAGCAATTGCCTGAAAAAAAATTACTTCTAAATCACATTATAAATCAAGTCATTAATAAAATATTTCTCAGTAAGACAGACGATATGTAATACTAATTGAAAAGTATGTTGTTAAGACAAAGACGGATTATATTAAATATTTTATTATGAAGTGTGCCTATCCACACTTTAGACACACACTCCCATGCACGTCAAAGTATTTATTTAATGGTCAGCTTAATCGAACAAATGTGTTCAAAATCGGTACAATAATAGATTGACTCAACAGCTGAATTCGTCTGACTATTTGAAGTGTTGTAAATACGCCGAATGCTTGAACAGGTAATGGTGAATGGTAACTTTACAAAGAAAAAAATCTTCAGCAACGAGGCACTTTTTCATATTAGTATTAAAAAGCCGATGCATATACAAAGGGTGACTTTTTGGTGCAGACGTTGGGCTGTTGGTGTCATAGGGAAAAAATTAGCTCGGCCAAGCAGTTACCGTGAATAGTGTTCGGTATCGCGAGGTCATATCCGACTTTTTGTTGCCAAAAAATAAGAATGTGAACCTGGATGATATGCGGTTCAAATAAGATGATGCTACTTGGCTCATAATCATGAGATTTGTCACCGTTGGACTTCTTTCTTTGGGGATATAATAAGTTTATGACAATTATCCCATAACAATTGAAGAACTAAAAGATAAGATAATTCAGCACTTTAATGATACTGACCCTCAATTATATCTCAGTGTTTATATCAGTAAGACTATTTCTTAGCTTTATGAACTTTGTAAACATGTATAACATATGTGATGTGTATCATTTCCAATGTTTATTTTTTAAGAACGGTACCTTAAATTTTAAGTTTCTACTTAGTTCTAAATATGTTAAAAACATTTCATATTGAAAAAGTCATACTTTAGAAGGTGGGTTCGAGAAACTTGTACCATGCGAACCCAGAATTTTTCTACCATTCGACGGTCGAGAAATTTACATCTGTTGATGGTGGTAATAAAAATTTACTATTATAAAGACTTTGTTGTTCATTATAAACCGGTGTCATGAAAAATAAATTTTCTTTGTATGAATCTCCGAAAAAAATCCAGATTCTTGTAAAGTTCAGATTACTTATCTTTGGATCTTTTTTCTTACATTTCTATACCGAGCCAATACAAGTGCTTTGTATGTAATGAACTCGACTTAATAAGTAGATGTCAAATGCATATTTTTTTTACAATTTATATTGATTTATACATCAGTGTTTTTAATAGAAATCAAATAAATGTAAGAACTTGAATTGTACTCAATTTTTTCACCGTAAATAATAAGACATGTAATTGACGTCAGCCAATACTAACATATTTTTTGCTAAATTGTTGCCATTTATGTTGTCGTTCAATTTAAGCTACATCATCATACGACATATTTGTTTTAAAACGAATTTAAAAAAACTTACATACATACACACTTATATATTTTCAAAGTTCTGCAGATGTTAAGGTTTTTCGTGTTCGTTAAAGCGCAGTATGTATAATTGTGTGCGACAAAGCATGATTTAAATAATTCGAAATACTCGCATAATAAAACTTTTTAAGTTAAATTTGTTTACATTTTAATGGCGTAAACCTTTTGAAGGTCTTGTTATGTTGTCAAAAAAGCATTATACATAATACATGTGTATATGTGACCTCTTAAAATATATTTTCCATGACCATATTTTAGGCAAAAAATAAAATAAATAAATCAAGTGAAGGTAACATTATTCAAATTTGTATAATAACATCACTTAAAAACATATTATGTAAAAATTGTTGCCATTGCGATCCTAAGTACACACTGGAAAATATTTTTTAAGCAAGTTATTTACATTTGTTTAAAATAAATAAAAATCAAGTGGAATATTTTCTCCCAAAAGTTCTTTTGATTTCAGTCACGTGCAAATTTGTATTTTAATATATTGTCTTATTTATTTTTTTCTATATTTAACATATTTAAATATTTGAATCTCTTAATGTTACCAATGCTTAAAATCTGAAATTTTAAGTGAATCAAACGAATGCGTTCTTAAAAATATTATTTGTTTAAGTTTCTTTTTTAAAACTTCATATTTTTGAATTCTCATCTGAATTGACCTTTGACTTAAAAATTTTGTGTGGAAAGTGGACACAATTGACAAGTTTAAAAGTTCTAGTCTTAAACTATGAAGCAAAAAGTGTCTAATGCAGATATTTAACTTTTACGCCAGCTGTATGGTATATATCGTAATCCTGTCTAAAATGCATATCATTCACAATTTAGACAGAAAGAGCTATGTCACTAAAGCGTGGAGGGTTCTCCTTTAATTAATTATATTCGATTTTCATAATTCTGTGTTAAAAAGAAGCACCTGTTTAAATCGACATAAGCTAAACTTGAATTAATAACACTATTGCAAAATAAGACCACCTCAGGCGAATTTCCAACTATTTTGAACAACTTAACAGTTATAACGTAAAAACTTTTTAACTATATTTTTTTAATGAACAATATCATTTGGCATAATAACATTTTTAATTATATATTAAAAAATTATGAAAACCGATTTCCTCTATAAATTGTAGAGAGCGAAATTCATATACACTCACGTCTCGTTTTATGCGATAGCTGCGTTTCAAAAAAAAATTAATAATTAAAAAATGAATTACCTATTAATTCACTAATTACAGAAAAAGCTGAAAATGATCCTAAAAATAAGCTAAAACATTTTTCAACCCTTATGTGAATGGAAAGGTACTCTGGTACCTTTAGCGTTATTAGCTTGAATTTTTTATAGAAACAGATGATCCAAACATATGAATCTTCTTGAGAACTCCTAACTTTAAATAAATTATAAACTATCATTATTTTTAAGCTTAAATATTATTTTGAAAGGGCATCGTGAATCAATTTTCATCTTACACCCTTAACAGCATGGTAAGGTATCCGGGTACCTTCATAGATTAAATATCAAAAAACGATGTTTTTTTCCATTCACATAAGGGTTAAGAAAATTATGTAAACACATAATCACACATAGGTTTTTTCTTTTGATAAATCTTGTCATAAATATTTTACTTGCTGTAAAATTCTTTGGCCTAAAAATGTATGGTTCAAAATCATTGTCTCTTTCATAAGATATTCAAGCTCTTTTCGGTGATCCGCTAACAGGAATTTTTTTTCATTAAGTCTTATATCCATTTCCCATAATAAGGTTTAAATTTTGATTTTAATTTAAATGTTAGAACACTCTAATCAATTGTTAATTTCAAAATCGCCTAAATTTGAATCCGCGTAAAAATAATCCGCGTAAAACGATGTCTGAATGTAACAGTTTTTATTTATAACAAGTAAGAGCACTATATTCGGCTGTGCCGAATCTTTTATACCCACCACCAATTTTGTGTACATTTAAAGCACAATATTTATTATTTTGTTAATCGCTATGGAATAATCTCTTTATAATAAAATATGTATCACTTTCTTTGCAGAGGGTGGTTAAATTTTAAGGGCTCATGTTGAAGGTGAACTACACCTAGTCTTTAAATTTGTTTTCTGCATTTCACTTGACATTTCTCAATCTCAAACTTACTCAATTTGATCCGTGGAGAGATACGCAAATGAGCATCGCTTTAAAGTTATTCAGGTTTTTTTTAAAAATGGGCGTTCAAGTCAAAATGCATTTTGTGCATAATTCTTTTGATCAACATAATCGTTCAAATTCGTCCACAATCGGGAAAATTGTAAAAAATATTTCTGCAAAACAGGTCTGTATAAAATGTTAGAAAATCTGTGAATGCCTTCTTAGTTCGTTGAATGGGATGCTGTTTTTTGCGATAGTGTGGTAAAAGGGCAGTCAACCTCGCCTCATCATCATGCCTAACAATTGAGCATCAACATTGTCGTTGAAAATTTTGACCATCAGATAAAAGAGTGGCGCCAAGGATGGGGGGGCCATTTGGCCGATATTTTGTTAAATACATAATTGAACCATACAAATATTATAATTACAAAAAGAAATAATAATAATATCCTAAATAATTTGTGTTTTATTTAAATTCAACATCGGTCCTTAAAATTTAACCACCCTTTATAACTTCGATATGCTACTAAAATGCTTTTGTAAGTGTAGTCTTTAAGTAAAAGTGGGCGTTAAAGCAGGAGTGTCAATAAAGTTTCTGCTAATAAATACAACTTAGATATTTCAATATAGTCCTTTATTTTCCCAAAAACTTTGTCAATAGAGAAATTATATGAATTTAAGATAAACCATTATATGGGAGGTAGGCGTTAAAATGGGCGTGTCACCTTAACTTTTTGGCACAACAATAACATTGCTTAGAAGGATATATGTAGCAAATTTGATCATCAGACCTCTAATTTTAGAGGTTTTATGAGCTTTTAAATTTCATTAACGGTAGATAACGTGAAAAGTGAGCGATATGGTAGGCGTGTCAAAGTTGCTTTTGCGAATGAGTATAACTTAGGTGTTTCAATTTAGTCCTTTATTATTACAAAATCTTTATTAATAGAGAAATTATATGAATTTTAGGTAAAACGTTATATTGGAGGTGGGCGTAAAAGTGGGTGTGGCACCTTAGTTTTCTGGCACAGTAATGATACTGCCTTGAGGGATATACGTAGTTAATTTTATCATCATACCTCTAATTTTGGCGCTTTTATGAGCTTTTAAATTTCATTAACGGTAGATAACGTGAAAAGTGGGCGTTATAGTAGGCGTGTTAAAGTTAGTTTTCAGAATGAGTACAACTTAGGTGTTTCAATATAGCCCTTTATTATTCCAAAATCTTTATTAATAGAGAAATTATATGAATTTTAGTTAAAACGTTATATGGGAGGTGGGCGTAAAAGTGGGCGTGGCACATTGATTTTCCGTTACAAAAAAGCCACTCACCAAAAAGCAGAGTGTGCAAAATTTCAGAGTCGTACATCGAATTTTGTTGCTTTTATGACGTTTTTGTTTTTAAATATACCGAAAAATACACTGTGCGGTATAAATTTTCGTACATTTTGATCGATTACTCCTTTCCTAATGCATAGATTTAGATGATTTTCTGAGAAAAATATTGTTTTTACTCAGGAAATATATATTCGAAGTTTCATGAGTCTACGTTAATGCGTTTGGACACAATTCCATTTAATTCGATGTTCGAAGGACACGGTTTTTTCGACCTACTCTTGCTTTTCGAGCTATAACTCTCTTCCTAATATTCCGATTTAGCCCATTTTCAATACCAAACAAACCTTGTCTATAAGAAAGATTCTGGCAAAATTTGAGCCCCCTAGCTTTTTCGGTGCGACCTCTATCGTGCTTTCAACAGACGGACAGACGGACGGACATAGCTAGATCGTCATCAAATCAAACCCTGATTCAGAATATATATACTTTATGGGGTCTAAAATGGATATTTCGATGTGTTACAAACGGAATGACAAAATGAATATACCCCCACCATTTTTTTGGTGGCGGGTATAAAAATTAACCCAAAACTTTAAAAGTGTCGAAAAAAGTAATTAATAGATTTAAGTTCTTAGTACCTTTAACCATTGGACCTTAATTTAATTACACCCCCTGTATTTTAAGTGTAGTTTTCCAACTTACGAATTTACTAGTGCTACCTACATATTAGCGAAGGGTATATAAGATTTACCATTGCCGATTTACCGAAGGCGCTCGAAATATTGAAAAAACAAATTTCTACAAATACCTACGTAATAAAACACTAACGAGTTTTATTAGAAAATAAGGAAATTGTAGCGACTTGACCTTGAGCCTGTTTTGAAATAATTCATTTACATAATATAAGGTCGAAAAGAACATAATAAATTGCCGCATGATTTTAAACTTAGAGTAAGTAAACTGTTCGTGAGCAATCTGCTAAGTTGGATGAAGCTTTTTATTAGATTTAAATGCCATTTGAATATAATAACAGATCTGTGGACTTTTTATAAAAATACTTTTTTTAACCTTTTAAAATACTTTAAGAGATCAAAAATTAGCAATAAATAAAACAAGATAAAGTGCTTTATTCGGCCGCGCCGAATCAGATTTAAAGTTCTGCGAGGTCTTGTTTTATTATTTCCGAAGCAAACCTAAAATTTTACTAACTATAGCAGTATTCTTCTATTAAAATTAAATGTATGTGATACACAAAAACTTATTCGCCATTTTGTTTGGGGAACCTTCTTAGATTTTGTTTCATAGTTTAGTGTATTCTACTGGTTAAGTTCTTTCATTTAATACCATTATTGTTGTGGTTAAAGGGGGCAAACATGTTATTATTTTTTTTATTTATTATATTATTTTATTGGACCCATATATCCGTCATTTCGAACGCCATATTGGATTTTATCTCTATCATAGTTAACTTTATTCTACTGGCGAAGACTTTTCATTTTATACCCAGGTTGAAGTGGGTACGTAATTACCAGATTTGACCCACATATAAATTTATTGTAAGACAGTATGTATAGCGACCATCTTGGATTTTAAGAATCCCTATATTTACTCAAGTTCGTTATTTTGGTACTCAAGTCGCCTCTGTGTGTTGTCGAGAAGTTGAAAAAATCGATTTTAATTGTAATTTTTTTTTTCAAAAATAATTTCATACATCGGTTTATATTTGGGTATCTTTAATATGTCCAACAACTGATTACATATTATATTATATTAAAAAAATTATTCTTTCCCATAATTTTGTCGATTAGTCACCGATTTATTCAAAAAATGAATATTTAAAACTGAATAGTAGCAACCGTTTATAAATAATTAGAGGTCTGAAAAATTGTTATGGGTTAAATATGAAAATAACACAAGGCATTCGTGTTTATTTGCTCATATCTCAGAAAGTTATGGGGTAATTATGCTTGATTTCAGTAACGATTCGTTACCGTATATTTTCAAAGATTGAAACCACATATAGAACAGTACAACATGTATGGACTTCCAAAGGTTTATTTCAACCACCATACGGACAGATGGTCATTGCTCAGTCCTTGTCATAAGCTTTTAGAATATATATACTTTATGATGTCAAAAATATTGTAGATATTACAAATGGAGTGACAAAGTTATAGTCGATAAAACAGGTAAAGGGTATAAAAAAATTTAATTGGTTACATTAGAATGTAATATTTTCCAAGTAGATTAAGGCATATTTATTCATTATCGCAGTTCGGGGAGAATATTTTCGCATTTTAAATAAATAAGAGAAGAGAGCGAATTGTTTTGTATTTGGCAGCTGTAGTTTAAAATAAGTGAAAAAAGTGATCAACTGACTAAAATGAATAAATGAATGAATGATGAATAAATTGTCTTGCTCTAGACTTTTGACAAAAAAGTTGAAATTAAATTCTAAATGTTTTTTAGGAGAGCCTAAGAGTAACAGAGGCAAAAAAATTAATTTGTTTAATTCTTTTTGGAGTTGTATCCCTTAAAATATCATAAATTGGTAGTGTAATGCAAACAAAGTGACCTGAAAATTTATTTAACTTTTATGACTACGAATGTTAAAATATTTTAAAATAAACTCGACGTCCAGAGATACCTAAAATCTCATACTTATTTTCTTTTTTTTTTTTGTTATGCGGTATTGCGTTTTTTTACACATGCTTAGACATACATTTTCCTTTACTCCCTCGTTGAAAAGCATGTAAATAGACTTTTATTTTTGACTAGTTTTCATTGAAATTTTGCAATCTCAGCTAATAAAGTTATTGCATAGAATAGTTAATTCATGATCAGTTTTTTTCTACTTTCAACAGTTCAGAGTTTTGCAATTTAAAACATTTTGTGTTAAGAATATGGCTTAAAGGCAATAGTTCTACTACAAATGGAATGTTAAAATGTCTGTACATTAGACCGTACGGAAAAAGAGTTCACACTTTAATAAAAAAAAAATACAAAAATTATTTTTGTGTTAGGAATTCATGCCTACGTTCCTTGAAAAAATATATTTTCGAAATTCAATTGAAAAAGTATTTCATATTTAAAAGAGTGCGGTAGATGTTTTTTCGCTTACCAGGTAGTACCCTTTTATATACACATATGTATATAAAGATACATAAAATCCTTTGTATTAAAAAATTGCAAAACTATGGTTGACTAAAGCAAAATGTGTGAAGTAATGAGAGTATCAAGTATAGTCTTAACCTGCACATATGCATTTTTTAAAAGATGATTTCTTTCTCAACATAGTAGTCAAATAGTTTTACTTTTTGTATACTATTAATTTTGTTTAAAAGAAGACGTTATAAAAACTTATTTTTTTTAAGGAAATTTGAAACTATTTTTTTAAAGACTACATAAAATATTATAAATTTTTATACTTTTGTTTTAAGAATTTGTTGTATGTGTGTAATAATGCTTTGTCAGTTTTAATTTAATGAAAACCTTCTGGACATAATATAAAATTGTGCTTCGAGCTCTGGTTGTTTTTGTCTGGTTTATCCGTCCTGCGCTCTTAAATATTATATAAAACCATTGATTTTCATTGACGAATAACATTTACATCATTGTCTTCATCCCGTGGTATTTTTGGTAGGTGAGCATACCTTCCACATTTAAGCACACTCGCATTTACACTGAATAATATGAAAATATATGCATGCTGCAACTGGACTCTATACACAACTGGATATCACGAAAAACAAAATTTTTGTTAACTATAGCACAAAAATGTTCATAAGCCATATTTTGCCAGTTAAATAAACTCTCTACATGTATGGAAAATATTACAAAAATTCAGTGTTTACATTAAATTATAAAAAAACTTCTACATTTATTCAATACATTTGATAAATCCCATATAGTAAAAGTCAAGAAACCTTTTTTGGAAATATGAAAATCTTCTGGCGATGAAATATTTCCCGTAAAATATGCGTTATTTTTATTTCTAAATTAAGATATACATAAAAATTTTACTGGGTGACAAAAGTAACTCTTCCCAATCCGTTATATGATAATATCTGTATGACTCGTTACATTTGTGAATATTTTATATTTAAGGGTGACTAACATTTTTGTTAGTGGTTATGTTTGTCTCTCGTCACTTAAATGTATTAACTGCATAACATTTTTCAGATTTTGTTGTTGTTGTTGTTTTTGTGCTTAAATGCATCTAACCAATATATCATACTAAAATTGTAATTTGATTTGCCACAAAATACAATACGAAAATTGAAGCGCAAGCACACAAAAATGCACAATGCAGCTGTGTTCTTTGGTCATCAACACAAAATGTTTGCCAGTCCTTTGATAAACAATACAGAACAATGATGGTTTGTGCATGTATATGTGTGTTTATGTGGTTAAATTAATGTTGAAGTGGAAAGTAGAATTGGTTTTGAAAATAAAAATTTATCAAACATAAAATACTTTTGGGTTTTAAATAATGGAAATAGTTAGTAAAGTGTGTATTTAGTTAACAAACAAAAATATCAAATATCCTTAACTCTATATGTAAATGGTTATACACACGTAGGGAGGAAATACACATGGTTAAAGATACAAAACAAATGTTTATAATTTAAGCTTATTAATTAAGTCTCAATATTATTGAAACAATTTAATGATAAGACTTAAATTATATCATGACCAAAATCTCTAAATGCAATTTTAAACAATGCGCCCGTCTCGGTTGAAAATTTTACGACTGTTTCTCTACAAAAATTAAAAAAAAAACACTTTCTTATATTTGCCGTTTTTCTTTCTTATTCCACAATTTCTTCTTAGTTCTGTTTTAATTGTTTTGTTCGTTTTTTTTTAAATAAAAATCTTAACTTCAGAATTGTATTTGTTGTTAACATAACTATGTATTTAGCCTTATATACACCTACCAACGTATTGAACACTTAAATTGTTACAGATGGCCTTACCGATCTATCCACCTTTTTAAATCACGGTCACTTGTCAGGTTAGTTTTTTAGTTTTGAACTTGTGACAAGTTGAGTGAGTGCACAACTTTCTCTATAACTTTTCTTTTTCAATTCTCAATTTTCTATTTGTCTTTTTGTTTTTTACTTGTAAACTTTAATTTTTCTTATAACTTTTCTAACTTCTTAATTTTGTGTAAACTTTCTTTCTATATCTACATCTATGTGTTATTTACTTTATTGACAAATCTCTTCTCTATATTTAATGAATTATTTTTTATTTACTTACATACAAATGCATGTTTAGCTTTAAGAAACAGTTGCATGTCTGGTGTACTTACTATAGTTTTAAATATTTAAAATTTATATAAATCTTAGTAATAAAGAAAATCTAACGTTACGGATAATTTTATCAAAACCCTATTGAAAATTATTTAATCATGTTGATTCGTGTATTCTCTAACAAATTAATATCTTTGATAAATAAATATCAAAAAGTTTTAAGTTAATTTAAAGCTTACTTAAAATGTACACATGGTTTTTACAAGCCAATTTATGCCAGCGAAAACGGCTTAATAAATCCCCCCAATAATACGGAAAATTGATTGATTATTATTTAATTTTTTTAATACAACATTATGTAAGATAAATAATAATAAAACAAAATATCTATACTTGTTACGTTGCTGTCTACGTAAAGATGTCGACCAATACTTATTAACTCAAGTAATTGCTTTTATTAATATTTATATTTGTTACATCCGAGGGTCACACAGTGTGTGACGTTAGTATCCTGCATTATCAAAACATTTATACCAGAAAAAAAAGCAATAAGAATTTAAATCATTTAAAAGAGCTATACTCGGAATCTAATATAGCCTTCAGACAGTTTGAACCATCATGTACATATCTATATACATGTATATAGATGTACACCTTTTCACACTCTGGTGTGAAGAGTATAAATATTGAAGCTCTAGAGATTTTTTGCTTATATCTCAGTTATTTATATAAAAATATTCTTACTTTTCAGCAGCAACAGCTTTAGGGTAATATACACATGTAGGGGGAATATCAAAGCAGACCACTACTACCCAGGTCCCTTTTCGACCCCCTTCGTTCCCCAGTGATTTCGTGTCCACCGATCAGCACACCCTCAATCACTGAGTCCCGCGCCTCAACCGGCGTTTGCTCTGGACTAGAAAAACGATTTCACACTGCCGACTGGTGATTGTCGACAATCCTCATCGCACAGTCCTTTGTAATCGCCAGCATCTCCCTCAGACTAAGGTCCACCATCGCACTCACACTCAACGTGTGCTTGCCTGTGATCCTCAATCTTACGCTCGCCAATGCCGGACACTCGCATACCACATGCGTTGCCATCTCGGCACCCTCCAGGCACATTCTACAAATATCATCATCCACGATCCGCATCTTCTTCAGATGATATTTGAAGTTACCATGTTCTGTAATCAACGCAGTGATCCAGCTTATCCTACTCCGATTAAAACCGAGTATCTTCACTGCACCCCCGCCAAGTGGGTCCCTGAGCACCATACGAGCCTGTCTACACGTGGTTCCCTCCATCCACCTTCGCAAGTTTAAAAGTTCACCCATTGAAAGATCCTCGCCCGCACTAACCCATTGCCCAGAGCAGTTCTGGGTTCCGGTCCGCAGAATGCTGCCTCAGCCCCCTTCTTCACAAGTTTCTCAGCAGCCTCATTCCCAGCTATGCCCACGTGTCCCTTAACCCACATCAGCGTTACCTCATTTGTAGAGGCACACCTATTGAGCTTCAGAACACACTCAAGCACCAAAGAGGAGTTCACATCCATCCGCTGCATAAGTTTTATAACCGACTGGTTGTCAAGTGCAATACGAATTTTCTTCCCATACATTCGTCATTTCAACAGGTGGTCCAACGCGTGCAGCAAACCAAGCATTTCTGCCTGATAGACCGACACGTACTCTCCCAGACTCAGGGTGCAGGATAAGTCCAACTCAGATGAGTACACACCAGCACCTGCCCTTCCGTCCATAAAGGACCCATCAGTAAAGATACTGATGTCATTCTCCATGCACTCATCGTGCATGAATACATCCGCTATGAGCGTGTGATGTAGGCTTTCGACCACTTTCACCCGACTCATGCGCTCCATCGGCATCTGAGCCTCCCTAACCTCTTATCCACGAGCTTTAGGGTAAACTTATAGTGCAACTATAAAGAAAACTTCTTTAGAAAATTTAAATTCTTAACTTTTAATTAAAATTGTTTAAAATTTTGTTTGCCGATATCTTTATCAGTAATTGAGGCAGACCTCTAAATGTTGGCGAGATACACATTTTATAGAAGTTCTATACATTAGTGAATCATAATTATGCTTATTACCTGTGAAGACCAAAGACATTTAAAAATCCAATTTATGGTAGCCCACTTCATTGGTTTACCGTACATGTATGCAGTAGACGCTCAAATTATTGCATACGAAATCTGTACTGCTTATTATTGCAGCAGAAGAAAAAAAAGGAGAACAATTTGATTTAATACTATTTTTTTTTTTTAATTTTTTCTTATTTGCTACTACATTCTCAGTAGTTGTGTAAAGCTGTTAGCGCTTATTAGCTGCAGAAGAGATACTTACGAGGTGAGGCTTCGCATATAAAAAGAATGCTTTTTACAAGCGCTTTTGGAAAAAGAAACCACTAAGTATGCCATTCAAGAAGTGCCTTATTGTTATGAATTTTTTGGTGAGAATAATTGTCAAATTGCGCTTTTTTCTGTTAATCTCACTTGTGAACTTAATTAGAATGTTTTACGATTGATGGCTCCGAATCCTTCGATCAATTTATTGGACATTCATTACCTATTTCACTTCTGAATACTTCGCTGTCCAAAGCACTCTAACATGTTGTCAAATGTTAAAAATCAAAATCGTTCCTGTCTGGCTGTCTGTAAAGATACGAATCGGGATTTTGTTTCTTGTTTCTTTATCCATTTAATAGTTTGTGTAATTGCCATAACCTCAGCCTAAAAATCAGTGTTGTGTTCTGGTAGACGGAAGAATTTACCTCTGTTTTGGTTCATGTCATATAAACTGATACCAATCTGGTCCGTATAAAGTCCAATGTCTTGAGCAATTCTTAACATAGTTACTTCATCCTATTCTACCTCTTCCGGTATTATAGTGATGCAGTTAATGCATTCATATCTCAGACGGATTTTGTCGCATGTTTCTTTACAAATGTAGTCTGCTTATGTGAGATGAGTATTATGGTTTCTTAACTTATTTAAAACTTCAGTTGTCAAGGTCTTATTTATCTCAAATGTTAAAGTTTATATATAAAAACATTTAAAAATTATGCTCTACCACGATTACCTGATCAATAAATATGTTTTTTTACAGAAAATAAATTTCCCTACTACGGACTTGAAATTTAGAATTAAAACATAATTTTTAATTTTATATATATTTTTGTGCTAAGAGGTTTATTTCTTTTGCGTACTATTTAATATGTACAATATATGTTATAAAATATGTTTTCAACTTCTTATTTTTATTTTTTTTTAACTGAAGTTTCACTTGGCAATCATATTAACTTTGAATTCTAATACTTTTAGTTACAAATCAAAGGTTTGTATTAATAATAGCATTGTTATTAATAATGTTACACAAGGGTTATGTTTCAATGCATTAAACTGAAAACATATATGAAAAAGTTCAGGCTATGGCAACGATCGTCTTGCCAATCCGTAAAATTAAAGCTGTTATATAAAATACATACACACAAATAAAAAAGTTCAAAATGTGTCGAATTTTTCATACCCCCCCACCACCAACTTGTGTACTTTTATATCACAAAATTTATTATTTTGTTGTTAACAGTAATCGCTATGGAATAATCTCTTTATACTAAAGTATGTATTTCTTTCTTTGTGTAACTTTGTGTAACATTAAGAATTTCTACCTTAGAAATGATACAACTGACACTTTTTTCAACGAGTTATATTTTTACGGAATCTGATGGGTATGATTTGGTACCCAGAGGTAGTTGAAAAATAATATTGGCTTTGTGTATCAATGTGTCGATGTTTTTTCTGCTAATAAATACAACTTAGATATTTCAATAAAGAGTCCTTTATTCTTCCAAAATCTTTGTTCATAGAAAAATTTTATGAATTTGAGATAAAGCGTTATATGGGAGGTGGGCGTTAAAGTGGACATGTCAAGTTAATTTTCCAAAAATTTTATAATCAGACATCCAATTTTGCCAGTTTAATTACGTCTTTAGTTTTTAATATACCGTACATTTTGATCTATTACTTCTTTCTTAATGTGTAGATTTTCTGGGAATTTACTCAGAAAATATACATTCGAAATTTAATCGCTCTACGTTAATGCGTGTGGACATAATGGCATTTTATTCGATGTTGGAAGAACATTGTGTTTTGACCTACTCTTGCATTACGAGCTATAACTATTTTCCTAATGTGCCGGTTTAGCCCATTTTCAATACCGAACAAACCTTGTGTATAAGAAATACTCTTGCAGTTTGAGCCCCCTAGCTCTGTTAATTCGATCTCTATCATGCTTTCAACATACGGACAGACTGACGGACTAAGCTAGATCATCCTTAAATGATACCAGAAAAATATATACATAATGAAATCTAAAATGGATATTTCGATGTGTTACAAACGGAATGACAAAATGAATATACCCCACCATTTTTTTGGTGGCGGGTATAAAAATGTTAAAATCCATTTACTTTAGTTCGATACTGCCTTATCTTAGAATGAGTTTTTATCTCCAAACGTTTAAAAAAATAGTTGCATGTTGCACGGCTATGATCTTTTGATATTTTGACCCATTACCGTACAATGCCTCTTTCAGCGCATGTATACTGGCAAATTTTAGTGCTCACCTTGCTCTCCAAAATGCAATAGTCCATCGGATTTTCGTCTGGTGAATTCGAAAGCCATTGTGTGGAATAAATTAAGTATTGAACATTGTTTTTTAAGAACACTGGTTCACACGAGCTTTATGAGTTGGTGCCGGGAAAAAGAAACCACTAAGTATGCCATTCAAGAAGTGCCTTATTGTTATGAATTTTTTGGTGAGAATAATTGTCAAATTGCGCTTTTTTCTGTTAATCTCACTTGTGAACTTAATTAGAATGTTTTACGATTGATGGCTCCGAATCCTTCGATCAATTTATTGGACATTCATTACCTATTTCACTTCTGAATACTTCGCTGTCCAAAGCACTCTAACATGTTGTCAAATGTTAAAAATCAAAATCGTTCCTGTCTGGCTGTCTGTAAAGATACGAATCGGGATTTTGTTTCTTGTTTCTTTATCCATTTAATAGTTTGTGTAATTGCCATAACCTCAGCCTAAAAATCAGTGTTGTGTTCTGGTAGACGGAAGAATTTACCTCTGTTTTGGTTCATGTCATATAAACTGATACCAATCTGGTCCGTATAAAGTCCAATGTCTTGAGCAATTCTTAACATAGTTACTTCATCCTATTCTACCTCTTCCGGTATTATAGTGATGCAGTTAATGCATTCATATCTCAGACGGATTTTGTCGCATGTTTCTTTACAAATGTAGTCTGCTTATGTGAGATGAGTATTATGGTTTCTTAACTTATTTAAAACTTCAGTTGTCAAGGTCTTATTTATCTCAAATGTTAAAGTTTATATATAAAAACATTTAAAAATTATGCTCTACCACGATTACCTGATCAATAAATATGTTTTTTTACAGAAAATAAATTTCCCTACTACGGACTTGAAATTTAGAATTAAAACATAATTTTTAATTTTATATATATTTTTGTGCTAAGAGGTTTATTTCTTTTGCGTACTATTTAATATGTACAATATATGTTATAAAATATGTTTTCAACTTCTTATTTTTATTTTTTTTTAACTGAAGTTTCACTTGGCAATCATATTAACTTTGAATTCTAATACTTTTAGTTACAAATCAAAGGTTTGTATTAATAATAGCATTGTTATTAATAATGTTACACAAGGGTTATGTTTCAATGCATTAAACTGAAAACATATATGAAAAAGTTCAGGCTATGGCAACGATCGTCTTGCCAATCCGTAAAATTAAAGCTGTTATATAAAATACATACACACAAATAAAAAAGTTCAAAATGTGTCGAATTTTTCATACCCCCCCACCACCAACTTGTGTACTTTTATATCACAAAATTTATTATTTTGTTGTTAACAGTAATCGCTATGGAATAATCTCTTTATACTAAAGTATGTATTTCTTTCTTTGTGTAACTTTGTGTAACATTAAGAATTTCTACCTTAGAAATGATACAACTGACACTTTTTTCAACGAGTTATATTTTTACGGAATCTGATGGGTATGATTTGGTACCCAGAGGTAGTTGAAAAATAATATTGGCTTTGTGTATCAATGTGTCGATGTTTTTTCTGCTAATAAATACAACTTAGATATTTCAATAAAGAGTCCTTTATTCTTCCAAAATCTTTGTTCATAGAAAAATTTTATGAATTTGAGATAAAGCGTTATATGGGAGGTGGGCGTTAAAGTGGACATGTCAAGTTAATTTTCCAAAAATTTTATAATCAGACATCCAATTTTGCCAGTTTAATTACGTCTTTAGTTTTTAATATACCGTACATTTTGATCTATTACTTCTTTCTTAATGTGTAGATTTTCTGGGAATTTACTCAGAAAATATACATTCGAAATTTAATCGCTCTACGTTAATGCGTGTGGACATAATGGCATTTTATTCGATGTTGGAAGAACATTGTGTTTTGACCTACTCTTGCATTACGAGCTATAACTATTTTCCTAATGTGCCGGTTTAGCCCATTTTCAATACCGAACAAACCTTGTGTATAAGAAATACTCTTGCAGTTTGAGCCCCCTAGCTCTGTTAATTCGATCTCTATCATGCTTTCAACATACGGACAGACTGACGGACTAAGCTAGATCATCCTTAAATGATACCAGAAAAATATATACATAATGAAATCTAAAATGGATATTTCGATGTGTTACAAACGGAATGACAAAATGAATATACCCCACCATTTTTTTGGTGGTGGGTAAGAAAAAAATTATAACTATCGGTGATAATCTTTTTAAATATTAAGCAAAGTTGGAAGATATATAAAAGAAAAATCCTTAAAAATACAGCAACTAAAGCGATATTATAGTATGCCAGAGATGGAAACATTAGTAAATTTTATTAAGAATTTAATGTTTAAAATAATTACATAACTTCTGTTTCTACACTTGAAAAGAGATCAAAAACAGCAAAGTTTTGTTTAAATAAAATTAAAGAAATTTATCGAAGTAAATCTTTAAAATTACTTTTTTTAAAAACATATACTTTTTAAAAATGTTTAAAAAAAATTTAAATATAATTCGGAGACATACACAGAGAAAAAAGTATCGGTTGTGCGTATCGCAATTGTTGCCAAGCGCATAGTTTAGATGTGATAGTAGAATTTTACGATTATATCTACTGAATTTCGTTTCGTATTATCAATATTTAGTCTACACTAATAAATTATGATTCTTGCAATAGAAGTTTTATAATCACAAATGAAAAGTTCGATTGCAGGAAATGAACCATTCGATTGGCAATGAATGTGATTTTCTGTTTTCTGGGTGTAATTAATAAACAAAAAAACAATAATACAAATTTGACAGAAAGCCTCTTCAAATTAAACCCAATTCGGCCGCTTTTAAGAAAACACAACATTATTTTAAGTTGTTTTATTTGCAGTTCTGGATATTTTAAGTATAAAATAATAACTTTTAGTTTAGAAAAAACTTTAAGTAAAATATATATAAGAGATTATTCGATCGAAATGTTACCATTTCTATGTAATAAAGGTTTTAAACCAAAAGTTATTCAAAATAAAATTCAAACATAATTCGTTACACTCGCACGAATGTGGCGAATTTCCAAACATTGTGTTCTCTGATGAAAGAAAAATTTCTATTGAGCAATTTATGTTTACTTAACTCTCGAATATTTGAGCCTACGAACGGCCAACCAAAGAGATAATCCATCACAATGAATGGTATGGACAGCAAAGGCCGCCGATGGACGCTGTCCAACCATTTTCATCGTGCCTATTGTCAAAGCCAATGTGACTTATTAACGGTAAAATGTTTTAGAATCAGCTTTGAAGCCATGGGCATGTAAACATTTTGGTCGTATACCGTCGACATTCAAAGGATACCCGGCACCAACTCATAAAGCTCGTGTGAACCAGTGTTCTTAAAAAACAATGTTCAATACTTAATTTATTCCACACAATGGCTTTCGAATTCACCAGACGAAAATCCGATGGACTATTGCATTTTGGAGAGCAAGGTGAGCACTAAAATTTGCCAGTATACATGCGCTGAAAGAGGCATTGTACGGTAATGGGTCAAAATATCAAAAGATCATAGCCGTGCAACATGCAACTATTTTTTTAAACGTTTGGAGATAAAAACTCATTCTAAGATAAGGCAGTATCGAACTAAAGTAAATGGATTTTAACATTTTTATACCCGCCACCAAAAAAATGGTGGGGGTATATTCATTTTGTCATTCCGTTTGTAACACATCGAAATATCCATTTCAGACCCCATAAAGTATATATATTCTAAATCGTGGTTTGATTTTATGACGATCTAGCTATGTCCGTCCGTCTGTCCGTCTGTTGAAAACACGATAGAGGTCGCACCGAAAAAGCTAGGAGGCTAAAATTTTGCCAGAATCTTTCTCATAGACAAGGTTTGTTTGGTATTGAAAATGGGCTAAATCGGAATTTTAGGAAGAGAGTTATAGCTCGAAAAGCACGAGTAGGTCGAAAAAACCGTGTCCTTCGAACAACGAATAAAATAGAATTGTGTCCAAACGCCTTAAGGTAGACTCATGAAACTTCGAATATATATTTCCTGGGCAAAGACAATATTTTTCCCCGAAAATTGTTTAAATTTATGCATTAGGAGAGGAGTTATCGATCAAAATGTACGAAAATTTATACCGCACAGTGTATTTTTCGGTGTATTTAAAATCAAAAACGTCATAAAAGCAACAAAATTGGATGTACGACTCTGAAGTTTTGCACACTTTGCTTTTTGGTGACACGCTTTCTTGTAACGGCAAATCAATGTGCCACGCCCACTTTTACGCCCACCTCCCATACAACGTTTTAACTTAAATTCATATAATTTCTCTATTAATAAAGATTTTGGAATAATAATAGCCTATCTTGAAACACCTCAGTTGTACTCATTTGCAAAAATAACTTTGACACGCCTACTATAACGCCCACTTTTCACGTTATCTACCGTTAATGAAATTTAAAAGCTCATAAAACCGCTAAAATTAGAGGTATGATGATAAATTTTGCTACGTCTATCCCCCTAGGCAATTTCATTACTATGCCAAAAAATTAAGATGCCACGCCCACTTTTACGCCCACCTCCCATATAACGTTTTACTTAAAATTCATATAATTTCTCTATTAATATAGATTTTGGAACAATAAAGAGCTATATTGAAACACCTAAGTTGCACTCATTAGCAAAAACAACTTTGACACGCCTACTATAATGCCCACTTTCACTTTTGAATTGTGTCCAGACGCATAAACGTAGTCATGAAACTTCGAATATATATTTATCGAGTCAAAAGAATATTTTTCCCTGAAAGTCGCTTAAATCTATGAATTAGGAAAAGAGTTATAGATAGAAATGTACGAAAAATTATACCGCACAGTGTATATTTAAAATTTAAAACGTAATAAAACTGACAAAACTATATGTACGATTCTGAAATTTTGCAAACATGGCTTTTTGGTCAAATTCTTCGTTATAACGGAAAATAGATGTGCTACGCACACTTTTTTCTTTAAATTTTTATAAAAATATATTAGTCATATATAATAGCATTTATTCATCATACACTGCGCCATTTATTGTACTGTAGCTAAATATAAGATAAAGATGATAAGATAGATGACTCTACTAGCAACTACTAGATGGCATGCTAACGACTTATGCTTATGTTCTCCTGAAGTTATGCTCTATTAAAAATGGGAATTTACGAAATTTTTGACCTAAGTCAAAAAAAATTATCTCTAAACATTATAAACAATTTATTTTCATGTACTAATGACTTACAAATTTTAAAATTATACAAAACTTATTTCGTTTGAAAATCTTTTAAAAGCAAAATGTTATAGAAGTTTAAAAATCAAAATCTTAATAATAAATTTCCCGTTTTAGAAAAATGCAGAGAATGTATATTTTAAATCACCCTGTGGCCCATAAATGCACTTTCTTCCTCTTAAATTCATGTAAGTTCTCTATGAATAAAGATTTTGGAATACTAAAGGACTATATTGAAATATCTAAGTTATGTTTATTAGCAGAAACTTTATTGACACGCGTATTTTAACGGCCACTTTCATTGAAAGACTAAATTTTCGAAAAAATTTTACTAGTATACCGAAGTTATAATGGGTGGTTTAATTTAAAGGGACTATGTTGATTTTGAATAAAATTATTATGAAATTATTATCATTTATTTTTATAATGATAATATTTGTATGCTTCAATTATGTATGGAACAAAATATCGGTCAAATGGCCCCCCAACCTAGGCGGCACACCACGATCCGATAGTCCAAATTTTCAATGACACTGTTGATGCTCGATTGTTGGGCACGATGATGAGTCGAGGTTGCTTGCTCTTTTGCCACGTTTTCGTGAAAAACAGCAATGTTTTCCATTCAACGAACTAAGATGGCATTCACAGATGTTTTCACATTTCATACTGACCTGCTTTGCAGACATTTAAATATTTTTTACAATTCTCACGATTGTGGACGAATTAGAACGATTATGTTGACCAAAAGAACCACGAAGTGCACAAAATGCATTTTGATTTGAACGCCCATTTTTACAAAAACCTTTAATATTTAAAAGCGTTGCTCGATTGCGTATCTTTCCACGGTTCAAATTGAGTTAGTCTAAGATTGAGAAATGTCAAATGATATACAAGAAAAAAGTTGAAGTTGAGATGTGGTTCACCTTAAACATGGGCCCTTAAAATTTAACCACCCTCTACAAAGAAAGTGATACATATTTTATTATAAATAGATTATTCTATAGCGATTAACAAAATAATAAATATTGTGCTTTAAATGTACACAAAATTGGTGGTGGGTATAAAAGATTCGGCACAGCCGAATATAGTGCTTTTACTTGTTATTATTTGCTCACATATCTTTATTAACAAAAAAAATAATTTTCATTGAAGAAATATGAATAGGTAATATTCAATCAATCGCCTAAACCTGTAAAAATATTTAGAAGCCTTTGTTTACTGTATACATTTATGTATATACTTTTATACTACATACTATACATAAGCATATATCAATGACTTTCATAAAATTTAATATATACTATTTTATTCTTCTATCCAATGTATTTTGTATTTTTTTTTTAATATTATTGCTATTTAAATTACAAAAATTTGTTTAAAATTTTATGTACATAGTTGCTCGACTTATTTGATAACATATTAATTACAAACATTTTACATTTCTATTTACAGATAACGAAATGCGCGATTTAAGTGTAACATTTTATGGCAGCAAATCTTCTCGCCTAGAAAATATAAGTCCTCTGCTGCTATCAGCGGTAACAGTAGCTGCCACATTTTATATAACTAATTTTGATTATTAAAATACAAGCCACAAAACAACAAAAAGCTGAACACAACCTTCTCAATCTATGTATGTATTATCTACAAAAAAACATTTTTAATTAAGAATTTATTTTATTTCATCAATGAAAACTTTTTGCAATCACTCATACGAAAAACTGAAAACCAAAGTTTTATTATCAATTAATTATTTAAATACATATATAGAGTAAAAAACATACACAATTTTCTTATATTAGAAAATAGCAAACAAATATATGTATTATTTAATATAAATTTTAAATCTCAAGACGAAACCGTATTAAATTATATTGAAAAGAATTCAAAGTAATGTGAAATTATCTTATGAAATATTTGTAAATATCTATGTAGAACATTTTGTGTAATTAAACTAGATAAATAAAACTGTATTGGCAAAAACATTTTCAGTTTTAAATTAAAAAAAAATTATCAAATTGTGTAAATTAAACGATTATCAATATACAAAAATCGAATTATTATTTCATTTCTTTCACGCCTTAAAGCTATTTGTTTTAAAAGCTTAACGCTTTAGTTATACACAAAAGTAAAAATTACAAAAAAATTATATAATAATACAATTAACAAAAATAATAAAAATTAAGTATATTAAATATTTTAGAAAAATTTTACTTCCATTCAATTGTTTATTTTACTTAATCCAACCAATTGCTTTCAAAACTTGTTTATAAAAAAAAAGAATATAAAAATATTTTATAGTAAAATATTAAAAGAAAATCACACATATAAAGTGTGGCTTAGCAAAAAAAAGTGGGTATGATTATCTTAAATAAAAATTTTATAATAATATTATTGGCAGTTTTTTGTCTACAAAACGTTACAAGTTTATAGTTTTTTAAAATACCAATAATTTAAAAAATCTTCAAAACTGTATGTCACGCTTTGTGTTTTTTATTTGTATAGCTAAGAAATTAGTTTGTTAAATTTTTGTTTTAATACTCTGGCAACCCTGCTGTACTTAGGTTATGTTAGATTGAAAAAGAGGGGCATTGAAAGGCCCATACCCATAATGCCCAAATTACATTGGTGTTCGCTCTAAGGAATGAAAAATTCCCTTTTAGAACCATAATCCTCTACTCATCTCATATTCAAATATTTCGACTTTTTTAAAATCCAAGTCTCTTTAATGTAAATTCTTACATATTTTCAATTTCTTAGAAATTCCAAGTGCGGCACAGTGTCGATGTTAGAGTTTGCATGTCAAGTATTTTCAAAGACAGGACTCTGACAGGGTTAGGTTAGGTTAGGTTGAAAAGGAGGGGCACTTAAAGCCCATGCCCACGACAGGTATACATTTATGCCCAATTATTGAATAGTTAGAACAGAAAGAGAATAGAAGAGAAAAAGAGAAGCAAACCAGTCCAGAGTCTCTGGCGGGAAATGAACCCGCAACGCCCAAACTAGCAGACCAGCACACTACTGACTAGTTCACCGGGGCACCGAACTCTGACAAAGATAGTGTTTGAGAAGCTCATCCTCTTCTCATGCTCTATTCGAGCTAAATTATTTATTTGTTCCGTGAGACCTGTTGTTACATTAGTTAATCTTCTAAGTATTTGCCTACTCAGTTTCCGAATCTACTTTGATATCTTAAGATTTTTGTCACTTTATAGTATATTCGTTACCTAACCACTAGCGGTATTGTTTCACTTTCTGACGTGTTCTACCGTTGCCCAAGCTCTAAGTTTATCTTTGAACCTTCGAATGTACTTAGCACTTTTTTATTAGATGAAATACAATATTAATCCCGTTTTGTGTAGTTTGGCGGCTTCTTTGTTTTCGTTTGGAATGCGAGTTTATTTTAATCATGCATTTCACGACATTACGATATTTAACTCTTTCATTCATAAATGACTAAATAACAGATTAAGTGTCCGTAAATATACACATCGGAGTAGGGTTATCAATATTCCTCTCCGTAATTTCCATAGTCTCAGGATGGAAAAGTTTATTCTGAATTTGTAGACTGAAGTATTTATCTTTGTCGTCTTATGTCACAGAAACCCATTCCGGTTTGATTACTAATCTTCGATCCGCCTGTATAAAGATCGGTGCCCTTTTTATTTTTTACTCTAATTAATTCGTCTCATTCTCTCTTCTCTGATATTATGGTAATACAGCTAATTCCCACACATTTTATTAAGATTTTATTACATCGCTAATATCACTGTTTAAATTATCAATTATTCTTTCGTATCTGGTTTAATAGTCTATCAGTTACCATTCACCCATTGACGGTAATAGTAACCTTCTTCTTTTAAGATGTCCAACTAACTATCGTAGTATACGATCAGATTGGTCTTAGTACGCTCATGTAAAGCCAATTGTGCCAAACGTTTACTATTTTCCAGTTTCATGCAGTTTACTTTACTTACAACGCTCTTTCGGCGGTATTTCGGTTTATTTGATATAACTTTTATGGTCATGACAACTGTTGGCTGCTTAAATTTGTACAAAATAAGCATATCGATGGTCACAGGGCGAAATTCCATATCTCGTATTTTTTACGAAATTAAGTTCCTCAGTGATTTCAATACATTTCTCAAGTATATGTCGTTACAAAAATTTAATGCAATTGTATCAAAAATAACAGTCTGACAAGCAGTTTTACAGAAGAAATTACATTATGAAAATACAGTTCTTATTATGTCTTTCTTTCTCCTGTAAAGTTACAATTATTTGAGTAAGGGCCTTTCTACCTATGACTGTCGTTATCTTAGGTTTGCTGAATTTACCGAGCACCAAGTACATCATGTATTCCGGACCCCCACGAACACTTCAATATGCTAGTATTACTTATCGTCGTTGCTCTAACAAATTAAGTTATGTGTTTTTTACTGAGTTTTCAGAAGAACAAAAAAGCATATTTTGTCACATAACCGCTTTTGTCAGAACAGCGACGTTATGTTAATTTTTTTTAATTTAGAAAAGGTATTTTAAAATAAGAACGTTTGTTTCTAACTAACTTTTATTCAATGAAATATTTATGTTTTAAAAATTTACTTGTGGTGCAAAAACTAAACGTGCTTTTAGATCTATTTCCAATATAGAATCTACGCTCTGTTATAACTCGATCTTTATAGATTTCTGTGTTGAGTTATTGAATTTTTAAAACTTACCCACATACTCACATGTGTTTATATAGACTTTTTTTATACCCTTCACACAAAGTATTTCATATGAGATGAATGGTGATACAAACAATTGTTGTTGCAGGACTACACGTTGTGAAGGGTATATAAGATTCGGCACGGCCGAATATAGCACTCTTACTTGTTATAACGAATTTTAAATTGTATTGAAATCTTTTTTAAAATTTACTCTATACTTTCAACACAAATTGACGGATAGAAGGGTATCACATATTCAAAGGTTACACTTTAGCGAGCAGTATTATTTGGGTCATTCAATTATGCACTAACATTTCACCCTTGAGTCGTGCAGGGCATAGTTGATTTAATGTTTTATATTTTCTAAAAATTTCTATAAATTCTAATTTAATTGCAAAATTTTATTTATTTTTTTTTTTCACTCATCATATTCTCTTATAATATAAAACTAAGCGAATTGTGTTTATAACTGATATTTTGTTTCGTTAAATAAATATTAATTTTAATTAATGCATGTAATATTTTATTAAATAAAAAATAAAACGAAAGCATTAACAAAACTTATGTAAATATATAAAAAAAAATATAAAAAAATACTAAGCGCATTTTTTCAAACTTCAAGACCACCAATAAAATCATTAAACATAAACTCAATAAAAAATATTCATCTAAAGTATAAATAAATATTATGAAAAAAAATAATATTTATAAAAAGTTTTAAGCACTTTATATTTATAACTAAAAAAACAAAATGCAAATGAATTTATAATTTTTTTTTATTAATTTTTTTTTCTACGCCAATAGGCATTGTGAATATATAGGAAAAAATATGCCAATATTTAATTACTAACTGAAAACATAAGAAAATTTATAAATACAAGATAATTATTAAATACAAATGATATCAGTAAGTACTTTAATTAGTGAACACAAAACAAAAAACCTTTTTTGGTTAAAAAACTTAAAAGGGAAATTAAAATCTTATTTGATAGAAATGATAAGCGATGTACGTTATTTAACAAATATTTAATAAGAAAATTAAAAAAAAATTATATAATAAAAACAAGGCGTACGGTAATTATCTAATACAACAATATCTCGAAAATAGCAAAAACTTAGAATTATCCGCAAATAATATTGAATTTATAAAATAAAAATTCGAAAACCATGAAGAAACAAATTTTTATTATTGAAAATCCAAAAACGACAAAAAAATATAAGCGATTTAATAAAGATGATCAAATTATGAATAAAAAAATTTTAATTCAAAATAAGAAAAATGCTGTCTAAACCATCAAAACTTTAACTCATTTCGATTTTTTTTAAACAAAAAAAAAAAAAAATGTTGAAACAAATTTAATACGCAAATCATTAAATGAATTCAAAATTTAAAACAACATTCTATGTAGCATCTAAATAAATGTTAAGTGAATAAAAAATATATATAAAATTAAGTATATTCGATGGATGTGTATGATTAAAGTATGTGTTATAAAGTTCTAATTAGTATAATTAATAACATGTTTTTTTCAGTTTAAAAACCTCCTTATTTAGAGCATATACAAAAGTTTTTTTTTTACAACTAAGTTAAATGTAAGTTTATGTGCTTTACCATATTTATGAATTATAAATAGTCTTCATCAGTATTGTTTTTAGTTTTAACAAATGTTTGTTTAAAACAAAGTTTTCTTTATTTTTGCAAACAAAAAAAATAAAAAATTAAATATATGTACATGTGTATGTTTTACAACTTTTATGAATTGTATCAAGCATTTATTCATCAGTATGATAAAATAATTTTATTTAAATTTCCAATTAAGGAAAATTAAAGGAAAACAAGTGTATCTAAAACTATATATCTGTTTATTTTGTAAAATTTTTAAGACATGAACTAAAATCAGCAAACCATTATAATATAAATATATATTAAATAACAAATAAAAGACATCATACTAAAATGAAAATATAGCATAAATAAATGTATTAATATAAACTAAGAAGGAACTGCTTTTTTATTTGTAAGGGCTATAATGTTTTTCCAGCTATCAGCGTATGCATAATCCTAAAAGAGGCGAAAAAAAAAACAAGTAAGAGCACTGTTTTATACTGTGCCAAGGTGTTGGTATAATTAATAACTATAACTAATGTTGGAATTCAACTTAAATAATTCATTTTAGATTCTTTTCTTTCCAAAATTGCTTTCCATATGGAAATAATATGAATTTAAGATAAAGCGTTTAATGGGAGGTGGACCTTGAAGTGCGCCTCTCACTTTTATTATAAAACTAGCTGACCCGGCGAACTTCGTACCGCCTTATAATCAAGAAATATCTATTACCTTTTTATCTGAATTAAGTTAATTTTCTTTATTAAGTATTGCTGTTGGTATATTAATAAATCAAAATTATTCCAAAAACAAAGTGTTTATTATTCTAAAGCTTAATGATACACAATATTCTTAGTTTTATTTTCTGGCTCGTGCATAAATGGAGTTGTTGGTATTATTTTGTAAAAGTATCGAATTATCCTGTAGAAACCAATGTGAAAAGTGCACTAAGAAATGGTAAATGAATTATGTAGGTATTTTGTTATTATAACTCCGACCACAGACCAACTCCGACCGATATATTTGCAAAGAGCATGTAAACTACGTTTCTTTGTTTAAATGTCAACTACGTGAATATTACTGCCAGTGACACATTATTATAATATTTTCTTACATGATAACCTTCTCCTAATAATAACAAATACAACAAAAAAAGAATTATTGAAATCGGTCCAGCCATTCACGCGTGATGCCGTGACCAAGGAAAAAAGGAATTCATTCATATATATATATAGATTATAATTAAAAAACAGAAAGCTATATATGCGAAATTTTATCAAAAAATTTATCTAATTATGTCACTTTTATGAACGTTTAAATTTCATTGATAGTGGAATGTGTTAGAAGAGGGCATTGAAATAGACGTAATTTCTGCTAATGAACTTAATTAAGATATTATAATATATGGTCCTTTAAAAATTAAATATAAAAGAGGTGGGTGTTAAAGTGGGCGTGTCCGAAATTATAATTATACTAAAGAAAAAGGTATATACGTAAATATTTATTATCATGGATATAATTATGTCCCTTCATATTTCATTAATAGTTAATTATGTCAAATGAAGCGTATCAAAGTAATTTTGACTTAGATATTTTAATATAAAGTCCTTTATTTTTAAAAAATCTTTGTCCGTAGAGAAATTATATTAATTTAAGGCAACAGCTATTGTGGGAGGCGGGCATTTAATTGGGCGTGTCACCATAATTTTCTTGCATTATAACCTTAAACAGGAATATATATAATAGAAGTTTTTCATCACGTTTCTTATCCTGTCGCTTTTAGCTACCTTATAATTTTATTAATAGCAGACTATGCTAGAGTTGGGCGTTAAAGTAGGCGTGTCAAAGAAGTTTCTGGCAGTAAATTCAACTTAGATATTTCAATATGGAGTTTATTAGTCCTTTCAATTCTTTGTCCATAGAGAAATTATATGAATTTAAATTAAATTTTAAAAACATATGTGGGTGTAAAAGTGGAAATGTTATCTTATTTTTTCGTTATTACAAATCCATTGACCAAAAGATGTGTTTGCAAAGTTTCAGAGCAGTACATTTAATTTTGGCAATTACGTTTTAAATTTCAAATAGAAAAAAAAAGTTTTCGTACATTTTGATCTACCTTTTGTAATGTATCAATTTAACATATTTTCATTTAAAAAAATACTTAATACTTGAAAGTTTTGTTTGCTCTGTTTTGTTGCTTTTAGACGCAATCTCATTTTATTCGATGTAAGAAAGTCATTTTTTATGATCTTCTCTTATAAGTACATTATAAGCAAGAGTAGAGTATACATCAAGTCTTGCTGATGAATTAGAAATATTCCGGTGAAAGTTAATTTTTCTTTTATAAACAAGCTCTATCGTCCAGGCAGGATAAAACCAGGACTTAGGAAATATATACTTAACATTTCAATGTGTTGCAAATGGAAGGCCAAAATGAGTATAAACCTACACTTTTTTTTTTTGGCAGCGGGCATACACAAACAAGTATAAGTGTTATATAAGGGTATAGTGACCACATCGCAGCTTAGCCCTAATAAAACCTTTGTTTTCCATACTATTCTGCTTAAGTATTTTTGACGCCATCTTTGGTTTTGAATTTTTACACAGTTAACTGTATATTACTAGTCAAGCACTTCCCTTTGATACCCATTTTGATCGGGTTGTGAAAAAAAGATAACCATACATTTGTTCTTCTGGATTTTAAAAGTTTTGCTCATACTATTTTACTATTTTATTAATCAAGCCTCTTCATTTGATACCAACGTGGTATGGCTTAAAGGAGGCAGAGCCACAATATATATTTATTGTATGCTATTTTTTATCGGCGGCTATCATTGATATTTTTTTATTGTGTGTTATATTTAACTAGTTAAGCCCTTTAATTTGGAATTGATGCTAATTCTTTTAGTTGTTTAGAAACTAAAAAAGTTTTATTTACGTTTGTAAATCAAAAAAAAAATATGTACATTTTTGGGTATATATCTCAATTAGATTAAAACCAATTTTTTAATTTTTCTCAAAAACTATTTCGGATACTAGCGTGTCAAGATTTATTTATAAGCTTGAAAAATTTGATATGCTTCCGAAATTTGATTTTAACCAACAGACGAACAGACGAGCAGTATTAAGTCAACTTCCCTACTCATAGGGTTTTAGAAAATATAAAATTTTTAAGGTCGGAGATCAATTGGAGAAATCACAAATTAAATAACAAAGGTATATAAAGGGTGGTTAAATTTTAAGGTTCATTTCTTTTTATTATGATAATATTGGTATGGTTTAATTATGTATGGAATAGAATATCGGCTAAATGGCCGCCGCGACCTCGGAGGCACACCTCCATGCGATGGTCCAAACTTTCAATGACAATGTTGATCTTCAATTGTTGGCCGCGATGATGAATCGAGGTTGACTGCTTTTTTGTCACACAATTGCGAAAAACAGAAATGTTTCCCATTCAACGCAATAATATGGCATTCACAGATATTTTCACATTCATACAGACTTTTTTTTGCTGAAATTTAAATATTTTTTACAATTATCCAGATTGTGGACGAATTTGTACGATTATGTTGAACAAAAGAATCACGAAGTGCATGAAATTCATTTTGATCTGAAGGCCCATTTTCATAATAAGCCTGAATAACTTTAACGCGTTGATCGATTGTGTATCTTTCCATGGTTCAAAATGAGTTAGATGGAAATTAAGAAATGTCAAAAGAAATTCAGAAAAAAATCTCGACATTTAGGTGTAGTTCACACTCAACATCGGCCCTTAAAATTTAACCACCCTTTATATTCTTATTCAAAGAGATTTTTCACAACAAATGGGTGAATCATCATCATTAGCACACAAAAGAAATTTTACAACTTTGTTAAGTCAATATACGTATGTATGTATTTAGAAATTTTAAAATCGAAGATTGTCAAAATAAAGGCATTTATTTAAAAATACGTGTTGTACTTTATAGCTTTCTTATCTTGACCGGCTTAACTTTATAAAAAATAAGTTTCTAGTATCTGGTCTAATAAATTTTTTCCCTAAATTTAATTGATAAAAATGTGGTTAAAAATTTATATGATGACTTTAGGGTGCATATATCTACATAGACTTTATTTAATGTTTTCCAAAATTATTATTGTTTTTGTGGTATCATATAAATATTTCTGATTCATGTTCTGAAATACATATGGAAATTTCTGAAATACAAATAGAAATAAATAAAATTAAAAAATTCTAAAATACAATTGGCAAATTCGGTAATACAAATATAAATTTCTGAAATTTAATTTAAAATTCAGTAACAGCAAGTCTTTTTCTAGTTTTTGCTGGGTTCTATCCATTATAGTTTAATGAGTGTTTTTCTTAGAAAGTCCTTGTATGCATTGAAATTAGTGTTCCATTAAATATTTGTTTGATATAAAAGCTTATTTTTTATTAATCCTTTAATATTCCCATATACATAAGTAATAAATGAAAATGTATCGCTACCGCTAAGTAGCCATATCATATCCATCCATATCATATCATATGTATCCATGAATGTTATTGTAGAGCAGATAATGAGATGAACAGCAAAAACAATAATAAAGGCAATGATCTTTGTGTGTGCATAATTGTACATCTCTGTATGGTTACACGTACACAAGTGTTTAAGCCTGTGTATAACAAGCATTCAAGAGGAAAAACAGGCGTCATACAAAGCCTTACAGAATGGCACCGTAAAGATGAAAACAAAAAAAAAGTATTTTTCTATGGTTTTATGAGTGTATGTATACTTCGTCAGTACTAAGAAGAAGGCATAGGTAGGCCTTGTAAAAAGCCTTAGCTAGATTAATTTATCAGGTACAAGGACTACGATTACCAATGCACGCTCGTTACATATTTTTTTAATAATTTGCTCACCATTTTAGGCTCAGCACTATTGCTCACTCTTTAGAGACTTTAAACACAACAAAAAAAATCTTGTTTATATTTCAGTGTCTTTTCTTTAATATTTTATTATATTAATTTAAAATATATAATATCTTATAAGAAGGATCTTGCTTATATAAAGTGGAAATCTCTTAGAACTCCAGAATTAAAAGCAAAACTTAGAGCTGCAAAAAAAAAATGTTAATATGAGGATTAAAATTGCAAAAACAGAATATTTTTCAAGACGTTTTGGCTCTGCACTGTGTTCTAAGAAAACATGGCAGTGTATTCATGTAATTGGGATTGAAAGGACAGGGATTGTAAATAATCATCAATTAAATGTCGAAGAGCTTAAAACCACATTCTGGAATATACGTTTGGAACCGACAGATAATAGTAATTTCGAACACATTGGTAATGTCTTTCAATTTTCCTTTGCCAGTCAATTTGAAGTTTTTTTGTTTTATAAATTAATTAAAACGAATGCGGCAGGTTGTGACAATATGCACCCAAAATTTCGTAAATATACTACTGCCAGTACTTTTTCCGTATTTAACTTATTATCTTAACACTATTTTATTGTCAAATATTTTTCCAAGCGAATGGAAAGTTGCAAAAACGGAATTGGAGTTTATATTAATAGCTATTCTATGCTTTTTCTCAAAAGTGCTGGATGAAATTCCGTATCTACAAATCTCGTCATACATTAAAGAAAATAACTTATTGTCTGATAAAAAATCTGAATTTCTCCCAAATTATACCTGCGTTTCTGCGTTAATGAATGAGTCTAAAACTATACGACGCATCGCAACGTGGCAAATGATTTGTCTTAACAGCTCTTACACTGTTAAATTCACATGTACGCAGATGATGTAAGGTTGTACTTGAGCACCCCAATTCAAACTGTTGCTTAAAATATTTCAAGATTAAATGACGACTTGTGCAGAATTCACCGCTGGGCTAGGGCAAATGGTCTTTTTTTAAATCCTAATAAATCAAAGTGCACAATAATTTGTAAGAAAACACTCGATTTTAGTACCGACTTTGCCATTTCGATAAATGGGGCAAGATAAAGATTGTAAATGAGTCCGAAAATATTTGGTTGATTTTTGATAATAGTCTTACTTGTGTAGACCATGTAAATACACTTGTAGATCGAATTTATATTAAACTATGTTCTTTGTGGTCATCACAATGCTATATGCTCTTGAGGGTAAGAAAATTACTCGCTAAATCCTAGCTTTCTCCGGGTTTAATTTACGGTTGTGAAGTTTTTGCGTAATTTATGATATCTCGGATCCTACACCTCTAATGTAAAATTTTTTTATCTTTTTTAAAATATTTAATTTGACGTTAGATTAAAAAGTCACCAAGAGCAAAAATGAAGTCATAGTCAAGCCATAAACAACGATATGCGATGAGATCGGACTTTAAATTGCGGCTCTATATATAAAAAACAAAAAGTGCAATATTTTAGGGAGTGACGAAAAAATTCCGTTTTTAGAAACTTCATTGACATATCACTCATTCTAGGAAGTGACTGGCACAACTTTTTTTTGTCTAGACTACCCGCCTTAATCTTTCTGCCCTTCTTATGGAAGGGGTGTTAAAATGACTGCTGAAACTTTTAAAGGGAACTTTAAGATGTTCTAGAGGGCTTTTTAGGGAAAACAAGATAAAATAAGATTTAAAATCTAGAAGAAGTTCTTCATCCGCCTCCTGTAAGGCCTAAAATATACAGCCCTAATGACTTTTACTGCTGAGTTAAGTCAGTATAAATACAAGCAAATATGTATGCATATGGTAAATGTAGGTGATCTTGCTTGTGTGTGTTTAAGAAATCTTATGAAACATAGTGGTTGGCTATCACCATGACAGTGGCGTCAAAACGACGAGATAAATATGATGCTTAATATGACAACATATGCACTTATAATGATATATGATGACAACGACTAAAGAATATTCACATAGCCATAATATAAACACCGACAATGACACACAAACCCGGCACAAAGTACATATATTTAATATTAACACATAAACAAACCAAAAACAACAACATAAATGCTATCCCTAGGACATCACATATATAGTATATATATATATAGACCAGCAATGACAATACCAAACATATTAACCCTTGATACTTAGGTACGAGGTAATGTTGTATCAGAATTTTAAAAGAATTTATTTTTTTCAGAAGTACTACAACTAATAATTAAGTTCGACGTAATTTTAATTGTGCATTAATATACAACATTTTCTCTATGATTACTCCTCTTGGTTTACCTAAATCTAAAGATTTAACACCTTAGATTTTACAATGCATTAAACAAATTAAGAAGTGAATCAATAAAATTTATTTCAACTATTAAGTTTTCTTGTTTTTTTTATTTCTTTCAATTGAAGAGAAAATATATGATAAATAACATGCATGTGAACTGAAAGGTAGTAACCCTTGCAAAAAACGTTGAACTTAAGTACATATAAAACTTATTTACTTTCTCAAACAATTGAATAATTAAAAAAGAGTTAAAACTACATTAATTTTAACATAATTTCTGTGAAATATATACACGCAAAGAAAAACCATGGTTACGGCATGATCACGACGGTCATATTATTTTTTCTAAAACAATATTTGGTTGTCGAAAACAAGTAATAGTTATTTTTGTTTCATTTCATCATATATTTTGTCACGATAATCAAGCATTTGTTTGAATTGTATCATTTAATCATTACTTTTCGTGAAAATTTCAAAATGGTTATCATTTAAAAATAGTATGATTTAAAAAAAATAATTTGACAAAAATAACATTATATTCAAAAGCATTATAAATTAAAAATAATCATTAAATAATAAGTAAGACAACAGTATGATTACAAATTAATCAAGCTATGATTTTTTTAATAATAATAATTTAATTATTATTGATCTTCTTCTTGCTGAATAAATTTTTATTATTTTCAAAGTTTGAGATGTCAAAAAAGGAACAAAAATTTTTAAAAATTAAAGAAAATTTAAAAATAAACGAGAAAATTTAAAAAAATATTGGTATAAAAATTGCAATTAAATTGGTGAGTACAAGCAGTATGTATATGTTACAGCAAAAGACAGTAATTTGCCGTAAAAAAGCAAAGATTGTCGATTTCAATTGTAGTCATATATATATATATATATATATATATATGATAACTGGTAACGATTATAATTTTAAACATAATCATACAATTCAATCATAGTATGTTGCTCTTCGATTATGGTTACCACAACCATATTTTTTCTTTGTGTGTATATTTTGTTTTAATTCTAAAAACGTACACGATTTTGAATAATATTCCTCTGGTTCATAAAAAGCTTTTGAAAGTAATAAATAAATGTTGCCAACGTACATAGGTAGATACACTTGAGACCATGTGCTTATTTATAAAAAAAAAAATAATTAAGGGCCTATATTCGGCTATTTGTTCTACCCACCGGCAATTTTGTGCAATACTTTCTTTACACTAAATGTATTGTTTCGTTAATTAGTGTAATTTCTATGTTCGATTCCCTATTAAATTATTAAAATTCTTATATTTAGTCTTAAAATAGAACCTAATGTGTTTATACAATAGGAATTACACCGTGTTTTTATACCCGCCACCAAAAAAAATGGTGGCGGTATATTCATTTTGTCATTCCGTTTGTAACACATCGAAATATCCATTTTAGACCGCATAAAGTATATATATTCTGAATCAGGGTTTGATTTGATGACGATCTAGCTATGTCCGTCCGTCTGTCCGTCTGTTGAAAGCACGATAGAGGTCGCACCGAAAAACCTAGGGGGCTCAAATTTTGCCAGAATCTTTCTTATAGACAAGGTTTGTTTGGTAAAATGGTCTAAATCGAAATATTAGGAAGAGAGTTATAGCTCGTAAAGCGAGAGTAGGTCGAAAAAACCGTGTCCTTCAAACATCGAATAAAATGGAATTGTGTCCAAACGCATTAACGTAGACTCATGAAACTTTGGATCTATATTTCCTTAGTAAAAACAATATTTTTCGCCGAAAATTATCTAAATCTATGCATTAGGAGAGAAGTTATCGATCAAAATGTACGAAAATTTATACCGCACAGTGTATTTTTCGGTATATTTATTTAAAAACAAAAACGTCATAAAAGCAACAAAATTGGATGTACGACTCTGAAATTTTGCACACTTTGTTTTTGGGTGACACGTTTTCCTGTAACGGAAAATTAATGTGCCACGCCTACTTTTACGCCCACCTCCCATATAACGTTTTACCCAAAATTCATATAATTTCTCTATTAATATAGATCTTGGAATAATAAAGGGCTATATTGAAACATCTAAGTTGTGCTCATTCGCAAAAACAACTTTAACATGCTTACTATAACGCCCACTTTTTACGTTATCTACCGGTAATGAAATTTAAAAGCTCATAAAACCGCCAAAAATAGAAGTATGATGATAAAATTTGCTACGTATATCCCCCTAAGCAATGTCATTAATGTGGCAAACAATTAATGTGCCACGCCCACTTTTACGCCCACCTCCCATATAACGTTTTACCCAAAATTCATATAATTTCTCTATTAATAAAGATTTTGATATAATAAAAGGCTATATTAAAACATCTAAAATTTACTCATTCGCAAACACAACTTTGACACGCCTACTAAAACGCCCACTTTTCACGTTATCTACCGTTAATGAAATTTAAAAGCTCATAAAACAGCCAAAATTAGAGGTATGATGATAAAATTTGCTAAGTATATCCCCCTAGACAATGTCATTATTGTGCCAAAAAATTGAGGTGCCACACTCACTTTTACGTCCACCTCCCATATAACGGTTTAACTGAAATTCAGATATTTCTCTATTAATAAAGATTTTGGAATAATAAAGGACTATATTGAAACACCTTAGTTGTACTCATTAGCAAAAACAACTTTGACACGCCTATTATAACGCCCACTTTTCACGTTATCTACCGTTAACGAAATTTAAAAGCTCATAAAACCGACAAAATAAGAGGTATGATTATGAAATTTGCTACATATATCCTTCTAATCAATGTGCCAAAAAGTTTAGGTGACACGCCCACTTTAACGCCTACCTCCCATATAACGGCTTATCTTAAATTCATGTAATTTCTCTATTGACAAAGTTTTTGGGAAAATAAAGGACTATATTGAAATATCTAAGTTGTATTTATTAGCAGAAACTTTATTGACACGCCTACTTTAACACCCACTTTCATTGCAAATCTACATTTACAAAAGCATTTTAGTTGCATATCGAAGTTATAAAGGGTGGTTAAATTTTAAGGGCCGATGTTGAATTTAAATAAAAAACAAATTATTTAGGAAATTATTATTATTTCTTTTTGAAATTATAATATTTGTATGGTTCAATTATGTATTTAACAAAATATCGGCCAAATGGCCCCCCCATCCTTGGCGCCACTCCTCTATCTGATGGTCCAAATTTTCAATGACAATGTTGATTCTCAATTGTTGGGCATGATGATGAGCCGAGCAATGGTCCCCATTCAACGAACTAAAAAGGCATTAAGAGATTTTCTAACATTTTATACAGACCTGTTTTGCAGAAAAATAAATACTTTTTACAATTCTCCCGATTGTGGACGAATTTGAACGATTATTATGATCAAAAGAATAACGAAGTGCACAAAATGCATTTTGAATTGAACGCCCATTTTTATAAAAAACCTGAATAACTTAAAAGTGCTGTTCATTTCCGTATCTTTCCACGGATCAAATTGAGTAAGTTTGAGATTGAGAAATGTCAAAAGAAATGCAGAAAACAAATTTAAAGACTAGGTGTAGTTCTGCTTCAACATGGGCCCTTAAAATTTAACCACCCTCTACAAAGAAAGTGATACATATTTAATTAAAAAGAAACTATACCATAGCGATTAACAAAATAATAAATATTGTTCTTTAAATGTACACAAAATTGGTGGTGGGTATAAAAGATTCGGCACAGCCGAATATAGTGCTCTTACTTGTGCTCTTACAGGTCTGTAAAAAATGTTAGAAAATCTGTGAATGCCTTCTTAGTGCGTTGAATGGGAACCATTGATGGTTTTTGCGATAGTGTGGCAAAAGAGCAGTTAACCTCGCCTCATCATCGTGCCCAATAATTGAGCATCAACAGTGTCAATGAAAATTTGGATTATCGGATCGAGGTGTACCGCCGAGGTCGCGGAAGCCATTTGGCCGATATTTTGTTCCATACATAATTGAACCGTACATATATTATTATTATAAAAAATATGATAATGATTTCCCAAATAATTTTTTTTTTATTCAAAATCAACATCGGCCCTTAAAATTTAACCACCCTTTATAACTTCGATATGCTACTAAAATGCTTTTGTAAATGTAGATTTTTAATGAAAGTGGGTGTTAAAGTAGGCGTGTCAATAAAGTTTCTGCTAATAAATACAACTTAGATATTTCAATATAGCTCTTTATTATTCCAAAACCTTTATTCATTGATAAATTATATGAATTTGAGATAAAGCATTATATGGGATGTGGGCGTAAAGTTGTATTCATTAGCAGAAATAACTTTGACAAGCCTACTGTAACGCCCACTTTTCACGTTATCTACCGTTAATGAAATTTAAAAGCTTATAAAACCGACAAAATTAGAGCTATGATGATGAAATTTTCTACGCATATTCTCCTAGTCAATATCATTAATATGCCAGAAAATTAAGGTGGCACGCTTACTTTTACGCCCACCTCCTATATAATGCTTTATCTCGAATTCATATAATTTCTCAATGAATAAAGATTTTGAAATATTAAAGGACTATATTTAAATATCTAAGTAGTATTCATTAGCTGAAATAACTTTGACACGCCTTCTATAACGCCCACTTTTCACGCTATCTACCGTTAATGAAATTAAAAGCTTATAAAACCGATAAAATTAGAGGTGTGATGATGAAATTTGCTACATATATACTTCAAATCAATGTAATTGTTATTCCAAAAAATTTAGGTGACGCGCCCACTTTAACGCCTACCTCCCATATAACGGCTTATCTTAAATTCATGTAATTTCTCTATTGACAAAGTTTTTGGAAAAGTAAAGGACTATATTGAAATATCTAAGTTGTATTTATTAGCAAAAACTTTACTGACACGCCTACTTTAACGTCCACTTTCATTTTACTAGCATTTCGAAGTTATAAAGGGTGATTGAATTTCAAGGGCCGATGTTAATTTTAAATAAATCACAAATTATTTAGAAAATTATTATCATTTCTTTTTTTATAATGATTATATTTGTATGATTCAATTATATATGTTCCCGTCATTCCTATAAGGAGCATAGAGATTCAGTAATGTATGGAACAAAATATCGGCAAAATGGCACCCACCCCCTAACCTCGGCGGCGCACCTCCAGCCGATGGTCCGAGTTTTCAATGAAAATGTTGGTGCTCAATTGTTAGCCACGATAATGAGTCGAGGTTGACTGCTTTTTTCCCAGACTATTGCGAAAAACATTAATGGTTCCCATTCAACGAACTAAGAAGGCATTCTCAGATGTTCTTACATTTTAAACAGACCTGTTTCCAGAAATTTAAATAGTTTTTAAAATTCTCCCGATTGTGGACGAATTTAAAAGATTATCATGACCAAGAGAATCTCTTAGCGCACAAAATGCATTTTGATTTGAACGCCCATTTCAATAAAAAACCTGAATAACTTTTACGCGTTGCTCATTTGCGTACCTTTCCACTGTTCAAATTGAGTTAGTCTGAGATGGAGAAATGTCAAATGAAATGCAGAAAACAAATTTAAAGTCTAGGTGTTCACTTTCAACATGGGCCCTTAAAACTTAACCACCCTCTACAAACAAAGTGATACATATTTTATTATAAAGAGATTGTTCCATAGCGATTAACAATATAATAAATAATGTCCTCTAAATGTACACAAAATTGGTAGTGGGTATAAAAGATTCGGCACAGCCGAATATAGTGCTCTTTCTTGTTTAGTTTTAAACGTTATTTTAACATATTTAACACTTAGTTGGAAATTTGAAATTTTAGGTATCCTCCCAAAATTTAGTAGGCTAACACATAAAAAAATCCTAGAAAGTATATTGAAGGAAACTTATTGTAACATTTTACTGCACATAACACATTTATAACATATATGGTCTGGCTAGACCTATATACTATTAAATCTTCTTTGGCTTGAAAATAAAAAATAATTGAAATAATTTTTTGTTTAAATATTTTTAATTGAGAAGAGATATTTTAAGGTAAATTGTCGTGGGCTAATAAATAAGTAAGTAAATTTAAGTTCAATATATTTTTCCAATAACTTTATTAGATAAATAATCTAGTTTTTATTTTGACCAATTTAGATTACGCCAATAGTGAGTTGAGGCGGTGATGTTACTCGGAAAGAGAATTTTTTTTTTCAAATTAATTATAATTAAAACTGACCGGGTCTAGACTAATGTGTTACAAATGTGATAATCAAAACATGTATAACATATATACTTTGATATTAAAACACAGATACTATTATTCTTTTAAAGTCTTTGTTCATACATGAATTTTATGAATCTTAGAAAAATCGTTATATACGGCATGACCGTTGAAGTTTGCGTGCCAACTTCATTTCCCATTATTATAAAAATGCTGCTCAAAAAGCTATATCTCAACATTTTCAGACTTGTAGATCAAATTCTGTCGGTTTCATGAGGTTAAATTTTTAAATAGACTACACTGCGTACGTATTCGTACATTTCGATTTATAACTCTTTTGCAATATACGGATTTTAGTACTTTTTTCTGAAAATATATTTCTTTCACGCAGGAAACATTTCATTTATTTTTTTTTATTTTTATTTCTTTTCGATGTCCCATACACAAGACTTTAAGTCTTATATTGCAGTATGGAACTGAGCATATGCAAATACTATATATTAGAAATAATAACAAAATAGGTGTTAGATTTAACTACGTAATTTTTAACATAAATTGTAAGTAATTTAAATAAAAAATTAAGAAAAGCAAAATATAGAATTTAGCCAAATTTAAAAAAGTGTTAATAAAATTTAATAAAAGAAGATAAAATAAAATAAAATAAGACAAAACAATAATAAAACAAGTAAGAGCACTATATTCGGCTGTGCCGAATCTTTTATACCCACCACCAATTTTGTGTACATTTAAAGCACAATAATTATTATTTTGTTAATGGCGTTCTTTGTAGAGGGTGGTTAAATTTTAAATTTAAAACAGAGGCCGAATTACGGCACTCGAACGTGATCGAAATTTGAAAACTCTTATTAGAATCTATATACCTAAAGCATACTCGATCGTTCGAGTAAAATTTCGATCGATATCGAATGCCGTAATTCGGCCCCAGGTCTGTATAAAATGTTAGAACATCTATGAATGCCTTCTAAATTCGTTAAGTGAGAAGCATTGCTGTTTATCGCGATAGTGTGGCAAAAAAACAGTCAACTTCGACTCATCATTGTGCCAAACAATTGAGCATCAGCAATGTTATTTAAAATTTGGACTATCGGATCGAGGTGTGCCGTTGAGGTCGCGGGGCCATTTGGCCGATATTTTGTTCCATACATAATTGAACCATACAAATATTATCATTAAAAAAGAAATGATTATAATTTCCTATATAATTTGTGTTTTATTCAAAATCAACATCGGCCCTTAAAATTTAACCACCCTTTATAACTTGGATATGCTGGTAAAATGTTTTCGTAAATTAAGTGTTTCAGTGAAAATGGGCGTTAAAGTAAGCGTGTCAATAAAATTTCTGCTAATAAATACAACTTAGATATTTCAATATAGTCCGTAATTCTTCCAAAATATTTATTCATTGAGATATTATATGAATTTGAAATAAAGCATTATATAGGATGTGGGCGTAAGAGTGGGCGTGTCACCTAAATTTTCTGGCATAACAATAACATTGACTAGAAGGATTTCCGTAGCAAATTTTATCATCATACCTCTAATTTTGTCGGTTTTATAAATTTAAATTTCATTAACAGTAAATAACGTGGAAAGTGAGCGTTATAGTAGGTGTGTCGAAGTTATTTATGCTAATAAATACAACTTAGATATTTCAATAAAGTCCTTTATTATTCGATTTATAGAGAAATTATAAGAATTTAAGAGAAAACGTTGTATGGGAGGTTGGCGTGTCACATTTATTTTCCGTCAGAAGAAAGCCTTTGACCAAAAAGCAATTCCTGCAAAATTTCAGAATCGTAGATCTAAATTTGTCACTCTTATTAGGTTTAAAATTTTTAACATATTGGAAAATACACTGCGCGGTATAAATTTTCGTACATTTTGATCTCTAACTCCCTTCCTAATGCATGCATTTTGGCAATTTTTCTTTCTTCCTTATACTCCGATTTAGCCAATTTTCTATTCCAAACAAACCTTGTGTATAAGACATATTCTGGCAAAATTTGAGCCCACTAGCTTTTTCGATGGGACCTCTATCGTGCTTTTAACAGACGGACATACGGACGGACATAGCTAGATCGTCGTCAAATAAAACCCCGATTAAGAATATACATACCATTTTTTTGGTGGCGGATATAAAAACTCAAATACTTCAAAAAAACACATTACAAAAAAATTTGTTTAGCTCTTTTACTAACATTTTGCAAAAAATATTTGACCTTGTGTCACAAAAATTGGTCTGCTGATCACGGTCGGATCGTAACGGGTATAAAATGGGGAGGAGAGGAGAGTTTTATCTACTAAATGGTGCTAATTTCTTTTTGTTATCTTATGTTTTCTAGAAGTTATGGTGTATTAAAAAAAGGAATTTAGGAAAATTTAGACCTAAAGATAAAAAAAAATTATTTCTAAACATTATAAACAATTTATTTTCATGTACTAATGGCTAACAAATTTTAAAATTATACAAAACTTATTTCGTTTGAAAATCTTTTAAAAGCAAAATGTTATAGAACTTTAAAAATCAAAATCTTACTAATAAATTTCCTGTTTTAGCAAAATGCTGAGCATGTCTATTTTGAATCACCCTGTGGCCCTTAAAATTTAACCACCCTTTACAAAAGAATAGATAGATAAAAAAAAAATTTGTTAAAATATGTATTTTAAATATTCAAATACTTATTTTAAATCTACTGATGCACATTTTTTTAAAATATTTTTAAATCTTAAACCTCATAAGACTGTGTGTACAACTATATGTAAAGTTGGGCACAAATCATTACTCTAGTTAATTTTTGTCAACAAACTTCGGTCATTTTCGTTTTCACAAACCCCTATAAAATTCCTTTGTAGTTTGTGCAAAAAAATGTTACTAGAGTCATCTAGTGTTCTACGTGATGTTTAGCAAAGACATCATCCTCAGTGTTTGCAAAATGTAGTGGCGCCTTCAACAGATGTCGCCATCTGCAATGAATAAATGCTAATGAATATGACTAATATATTTTTATAAAAATTTAAAAAAAAAGTGGGCGTTGCACATTTATTTTCCGTTATAACGAAGACTTTGACCAAAAAACCATGTTTGCAAAATTTCAGAACCGTACATATAGTTTTGTCAGTTTTATTACGTTTTAAACTTCAAATATACACTGAGCGGTATAAATTTTCGTACATTTTGACCTATAACTCCTTTTCTAATGCATAGATTTAAGCAATTTTTGGGGAGAAATATTCTTTTGACTCGAGAAATATATATTCGAAGTTTCATGACTCTACGTTTATGCGTTTGGACACAATTCCTTTTTTTCGATGTTTGAAGGACACGGTTTTTTCGACCTATTCTTGCTTTACGAGCTATAACTCTCTTTCTAATATTCCGATTTAGCCCATTTTCAATACCAAACAAACCTTGTCTATAAGAAAGATTCTGGCAAAATTTGAGCCCTTTAGCTTTTTCGGTGCGACCTCTATCGTGCTTTCAACAGACGGACAGACGGACAGACGGACAGACGGACGGACATAGCTAGATCGTCATCAAATCAAACCCCGATTCAGAATATATATACTTTATGGGGTCTAAAATGGATATTTCGATGTGTTACAAACGGAATGACAAAATGAATATACCCCCACCATTTTTTTGGTGGCGGGTATAATAAGATAAAACAATATACAAGCAAAATTAATATATGTATGTTTATTTAACGTGAGAAATTACTAAAAATAAATTTTCTGAATTGTCGTGTGAAATATACTTGTGAAATTGTATAATGTATACCGCCATACCAATTTTTGGATAGTGAATATAAAAACAATATTTCCAATTTAAAACAAACTCCTGTTTGCTATTTAAAAAATCTGGGAAACGCAGATTTCCAGTCTTTTTTAACAACCAAATAAAACACACAATTATGTATAAAATATATATCTAAAATTTTTGGCCAAACCATACTCTAGTACGTGAATTTATTTATCGTGATGAAAACTTAGCTCGTATTCCAACATCTAATCAAACTTCAAAAAACTAATGCAAAATTCTACCCTTAACATTATTTATCAAAATGCAAATGGAATGAATACTAAGCTTACTGATATGTTCCTTAACAGCTTTGACTGCGAATTTCATGTTGCTGCATTTACTGAAACCTGGCTTACTAATAATACTAATAACTATGAAATTTTTTGTAGTAAATATCAAGTTTCTAGACGTGATAGAATTGGCAAACGTGGTGGTGGTGTTTTAATTGCTGTTTCCTGTTTGTATCCTCCTGAACAGTTATTATTTGTAAATTCATCTGACATTGAATTTATCGCTGTTGTAATACAAATTCAAAATATATCGCTCTTTATTACCTGCTCATATTTACCTCCAAACTCTGATCCACAACTTTATGGTGAACATAAAATCCGTTGCAGATAAACTAAAGTCAGCTGATTTTTTGATGATTTTTGGTGATTTTAATATTCCGGCTGCATCCTGGATTACATCAGATGATACAGATTTCTTTGTACCGATTACATCACATGATTGGAGTCAAGATTTTTTCAATAGTCTGACTAATTTAAGTGTCTTTCAAATAAATAAAATTTTTAATAACAACAACCGCTTATTGGATCTCGTATTTGTAAATAATCCCTCTTTATTCGACGTATCTAGGACTAACCCCTTATTTATTCCTGAGGACCGACACCATCCTACATTGTTAATTTCTACACCATTGCCTCAAAAGGAAACTGTTCACACTGTATCTGAGTCGCTCTGTTTTAAACGTATGAACTACCATATGTTAAATAACTTGTTACATAATATTAACTGGTTTAAAATTCTTGCTTTTTCTTATAATGGTAGTAATTTTGATCAAATCGTGTTGAAATTTTACTCAGTTCTCTTCAGTTGTTTATCAGCAAGCACTCCATTGTTAAAAAAGGTAACATCAAATCGTCCTCCATGGTATTCCCGTACTTTAACCTGGTTAAAAAATCGTAAAAACCGTTTATATAAAAAGTTCATGAAAAAGAGCAGAGTTGATTGAATTAAATAAATAAATAAATAAAAGTTCAGTTATAATTGTTGTATTCAGAATATCTCTTCTTCCAAATACGTCACTGAATAATGTTTAAAAAAATGCGTAAAAGTGTATGCAGAATGCGTGCAAATGATTTTTATCTGCACTAATTTAAAAGAATTAAAGTTTTTGCCGAAATTTTGCGATTTGCTATGAGATTGAAGATAGTCGAAAATAATTTTCTTAAATAATGTACTTTATATAATGAAGTATTTTTTTTTCTGTCTTAAAATATTTTAAATTTTGAATAAGTTTATTTGTTTTTATATAAAAATAAATAAATAAATAAATTTTTTAATTTATAAATTCAAGTCTTAAAGAATTTAAAATTTTTAGATTCGCAATATTTATTAAATACTAGCTAATACCCGGTGCGCTTCGCCACCCCAAATTTTAGTATTTAATTCATATGGTAGGTGCCACGCCCACTATTGATAATGCACCCATTTCTTGCCTAAATGTTCATTTGTGTGTCAAAGTTGCTCTTGCAAAATTTTACTACTCTAATCGATATCGTTTTCCAAATATACGAATTTTAGTATTTAATAGGAGCCACGCCCACTATTGATAATGCACCCATTTCTTGCCTAAATGTTCATTTGTGTGTCAAAGTTGCTCTTGCAAAATTTTACTACTCTATTCGATATCGTTTTCCAAATATATGAATTTTAGTATTTAATTCATGTGGCCACGCCTACTATTGCAAGTCCGCCCATTTTTTACCCAAATATTCGTGTGGATGTCAAAGTTTACCGTACTTAATTTAAAGACTCTAGCTGCATTAACTTTCGTGATATATAATATTTAATACTTATTCTTTAATAGGGCGTGGGACCCCGCCCACTTACAATTTCAAGCCAAAGTATAGCCTATAGTTCCTTCCAGACATACAGGAAGATTCTGTAAAAATTTCAAGGAAATCGGTCCAGCCGTTTAACCGTCTATAAAGCACAAACAAACATACAAACATACAAACATATAAACATACAAACATACAAACACACATTGATTTTTATATATATAGATAACATTTGATTTGTAAACCTATGATAAATTTCAAAGTCGTCTATGAATTAGACCATGAATGTCTTACCTGAAATCAATGACTGTAAAGGTTCTGGTGGAGGAAGCAATTCAGGCAAAACAACTTTACCGTGTGCACAACACATTCCAGGTGTTTCATTTTTGTATTTGAGTGCACTACAATATTGGCAAACTTTATTCATGCCACCTATTGCCACTAATGGGTCTTCGGCATAATCAATATCAGTCCTGTAATTAAATGCAATACGTGCATATGTGTGAAATGCATTCCGATGACTAACCATTCGATTTCGATTTTGTTCACGGCGTAAGTTCAATTGTTCTATCCTCTCTGTTGCTCTCCTTGATGAGGTTCGAATCCGCTGAGCTTCTAAACGTTCTTCACCTTCCAACGGTGTCTCGGTGGCTCGTACTGTTGTGGCGTGACGTCGAATATCTTCAAGGTGTTCCTCACGCTGTAAAAAAGTTTCTGTGGCTCGTGATGATCTTGTACGATTTCGCTGAGTTTGAATACGTACTTCACGTTCCAACGATGTTTCGTTAGATCGAACTGCTACAGCATGATGTCGAAGACCTTCAAGGCGTTCTTCGTGTTGTAAAGGTGTTTCAGTGGCTCGGGATGTTGTGGTATGACTTTGCTGACTTTGAAGACGCCCTTCCCGTTGTAACGGTGTCTCATTAGCTCGTACTGCTTCAGCATGATGTCGAATACGTTCTAGGCGTTCTACGCGTTCTAAGAATGTTTCTGTAGCTCGTGATGTTGAGGTACGACTTTGCTGACTTTGAAGACGCCCTTCCCGTTGTGACGGTGTCTCGTTAGCTCGTACTGTTTCAGCATGATGTCGAATACCTTCTAGTCGTTCTACGCGTCCTAACAATGTTTCTGTAGCTCGTGATATTGAGGTACGACTTTGCTGACTTTGAAGACGCCCTTCCCGTTGTGACGGTGTCTCGTTAGCTCGTGCTGTTACAGCATGATGTCGAAGACCTTCAAAGCGTGTTTCGCGTTCAGATCGTGTTTCAGAAGCTCTTGATGTTGATGATCGTGATCTTTCTCTTTGAAGACGTTCGTTATGCTGTTCATATGTTTCGGCAGCTCTAGAGGTTGAAGCTCGACTTCTTTCAGTTCTAAGGCGACCTTCACGCTCTTCTGAAGTTTCATTTTCTCTTTGCGATTGCAATGATTCTGCAGATTTGGTGCGTTTAGAAAGGGATGTTTTTTTTGGAGGCATTTTACTTGTAATTTTTTACAGTATATATTCACAAAAAAAAAACTTGAAACTTGTTCAGAATCAAAGATTCAATTAAATTATAAAATTGAATGTACGTCAAATTTATAATTTTTTAAATCTTAGGTAAGAAATTTCTTACCAGGTCAGAAAATTTTCTTTAACAAAAAATTACGGATAATAAATGTTTAAAAATGATTTTTTGAACCGATCACAGGTAAAAAAATTATTCACTTGCGTTGCAAAATTTAATGGGTTACAAATTTATATTTTTGGAATGTTAGGTAACAAATTTTATTTCAGGTCAAATAATTTCTTATACCGAAAAAATTACAGGTAATAAAATGTAAAAACGTTTGCGGGGATCACAGATTTGGTAATTACGGATAATAAATCTTTAAAAATGATTTTTTGAACCGATCACAGGTCAAAAAATTATTCACCTGCGTTGCAAAATTTAATGGGTTACATATTTATATTTTTGGAATATTAGGTAACAAATTTTTTTTCAGGTCAATCAATTTCTTATACCGAAAAAATTACAGGTGATAAAATTTAAAAACGTTTGCGGGGATCACAGATCTGGCAAGTGTCACGCCTACTATTACTAAATCAAACATTTCTTATTCAAATAATCATATAGACATAAAATTGTCTCTTGAAAAATTTGGGTACTTTAACTATTATCGCTTCCTTTATATACGATTTTTTGTATTTAATTCATATGAAAAGTGCCACGCCCACTATCACTAAAGCATTCGTTTCTTAACAAATTAGTCATATAGATGTCAAAGCTTTTCGTGCAAAAATTTGGGTACTCTAACTATTATCGCTTCCCGAATATACGAATTTTAGCATTCAATTGCTATGAGAGCTGCCACGCCCACTATTTCTAATGTACCCATTTTATTCCAGAAATGTTTATTTAGGTGTCAAAGTTGCACTGGCAAAATTTTAGTACTCTAATCGATATCGTTTTCCAGATATAAAAATTTTAGTATTTAATTCATATTGCAGGTGCCACGCCCACTATATCTAATGTACCCATTTTTTCCAAAAATGTTCACTTGGGTGTCAAAGTTGCATTTGTAGAATATTGGTACTCTAATCGATATCGTTTTCCAGATATACAAATTTTAGTATTTAATTCATATGGCAGGTGCCATGCCCACTACTGCTAATGTACCCATTTTTTACAGAAATGTTTATTTGCATGTCAAAGTTGCTCTTACAAAATTTTAGTACTCTAATCGATATCGTTTTCCAGATATACAAATTTTAGTATTTAATTCATATGGCAGGTGCCACGCCCACTATTGCTAATGTACCCATTTTTTACAAAAATGTTTATTTGTATGTCAAAGTTGCCCTTGCACAATTTTAGTACTCTAATCGATATCGTTTTCCAGATATACAAATTTTAGTATTTAATTCATATGTTGGTGCCACGCCCACTATTGGTAATGTACCCATTTTTTTCAAAAATGTTTATTTGGATGTCAAAGTTGCCCTTGCAAAATTTTAGTACTCTAATCGATATCGTTTTCCAGATATAAAAATTTTAGTATTTAATTCATATTGCAGGTGCCACGCCCACTATATCTAATGTACCCATTTTTTCCAAAAATGTTCACTTGGGTGTCAAAGTTGCATTTGTAGAATATTGGTACTCTAATCGATATCGTTTTCCAGATATACAAATTTTAGTATTTAATTCATATGGCAGGTGCCACGCCCACTATTGCTAATGTACCCATTTTTTACAAAAATGTTTATTTGTATGTCAAAGTTGCCCTTGCACAATTTTAGTACTCTAATCGTTATCGTTTTCCAGATATACAAATTTTAGTATTTAATTCATATGGCAGGTGCCACGCCCACTATTGCTAATGTACCCATTTTTTACAAAAATGTTTATTTGTATGTCAAAGTTGCCCTTGCACAATTTTAGTACTCTAATCGATATCGTTTTCCAGATATAAAAATTTTAGTATTTAATTCATATTGCAGGTGCCACGCCCACTATATCTAATGTACCCATTTTTTCCAAAAATGTTCACTTGGGTGTCAAAGTTGCATTTGTAGAATATTGGTACTCTAATCGATATCGTTTTCCAGATATACAAATTTTAGTATTTAATTCATATGGCAGGTGCCATGCCCACTACTGCTAATGTACCCATTTTTTACAGAAATGTTTATTTGCATGTCAAAGTTGCTCTTACAAAATTTTAGTACTCTAATCGATATCGTTTTCCAGATATACAAATTTTAGTATTTAATTCATATGGCAGGTGCCACGCCCACTATTGCTAATGTACCCATTTTTTACAAAAATGTTTATTTGTATGTCAAAGTTGCCCTTGCACAATTTTAGTACTCTAATCGTTATCGTTTTCCAGATATACAAATTTTAGTATTTAATTCATATGTTGGTGCCACGCCCACTATTGGTAATGTACCCATTTTTTTCAAAAATGTTTATTTGGATGTCAAAGTTGCCCTTGCAAAATTTTAGTACTCTAATCGATATCGTTTTCCAGATATAAAAATTTTAGTATTTAATTCATATTGCAGGTGCCACGCCCACTATATCTAATGTACCCATTTTTTCCAAAAATGTTCACTTGGGTGTCAAAGTTGCATTTGTAGAATATTGGTACTCTAATCGATATCGTTTTCCAGATATACAAATTTTAGTATTTAATTCATATGGCAGGTGCCATGCCCACTACTGCTAATGTACCCATTTTTTACAGAAATGTTTATTTGCATGTCAAAGTTGCTCTTACAAAATTTTAGTACTCTAATCGATATCGTTTTCCAGATATACAAATTTTAGTATTTAATTCATATGGCAGGTGCCACGCCCACTATTGCTAATGTACCCATTTTTTACAAAAATGTTTATTTGTATGTCAAAGTTGCCCTTGCACAATTTTAGTACTCTAATCGTTATCGTTTTCCAGATATACAAATTTTAGTATTTAATTCATATGTTGGTGCCACGCCCACTATTGGTAATGTACCCATTTTTTTCAAAAATGTTTATTTGGATGTCAAAGTTGCCCTTGCAAAATTTTAGTACTCTAATCGATATCGTTTTCCAGATATACGAATTTTAGTATTTAATTCATATGGCAGGTGCCACGCCCACTATATCTAATGTACCCTTTTTTTCCAAAAATGTTCATTTGGGTGTCAAAGTTGCTCTTGTAGAATATTGGTACTCTAATCGATATCGTTTTCCAGATATACAAATTTTAGTATTTAATTCATATGGCAGGTGCCACGCCCACTATTGCCAATGTACCCATTTTTTCCAGAAATGTTTATTTGGATGTCAAAGTTCCTCTTGCAAAATTTTAGTACTCTAATCGATATCGTTTTCCAGATATACAAATTTTAGTATTTAATTCATATGGCAGGTGCCACGCCCACTAATGCCAATGTACCCATTTTTTCCAGAAATGTTTATTTGGATGTCAAAGTTGCTCTTGCGAAATTTTACTACTCTAATCGATTTCGTTTTCCAAATATACGAATTTTAGTATTCAATTCATGTGGCCACGCCTACTATTCCAAGTCCGCCCATTTTTTACCCAAATGTTCGTGTGGATGTCAAAGCTTACCGTACTTAATTTGAAGACTCTACCTGCATTAACTTTCGTGATATATAATATTTAATACTTATTCTTTAATAGGGCGTGGCACCCCGCCCACTTACAATTTCAAACGAAAGTATAGCCTATAGTTCCTTCCAGACATACAGAAAGATTCTGTGAAAATTTCAAGGAAATCGGTCCAGCCGTTTAGCCGTCTATAAAGCACAAACAAACATACAAACATACAAACATACAAACACACATTGATTTTTATATATATAGATAGAAGATAGATAGATAGATAAGATAAACTTAATTATATTTTTTTTGAAATAAATTAAGGACTAAATACTTTTAAAGTTTCGTGTCTAAATTGCAGGCAGTTGTTGCATCATCTAATAGCGACAATTTTTCTTGTATGAAATAAGACGAAGAGGTATCTATTAAAGAAATACACTCACTATAATACCTAACAGAAAAAGGTCAGAGGGTGTAAGAGCGAAAATGTCAGCGTGACACTATAGCACAACAATCAACATAATAAAGAAGTGTTACTTATGCCTTTATAAAATGGCCTCAAGACAAAATGCATTTAAGGCAATTGCAAATAACAATAACGTCAACATCATTAAGAACACATACCACCATCAACGTCATCAGTTATGCCATCAGTAACAGCAACGTCAAACACATTATACTAGTGCATAACATACATACTTTATGTACATACCTACGGACATTTTATATTTTATAAATGATTCTGGTAGTTAATGTTGGTTTAACTCGAACTTTTGACGTTGTAAAAATAAAGAAGAAAAGTGCAGTAAATGTTGCTACATTGTTGTCGCTGTTGTTATTTCATAACACTTGATGGTGACAACAAGTATCAAATATCACGTACTTGTTTTTAAAAAAACTTTTAATGCAGTATTATGGAAATACTTGTACATACATGGCAAAATATATATTTAATAAATATAAATACAATAGAAATGATACAGGTCATTAGAATATAACATCTATTGCTTGATTATTTCACAAGCAATTTAATATAAACATTACAATCTCTTAATTAATACTTAATTAATAAAAAGGATGTACAAACATCAAATACATATGCTTGAAATTCTTTTTAATACTTCATACATATTTATTTTACAAAAATTATACAATATCATGTAGGAAAAATTTTAACGTTAATAAATCAGATGGTTAGATAGTTGGCTTTTTTATTCCGGTATTACAGACAACAAATAAATATTTATCATTGAAAATAGCTTTACTGCATATAAAAAATATTCTCTATAAAGTTTAATATACTTTTGCATACGTGAAAACAAATTTTCAAAGCATATTTTTTATTTCGATTGAGATACCTATAAAAATGCATTTTGAACTCATCAACCACTTCATCAGAAGGGGAACGTAAGAAATCACAATTTAGTTCTTATATTCGGAAATACAAAGAAGTCGTAGGGTGCCCAGTCAGTACTTTGCGGTAAATGACTTATTAAATCGACGTATTGAGTGCTGAAAAGGCCAGTGTTTTGAGTCAATTTAAAGAAACCAGTATTGTCCTGATGGAGAATGGTTATTTTTTCAGTTCTACGAAGACTTCTGGCAAATAATTGGTTATGTTCTAATAAAAAGTCACCTCTCTACGTTGTATAGGTAGAACGATTGAGACAGGTCTAGATAAAAACAAGTAAAAGCACTATATTCGGCTGTGCCGAATCTTTTATACCCACCACCAATTTTGTGTACATTTAAAGCACAATATTTATTATTTTGTTAATCGCTATGGAATAGTCTCTTTATAATAAAATATGTATCACTTTCTTTGTAGAGGGTGGTTAAATTTTAAGGGCCCATGTTGGAGGTGAACTACACCTAGTCTTTAAATTTGTTTTCTGCATTTCACTTGACATTTCTCAATCTCAAACTTACTCAATTTGATCCGTGGAAAGATACGCAAATGAGCAACGCTTTAAAGTTATTCAGGTTTTTTGTAAAAATTGGCGTTCAAATCAAAATGCATTTTGTGCATAATTCTTTTGATCAACATAATCATTCAAATTCGTCCACAATCGGGAGAATTGTAACAAATGTTTAAATTTCTGCAAAACAGGTCTGTAAAAAATGTTAGAAAATCTGTGAATGCCTTCTTAGTGCGTTGAATGGGAACCATTGATAGTTTTTGCGATAGTGTGGCAAAAGAGCAGTCAACCTCGACTCATCATCATGCCCAACAATTGAGCATCAGCATTGTCATTGAAAATTTGGACCATCAGATAGAGGAGTGGTGCCAAGGCTTGGGGGGGGATCATTTGGCCGATATTTTGTTAAATACAATTACAATTACAAAAATACAAATACAATTACAAAAAGAAATAATAATAATATCCTAAATAATTTGTGTTTTATTTAAATTCAACATCGGTCCTTAAAATTTAACCACCCTTTATAACTTCGATAGGCTACTAAAATGCTTTTGTAAATGTAGTCTTTTAGTAAAAGTGGGCGTTAAAGTAGGCGTGTCAATAAAGTTTCTGCTAATAAATACAACTTAGATATTTCAATATAGTCCTTTATTTTCCCAAAAACTTTGTCAATAGAGAAATCACATGAATTTAAGATGAACCGTTATATGGGAGGTAGGCGTTAAAGTGGGCGTGTCACCTAAACTTTTTGGCACAACAATTACATTGATTAGAAGGATATATGTAGCAAATTTGATCATCATACCTCTAATTTTGGCGGTTTTATGAGCTTTTAAATTTCATTAACGGTAGATAACGTGAAAAGTGGGCGTTATAGTAGGCGTGTCAAAGTTATTTTGCGAATGAGTACAACATAGGTGTTTCAGTTTAGCCCTTTATTATTCCAAAATCTTTATTAATAGAGAAATTATATGAATTGTAAGTAAATCGTTATATGGGAGGTGGGCGTAAAAGTGAGCGTGGCACCTTAATTTTCTGGCACAGTAATGACACTGCCTAGGGGGATATACGTAGCAAGTTTTATCATCATACCTCTACTTTTGGCGGTTTAATGTATTGAAAATGGGCTCAATCGGAATATTAGGAAGAGAGTTATAGCTCGAAAAGCAAGAGTAGGTCGAAAAAACCGTGTCCTTCGAACATCGAATAAAATGGAATTGTGTCCAAACGCATTAAGGTAGATTCATGAAACTTCGAATATGTATTTCCTGAGTAAAACCAATATTTTTCATCGAAAATTGTCTAAATCTATGCATTAGGAGAGGAGTTATCGATCAAAATGTACGAAAATTTATACCGCACAGTGTATTTTTCGGTATATTTAAAAACAAAAACGTCATAAAAGCAACAAAATTGGATGTACGACTCTGAAATTTTGCACACTCTGCTTTTTGGTAAGTGCCTTTTTTGTAACGGAAAATCAATGTGCCACGCCCATAAAGATTTTGGAATAATAAAGGGCTATATTGAAACACCTAAGTTGTACTCATTCGCAAAAATAACTTTGACACGCCTACTATAACGCCCACTTTTCACGTTATCTACCGTTAATGAAATTTAAAAGCTCATTAAACCGACAAAATTAGAGGTATGATGATGAAATTTGCTACATATGTATATCCTTCTGATCAATATAATTGTTGTGCCAAAAAGTTTAGGTTACACTCCCACTTTAACGCCTACCTCCCATATAACGGTTCATCTTAAATTCATGTAATTTCTCTATTGACAAAATTTTTGGGAAAATAATAATAAGTTGTGTTTATTAGCAGAAACTTTATTGACACGCCAACTTTAACGACCGCTTTCATTGAAAGACTACATTTACAAAAGCATTTTAGTAGCATATCGAAGTTATAAAAGTGGTTAAATTTTAAGGACCGATGTTGAATTTAAATAAAACACAAGTTATTTAGTATATTATAATTATTTCTTTTTATAATGATAATATTTGTTTGGTTCAATTATGTATTTAACAAAATATCGGCCAAATGGCACAATTCTCCCGATTGTGGATGAATTTGAACGATTATGTTGATCAAAAGAATTACGAAGTGCACAAAATGCATTTTGATTTGAACGCCCATTTTTTAAAAAACCTGAATAACTTTAAATCGTTGCTCACTTGCGTATCTTTCCACGGATCAAATTGAGTAAGCTTGAGATTGAGAAATGTCAAATGAAATGCAGAAAACAAATTTAAAGACTAGGCGTAGTTCACCTTCAACATGGGCCCTTAAAATTTAACCACCCTCTACAAAGAAAGTGATACATATTTTATTATAAAGAGATTATTCCATAATGAGTAACAAAATAATAAATATTGTGCTTTAAATGTACACAAAATTGGTGGTGGGTATAAAAGATTCGGCACTGCCGAATGTAGTGCTCTTACTTGTTTGTGTTTCATTTCATCATATATTTTGTCACGGTAATCAAGCATTTGTTTGAATTGTATCATTCAATGTTTACTTTTCGTAAAAATTTCAAAATGGTTATCATTTAAAAATAGTATGATTTAAAAAAAATAATTTTACAAAAATAACATTATATTCAAAAGCATTAAAAATTACAAATAATCTGTAGTGATCTGCGATTTGGCAACATTGATGCATTACATCTGTTTGCATAAGTGCAGCAAAATGCGTATATGTATAACAGACAGATGATTTGAAAAGTGCAACCAAATCAAGGAACTCAATTTCCGGCACATTCTGAGTAGAGTTAGTTCTTAAAGAAGAAATAAAAAAACCACGTTTGTAAGAGAAATTTGTAAAAAAAGCCAATAAATAAATATTATATATATATTATAAATCATTAAATAATAAGTAAGACAACAGTATGATTACAAATTAATCAAGCTATGATTTTTTTAATAATAATAATTTAATTTCAACTGTTCTTCTTCTTGCTGAATAAATTTTTATTATTTTAAAAGTTTGAGATGTCAAAAAAGGAACAAAAATTTTTAAAAATTAAAGAAAATTTAAAAATAAACGAGAAAATTTAAAAAAATATTGGTATAAAAATTGCAATTAAATTGGTGAGTACAAGCAGTATGTGTATGTTACAGCAAAAGACAATAATTTGCAGTAAAAAGCAAAGATCGTCGATTTCAATTGTAGTCATATATATGATTATTGAATGATACTTTAATTAAACATAATAATGATAACTGTTAACCATTATATGTTTTAATGATAATCATACAATTCAATCACAGTATGATGCTCTTCGATTATGGTTACCACAACCATATTTTTTCTTTGCGTGTACTGTTGCCGAGCAGCATTTGCTTTTACATTTGTATAAACATTGCAACATTAAACAAAAACTGACGGTTTATTGTTATGTTTTAAATTGTTATCACAGCACCTAACAACAATAACAGCATATTAAATAAAAGCCTTAATACTTACTGTTATACGTTTGTGACATTCCATCTATTGTTTTAAAGCTTAGATGCGATTTTTAGGAGTTTTCGTGACATTATATTGTTGTTTCTATTTTGGGTAGCAAAATAAAGTACGAAAAATTACTTCGAACAATATACCCAGTAAATCGTGAGGAAATTTAAGTTCTGAAATTAAACAAAATTTTTTATTCTACCTAGAAAAAACAAATAGCAAATAAGTACCAATAATTGTTGGCTCTGTTTGGCAATACTCAGAGTTTGTTTACCATAAAAAAACACCAGCAAAAAGAAGTCCATTTTCGAAGACCACACACAAGTCATCATCATTAGTCTCTTGTATAATCTTAATACATAATTTGTATTTTATATTTATATTTATGCAAAATTAATATTAAATTAAAATTATTTCGTTTTTGTTTTTAAGAATACATACATAAATAATTTTTGTTTTCACGTGTTAGAAATCCAACACCTTAGATGTAATTTTTATTTAGAGCCTCTGTTAAAGCATAATTTTATAACAATTTGGCTGCAGCAAGAACTTAATAAATTTTACTTGTTTTTTGTTTACAAATTAATTTTTATTTTTCTCCATATTTTCGTCTTTTGTTTAATTTTTCTGTTTATATTTTCTTTTCTTGTTAAACGGCAATCAACCTCTAGGGAAATGTGTCAAGATGACACAACAAAAGAATACAACATAAATAGAATACCAAAAGTAAACACTAAAAACCATCTGAGAGGAAAGCATAAAATAAAATGAAAATAGTAGGAAATATGGAGCAACTTTGGTTCTAGTAAATTAAATGCACCCTACTGTATATGTACATTATAACTAGAGTTTCCATTTTTTTCTGATTCTTTAATTTCCCGCAACGTTGTGATTTTTTATGAAATTTTCCGGTATCCCAAAAATTCCCCCTTAAATTATATAAAACCAAATTATATTTTGATTTCACTTTTACTACATATAATTACAATAATTATGTTGATGATATACAATAAAGCAAGATAAATATATTTAGTTCGTTTAAAAACAAAATAGCGAACAAATTTTGTGTACGTGAATATGTCTGTATAATCTGTCATCAACTTGGTTTAACCTGCGCATTTGCAACGACAAAATTAGATGTGCTAATTGCGTCATAATGTGAGGCTTCTTTTATTATTGATTGGAAATATTGAAAAAGATTTTTGATTTCCGCATCTGACCAATTTTTATTTAGTTTATTTCTATCTATTTTTGCTATCGTAAAAAGTTAATCCCTTAAACTTTTTTTTTTAAAGGGTCCGCCATCTATCGTTTTTTTTACTAGTCCTTATTTCGTGAATGGTAACACTTAGCTCATGTCTGATTTGACAGATAATTAGTTTTATCCTTCCGCTGAACGAATATGGTTGTGTATACGCTTGAACAACGCTAGGAAATATTGCGACATTACTTTGGCCGATTTTGCTAAACAAAATCATCTTTTCAGATGAAGCTCATTTTCATATAGGCAAGTATGTAAACAAGCAAAATTGTCGCATTTGCGGCATAGAAAACCCGCACGCCTACATTGAAAAGCCGATACACCCAAGACGAGTCACTGTTTTGTGCGGATTTTGGTCCATGTTTCTTCGAAAATAAGCAAGAAGTGGCCGCAGTCAATGGCGATCGTTATCGGGCCATGTTGAACGAATTTTTGTTCACAAAAATTGAAGCGGAGGATATTTGCAACATTTGGTTTCAACAGGACGGCGCTACGTGCCACATAGCCGAAGCTACACTTGTTTAATAGCATTTAAAAAAAAAAAAGTTATTTGGCGGACCCTTTATTATTTTTATTCAATATTTAATTTATGGCTTATGTAAAAGAAAATTTGTAAATATAATTGGATTGTATTTAAAAAATTTTTATAGCCTCGCGGAAGAAGGTTAACCAACCACTGATTAAACAAATTTAACGTATAAGGTAGAAGGTTTATAATTAGTTGTTTTTTTGTTTAAAATTTTTAATTAAATGAAAAAAAACAGATCTTATATTGATAAATGTTTTATTTAATGTCGGCAATAATGTCTGGAATACAATATCAGATAAATGTCAGCATCCGTAAGCTTCACAAATGCGAGGCCTTTTGGGCACATTCTTCATTACATTCTCACACATTTCACGCGAAATTTTAATAATTTCATCACGAATATTTTGTTTGAGTTGCTCCAGCACTTCTGTTTTGTTTGCATAAAACTTGCTTTTCCGATATACCTCAAAAAGAAGTCCGCAGCAGTAAAATCAGACGACCGTGGAGGCCAATCAACATTACCATTGCTTGAAATGACTTGTTGTGGAAAGAGATCTCGCAGTAGTTCCATAGTAATCCTGGCTGTATACAATGTGCCACCGTCTTGTTGATATCACATGTTAGTCAAGCCTAAAACATGCAGTTGTGGCTTTAAAAAGTTGTTAAGCATATCACAATAACCGTTACGCCGTTTTCAGTTTTAAAGAAGTAAGGTCCAATGAATCCTCTGACCACATTGCACACAAGGCTAGCGCTTTTAATGGATGCAAAGGTGACTGATGATTAATTTGAAGGTTTTTCATTGCCCAGACCGACTAATAAGTTTTTTTTTTTTGGATATCCATTCAAATGAAAATTTGCCTCGTCACCCATTATGACCTTTTCATCAAAATCGGGGTTGTCATGGGCAAGCTGTAACATGCTATTGACATATGTACGGCGGCATCTTCTGGAAGAAGCTCTTATGTCAAGTGAATTTTAAGTGTATACAAAAGCAAAATTGTGTGTGCAAAATTGTTGCCAATGTTGTTCTTTGAAGACCAAGCTCCTGAGAACGGCTTCGAATTGAGATTGGTGGATTGTTTTTAACACTTTCTTGAACAGCAGTTATGTTTTCATCCGATCTTTCAGTAGGTTGTGGTCCATTTTTCGGCCTCTCAGCTACAGTCCCTCTTTATTTGAAATCATTCACTACACGATAAATAGTGTGTCTTGTTAACACTTTGTTTCTCCCAAAAATTTCACGTAACTTTCTCATCGTCACAGTAATCGATGACTGATTTTGATAAAATATATTAACGATTAAAACACGTTGGTTTACCGAATATTGTTCCATAACAAATTTGCCACGTCTCTACTTCAAGACTGCCAAATATGAACTGTCAAGACTAATGTTTACCAGAACGTCGGCGAATACCCTGTAGATAAATCAATTTATTTCATTTACTTTATTTACAGTAATCAGGAACACGAAACTTAGGAGTTTATGAATCTTTAATCTTTTTTAGTTTTTAATTAGGAATTAAAGTAATAAAGGGTGATTTTTTAAGAGCTATGCGAATGTTTAAAAAAACACATAAAATTCAGAAAAATTCATGAAATCTTTATTTGAATGGATAGTACGGTCCATATAATTTTATGTTTGAAGATTATTTCATGCAAATGTTGACCGTGACTGCGCCTTAAAGGGTCCATCCGCTTAGTTCAATTTTAGCATACTCTTTCCAAATTTTCCTCCGGTGTCTCATGAATAAATGCTTCAATGTTGTATTCCAATGCGTCAATTGAAGCGGGCATGTGTGTATAGACATGAGCTTTAACATAGTCCCACAATAATTGGTCTAAAGGCGTTAAATCGCACGATCTAGGCGGCCAATTGATCGGTGCCGAACGTGAAATAAAATGTTCACCAAACTCGCCTCTAAATAAGTCCATTGTTAAGCGTGCTGTGTGGCATAAGGAACGGTCTTGTTGAAACCACATGTCATGCAAGTCAAGCTCTTGCATTTTGGGCAAATAAAAGTTGGATATCATCTCACGGTAGCGCTCACCATTCACAGTTACGTTACGATTCGCATCATCTTTGATGAAGTACGGTCCAATGATGCCACCAGCTCATAAACCGCACCAAACTGTGACTTTTTGTGGATGCATTGGTAGCTCTTGCAATGCTTCTGGCTGATCTTCACTCCAAAATCGACAATTCTACTTATTAACGTACCCACTAAGCCAAAAATGAGCTTCGTCGCTGAACACAAGAAGCGCGCGATGAACTTTCTTAACGGAGTACACATTTTGATAATAAAATTCTATAATTTGCAAGCGTTGTTCGTTTGTAAGACGATTCATGGTTAAATTATAAACCAAACTGAAGATGTTTGACAGTGAAACAAAACACGAAACGTGGGTCAGCTGTTTAAACCAGTGTTGCCAAAAAGATAATAAATAAAATAATTTCAGAGAAATGCACTCTTTTACAGTTGTACTTAATTCTAAGAAGAAAAGGCAGTTTTCAATTTGAAACAGAAGATTTTAAATACATTGCAATTACAAATTTTATAATTAATTTTACCGATGTGAGCAACGAAGACTATTTTCTCGTTGTAGTAAAACAAAGCAGAGGCTCTGGCGGAAATCGGAACCGCAACCTCTAGACTGGCAGACTAGTATATTTCTTAATAATCTGAGTTCGGACAATTCGTTATAATTTTATTTTTCTATTGCAAACAATTTCTGGTGGTTGAAGTGCATAAAAGAGTTACTTTCACTTACTTATATGTATAATTTTATTACAAATTAAATCAAAAGAAGCAAATTGTAAATATATACATTCTTAAAAGTTTAAAAATAGTGAATTTTTTATGCACCTTTAACATAAGTTTTATTCTGATATTTTTGCAGTTGTCACATTCACGCCATTTGACATAAAAATATAAAGAAATATTTAAATGGACAACCTATTTTAAATCTATGGCTACAATATAAATCATAAACAAAATTTTAAAGTGAAAAAAGATTAAGTTTTTAAGAAACTTCAGTTTTAAGATAAAGATGAAGACATATAATTGAGATGTATAATAATATCACTCTCAGCCTCGCTAAGGTTTTTGTTGAAATCAAAATAAACAAATAAATTGTTAAACTGTTTACCAATTTTACGGAGAGGATAAAAGTTATAGTATAATATTTATAAAGGGTGTTTTTTTAAGCCCGATAGAACTTGAAATTGTAAAAAATAACACAAAAAATTAAATTGTAATCAAAATTTTTTTCTTATTCGAAAGATCAATACGTGACATTAACATTTGAAAATGATTTCGGACATATGGGCACCGCGGCTGTTCTTGACGAAGCGGATTCCGGACGTCCAATTTTGGGCCACTTTTTCGAGCACTGCTGGCCGTATGTCACAAATAACACGAACAATGCTGGCCTCCAAGGCGTCAATTGTTGCTGGTTTATCGAGAGGTGTCAAATCGCACGACCTTGGAGGCCAATTGACAGGTCCATTTCTCGAAATCAACTTATCGCCAAATTTTGATTTCAATAAGTCGATGGTTGCGTTCGCGTATGGCACGTAGCGCCATCCTGTTGAAACCACATCTCCTCCGGATCAATGTCATCCATATTTTCAAACAAAAAATCATTGATCATGGTGCGGTAACGATCTCCATTGACCGTAACGCGAGCTCCGGCCTCATTTTTGAAGAAATAAGGTCCGATGATGCCACCAGCGTGAAAACCGCACCAAACGGTGCATTTTTCTGGATGTAATGGAGTCTGTAGGGTCTCTTGTGGATTGGTCTCGCTCCATATGCGGCAATTTTGCTTATTAACAAACCCGTTAAGCCAAAAATGCGCCTCATCGCTGAACACAATTTTGCGATAAAACAACGGGTCAGTTGCCAACTGCTCTAGAGCCCAATCGGCGAAAGAACGACGCATATAATGGTCTCGTGGCTTCAATTCCTGCACCAGCTGGATCTTATACGGGTGTAGGCCGAGATCTTTGCGCAAAATTTTCCACGTAGTGGACGGACAGAGCCCCAATTCCTGCGACCGACGACGAATCGATAAATTTGGATCTTCTTCCACACTTTCGTTTACAGCGGCGATATTCTCTTCAGTACGCACATTCCTTCGACGTGTTGGTGTTATTGCATCCTCTAGAGAGTATGTGGTATGAAATCTATCCACAGTTCGACGAATGGCTTGTTCAGATGGACGATTATGTACGCCATAAAAATGACGAAGTCGTCTATAAGTTGCGCGAATCGACGACTGATTTTCAAAGTAAATTTGGATAATTTCGTAGCGTTGTTCAAGCGTGAGTCTATTCATGATGATTCGTCAGAGTATACTGAAACGATAAAAAAAAATATTTCATCAAAATTAAATTTTTTGTGTTACTTTTTACAATTTAAAGTTCTATCCAGCAAAAAAAAAACACCTTTTATATAGTATATTTGGGCTTAACGCACTGTAAAAAACCTAAGATAAGGTGAAGAACACATTTTGTCCAATTATAGTAATAAAATATTATGATTTACTTTAGCGAAATCCTTACAGAAATTAGTACGAGTGACATCCGCTTACAATCTTTAATTATTTTTGGCTTATTGACGTAAAGTTTTGTAATATCCCCAAAGAAAAAAGTCCATCGTTGTCAAATCGTATGAAGGTGGCGGCCAATTACCGCGGCCATAACGTGAGATAATAGAGCCATTGAATTTCTTGCGCAAAAAGCCATTACGTAGCGACGCTTGCTTTGTTGCATATAACACCATCTTGTTAGAACTACATATCGCCTCAGTCCATGTTCTCAATTTATGTCCAAAAAATTTTATTATCATTCATCAAAAGCGAACTCCATTAATAATAACTGCTTGTCCGACATAATTTTCTAGGAAATGCGGCACGACGATGTCGGCAGCCCTTAATTCTCACCAAATAATCACTCTTTAAGGATACACGCGCTTTTCAACCATTGCTTCTGGATTCTTATTTGCCCAAATGCGGCAATATTGCCTGCTTAAAAATCGACTAAGGTGAAAGTGTGCGTCGACACTAAACAAGATTTTCTTTGTTAAGTCTGTATTAGCTTCTGTCTGTTTAACCAACCATTCGGCATAATGGCGATGCTTTAAATAGTGGCTTTTTCTCTTTCGTCAACTTAAACTTATTAGAGTGTAAATTCAGATGCTTGTTAGATAGTCACATGATGGGTACAACGACGAATGATCGTTAACGGCTTCTCCGCCACACTTTCGCAAACAACAAAAATATTTACCAAACTGGAAGGGCATGCGGAAGTATTTTTATATTTCCTACAGAATAAAAATGAATTCTGAATATTAATTAAATTTAAGTGCAAAAAGCTAAAAATTATAACTTTCTTAATGGGCGTGGCACTGCCCACTTTTCTAATCACGGAACTGTATAGTCATGAGAGCTCAATATGTGTGCAAAGTTTCAGAAAAATCGGTCCAGTGCAAGTACCTCAAAATTATAAACTTTTTTATGGGCGTGGCCCTGCCCACTTTTCTATCAAAAATTAAAAAGTCATGACAGCTCAATATGTGTGTGCAAAGTTTCAGAAAAATCGGTGAAGTTCAAGTAGCTTTTATAATCACGAAATTGTAAAGTCATGACAGCTCAATATGTGTGCAAAGTTTCAGAAAAATCGGTTCAGTGCAAGTACCTCAAAATTATAACTTTTTTTATGGACGTGGCCCCGCCCATTATTATAAAAAATTTTTACTTATTTTATTTAATTGTGCATCTAAAGAAAAAGTTTCTTTTATTTTTTTTTGTTATTATTTTTTTTTTTGTAACGAAAACTATTTATAAATTTATTTATATTTTTGAAATGTTATTTTTGTTACACAAAAATTTATGTGTTTGGGTATTTATATTAATTTTTCAAAAGGTTTGTTAGTTAAGCAAAATCCTCTTCTTTCAAAAACTTATATACATTACACTATAACTGTAATTATATTATTTTAGTTAACTCGTTAAAAACAAGTAAGAGCACTATATTCGGCTGTGCCGAATCTTTTATACCCACCACCAATTTTGTGTACATTTAAAGCACAATAATTATTATTTTGTTAATGGCTTTCTTTGTAGAGGGTGGTTAAATTTTAAATTTAAAACAGAGGCCGAATTACGGCACTCGAACGTGATCGAAATTTGAAAACTCTTATTAGAATCTATATACCTAAAGCATACTCGATCGTTCGAGTAAAATTTCGATCGATATCGAATGCCGTAATTCGGCCCCAGGTCTGTATAAAATGTTAGAACATCTATGAATGCCTTCTAAATTCGTTAAATGAGAAGCATTGCTGTTTATCGCGATAGTGTGGCAAAAAAACAGTCAACTTCGACTCATCATCGTGCCAAACAATTGAGCATCAGCAATGTTATTTAAAATTTGGACTATCGGATCGAGGTGTGCCGTTGAGGTCGCGGGGCCATTTGGCCGATATTTTGTTCCATACATAATTGAACCATACAAATGTTATCATTAAAAAAGAAATGATAATTATTTCCTAAATAATTTGTGTTTTATTCAAAATCAACATCGGCCCTTAAAATTTAACCACCCTTTATAACTTGGATATGCTGGTAAAATGTTTTCGTAAATTAAGTGTTTCAGTGAAAATGGGCGTTAAAGTAAGCGTGTCAATAAAATTTCTGCTAATAAATTCAACTTAGATATTTTAATATAGTCCGTAATTCTTCCAAAATATTTATTCATTGAGAAATTATATGAATTTGAAATAAAGCATTATATAGGATGTGGGCGTAAGAGTGGGCGTGTCACCTAAATTTTCTGGCATAACAATAACATTGACTAGAAGGATTTCCGTAGCAAATTTTATCATCATACCTCTAATTTTGTCGGTTTTATAAATTTAAATTTCATTAACAGTAAATAACGTGGAAAGTGAGCGTTATAGTAGGTGTGTCGAAGTTATTTATGCTAATAAATACAACTTAGATATTTCAATAAAGTCCTTTATTATTCGATTTATAGAGAAATTATAAGAATTTGAGAGAAAACGTTGTATGGGAGGTTGGCGTGTCACATTTATTTTCCGTCAGAAGAAAGCCTTTGACCAAAAAGCAATTCCTGCAAAATTTCAGAATCTTAGATCTAAATTTGTCACTCTTATTAGGTTTAAAATTTTTAACAGATTGGAAAATACACTGCGCGGTATAAATTTTCGTACATTTTGATCTCTAACTCCCTTCCTAATACATGCATTTAGGCAATTTTTCTTTCTTCCTTATACTCCGATTTAGCCAATTTTCTATTCCAAACAAACCTTGTGTATAAGACATATTCTGGCAAAATTTGAGCCCACTAGCTTTTTCGATGGGACCTCTATCGTGCTTTTAACAGACGGATATACGGACGGACATAGCTAAATCGTCGTCAAATAAAACTCCGATTAAGAATATACATACCATTTTTTTGGTGGCGGATATAAAAACTCAAATACTTCAAAAAAACACTTTACAAAAAAATTTGTTTAGCTCTTTTACTAAAATTTTGCAAAAAATATTTGACCTTGTGTCACAAAAATTGGTCTGCTGATCACGGTCGGATCGTAACGGGTATAAAATGGGGTATAGGGGTATAGAGGAGAGTTTTATCTACTAAATGGTGCTAATTTCTTTTTGTTATCTTATGTTTTCTAGAAGTTATCGTGTATTAAAAAAAGGAATTTAGGAAAATTTAGACCTAAAGATAAAAAAAAAAATTATTTCTAAACATTATAAACAATTTATTTTCATGTACTAATGGCTAACAAATTTTAAAATTATACAAAACTTATTTCGTTTGAAAATCTTCTAAAAGTAAAATGTTATAGAACTTTAAAAATCAAAATCTTACTAATAAATTTCCTGTTTTAGCAAAATGCTGAGCATGTCTATTTTGAGTCACCCTGTGGCCCTTAAAATTTAACCACCCTTTACAAAAAAATAGATAGATAAAAAAAAAATTTGTTAAAATATGTATTTTAAATATTCAAATACTTATTTTAAATCTACTGATGCACATTTTTTTTTAATATTTTTAAATCTTAAACCTCATAAGACTGTGTGTACAACTATATGTAAAGTTGGGCACAAATCATTACTCTAGTTAATTTTTGTCAACAAACTTCGGTCATTTTCGTTTTCACAAACCCCTATAAAATTCCTTTGTAGTTTGTGCAAAAAAATGTTACTAGAGTCATCTAGTGTTCTACGTGATATTTAGCAAAGACATCATCCTCAGTGTTTGCAAAATGTAGTGGCGCCTTCAACAGATGTCGCCATCTGCAATGAATAAATGCTAATGAATATGACTAATATATTTTTATAAAAATTTAAAAAAAAAGTGGGCGTGGCACATTTATTTTCCGTTATAACGAAGACTTTGACCAAAAAACCATGTTTGCAAAATTTCAGAACCGTACATATAGTTTTGTCAGTTTTATTACGTTTTAAACTTCAAATATACACTGAGCGGTATAAATTTTCGTACATTTTGACCTATAACTCCTTTTCTAATGATAGATTTAAGCAATTTTTGGGGAGAAATATTCTTTTGACTCGAAAAATATATATTCGAAGTTTCATGACTCTACGTTTATGCGTTTGGACACAATTCCTTTTTTTTCGATGTTTGAAGGACACGGTTTTTTCGACCTATTCTTGCTTTACGAGCTATAACTCTCTTTCTAATATTCCGATTTAGCCCATTTTCAATACCAAACAAACCTTGTCTATTAGAAAGATTCTGGCAAAATTTGAGCCCTTTAGCTTTTTCGGTGCGACCTCTATCGTGCTTTCAACAGACGGACAGACGGACAGACGGACGGACATAGCTAGATCGTCATCAAATCAAACCCCGATTCAGAATATATATACTTAATGGGGTCTAAAATGGATATTTCGATGTGTTACAAACGGAATGACAAAATGAATATACCCCCACCATTTTTTTGGTGGCGGGTATAAAAAAGTTTACAGGATAATAATAAGAAAACTTAAATGAAGTTCTTTATAGTATACTGATGAAGTGTATCTATTTACAATATGATTGAATCGTTCATTTTTACATACAAACGATTATCACAAACATATTCTTAAGAAAAATTCGAGAGAAAAATTACAACGAAAACAAAATTGGTGGACATTGCCATACAGAGGCTTTACACCAAGAATCAAGTATTGTTCTGTTGTTTCCCTTATGACTTCTAAGATCCTAAGTTTTCGCCATAACCTTATACGCGTCAAACGGTCAATGTAAGAGATTATTTATAATTGATATAATTCTTATATAGCCATAATTATGACCATTTTAAAGGAACATGGTGTAGTTCACGGTCGTACAGCTTCAATTTTAATTTCAAAACTATTTTATACGAAAATAGGCTACAGTCTAATCGCAAAGTAAACTATGATGGCTTACCAGTGAAACTTAGTGGATTTTATCATAAATTGACATTTTTGGTGTTTATCGATACTGGGAATTACAGAAGATATGTTTAGTAGATTCCGCAACAATATCTATTAGTTTGCAGCTTAATATCCGAAAATTATACCCGCACCCTGAATTTACCACATTATGATAAATTGTATGCGTACTGATGTTATGATCGTAACCAACTGATATATTAACAACATATATTTGAATAACATTCAAACGTTCAGCATTCATGAAACAAACAAAAATCAAATCCTAATGATATTTTTCACACAACTTCTCAAATATTGCAATTAAAAATTCTATCATCACTAACTTTATTTTAAAAACTTACATTTACTAGAATCCTTAACAAAGTGAGCAATGAAATAGGAATATAGGCATGTAAATATGTAACCTAAGCCCCATTCTATAGCTATTCTTTTCATTATAAGTGCAAACTGGTGAGAGAAATCTGGCATGAATCTTTTCAGGGTAGCGCCTAGATATGAAAACATTAGTACAAAACACATAAGTACTTGAAGCAACCTTTTAAGTATTCTCTTCCTCTTAAGTTGCTATTGTTAGCAGGAGACTTAGCTTAAATATCCAGAGAATTATTTTCTGCTTTTAATTTCTTGTTGTTGTTTTGGTTTCAGTTGTTTTTACAATATTGTTTTTGAATTTATTTCAGATGTTTTAATTACAATAAACGCTTAAAGTTAATTTAAAAGAAATGTTAAGAAAACAACTTAATACAAAGTGAAGTATAATGTAGTTTTAAATTAATTAATTAAAAAAAAGTTTAAATTAATTAAAAATAAGTTTTTTGTTACTTTCAAATGATTTATTTTGTTTTTCTTTTTGAGCTTTTGTTTATAGATAAATATAAAAATTCTCTTAAATAACACAAGTCAAATCTGATTTTTAGATCGCTTTTTACGTGTCTTTTTTTCTAAATTTCCAAAGGTAAATATTAAAGAACACAAAAAACATATCAAATCAACAAAAATTTCTAAACGTATGTAATAGCAAATGTTAAGTAGTACAATAAAAAAGTCAGTTGAAAAATTAAACTGTATAGCATGCTTAAGCCTCACAATGTCCTGCGAAGTAGCATTTCTGTTTAGGCTACTCTTCAGAGCAGTGAACATGTTGTAAATATGCGTGGTTTGTATTTGTGTCTTGGTGTAGCAACAATATAAACTTTTTACAAAATTTCCATTATATGTCGCTGCCATACATAATTGTTTGTTGGCAAATTAAGTTTTAGTTGTAAGCAACTTCTAACAGCAGTCACTTACACATACTACTTCATGCTTGCAACTAGAAAGTATTGCAACTAGAAAGTATTGACATAAGTAAATCAATTTAATTAAGTAGCTTATTAATTAAGTTAGAAATTAAACTGAAAAAAAAACATATTACTATAAGAATTTAAAAACTCTTAAACTTCTTTAGAGTATTACTTAAAAGCATCGGCATTTGTTTAGAAAAACAGCTCCAATTTCAACACAAGTTGATTTACAAATAACGAATTCATTTTATTCAAAATGAAAAATATTAGCAAGTTTTTTTTTTAATTCTACTTTAAATTAAATGCACCAACACGTTGTGTGTATAAAATATGCATACAAAATTAAGTGCTAAGTTACTTAACACATACTAAATGAAAAAAGAAAAGAAAAAACTAAATACATTTTTATTTTGCTTTATAGCAGAAACGCATATATGTACATACAGAAATTGTTATAAATAAAAGCACTTAAACTTTTAGCACACGATAAGTAAATGTATCACTGCTGTAGCATACTGATGTTGATTAAAAAAATTACAAAAATTTTGTTTAAAACTTTTCACATATCTAGTAAGTTTAAAACAAAATATTTTTGTTAAAAGATTTTACAAAAAAATATGTCAATATTTGTAAATGAAACATTTTTTAATACTTTAGTAATAACTTTAGTTTTAAACACTCCACTCAGTAATAGTCTAGGCCAGTTTAAGTAGATTCTCATATTGAACCATGTCGAATATTTAATATTACAAAAGAAGAGCTTTTAAATATTCTTTGTCAAAAATTTTAACAAATATATTTACTAATTTAAATTGATTTAAAACATTTTCAAGTCTCACAATTTTCACAAAGCGTAAGCACTTGTCTAGTAAATAAATATAAGGACAATGCTAATTTATATATCGTATCGTAGCCATTCTTGATGCTTATCTGGAACTAAAAACTTTTTTTTTTCTTTTTGTATTAATTTATAGTAATTTCTACAACAAGACATTGGCCTTAATAAGTAGAAATCTTATGTCGTTATAATCAAAAATGGTTTACAAAAAATTGCCATTCATATATATATATATATATTGGTTTTGTTTTTTGATATAACAAAAAAAAAACATCACAAAATAGAAATTTTATATATATAAATAATTTTTATAGCTTTCACCTGTGGTTCCAAGGGTTTATATAGCTTTGTCTTTCCTTTTGTAATATCTTCTTTATAAATTTTCAACCCCGTAAAGTATACATTTTCTTAAATTACTACGGGAGTTTACTAAATACTGTCGCTCTATCTGCGTGAAATCAACTTTACAAGCTCCCACATGTTTTACACGTAGTGTCAATATTTCAAAAAAATTTCGGAAATGAAACGCTATTGAAATCCAGCATTATCGCGACACAACTTATATTTCTATTCTATTTCTTCCCATATTTTAACCATAAAAATCAAAATGTTCCAGTCCTAGGATAATTTATAGACACTATTGCTATTATTTGTAGATCTGATATGCTTCTAGGGCGATTCGTAAATTTTGAATGTAGCTCACCAAGATACAAACTGTAGTCTCGGAAATTGTAGAGAAAAACTGAAAAATCAATTTGAAGCTAACTGAGACATAAGCAAAAAAAAACATATAAAAATATATAATGTCTTTTCTAAAATTAACAAGCGAAAATTTATTTTTTTCAAACCCTTGACAACAGAGAGGTGCGATATGGGTATCAAAAAAAGGTCTTTGACTAGCAACATAAAATAAATCGTAAACAAATTTGAATTAGTAATGGTCGCCACTACAAAATGGAATAAAATAAATTTATATATGGATGAGAACTTGAAATTAAAACACCCTCAATATTGGTATGAAAACAGGTAAGAGCACTATATTCGGCTGTGCCGAATCTTTTATACCCACCACCAATTTTGTGTACATTCAAAGCACATTATTTATTTTTTTTGTTAATTGCTATGGAATAATCTCTTTATAATAAATTATGTATCACTTTCTCTGTAGAAGGTGGTTAAATTTTAAGGTGTTGAAGGTTAAATACATTTCTGCATTTCATTTGACATTTCTCAATCTCAGACTAACTGAGTGAACAGTGAAAAGATACGCAAATGGGCAACGCGTTAAAGTTATTCAGGTTTTTTATGAAAATGGGCGTTCAAACCAAAATGCATTTTGTGCACTAAGATATTCTTTTGGTCATCATAATCGTTCAAATTCGTCCACAATCATTAGAATTTTAAAAATATTTAAATTTCTGAAACAGGTCTGTATAAAATGTTGGAACATCTGTGAATGCCTTCTTAGTTCGTTGAATGGGAACCATTGCTTCTTCCAAAAACTTTGTCAATAGAGAAATTACATGAATTTAAGATAAGCCGTTATATGAGAGGTAGGCGTTAAAATGGGCGTGTCATATTGATTTTCCGTAACAACAAAGCCTCTCACCAAAAAACAAACTGTGCTGAATTTCATAATCGCACATATAATTTTGTCCGTTTTATTATGTTTTAAATTTTAAATATACTGAAAAATACACTAAATTTTTTTGGAGAAATATTGTTTTGACTCGAGAAATATATATTCGAAGTTTCATGACTCTACGTTAGTGCGTTTGGACACAATTGCATTTTATTCGATGTTCGAAGGACACGGTGTTTTCGACTTACTCTTGCATTACGCGCTATAACTCTCTTCCTAATATTCCGGTTTAGCCCATTTTCAATACGAACAATACAAAGAAACCTTGTCTATAAGAAAGATTCTGGCAAAATTTGAGTCCCCTAGAGGTGCGACCTCTATCGTGCTTTAAATAGACGGACGGACATAGCTAGATCGTCATCAAATCAAACCCCGATCCAGAATATGTATGCTTTATGGGATCTAAAATAAATATTTCGATGTGTTACAAACGGAATGACAAAATGAATATACCCCACCATGTTTTTTGGTGGCGGGTATAAAACACATTACAAAAAAATTTTTTTAACTCTTTTACTAAAATTTTGCAAAAAATATTTGACCTTGTGTCACAAAAATTGGTCACGGTCGGATCATCCCGGGTATACAATGGGGTATAGAGGAGGGTTTTATATACTGTATGGTGCTAATTTCTTTTTGTTATCTTATGTTCACTAGAAGTTATACTCTACTGAAAATGGGAATTTAGGAAAATTTGAACCTAAAAAAAAAGAAAAAAAAATTATTTCTAAACATAAGCAATTTATTTTCATATGCTAATAGCTAACAAATTTTAAAATTATACAAAACTTATTTCGTTTGAAAATCTTTTAAAAGCAAAAGGTTATAGGAGTTTAAAATCAAAATCTTACTAATAAATTTCCCGTTTTAGCAAAATGCAGAGAATGTATATTTTAAATCACCCTGTTCTCTGTTATACATGTGAAATAAAGTTTTAATTTTTTGGCTCACGAGGTGCACTGGCGTCTACATTCGAATGAACTTTAACGATTTTCAATCGATGACCACAAAAAAATGAGTTTTGGCCGCCTTTTCGTAGAATGGTCCACTGTGCGGCGGCCATTTGGCTAATATTTTATTTCATACATATTTGAACCATACAAATATTATCATTATAAAAAGATATGATAATAATTTCCTAAATAGTTTGTATTTTATTTAAAATCACCATCGGCTTTAAAATTTAACCACCCTTTACAAAAGTATATATAGATAAAAATATAATTTGGTTAAAAAATGTACTTTAAATATTCAAATACATATTTTAAATCTACTGATGCACATGTTTTTTTTAATATTTTTAAATCTTAAACCTCTTAAGACTGTGTGTACAACCATATGTAAAGTTGGGCACAAATGATTACTCTAGTTGATTTTTGTAAGCAAACTTTTGTGATATTCGTTTTCACAAACCCCTAAAAATTTCTTTGAGGCTTGTGCAAAAAATAAACGAGGATGTTAGCAAAAATGTCAGTAGAGTCATCTAGTGTTCTACGTTATATTTAGCAAAGACATCATCCTAATTGTCTGCAAAATGTAGTGGCGCCTTCAACAGATGGTGCCGTCTGCAATGAATAAATACTAATGAATATGACTTATATATTTTTATAAAAATTCAAAGAAAAAAGTGGGCGTGACACATTTATTTTCCGTTATAACGAAGACTTTGACCAAAAAGCCATGTTTGCAAAATTCAGAATCGTACATATAGTTTTGTCAGTTTTATTACGTTTTAAATTTTAAATATACACTCTGCGGTATAAATTTTCGTACATTTTGATCTATAACTCCTTTTATAATGCATAGATTTAAGCAATTTTTAAGGACAAATATTCTTTTGATTCGAAAAATATATATTCGAAGTTTTATGTTAATGCGTTTGGACACAATTGAATATTATTCGATGTTCGAAGGACACGGTTTTTTCGACCTACTCTTCCTTTTCGAGCTAGAACTCTCTTCCTAATATTCCGATTTAGCCCATTTTTATTACCAAACAAAAGTTGTCTATAAGAAAGATTCTGGCAAAATTTGAGCTCCCTAGCTTTTTCGGTGCGACCTCTATCGTGCTTTCAACAGACGGACAGGCGGACGGACATAGCTAGATCGCCTTCAAATCAGACCCCGATTCAGAATATATATACTTTATGGGGTCTAAAATGGATTTTCGGTGTGTTAAAATCGGAATGACAAAATTAATATATAGCCCACCATTTTTTGTTGGCGGGTATAAAAAGTAACTATTATACATAAAAAATTAATTTACTTTTAGACTTTGCAAAAAAATTTTTTTTAGCTTTTGCCACTCATAGCAAAAAAATTTGTAGATACGCCAATGATATTTTGCCAATTATTTTCTTTTAAAGTAAACTAGTGTAATATGCCCATATACATAAATGTTTATGATCTACAATTAAATTATATTCTTTAATTTATATACTTTCTTTAAGAAGGTTTTATATTATTCTGTGGTTTTTTACTTATCTCTAATTAAATGAGCGAAATATTAATGCCAAAACTTAACTGTTGTCCTGAGTATTAAATAATTTTGATGGCAGTTAAAAAGTATTGGTGTTAAATAATGGTGTATCCGAATAAAGCGCACTTAACTATTTAGTACCTTTAAATATATAGTTATATTTACGATAACAGGAATAAATATTATTAAGAAACTTACATAGCTGATGAAAATTCTTCTTATAAATTTGAAACACGGATTTTTCCTTTGTTTTATATAACAAATATATATTTTATAAAGCTATTTTTAGTGAAGTTTTTAAAGGTAGGTTAGGTTAGATTCGGCAGGCGCCGGGAGGCAAAGCTAACTTGGGTCCTCCAAGGGGCCCCGTTTGTCTATGTCCTCTGTCCGTCGTTCCTCAGCCATACTGTTCTGTTTATAAAGGTGTGAATCTTTCCCAGATCAACTGCGGAAAGACAAGTTTTACTTTCAAGTCTTCGCTGACCAAGAATCTGGTGTCTCATATCCCCGAATGCAGGACAATTACAGAGAAGATGATCAGTTATCTCCTCCTCTTCCTCGTTATCGCAACTTCTGAAGAAGTCGTTGTAAGGGATATTCAGCCTTTTCGCATGTGTACCTATAGGCCAGTGTCAAGTAATGAAAGCTATGAAGTTCCTAAGGTGGATTCGGGGCATATTCACCGCATATTGCGTTCCATGCGCATCCATGTCACTCCAGATTTTTCTGGTTTCCAAGCAAGTGGGTTCTCTCACCCAAGGTACTGAATCTGTTTCGTCTTAATAGCCATTAATTCAGTTGTGTTTTAATAGACCTAGACTTTGTGTTCAGCCCCAAATATTTGGCATTATCGGATGACGCTAGTGCCACTCAATCTATCCTTGGTGTAGCAGAGGTCGGTATTTTGTACCTCCTTGTGAACAGTACTAGTTCCGTTTTGGTAGGATTGATTCCCAACCCACATCTCTGGCACCATCTAAGTATTAACGTTAGCGCAGATTCCAAGAGCTCCATAAGCAAAGAAGGATCTTTGCCCGAAGCTGCTAATGCCACATCATCCGCAGAAGCAACAGTCATACAGGATTTATTCTCCATTGCACTAAGCAGGATATTAATGGTAATGTTCTATTGAAGTGGAGAAAGTACGCCACCTTCCGGTGTGCAATTTACAGTCACTTTAGAGATGCCAGAGGCGCCCAAAGTCGACTGTATGCGCCTATGCTTCAGTAGTCTTTCTACAAAATCGGTGACCGAAGGATCTACGTCCAGTTGTCCAAGGCGTTCAAAACCGAATCTGGTTTGACATTGTTGAAGGCGACCAAGGTGTAGTCCCTGTAGTTTAGCGATTTCTCAATATGGCCAACCAGCGCGTGTAGATTTGCGCTTCGTATAGATATTCTGTTCCCCCGATAGAGCAACTGGTCCTAGAGACGATCTGATATAAACATTAAAAACCCTCTCCAGAGTCTAAAGCAGGAAGGAGGAGAGACTTATTGGCCTTAAGTCTCCGGCACTTTAATGCGAGGCTTTACTTCCCTTGGGTATGAAGATAATCTTATAGGATGTCCACCTCGATGGGACATGGGATAAATGCAAGCATGCCTTCAATATATCCCCAGAAGCCATGGCATTAAAATATCGATGTTCTCCTGTAGATCCGCTGGAATTATGCCATCAGGATCTGGAGACTTGACGGGATGGAGACTTCCAACAACGCATCTTATGCGATGCTCAGTGATCGGTAGATTCGATATGTCATATACATCCGTGTGGTCAACAGCAGGAGAGTCCTGCTCTAGACAGCAGGAGGAAAGTCATGCTATAGACAGCCTGGAAAATGTTTCTATGACAACCTACAGCGTTTCCTCGCTCTGAACCCATTTATCGAGGATTTATATGTGCCCAATCTCCATTCCTTTAAGCTTCATTAAATAGTTTCCTGTTTCTTGCGCTTCTCCGCAATTTCAGCATTCCAGCAAGTGACCTTACCTTTCCCAGTAGTTTTCCTACAGGAGTTATCGGTTGCCTCAGCCATTACATTAGTAAAGAACTCCGTTACGGAGTCCAGAGTGGACCTATCGTCAATGGTGTCTGGACATGAAGAGAGCTTTCTATTCAGCACCCCAGCATAAACAGATCGATTTGTCCTTCTTCTATTTATTCAAGAAATAACTCTCAGAATCTAGTTCGAAAAATAAATCGAAGTCGACATACAGTTGATCAGAAAAAGAGCAGTTTTTTGACACCCTCCAATTTCCTATTAAATTCACATACCTATCGCTAATAATTGTAACATCCAAAACCTTCCTTCTGTTAGTAACCAAAAAGGTGGGCGTAATCAGCAGCGCTCAACATGCCTATCGTAGGGGTAGGTCTGTCGAGAGTGCGCTGCATGATGTGGTTGGTTGCATTGAGAAAGGGTTGCTGAACAGGGAATACACCCTGGCGGCATTCCTGGATATAGAGGGCGCCTTTAATAATTTGAGAATAGAGGCTATATGACAGGCACTGGTTGATCTAGGGGTTCCGTCATTCTTGGTGGAATGGATAACCCTGATGCTCAGAAGCAGAGTTATTCATTCGGACTGGGGAAACGAACAGCTAAGGAAACTGGTGACCAGAGGAACCCCAGGGGGGGGGGGGTGGTTTGGTGTTTGGTATTTGGTATTATCTCCCTTATTATGGCTTTTGGCTGTCAATGTTGTGTTAAGGCACTTTGACAGGATAGGACAGAAAGTCGTGGCCTATGCGGATGATGTAGTTTTATTGGTATCGGGCAGGTTTCTGCCGACAATTGGCGAAGTCATGCAAAGGGCGTTGGACGATCTGTCATCTTGGGCTACTGATAAGGGTTTGGGAGTCAAACCAGGTAAGACAGAGTTGGTTCTTTTTACTAGGAGATATAAGGTGGTGGGATTAAAACTACCGGTGCTAGGAGGTGTAGAGCTTAGACTATCTAATAGTGCTAAGTATTTGGGAGTTTTTCTGGACAGCAAGCTGTCCTGGGGGAGAAACACTCAGGATTGGCTGAAAAGGGGGTTCAATGCCTACTATGCTTGCAGATCATCGATAGGTAGGAGTTGGGGACTTCGGCCGTCAGTGGTGGGATGGCTTTATACTTCGGTGGTCAGACCAATTCTTACATACGGATGCTGTGTTTGGTGGGAGGCATTGGGGCTTGCTAGTCGTAGGAACCTTCTGTCTAAGGCTCAGAGGTGTGTTTCGATCGGCATGACAGGTGCCATGAGAAGTACTCCTCAGGCTGCCCTGGATGTTATTCTTCACTTTCTGCCTATTGAGCAGTATGTAAGGGCAGCCAGGGGCATTCTTAGACTGAGGGAGTTAGGATTGTTGGGGAATTTCAGGCAGGGTCATTCACGGATCTTGGGTGAAATTAGTGGATGGGGTTATTGCCTGGGTTTGCCCGGCTCCACAGACTATGTGGTTGCTAGGGTCGATTTTGGGAGTCTGCCAAGAGTGGTCATGCCGGTTAGGGAGGACTGGGTGGGCAAGAGCAGACTGTTTGGTGGCGTTGCTGTCTTTACTGATGGCTCGAAGATGGGGGGCACTGGTACGGGGGTCTATATTGAGGATCTGGATATCAGGAAATCATATAGACTTCCTGACGACTGTAGTGTGTTTCAGGCGGAGGTTCTAGGGATCATGAAGGCCGTGGAACTGGTTAGGGGTAACATCAACGCGGGCTCGGAGGTCACTATATATGTGGATAGCCAGGCGGCTCTTAGTGCCATGAGGGGCTATCATGTGAATTCCGGTCTGGTCGATGACTGTAGGAGAGCTCTACGGGAGATCTTAATGGAGTACAGGTTGAGACTATGCTGGGTGCCAGGTCACTCAAACATTGGCGGGAATGAGATAGCTGATGAGTTGGCGAGACTGGGCTCGGTAATAGTGGATCCTGATAGGGTGGAGGCTTAGGCCTCCATTAGGTTTCTATTTCAGTAGGATAAGGGAATGGGTTCTAGGCGAGACTAATCGGGACTGGAGAACCCGAACGGATTGCAGAGTATCACGGACGCTGTGGCCGATACTCAGCAAATCTGATTCGCATTTGCTTCTGGTCAGGGATAGGGTCTGCGTGAGGACCATGATAGGGATTATTACGGGCCACTGCATGTTGGGCAGGGTGGCGGTAAGAAAAGGGGCGGAGCCTCTCGGATATGTGTAGACTGTGTGAGGAGCCGGAGGAGTTGGAGTCAGTTGATCACATTCTGTGCCAATGTCCTAGACTGCAAATTGGCAGATTGAGATGGCAGGTAGTAGATTTCTCCGCGAATTGGGTGATGTCTCGAGCTATGGACTCGAGAATCTGATAGGATTTGTAATGGGAATGACCTGGCTTCGTGACTTGAGACCGGGAATTGGTCGTTTGTAGGGTTTTGGCTCTCTTTTTTGGCTTTAGTTTGTTGTCCACTTCTCACCTTTTTTTTTTCTGTCTTCTTTCTTTCTTCCCCCTTCTCTTCTTCTCTCCTCTATCTCTTATTACTTTAAGGCATCACACTGGACCGTATTGGTCTCTGGGTGAGGGTGTGAAGGTTAATTCACACCGGCCTTACTTACCTACCTACCTACCTACCCCTATTAACTACTGTTAGTTTATTCTCAACTATAAATTTAAGGAGTGACTCAACCCTTTGGTTGGTGTCCGAGCTACCCCAGACGGTATGGTGCGCGTTAGCATCCGCACAAATTATGAAAGGGATGTTTCTTTCGTTCGCGGCGTAAGACATTGCCTTCTTAGGTGGTGGAGTGGGTCCCCTCCATGATCGTGTGCCATATAACAGCTCATTAGCCAGCCTCTTCTTCTCGACGGCTATAGTACAGTACACTAAAGTCAGATAGAACAAAAGCTTTAAGATTGTTTTTGGCCATAATGCAGGATCTGGTCTGACTTGGCTACAGAATGTAGTAGCCGTCCTTGTCTTTCTGTAGCAATGGTTCTTGGATACATATAAGGTCCTCGGTACCTGAAGACAGTCGGAGGAGTAGGGCTGCTGACGCCGCTTTTGAGTGGTGAAGATTAATCTGAGTAACCTTCATTGTAGCTAGTCGCTATGGACGACTGTGTAGACCCGGAGAAAAATAGTACCAAAACCATAGTATATATTTCCCTGGATCCTTCCAAGTGGAGACAGCGAGTCACTGTTATAAGAACAGTGGCCTTCCTGGAGCCTTCTATAGCTTTAATAACCTTGGCTATTTTCCAGTCCTTTGTGGGTAGCTGAGGATTACTGACCTGCATAATCTCCAGGATTTCCTTTGGGTCGGATGGTATTGCGGGAATCTTGGCAATAGATCGCGGCCTTTGTGGAACATCGGCGAGACGTATTCCTTCGAGCTTTGCGCCAGACTATTCTTCCCCGAGGGACTCTATGGTGGCCTTGTACAGCTGCGCTGAACGCTCGACTGTATAGGCTATGAGTTTGATCTGGCATTAGTACTAGCCAGCATCTTCGCACTGGGGTGGTGGTCCCGGGTTGTCCCAAACAACTTTCAAGAACACCCAATTGAGAGCAATGACAACCAATCTCCAGTTAATGGAGGAAATGGTGCCGTCGCTGGAGTTGCGGTCAATGATCGCCCAAATAAAGTGGTCCTTAGCCACCTCCTAGTAGGATCTTTGTTGTGGCCGTGGAGGCATGTTTTTGGAACGTTTTGTTCTTCGAAGAGTGTCCTCCTCTGACCGTTGCCGTTTATGCGCTGCAGAGGATGTCGTCCGTTTAGGATTGCCTACACCTGCATTAGGAAGATCACACTTTAACCCCTCAACGAGGGTTTTCGCCTACTGCAGAGAGTTTTTCTCTTGCTCTGTGAGCTCGTCAGTAGGTTTTTTCCCAAACCCACTTATTATTTTATAAGCGGAACGCTTTGTAGTAAAGGCCCTTTTGAATTGTTTTCTGTGCCTTGAAGTATCTATTTTAGCTGCCGTGGAGGTCGAGGGTAGTGCTACAGGGATCATCAAATCTTTTTTCGCATGATCCTTCTGCACAATGTTTGGCACAAAAGAGCCAGGTTTAGTGTCAGACTGAGTCTTAGCCACCTCACCTGAAACTGGGGTTTTGACAGGAACTAGTCCCATCCGGACTTTGGGAGCCTTAGAGATACCTGGTTTCGAAGAACCACGCAGTACTAAGCTCGAGTTTTGATCGCCGATCGGCTTGATCGAGCATGTTTTTAGCGCACTAGTAGCTAGTCGTCTAGTGGAGCCTAGCTCCTTCACTCCACTGGTCGGGGTTTCAGTAGCCAACAACGTACTGCATCCTGATACTGACACTGCAGTAGTTTGGTCTCCGGAGATTATGAAGCCATTTACCGGATATGCAGGGCATGATTTTTTCGAAATTTCTGACGATGATTTTTTGGTATTTTATGCCTACTGCCAGGCTGCCGCCCCACTGGAGGCAAACGCAGACCAACAGCCGCTCAGTCTGAGGACAGACGCTGGTGGACTAATGGTTACGGACCTAGAATTTAATAAGGCGGACTCATTCACAACAGCCTGTTTGAAGAGGGGGTTAAGAAGAAGTTACCTGCCAGCAGCCACAAATAGGAGAAACAGATGCTGGTAGGCAGGGGGTGAGTATTTCTTAGTTAGTGTTATTTACACTTAAGCCCTCGCATCGCGACAAGATGACTACCCCTTCGCGAGGGTTTTTAAATATATAACAATTGAATATAATTTTTCAAATATTACACAAAATTATATAAGCGCATTTACATGGCTTACTTAGAAATATAAATGTAGATTATGCAAATGTTTTCAGTTTAAAGTATATTTCGAGAAATATTCTAAAGAACTTATATTTTCTTTTTAAATGAAATAAAAATTAACTTAACAAATTTCACCAAATAAAATCATATAACAACAAGTAGCTACTGTCGAAGTAAAACTTGACAAAGAAAATCTTCAAAATTTGCAAACTGAAAAAGGACGAATTGAAGTTACTTTAACATGATTATAACAATCATCGTTCATGTATGAATATGTATGAACAAAAATAACAAAGAGAACATATCAAAAAATACATACATACATATTAGTATTTGGAAACACGCTTACAATAAAAACAAGTAAGAGCACTATATTCGGCTGTATCGAATCTTTTATACCCACCACCAATTTTGTGTACATTTAAAGCACAATAATTATTATTTTGTTAATGGCTTGGAATAATCTCTTTAGAATAAAATATACATCTCTTTCTTTGTAGAGGGTGGTTAAATTTTAAATTTAAAACAGAGGCCGAATTACGGCACTCGAACGTGATCGAAATTTGAAAACTCTTATTAGAATCTATATACCTAAAGCATACTCGATCGTTCGAGTAAAATTTCGATCGATATCGAATGCCGTAATTCGGCCCCAGGTCTGTATAAAATGTTAGAACATCTATGAATGCCTTCTAAATTCGTTAAATGAGAAGCATTGCTGTTTATCGCGATAGTGTGGCAAAAAAACAGTCAACTTCGACTCATCATCGTGCCAAACAATTGAGCATCAGCAATGTTATTTAAAATTTGGACTATCGGATCGAGGTGTGCCGTTGAGGTCGCGGGGCCATTTGGCCGATATTTTGTTCCATACATAATTGAACCATACAAATATTATCATTAAAAGAGAAATGATAATAATTTCCTAAATAATTTGTGTTTTATTCAAAATCAACATCGGCCCTTAAAATTTAACCACCCTTTATAACTTGGATATGCTGGTAAAATATTTTCGTAAATTAAGTGTTTCAGTGAAAATGGGCGTTAAAGTAAGCGTGTCAATAAAATTTCTGCTAATAAATACAACTTAGATATTTCAATATAGTCCGTAATTCTTCCAAAATATTTATTCATTGAGAAATTATATGAATTTGAAATAAAGCATTATAAAGGATGTGAGCGTAAGAGTGGGCGTGTCACCTAAATTTTCTGGCATAACAATAACATTGACTAGAAGGATTTCCGTAGCAAATTTTATCATCATACCTCTAATTTTGTCGGTTTTATAAATTTAAATTTCATTAACAGTAAATAACGTGGAAAGTGAGCGTTATAGTAGGTGTGTCGAAGTTATTTATGCTAATAAATACAACTTAGATAATTCAATAAAGTCCTTTATTATTCGATTTATAGAGAAATTATAAGAATTTGAGAGAAAACGTTGTTTGGGAGGTTGGCGTGTCACATTTATTTTCCGTCAGAAGAAAGCCTTTGACCAAAAAGCAATTCCTGCAAAATTTCAGAATCGTAGATCTAAATTTGTCACTCTTATTAGGTTTAAAATTTTTAACATATTGGAAAATACACTGCGCGGTATAAATTTTCGTACATTTTGATCTCTAACTCCCTTCCTAATACATGTATTTAGGCAATTTTTCTTTCTTCCTTATACTCCGATTTAGCCAATTTTCTATTCCAAACAAACCTTGTGTATAAGACATATTCTGGCAAAATTTGAGCCCACTAGCTTTTTCGATGGGACCTCTATCGTGCTTTTAACAGACGGACATACGGACGGACATAGCTAGATCGTCGTCAAATAAAACCCCGATTAAGAATATACATACCATTTTTTTGGTGGCGGATATAAATACTCAAATACTTCAAAAAACACATTACAAAAAAATTTGTTTAGCTCTTTTACTAAAATTTTGCAAAAAATATTTGACCTTGTGTCACAAAAATTGGTCTGCTGATCACGGTCGGATCGTAACGGGTATAAAATGGGGTATAGGGGTATATAGGAGAGTTTTATCTACTAAATGGTGCTAATTTCTTTTTGTTATCTTATGTTTTCTAGAAGTTATGGTGTATTAAAAAAAGGAATTTAGGAAAATTTAGACCTAAAGATAAAAAAAAAAATTATATCTAAACATTATAAACAATTTATTTTCATGAACTAATGGCTAACAAATTTTAAAATTATACAAAACTTATTTCGTTTGAAAATCTTCTAAAAGTAAAATGTTATAGAACTTTAAAAATCAAAATCTTACTAATAAATTTCCTGTTTTAGCAAAATGCTGAGCATGTCTATTTTGAATCACCCTGTGGCCCTTAAAATTTAACCACCCTTTACAAAAAAATAGATAGATAAAAAAAAATTTGTTAAAATATGTATTTTAAATATTCAAATACTTATTTTAAATCTACTGATGCACATTTTTTTTTAATATTTTTAAATCTTAAACCTCATAAGACTGTGTGTACAACTATATGTAAAGTTGGGCACAAATCATTACTCTAGTTAATTTTTGTCAACAAACTTCGGTCATTTTCGTTTTCACAAACCCCTATAAAATTCCTTTGTAGTTTGTGCAAAAAAATGTTACTAGAGTCATCTAGTGTTCTACGTGATGTTTAGCAAAGACATCAACCTCAGTGTTTGCAAAATGTAGTGGCGCCTTCAACAGATGTCGCCATCTGCAATTAATAAATGCTAATGAATATGACTAATATATTTTTATAAAAATTTAAAAAAAAGTGTGCGTAGCACATTTATTTTCCGTTACAACGAAGACTTTGACCAAAAAACCATGTTTGCAAAATTTCAGAACCGTACATATAGTTTTGTCAGTTTTATTACGTTTTAAACTTCAAATATACACTGAGCGGTATAAATTTTCGTACATTTTGACCTATAACTCCTTTTCTAATGCATAGATTTAAGCAATTTTTGGGGAGAAATATTCTTTTGACTCGAGAAATATATATTCGAAGTTTCATGACTCTACGTTTATGCGTTTGGACACAATTCCTTTTTTTTCGATGTTTGAAGGACACGGTTTTTTCGACCTATTCTTGCTTTACGAGCTATAACTCTCTTTCTAATATTCCGATTTAGCCCATTTTCAATACCAAACAAACCTTGTCTATTAGAAAGATTCTGGCAAAATTTGAGCGCTTTAGCTTTTTCGGTGCGACCTCTATCGTGCTTTCAACAGACGGACAGACGGACAGACGGACAGACGGACGGACATAGCTAGATCGTCATCAAATCAAACCCCGATTCAGAATATATATACTTTATGGGGTCTAAAATGAATATTTCGATGTGTTACAAACGGAATGACAAAATGAATATACCCCCACCATTTTTTTGGTGGCGGGTATAAAAATTATATTACAAAAAAAATACACTTCTATCATTTTTAGAAATTGTACTTTTGGCATGTTTTGCAAGAAGTAGCATCATGCTTAACACAGTAATTTAAAAGTTACAAAAAAATAACAAACTAGTGATAAAAGTATGCCGAAGTAGAAACGAACAAATTATCCACTACAGAATTTTTTTTTATTTTTACACTTGTGATGTCAAGAATATATTTTTTAAGAGCGTCGATTGAGAAAAGTCATTCAATCCATCAGGTGGTAGAATTCAAGTTTTAGAAACCTCCACCTACTGTACAGATCTGTGTGTGGTATCAATACATTTTGAAAATACCCGAAAATAAATCTCTACTGAATCCAAATATAATCGCTTTATAATACATATGAGCAAATAAATACGACTTCCTGTGTTTTTCTCCCATATTTTCACCATAAAAATCAATATTTTTAAGCCCTAGGATAATTCACATACAAGTTTGCTATTTACAAATATTATATTCCTCTAGAGCGATTTATAAATTTTGGACAAATCAGCCACAAAGCTGCAATGTTATAGGCAAAAATAAGCTAGAAAAATTTTATAGTTTTTTTTTAAATATCAAGTTACTATAGACACCAAAAATGGACAAGTTGGTTTGAAACTAACTAAGACTAAAATTCAAACAATGGTCTTAAAAAGTATTGCAAAAAAAAATGGACAAGTTGGTTTGAAACTAACTGAGACCAAAATGGTACAAATACTTCGGTGTTTTTCCTTAAAATTTTAAATGAAGGTCAATTTTTTTCTACTTCTGGACAGCGGAGAGAAGCAATAAATGCATCAAAAGATAGAGATTAACTAAAGAAATAAAATACACACTATCCATTAGGGCTGATGTTTATATATGGGTCATACTATGTTATTAAGAATGTACCCACATCAAGCCCCTCAATATTGTTATCAAACCAAAACTATAAACATTTTTATACCCGCCACCAAAAAAATGGTGGGGGTATATTCATTTTGTCATTCCGTTTGTAACACATCGAAATATCCATTTTAGACCCCATAAAGTATATATATTCTGAATCGGGGTTTGATTTTATGACGATCTAGCTATGTCCGTCCGTCTGTTGAAAGCACGATAGAGGTCGCACCGAAAAAGCTAGGGGGCTCAAATTTTACCAGAATCTTTCTTATAGACAAGGTTTGTTTGGTATTGAAAATGGGCTAAATCGGAATATTAGGAAGAGAGTTATAGCTCGAAAAGCAAGAGTAGGTCGAAAAAACCGTGTCCTTCGAACATCGAATAAAATGGAATTGTGTCCAAACGGATTAACGTAGACTCATGAAACTTCGAATATATATTTCCTGAGTAAAAACAATATTATTCCCCGAAAATTATCTAAATCTATGCATTAGGAGAGGAGTTATCGATCAAAATGTACGAAAATTTATACCGCACAGTGTATTTTTCGGTATATTTAAAAACTAAAACGCCATAAAACCAACAAAATTGGATGTACGACTCTGAAATTTTGCACACTTTGTTTTTTGGTGACACGCTTTGCTGTAACGGCAAATCAATGTGCCGCGCCCACTTTTACGCCCACCTCCCATATAACGTTTTAACTAAAATTCATATAATTTCTCTATTAATAAAGATTTTGGAATAATAAAGGCCTATATTGAAACACCTCAGTTGTACTCATTCGAAAAAATAACTTTGACACGCCTCCTATAACGCCCACTTTTCACGTTATCTACCGTTAATGAAATTTAAAAGCTCATAAAACCGCTAAAATTAGAGGTATGATGATAAATTTTGCTACGTCTATCCCCCTATGCAATTTCATTACTATACCAAAAAATTAAGGTTCCACGCCCACTTTTACGCCCACCTCCCATATAACGTTTTACCTAAAATTCATATAATTTCTCTATTAATAAAGATTTTGGAATAATAAAGGACTATATTGAAACACCTAAGTTGTACTCATTAGAAAAAACAACTTTGACACGCCTACTGTAACGCCCACTTTCAATTTTGAATTGTGTCCAGACGCATATACGTAGTCATGAAACTTCGAATATATATTTATCGAGTCAAAAGAATATTTTTCCCTGAAAATCGCTTAAATCTATGAATTAGGAAAAGAGTTATAGATAAAAATGTACGAAAATTTATACCGCACAGTGTATATTTCAAATTTAAAACGTAATAAAACTGACAAAACTATATGTACGATTCTGAAATTTTGCAAACATGGCTTTTTGGTCAAAGTCTTCGTTATAACGGAAAATAGATGTGCCACGCACACTTTTTTCCTTAATTTTTTATAAAAATATATTAGTCATATATATTAGCATTTATTCATCTTACACTGCGCCATTTATTGTACTGTAGCTAAATATAAGATAAAGATGATAAGATAGATGACTCTACTAGCAACTACTAGATGGCATGCTAACAACTTATGCTTATGTTCTCCTGAAGTTATGCTCTAATAAAAATGGGAATTTAGGAAAATTTTGACCTAAGTAAAAAAAAATTATCTCTAAACACTATAAACAATTTATTTTCATGTACTAATGGCTAACAAATTTTAAAATTATACAAAACTTATTTCGTTTGAAAATCTTTTAAAAGCAAAATGTTATAGAAGTTTAAAAATCAAAATCTTACTAACAAATTTCCCGTTTTAGAAAAATGCAGAGAATGTATATTTTAAATCACCCTGTGTTTAACCTTAAATTCACTTTCTTCCTCTTAAATTCATGTAAATTCTATATGAATAAAGATTTTGGAATACTAAAGGACTACATTGAAATATCTAAGTTATGTTTATTAGCAGAAACTTTATTTACACGCGTATTTTAACGGCCACTTTCATTGAAAGACTAAATTTACGAAAACATTTTACTAGCATACCGAAGTTATAATGGGTGGTTTAATTTTAAGGGACTATGTTGATTTTGAATAAAATTATTATGAAATTATTATCATTTATTTTTATAATGATAATATTTGTATGCTTCAATTATGTATGGAACAAAATATCGGCCAAATGGCCCCCCAACCTAGGCGGCACACCACGATCCGATAGTCCAAATTTTCAATGACACTGTTGATGCTCGATTGTTGGGTACGATGATGAGTCGAGGTTGCTTGCTCTTTTGCCACGTTATCGTGAAAAACAGCAATGTTTCCCATTCAACGAACTAAGATGGCATTTACAGATGTTTTCACATTTCATACAGACCTGCTTTGCAGACATTTAAATATTTTTTACAATTCTCACAATTGTGGACGAATTCGAACGATTATGTTGACCAAAAGAATCACGAAGTGCACAAAATGCATTTTGATTTGAACGCCCATTTTTATAAAAATTTTTAATATTTAAAAGCCTTGCTCGATTGCGTATCTTTCCACGGTTCAAATTGAGTTAGTCTGAGATTGAGAAATGTCAAATGAAATACAAGAAAAAAGTTGAAGTTTAGATGTGGTTCACCTTAAACATGGGCCCTTAAAATTTAACCACCCTCTACAAAGAAAGTGATACATATTTTATTATAAAGAGATTATTCTAAAGCGACTAACAAAATAATAAATATTGTGCTTTAAATGTACACAAAATTGGTGGTGGGTATAAAAGATTCGGCACAGCCGAATATAGTGCTCTTACTTGTTAAAAGTAGAATAGCGAACTTAGTAAAAATTCAAAATCAAAAATGGCATCATAAATTATAAAGCAAATTGGCGTATAACATTAAATAATATATCTAGGCTAAACCACGACATGGTCACTGTACGCATGTAGATGATGGTAAAGGCAGATAGATATCTGATTCCGCACCATCGAATATAACATTATTACTTGTTTACTCATACAAATGAAAACAATCTTCATAATGAATGAATGTTATAACATATCAATATTTTTTACTTAAGTGTTCCCCCGACTTCGTCTGCTTATCGGTTATCGGGATCAATGGTAACCTATGTGTTATTCCAGGTTGTTTTTATATCTGTGTGCATAATTTCATTTACTTACGTTCACCTCCTTAGCATAATTGAGTAAAACAAGATCCAAACATATAAACCTTTAAACAAACAAACCTTCATATTTATTATGTTTGTAACATCTATATATATAAAAGTGAAACTCTGTGTGTGTGTTAGCTATAGACTCCGAAACTGTAAAACCGATCGGACTCAAACTTTGGCAAGTTGTTGTACATATACCAGGGAGTGTTTATGGGTGGAAAAAAGTGGGTGGGGCCACGCCCATAAAAATTAGTTATCAGTTTTAGCTACTTGCACTTGACCGATTTTTCTGAAACTTTGCACACATATCGAGCTGTCATGAATGAATAATTTTGTGATAAGAAAAATGGGCGGGGCCACGCCCCTAAAAAAGTTTTAATTTTGAGGTACTTCCACTGGACTTCCACTGGACCGATTGTTCTGAAACTTTGCACACATACTAAGCTGTAATAACCATATAATTTCGTGATTATAAAAGTGGGCAGGTCCACGCCCATAAACAAAAGTTATAATTTTGAGGTACTTGCACTGGACTTTACAACTTCGTGATTGGAAAAGTGGGCAATGCCACGCCCATAAAAAAATTATAATATTTAGGTTTTTGCACTTGATATTCAATTAAAATTCAGAATGCATTTCGATTCATTAAGAGGCGTAGCAACGCGCGCCGGGTTTGGCTAGTATTTTATATAATTCCAAAGATGATTTAATTTTTCTGTAAAATAACGTCAAGTACTTAATTAAGGTACACCGGTAGACTAATCTGGTTTTTCCCCACGACTTTTAGTTGCATGTTTAAATTCCATTAGAAATTCTGATGGTTCAGATTGCTGTTTTTCGTTTTTCCGATCGGTTAACCAATTAAGAATAGAATTAGAAATTTTAATATAAAAAAATAATAGAAATTAATTTGTTAACTATACCATACAAATCAAAAAACTTTATTAAAAAAGCGCTCTTGAATTGCTTACTTAGTTCTTATCTGCTTATCTTATCTGCCAGAATTCATGATATATATTTACAATTTCGCACTTTGTTGGCCTACCCTTTACAACTTATTAACAAAAGTTCCATCCCTACCAGAAGCAGCTTAATTTACGCACTGTTGAAAAAAGGTAAATGAACCAAGCAAGGGAGAAATAAAAAAAAATTTACTATTGGAATAATATGTTCTCCATTTAACTAGTGCTGAAATAATAAGCAGTACAGAAGACATAATAATGTGTTGCGCTTTTGTATGCAAACAACTTTAGCATTTCCATGTATAATAAACGAATAAATGTACACTGCTAATAAAATTCTTAAAAATATTTAGTGGCAATAAAATAATGCGTCAGTAATGCACAAGGCCGGCCATCTATGTTTTCTATTACCTTACGACCTTATTCATAACAAGAAACTAGGTGCTAATTAAGGAGCTGCTAATTTTTGTATGTGTTAATACCCATAAGAGAAAGTTAGTTAGCACAAAGTTTAATTTATGTTTAACGCCGTAAATAGCTATATCGCTGTTTTTTTTTTTAATTATATATATCACGCATCAATAACAAATATTTTTACTTTTCTGACGTATATTAAATATCAAGTAAAGGTTTGTAATAAATTTACAGTTACAGAAAAACATTTTATTTATAAAGAGTATATAAAATTTTTTATAAAATAAAAAAAATTCAAAAAATTTCAAAAAAAATTCTTTTTTTAAACATTAACGGCCTTATGCATAATAAACTACATATGTGCTGACTAAAGTGCTGCCATCTTTCCCTTATGGAAATTTACCCATAACAAAGTTTGACGGCTTGTTAGTTAGCAAACGGTTTATTATGCATAACGACGTGAGCTATTAAAAAATCATTGAATATAAGACACATTTTTAGAACTGCGCTTTAATAAAATAACTAATAATGGTTATATATAAATTTGCTAAAATTCTTTTACATATTTTTTTATGAAAATAAAAAACAAACCAAAGAAAAACAATTTTATTTAAAATGGTTTTCCAAATACAATAACATAGTTTTTACACAAAGGTTATGTAGGGCATATAATTCTATTAAAAAATGTATAATTTAAATTTAAGATAAAATACTAAGAAATAAATAAAATAAGAAAATAAGAAACATAACAAAAATACATAAATTCTTGTTTATTTATAGTATGTATGTACGTACATACGTATGCATTTTTACATACATACACAACAAAAAAAATAATAAAAATGCACACAAACACTCAAGCCATGAGCAGGATATTGAAGTGGCACGTCAATTGTGGACATGAGGCTTACAAGTATGCTTACATGTAAAACTTCTGTAAACTTTTACCACTACTACTAAGAGTACAACTCAAAAACATACACAAACAACATTTTAACAAAAACGTATAGACAACTTCAGCATTACGGCTACAAACTAAGAAGCAGTGTTCAAAAAAAAAAAACTTAAAAAAGTGCTTGTATAAGAACATTATACAAATAACAACAAGTGCAATAGCAACAATAATATGAAAAGCAATGAGGAAAAAAAGCAAAAAATGTTACAAGATTTGCAATTGCTTTTATGTTACTAACATTTCTTTATTTTTTTTATTATACCCTTCACCTGTGATGCACAAGGATATATAAAGCTTTGTCATTCCGTTTGTAATTTCTACAATTTTCATACCCCATAAAGTATATATTTTCTGAAAGCTTATGAATAGAGGAGTCAATTAAGCCCTGATCGTCTGTCCGTCTGTCCGTATGTTGGTTGAAATCAACTTTTAGAAGCAACTATATGTTCCTCAGATCTGTATATGGTATCAATCTCTTGGAAATATCTAGGAATTCAGCACAATCGCCGCATAACTTTCTGAGATATGAGCAAAAAACCACGACCACCTCGTTTTTTTACACAATTACAACAACAACATACATACATACATGTAAAAAACATACCAAAAAAAAATTTAAAAAAAAAATATTAAAAATAAAAATAAAAAATAATAAAAAAAATTACAAAAAAAAAAAAAATTAAAAAAATTTTTTTAAAAAATTAAAAAAAAAAATATAAAAAAAATAATAAAATTTAAAAAATATATTTTATAAAATAGAATAAAATTTGTTTGGCTCAGCTGGGATTCGATGCCACATTTATTCTAACCAGTATATACATATGTACGTATTTGATATGAGATGAATGGTGATACAAAAAATTTTTATTGCATGACTACACGCTGTGAAGGGTATATCAAATTCGGCACGGCCGAATATAGCACTGTTACTTGTTACGTATATGTTAGTTCTGGCGATTGTAACGACTCTCATACTCATTTTTCTATTTTATTACCAATTGTATGCAAAAAATTATTACACCAACAAATATACATGATATAAAGGGATATACAATTGCATTAGCAACTATCTACATGTGTGTGTGTATGGCTTTGTAGATGTATTTTTGCTAACAATACAGCTACTAAGCAATCAAATATTCAATGCCAGTCTACTGTTTCATTGCATTGTATTTTTGACTGACGACAGCCAATGGTGCTGTTACTAAAGAAAACCTCAGAAATCCATGCAAATCGGATTTACTGATTTCCACATTTGCTTGATTTTTTATTTTTTTTTTTGCCAAACATAGTTTTTACTTTTTGTAAATTTTTTACTGGCTCTGAGTTGGTTTTGTATTCGAATTTTAATTTTTTTAACACAAGATCTACAAACTTTACTTGAAATGTCATCTCTTCTGTTATGCAGTTGTACATTTAAGTTCGTGTTTTATTCTTTATCAAATAAAAGGTATATTCAATTGGTCATACTATAGAGGACATGTTAAGAATTTATATGTTCGATATTTATGAAACACTTAAAATGTCACCCAATTTTGTTAAATATTTATTTAAATTTTTTCTGATTATTCTAACAGAAAATCTACCAAATAAAATAATAAAAGGTTTTCCAAAAAGAGTGATATGATTTCTTTAAAACAAACAAGTAAGAGTGCTATGTTCGGCCTTGCCGAATCTAATAATACCCTGCACCATCATATACATAGATATAATCCCACATCGTAGCTTAACCTATATTTAATGTTATACGCCATTTTTCCTCATTATTTCTGATTCTACTGGTCAAGCCCTTTCATTTGATACAAATATTGAGGGGGTTTAAGAAGTCTCATTTTAAAATACCAGATTTTACCCATATATAAATTTATTGTCCCCCATTTTGTAGTGAGAGCCATCATGAATTAAAATTTATTTTATATTTTAATTTATTTAGTGGAAAAATTGTTCGAAAATTGTGTTAATCGAATTTGTTCCTACAGAAGAAGTCGGGGAGGCCATTTGAATGACGTTTTATTAAGAACTTAATTGTATCGATTGTACTTCACATTAAATAAAAAACAATATTTTTTTTTTTAAATCATATCACTCCTATTTGAAAACCTTTTATAAAACACAATTTAAAATAAATTAACATTCATTTTAGTAACCAATATTTCGATAATTATTTTCCTAATGTTAATATAAATTTTTTGTTTTAATTTAATTTGTTTTTAATTCATTGTATTCGTTCGTTAGTGCATGGAATATATAAACTAAATTAGAGTAGTGGAATACTTAAAGTGTAATTGATTAACTCGTTTTAACGATAACACTGGTCTGCAGTAAAAATCGCCTTCAAACTAAAAAAGTAGACAACACGCAAAAAATCAATGTTAACGATTTGATCACGACGATTATATTATATTCGCTATAACAAAATTGGCTGTCGAAAACAAGTAATAGTTAATTTTCTAGATAATCATTTTTAAATTTTTACAAAAAGTAAACATTAAATGATTCAATTCAATCAAATGCTTGAAATCGTGACAAAATATATGATAAAATGAAACAAAAATAACTATTACTTGTTTTCGGCAGACAAATATTGTTATAAAAACTATTATATGAGCGCCGTGATCATGTCGTAACCATGGTTTTTCTTCGCGTGTGCATGGCTATAGAGGTCTCTTAAGTTATACAACATATATAGAGGAGATAAAATTTAATTTATAACAAAAAATAGAAAAAGAGCAAATAAAATGGTACAAGCAAATTTTTCTTTAAAAAACAACATATGCGGATACAACAGAGGAAAAAATGTACAGCATATTGCACTTACAATTATAAACTGTTAATTTGCATTAACAACAATATCAGAATTTATCTTCAGTAAATAATTTACAAAAATATTGTTGAATATTGAATAGCTTAAGCTAGCAAAGTGAACCAAGTTTAGCTAATCAAGTGGCTGTTATTATTAACTATTGCATTCTTGCCATAATTATTTTTTAAGACATACTGAGCAATGATTATACTTACTCATAGAATACTACTACAAGGAGTGATACAATAGTTTTTCGCTTATGGCTCGTGGTATTCCATTTAATATGAAGTTATTCGCTAGAGCTTTCTGAAAGCGATGAATTTCTTGAACTGAATTAATAAATTAATAAATACCGAGTAATATGCCAATATTCAAATGTTAAAAAATATTTAAATAAATTTACGTATTTTGGAATAAAATATCTGCCAAATGGCCGGCGCTACAATATTGATGTTCAATTGTTGGGCACAGTGATGAGTCGAGGTTGACTGCTCTTTTACCACACTATCGCGAAGAGCAGCTGTAGTGCAAACACTTTATCGTTAGAAAATAATGCGTGTGAACATGCTCTATTTAACCCTATTTTATTTAGTACTAAACCCATAACATATCTGTATTACAAGAAGTTCTTACTTTTTACTACTATGAATATACTACCTATATTAACATGTATGCATGCATACTATATAAGAAACAGCTTAATAAAAAGTGAAGTATATGTTTAACCGCCAACCTAGACACTTTATCTTTATTTTCGCGGACTGTGCTTTTGCTACCATCCACCACACAGCAATGTTTTCCGTTCAACGAACAAAGAATGCATTCACAGATGTTTTCACATTTCATACAGACCTATTTGCTGAAACTTAAATATTTTTCAAAACTCTCCCGATTGTGTATGAATTTTAACGATTATGTTGACCAAAAGAATCACGAAGTGCACGAAATGCATTTTGATTTGAACTCTTATTTTTATAATAAGCCTGAATAGGTTTAACGCGTTGCTCGATTGTGTATCTTTCCATGGTTCAAATTGAGTTAGATTGAAAGTGAGAAATGTCAAATGAAATGCAGAAAACAAATTTGACGTCTAGTTGTAGTTCACATTCAATATCGGCCCTTATATAGATTTTATGCGCTTAAAGACAAAGCTTCGATTCATTATTTTACCTATATTTCTAATAAAATTAAATTGTTAGTAAAGACGCTTTTTTCATCTCCCATACAATTTCATAATTTCGGGATTAGAAATAACTTATTTGCATAAATCCCTTCTCTATGTCTATGTGATTACTACAAAGTCTTTCCAAGAGAATTCAAGTTCTTTTTTCACACTCGTAGTGGCTCGTTATTATAATTGTTAAAATAATTTAACATATTATTTATTTCGAAGAACTTTTTCATTGACAAATGAGTAAAAATAATTTCTTACTTATTTTCAAAATTATATTCGGTGCAACCGGATATAGCATCCACAATGATTTTTCTTTATATTTTGCTGCCTGTAATTCCTGCTTTTGTAAGTCAAATTCATTCCGTTGTTATTTTTTTCTTGCATATTTTTATTTCTTTTATTTTCATTAAATATTTTTTTCAGCTATTTCTTTTTTATTTATTTCAGCTGTATTTTTTTTCACTATTTGTTTTCTTTTGATTTAAAAAGGATTTTTTGACGGTTTTTTTTTTTGTCCTTAAGGCTATTGGATTTTGTTGGACTTAACTGTTTCAATTGCTAGAATTACCATCATGCTACCACACAGTCACGTTTACATAAATATGAGCTCAAATAAGAGTATGTATTTATGAGTTTGTATGCAAGAAGTAACTGCAATCAGTCGTGTTTGTAATTGAAAAAAATAAATAGCGAAAATTACATTAGCCAGTAACAAGGGCAAGCAGTGTTTTAATGTTAAATATATAAAGTAAAAAATCTTCCACAAGTCAAACGTTGCCATCAATTATCTGTAGAAAAAAATCAGTCAAAATGTATACGATGCGCTTATTTTCTTTAACGTTGATTTTATTACAATTGTTTTTCGATTTTGTTGCGCTGTGAACAGTATGTAAAATATTGTTGCCAGACAGGTCTCATTTATGCTGTTTACGTTTAAAAAATTAATTTTTTGCTCTCTTTTGATCAATATTACTACAAACGGTTAAACTTTATGTTATAATTTATATTTTTCTTCTTTTTAGTTAAGGTAAAGGCATATATTTTTACAAGTAAAAAGCTTATTTTTTTTTTAAAAATAATGCTGTAGTTTTAAAGCCATATTTAGGTTTGTTTTTAAATACACTTTAGCCCATTTAATTATAACCCCCTGGCAACTCTGGTGTGGAGTATTAATTAGTGTGCGAAATAATTAAATGTACTTTAATTAATGAGTTTAATGTTAAATACAAGACGCGAATAATCATTAATATCTACATGCAGATACAATTACAGTTTATATATGTTTATTCAGTGTATTTTAAATATTGAGTTTGTTAAATTCGTTTGTCATTGCAAAATATTTTTAAAGAAAAGGACTTAAAAATGTACAAAAAATGCGACAATATTTTAACTATTTTCACTCGAAATTTAATATTTTAATAAAGTTACTATCAAATTATACAGATAAGTAAGAGTTTTGGCATTTAATTCAAAAAAATTGCCAATAATTAATAGCATCACTTTAACCAACCACTAAAGTGTATCTTATAGATTTTATAAAGCTGTTAAAATTTCTAAGTCGGTGCAGGATATTTAATAACATTTTAGTATCTGTAAAATAACAGCCTTTAGTTCACAGTCTTCTTAGAAGTGAAGTGCTTGATTATAAACTTAAAAAAGACTATTAAAAGCTGCACTCGATGATGCCTGTGTTGCATTGTCCTTTTATAATGGAAATACAGAGAAATTGGCAGTTGGGAGAAGAGAAATTACTAAAAATGTAATAATTTTATGGCTGTTGTAATACAAACCTAAACGCAAAATACTATGATTGAATTGTATATATTTGGTTAAACCAAATAATGGTTGTAAGTTGTCATTATTATGTTAAACTAAAGTAGCCAGCAATAATAGCGGGAGCATTAACGTAAGGCTTGATGTATAATGTAAAATAAAGCACATAAACTTAAAAGTTACATTAAAATTTGTATGCGTCTACTATTTGAAAAGGGTGCCCCCGGTGGACTAGTTAGTAGTGCGCTGGTCTTCTAGTTTGGGTGTTGTGGGTTCGATTCCCGACAGAGGCTCTGGTGTGGTCTTCTTCTCTTATTTTTTTTCTATTCTTACTTTTCTATTCAGGTATCACAATGGGATTAATAAAATGGACCCAAAGGAGCTGCACAACAGCTGCCTGTTCTACCTAACGCTTGCCACGACTAAATCTATGCTAGTCCATTCCAATTTTTCCAATATTGGCCAACTCGTTCGAGCACAGCGAAAGGTACCTCGCTATAAGCACGGCTAATCTTGATATTTTCAGATAAATTCTAATATTTCTGCCAGTGCCATTTTCTTGATATTTTCAGATAAATTCTAATTGTTCTGCACGGCCGTTTTTTTCATATTTCTCCATTTATCGTGTCCGTCTTTACATTTATTGCTTACCAACCTTCTAATATCAGTTGATTCGCTATTTTTCTTTTTTGTTTTGAAAACACCATATTATCGTCTTATAGAATTTAATTAATATCTGAACCTAGACATAGAAATATAAATTTTAGCAAAATCCATCTAATAGACTTTAATAAAATTGTGTTAAGAAAGATTGGCAGACAGTCAGACAAAATTAAAAAAGAATGATATTTTGCATTATGGACAGTTAATTCTGTATACTGTCATTGAAAAGATCGAAAAGACGTAAAAGATAATAAAGAAAATCTTAAAAAAAAGTAACAAAAACTGTAGACGATGAGGCTTTTTTTTTAACAATTTTCAGGGTCAAAGGCAAACGATGTCGTCCTAACTGACCTCAGTTATTTTGTTTTTTTTTTTTTTGTTCAGATTAATATTTAAAATTATTTAAGGAATAGACAAAATCGTCATATTCGCCATCAATTTTTAATATAAATTATGTTCTTGAATTATAAGAAAAGAAGATTTTTATTTTGATGTTATTGGTTGGCAGACAAATGAAAAAGATCAATTCTTATTATAATGTTTGATACTTTATAGTTAAATTTACAAATTGGATATATTAAAAATATTGGAATTCAATTGGAATTGAGTTATTTCTAAAATTTGTGAGAGTACTAAAAACTAAATAACGAGATAATTTGCATACTAAAGGGTGATTTTTTAGCTATTATCTTTTTGGCAACACTGGTTTAAACAGCTGACGCACGTTTCGTGTTTTGTTTCACTGTCAAACATCTTCAGTTTGGTCTATAACTTAACCATGAATCGTCTTACAAACGAACAACGCTTGCAAATTATTGAATTTTATTATCAAAATGCGTGCTCTGTTAATAAAGTTCATCGCGCGCTTCTTGTGTTCAGCGACGAAGCTCATTTTTGGCTTAATGGGTACGTTAATAAGTAGAATTGTCGATTTTGGAGTGAATATCAGCCAGAAGCATTGCAAGAGCTACCAATGCATCCAAAAAAAGTCACAGTTTGGTGTGGTTTATGGGCTGGTGGCATCATTGGTCCGTACTTCTTCAAAGATGATGCGAATCGTAACGTAACTGTGAATGGTGAGTGCTACCATGAGATGATATCCAACTTTTGTTTGCCCAAAATGCAAGAGCTTGACTTGCATGACATGTGGTTTCAACAAGACCGTTCCATATGCCACACAGCACGCTTAACAATGGACTTATTGAGAGGCGAGTTCGGTGAACATTTTATTTCACGTTCGGCACCGGTCAATTGGCTGCCTAGACCGTGCGATTTAACGCCTTTAGACCAACTATTGTGGGGCTATGTTAAAGCTCATGTCTATACACACATACCCGCTTCAATTGACGTATTGGAAGACAACATTGAATCATTTATTCATGAGATACCGGCCGAAATGTTGGAAAGAGCATGCCAAAATTGGACTAAGAGTATGGACCATTTGAGGCGCTGTCACGGTGAACATTTGCATGAAATAATCTTCAAACAATTAATTACATGGACCGTACTATTTTCATATTTCATGAATTTTTCTGGTTTTTTTTTGTGTTTTTTTTTAACTTTCTTATAGCTCTTAAAAAATCACGCTCAAAGTATAGTGGAACATTAATATGCAAATGGGAAGAAGTAATAATAAAAGTAAAGAAAATAGCTCATTACTCAGTTGAAAAAACTAACGAAGAAATTAATAATACAAATAAACTCATTAAACAAAATTATAGTTATAAACATGAAGAAAAGGTCATTTGTTATGAATAAAAATATAAAAAATTAATAATATGCTTCCCAATTTCTAATTTCATTAAATTGCATCATAAATGCATCATAATGTAAAGGGTAACTTGGGCAAGTTAAACCTATGATAATGCACCTAGAAAGATGCACTGTCTAGTACGTTTTGTGGGTAATCAGCATTAAGATTGATGAAAATTGTAATGTTGGAGTTACTTGAAGTAGGTATAGTGCGAAGATTATTAACTTTTTTTTTGACTAATATGGAAGAATTTAACTTTGCAACACGGCACACGTTAGCATTAAGCTATTAAGGGGGTGAGATACTAATTAAAGGGTACGCCATAATTGGTGGCAATAACCGCAGGCAACATTTACAAAAAATTTATCTAGCCATTTTTACATTAACTTTTGTAAGTTTTTAAATCCCGAATGGTTTAAAAATCGCGCTTTTAAAAAAAGTTATGCTGTCCCTTTAATGTATACTTAACATAATATTTTTTAGTAAACTGCATTTTGTCTAACTGTCATATAGAATAACACATCTAGTAAATTACATATGAAAGTAGTATTAAAAAAATTTATATTTTTTCATTTAACGCTTTATAAAATACATGACAATAGTTGATGCTGTAAATCTCTAGTGATAAATAAACGTTTAAATCATGTGGTAAAAATATTTATTTTGTTGTTCTCAAATCTAATACAATAATTTAGTGTCAATCATACGCTGACAGCTTCAGTAGTAGAAAAAAACAAGTAAGAGCACTATATTCGGCTGTGCCGAATCTTTTATACCCACCACCAATTTTGTGTACATTTAAAGCACAATATTTATTATTTTGTTAATCATTATGGAATAATCTCTTTATAATAAAATATGTATCACTTTCTTTGTAGAGGGTGGTTAAATTTTAAGGGCCCATGTTGAAGGTGAACTACACCTAGTCTTTAAATTTCTTTTCTGCATTTCATTTGACATTTCTCAATCTGAAACTTACTCAATTTGATCCGTGGAAAGATAAGCAAATGAGCAACGCTTTAAAGTTATTCAGGGTTTTTATAAAAATGGGCGTTCAAATCAAAATGCATTTTGTGCACTTCGTAATTCTTTTGATCAACATAATCGTTCAAATTCGTCCACAATCGGGAGAATTGTAAAAAATATTTAAATTTCTGCAAAACAGGTCTGTATAAAATGTTAGAAAATCTGTGAATGCATTCTTAGTTCGTTGAATGGGAACCACTGCTGGTTTTTGCGATAGTGTGGCAAAATAGCAGTCAACCTCAACTCATCATCATGCCAAACAATTGAGCATCAACATTGTCATTGAAAATTTGGACCATCAGACAGAGGAGTGGCGCCAAGGATGGGGGGGGGGGGGGGCATTTGGCCGATATTTTGTTAAATACATAATTGAACCATACAAATATTATAATTACAAGAAGAAATACTAATAATATCCTAAATAATTTGTGTTTTATTTAAATTCAACATCGGTCCTTAAAATTTAACCACCCATTATAACTTCGGTATGCTAGTAAAATGTTTTCGTAAATTTAGTCTTTCAATGAAAGTGGGCGTTAAAGTAGGCGTGTCAATAAAGTTTCTGCTGATAAATACAACTTAGATATTTCAATATAGTCCTTTATTTTCCCAAAAACTTTGTCAATAGAGAAATTACATGAATTTAAGATAAACCGTTATATGGTAGGTAGGCGTTAAAGTGGGCGTGTCACCTAAACTTTTTGGCACAACGATTACATTGATTAGAAGGATATACGTAGCAAATTTGATCATCATACTTCTAAATTTGGCGGTTTTATGAGCTTTTAAATTTCATTAACGGTACATAACGTGAAAAGTGGGCGTTATAGTAGGCGTGTCAAAGTTGGTTTTGCGAATAAGTTCAACTTAGGTGTTTCAATATAGCCCTTTGTTATTCCAAAATGTTTATTAATAGGGAAATCATATGAATTTTAGGTAAAATGTTATATGGGAGGTGAGCGTAAAAGTGGGCGTGGCACCTTAATTTTCTGGCACAGTAATGACATTGCCTAGGGGGATATACGTAGCAAATTTATTCATCATACCTGATTCAGAATATATATACTTTATGGGGTCTAAAATGGATATTTCGATGTGTTACAAACGGAATGACAAAATGAATATACCCCCACCATTTTTTTGGTGGCGGGTATAAAAAGAACATACTAACGGTTATTTATACTCTATAAATTTTATTAAAAGAATTTTTCATAACAGTCAATAAAAAATACACACAATCATACTTATATAGGATACATAGTAATAAATCTGCTGTTTGTCATCACGGATCATGGATAAAATACTCTACTACTTTATGTAATAAAACATTTTATTTTTCGTTCTTATCTAAAGTTATTAATAGTGGAGAGGTAAGAAATAAGCAGAAATAAGAAAACTACTATATGTGACAGATTAAGCAATCGCAGCATCCACACTGTCAAACATCATTTATTGAGGAAGCTTTCAACAAAGGTCACATAAGGTTATCTTAAGGACTATATAAGCCTCAAACTATTGTAAGCTGTTGTATTTTAAAACATAGGTGGAGCTACAGGAGTTTGAAATATAGATTAAAGTAATTATTCAATTATTTTTATGTTTTGATAATATAATTTCTCAGTTGTTACTATTTACATACTTTTATTCCTCGATTCGCAAGATTTTTAGCTTTAGATTTGGCTTTAAACGAACTTTTTTCACTTTTTCTTTCTGGTAGAGCAAAATCACCATCTTTAAAAAGATATGTTTTATTGTTCAAAAAGAAGGACTTCTAAATGAAGCCTGTTAATATTAATATGTTTAGATCTACATATTTTTACAAATAAATTAATTAGTTCATCTGTAAACAAAAACAATGGAAGGTAAATCAGATTTTCCCAATAATTATTTACAGTTTTTATTACAAAATGCACATTAAATAACTGGACCTCTAAGGTTGTCTGTGACTAAACCACTAAAGTAAAAGTACATATTTAGAAAGAGATTCATAGCTCGTAATGCAAGAGTAGGTCGAAAAAACCGTGTCCTTCCAACGTCGAATAAAATGGGATTGTATCCAAACTCATTAATGTAGAGTCATGAAACTTTAAATATATATTTCCTGAGCAAAAGCAATATTTTTTTCCGAAAATTGCTGAAATCTAGTCATAAGGAAAGGAGTTATAGATCAAAATATACGAAAATTTATACCGCACAGTGTATTTTTCGGTATATATAAGATTTAAAACCTAATAAAAGTGACAAAATTAGATGTACGATTCTGACCTTTGGCAGGAATTGCTTTTTTTTACGCCCACCTCCCATATAACGATTTATTTCAAATTTATATAATTTCTCCATGAATAGAGATTATAGAATAATAAGGGACTTTTAGAGGTGTGATTATGAAATCTGCTAAATATATCCTTCTGGTCAATGTGATTGAAAATTTAGGTGACACACCCACTTTTACGCCCACCTGTCATATAACGTTTTATCTTAAATTCATATAATTTTTCTATGGACAAAGTTCTTGGAAGAATAAAGGACTATATATAAATATCTCAGTTTTATTTATTAGCAGAAACTACATTGACATGCCTACTTTACCGCCCACTTTTATTGAAAGACTAAATTTACGAAAACATTTTACTAGCATTTAGAAGTTATACAAAGAAAGTGATACATATTTTAGTATAAAGAGATTATTCTATAGCGATTACTGTTAAAAACAAAATAATACATTTGGTGCTATAAATAGGGTTTTTTTAATCTTCCCGCTTTGCCGGGATTATTTTTCGGGATCCCGGGAAACAACAAAGGTGGCTATGATTCGAAAGCAGATATTTATATTGTAAGATTTCTTTTTCATAAAAATTTTTTCTTCAAGGTTTTTTTAACTTTATATTTAGAAATACTTTTTACAAATAATTTGATATACTTATTGAGGAAAGGTGATAAAAATTTAAAAAAAATGAGCCCACGTTACCAATACTTTAAAATTTCTATAAAGAAATAGTTAACATTTTTTGAGGAAAGTTGTCAAAAACTCAAAATATTGTATATTTGTTAAATGCACTTTAACTCTTCGACCAACATAGATATAAAGTGAACGAGTATTTTCTGTAACAGGGCAATTTGTTAATAAAATCAGAAATAGACTTTCTGACCAGTCAATAAACGATTTGTAAATGAAAACTTAGTTTAACAAGGAATAAAATTCTTCTTTATTTGATAAACTTAAAAGTACCTGAAAGAGATTTTCATACGTTACAAATAGCAGCACCTTCTTGTTATAGACCAAGGCATATTTACTCATCAGGTACTCTTGTTTCGTCAGCTGATTATTTTTTTCAACACTTATTTTAAATTTCAGTTGTCACAATCTATCTATATATATAAAAGTGAAACTCTGTGTGTGTGTGTGTGTGTGTGTGTGTGTTAGCTATAGACTCCGAAACTGTAAAACCGATCGGGCTCAAACTTTGGTAAGTTGTTGTACACATACCAGGGAGTGTTTATGGGTGGAAAAAAGTGGGCGGGGCCACGCCCATAAAAAATTAGTTATCAGTTTTAGCTACTTGCACTTGACCGATTTGTCTGAAACTTTGCACACATATCGAGCTGTCATGACTAAAAAATTTTGTGATAAGAAAAGTGGGCGGGGCCACGCCCCTAAAAAAGTTTAAATTTTGAGGTACTTGCACTGGAGCGATTTTTCTGAAACTTTGCACACATATTAAGCTGTCATGACTTTATAATTTCGTGATTAAAAAGTGGGCGGGGCCACGCCCACAAAAAATTAGTTATCAGTTTTAGCTACTTTCACTGGACCGAATTTTCTGAAACTTTGCACACATATCGAGCTGCCATGCTTAAATAATTTCGTCATTAGAAAAGTGGGCAGTGCCACGCCCATAAAAAACAGGTATCATTTTGAGGTACTTGCACTGGACCGATTATACTGAAACTTTGCACACATATTGAGCTATTATGACTGTAGAGTAATATCGAACTAGAATATAAGTATGTATAAGTATAGGGTACTTATTATACCACCATACACCCATAGAATCTTGCTACTTTATTTTCACTCAATAATAATGTTTTTCACTCAATATTAACTCTATTGGAAATGTTGTAAAAACAAATTGTTTATATTATTATTATTATTATTATTATTACTGTTTAAGAATACCGTTATTTTTGTATATAAACACAAAAATTTTTAAATAAACAATCAATATTTTTCTAGCCTTAAAATTGGCTTTTTATTTTATTAAAGCATTTATCTGCTTAAAAATAAAACCAATCCTTGGCATATAAACCTGCCAGGAATTAAATTATAAGTGAGGGCCAGTGGCGTTCATCAGCGCCGGCAAATAAACAAATTAGGTGTTTTATTTTCCCTAAATTGTATATAAAAAACCCACGTACATTACATGGCGATTCTGCCAAATTCTGGCATTCAGAAAAACATTCCTGTAGAGGAATATATACCCGTGGGCACGGATAACTTTGCTCCGCAATACAAACCAGCTTTGGTTGAGGCAGGCCCCAAAAAGCTCACGATAGAGGAGTATAAAAAGAGGCAGCAGAAAAAACTTGAAGAGAAACTTACCGCAATACCAAAGATTGAGAGACCACGGCATAGAAGAGGTGGCAAATTGGTCCGGTTAAGGCGAAAAATTGCAGCATTAAAGGCAGTTGTTACCGCCGATACACCACCAACCTGGGAACAAGCTTCCAAAATTTGGCTGCAAATTGATGCGTTGGAAAAGGAGATGGACAACCACAGAAAAAACAAGTAATACAGCACTAATTTAATTTTTAAACAAATTTTAAATACTACATATATTTTATGCACATTTGTTATTATATATTAATTACTTATTAATTTTTTAAATAATACAAAAGGGAAAATTAAATAAAAATGAATTAACACTACATAAAATTGTATTTGTAAATAAGTAAGAAGAACAAAACAAAAAAAAAATGTTACCATATTGTCACTATATTAGTTGTAAAAATTAGGAGTGAATTTTAGTAAGTTATCGATAATCGATAAAAAAAAAATAAGAAAAGAAAGTGTTGCCATATCTGCAATTTACTTATTATAAAATATTAATGAATTAATAAAAAAAAATAGTATTAATTTAAAATATTGTTAGAATTAAGAGTAAATGGAAAGAATTAATGAATTTTACGTTGAATTAGAGAAGTTAGAGAAAAACATAAAAAAAAGTAGAGACAGAATTTACTCTTCGGAATATAAAGAGGAAAAATTAAAACGTTTAAAATTTATAGAAAACGAAGTAGATAGTATTTGTGAGGTCTTAAAAGAAGAAGAACAGTCGTTTCTATTGAAATTTAAAGAATTGTGCAAAAGATTGTCCTTTCTGATACAGAATTTAAATATAAAAGAGAGAAAAGAATTAGTAAAGGAAGGTAATATTTCTAAATCGATAAATATGGCACAATTTGATATAACGGTAGTAGGTAAAAACCTACAAGTGTTTAAAGGTTCATATGAGATGTTAGAAGATTTTATTACGCAGGCTGAGTTGTTGCATGATATGTTGAAAGTAGAGGACAGAGAGTTTTTCATTAAGTATGTTTATAACTTCAAGTTAACAGCAAATGTCCGTAGTATTGTAGGACGTGCTAATAGACCATCTACTTTTGCTGATTTGAGAAAAATATTAACTGAAGCATACCCGAATCCTAGAACTTTGCAACAAGTTTTATCAGAATTTGGAACTGCGAAACAGGGAAATTTGAGTATCTCTGCATTTAGAGAAAAAATTGTATTACTTTCAGAGCAATTAAGCGATTTTGAGATAAAGGCTTTAGAAAATCCTACACAGGAGGCGAAGGATGCAGTGTACAAGATGAGTGAGAGTATGGCTCTTAATGTTTTCATGAAAGGGGTTAATTTAGAATATCAAAATGTATTAATCGCATGTGGGCCTAAGACTTTTAGAGAAGCGGTGGAAAAATGTATAACCCTGGAAAGAAATATGAGGGAAAATAATAACAGTATTTTTAGAGTTGAAAGGCGTAGGTACGAGCAAAGTTATAGACCACAAGGAAATTTTGGAAATCGTAATTTTGAAAACCGAAATAGATTTTACAATAATAATCATATTAGTGATAATAGTTATAATGCCTATAATCATAATAGGTCATATAGTAATAATAATATGTATAGAAATAATACTACTAATGATAATAGTATGAACAGAAATAATAATAGAAATAATAATGTATATAGAAATAATAATAATAATAATGGCCACGGCAATAATAGAAATAATATGTTCAGGGCTGGTAATACCAGGAACATTGGTTCTAATAGGGGAAATAATCGAGGTAGTAGACAGGGAAACTAATGAGGCGGGATAACAACTTTTGTTATCCAAAGCCAAAATTATTTAGACTGTCTATGAGTACCACCATACACCCATAGAATTTTGCTACTTTATTTTCACTCAATAATAATGTTTTTCACTCAATATTAACTCTATTGGAAATGTTGTAAAAACAAATTGTTTATATTATTATTATTATTATTATTATTATTGTTTAAGAATACCGTTATTTTTGTATATAAACACAAAAATTTTTAAATAAACAATCAATATTTTTCTAGCCTTAAAATTGGCTTTTTATTTTATTAAAGCATTTATCTGCTTAAAAATAAAACCAATCCTTGGCATATAAACCTGCCAGGAATTAAATTATAAGTGAGGGCCAGTGGCGTTCATCAGCGCCGGCAAATAAACAAATTAGGTGTTTTATTTTCCCTTAATTGTATATAAAAAACCCACGTACATTACATGACTTTACAATTTCGTGAAAAGAAAAGTGGGCAGGGCCACGCCCATAAAAACAATTATAATTTTGAGGTACTTGCACTGGTCCGATTCTTCTGAAACTTTGCACACATATTGAGCTGTTATGACTTTACAATTTCGCGATTAAAAAAGTGGGCAATGCCACGCCCATAAAAAAAATTATAATATGTAGGTTTTTGCACTTGATATTCAATTAAAATTCAGAATGCATTTCAAATTCATTAAGGGGCGTAGCAACGCGCGCCGGGTTTGGCTAGTGCATAAATGAAAAACAATTTTCTCTCTTTTCTAATTTATTTATTTGAAATGTCAAACTTCATATATAAAAAAAATAAACAAAAAAATTCTCTCCGAACTGCAATTACCTGATGAATAAATATGCCTTGTTATAGACAAGATAAATTCACAGTTCGCACCGTTGACTGGGTACTTTAGTCATTACCCTGACCCATACAGTTAAGACTGTTAAAATAACCTAGAAAATTATAATCTATCTATCTATCTATCTATCTATCTATCTATCTATCTATCTATATATCTATCTATCTATCTATCTATCTATCTATCTATGTAGATAGATATATAGATAGATAGATAGATACATGGCTCACAGCTTATTTCGTGCAATTGCAAACCATAACTTTGAACGATTACAGCAAGAAAACTAAGCCCGAAATTAAAAAGAGTTGAATGCGCAATTTTTATAAAAACGATTTTTTACTTAAATTAAAACTTTTTATTCATGTTTTTATAAATTTGTGAACGTAAGCTAAAGAAAACTTAAAATATGTAAACAATTCGCATCACAGCTTATTTCGTGCACTGTCGGCAGTCTTAGTAGAACCTTATTAAGATACTGATTTAATATTTGGTGTGACCTCCTTTTTGCTTAATAACTTCTTTAAGACGATTTTCCATGGAAGCAACAAGTTTTCTAGTGGTGTCGCTGGAGATCTTGTTCCACTCTTCAACCAGCGCAGACTTCAAGTCATTGATGTTACTAATCTGTCTTTTGCGTATCGCCAAATCCAAAATTGCCCACAAATTTTCAATAACGTTTAAGTCTGGTGATTGAGGAGGAGGATTCATGAGGTGTGGGCAGTTCCATATTAACCAGGATTGTACAATACCCGACTTGTGTTTCGGGTCATTGTCCTGGTAGTACCGAAAACGATCGCGTATACCCAAAGCATCAGCACTTTGTAACAAATTGTCTTTTAATATATTCAAATACATATCTTTATTCATTGTTCCTTCAACAAAAACAATGTTTCCAACCCCAGAAGCAGCCATACAAGCCCAAACCATCACACTGCCACCACCATGCTTGACAGTTGGTTTTAAGTGCTTATTTTGAAGCTCTGTATTGGCTTTACGCCACACGTAATTTATACCATCCGAGCCAAATATATTAAATTTTGACTCGTCGGCAAAAATTACTTCCTCCCAGAATGTAACTGGCTTTGCCACGTGATCCTGAGCGAATTTAAGCCGACATTGGATATTCTTCTTCGAAATGAAAGGTTTTTTGCGAGCTACTCGGCCATGAAAGTCCTCTTCTCGCAGCACACGGCGTACTGTTTCGGCACAGCATTTTTTACCCATTTCATTTTCTATCGCCACCACCAATTTTGGTGCTGATATTTTTGGGTTCTCCTTTACTTTGCGAACTATTATTCTTTTATCAGCGTCAGTAAAAATTTTATTAGGGGCATTTCTGCCCTTATCTGCTACTCTATTCTCACGTACGTATCGCTGTATAATATATTGGACTGTACTGGCACTCAAATCTACCATTTCTGCTATTTTACGGTGACTTATTCCTTTTTTAAAATGCAATAAAACTAATTCTCGCTTTTCTAAACTTGTACGTGGGCCCATCTTTAAAAAAAACGTGTTACTCTTTCTTGATGCGTTTTAAATTAAATTATTTGTTCTTAAGTAACAAAAAGACGAACAAAAAAAATTAAAAAAAGTAACGGTACTGTGTGACGTAAGTATGTATTTGCATAGAATCGCAACTAAAACACACTGCACGAAATAAGCAGTGAGTTTTTTTCTCTCAGAAATGTTCTGTTTTTATCTTTGTAAATAGAAGATAGGGTTTTCAGAATTTTTTTGTTGCTCATTTTATTTAAAGAATACATAGCTAAAACTTTGCAAAAAAAAGTGTATTATCATCGTTAGTTTTAATTCCATACGGATGAAAAGTTTTGTTTTCCACCTGCACGAAATAAGCTGTGAGCCACTGTATCTATCTATATATATAAAAGTGAAACTCTGTGTGTGTGTTTGTGTGTGTGTGTGTGTTAGCTATAGACTCCGAAACTGTAAAACCGATCGGACTCAAACTTTGGCAAGTTGTTGTACACATACCAGGGAGTGTTTATGGGTGGAAAAAAGTGGGCGGGGCCACGCCCATACAAAATTAGTTATCATTTTAAGCTACTTGCACATGACCGATTTTTCTGAAACTTTGCACACCTATTGAGCTGTCATGACTATACAGTTTCGTAATTAGAAAAGTGGGCAGGGCCACGCCCATAAAAAAAGTTATAATTTTGAGGTACTTTTACTGGACTGATTTTTCTGATAATTTGCACACATATTGAGCTGTCATGACTATACAGTTTCGTGATTAGAAAAGTGGACAGGGAAACGCCCATTAAAAAAAGTTATAATTATTAGTTTTTTGCACTTGATATTCAATTCAAATTCAGAATGCATTTTCATTCATTAAGGGGCGTAGCAACGCGCGCCGGGCTTTTCAAGTATATATATAAGATTAAAACTCTGTGTGTGTGTGTTAGCTATAGCCTCCGAAACTGTAAAACCGATCGGACTCAAACTTTGGCAAGTTGTTGTACACATACCAGGGAGTGTTTATGGGTGGAAAAAAGTGGGCGGGGCCACGCCCATACAAAATTAGTTATCAGTTTTAGCTACTTGCACTCGACCGATTTTTCTGAAACTTGGCACACATATCGAACTATCATGACTAAATAATTTTGTGATAAGAAAAGTGGGCGGAGCCACGCCGCTAAAAAGTTTTAATTTTAAGGTACCTGCACTTGACCGATTTTTCTGAAACTTTGCACACATATCGAGCTGTTATGACTAATAATTTCGTGATAAGAAAAATGGGCGGGGCCACGCCCCTAAAAAAGTTTCAATTTTGAGGTACTTGCACTGGACCGATTTTTCTGAAACTTTGCACACATATTGAGCTGTTATGACCTTATAATTTTGTGATTAAAAAAGTGGGCAGGGCCACGCGCATTAAAAAAGTTATAATTTTGAGGTTCTTGCACTGGACCGATTTTTCTGAAACTTTGCACACATATCGATCTGTCACGACTTAATAATTACGTGGTTAGAAAAGTGGGCAGTGCCACGCCCATAAGAAGTAAGTTATCATTTTTAGCTACTTGCACTAGATCGATTCTTCTGAAACTTTGCACACACATATTAAACTGTCATGACTATATAATTTCGTGATTAGAAAAGTGGGCAGGGCCACGCCCATAAAAAAAAGGTTATAATTTTGAGGTACTTACACTAGACCGATTTTTCTAAAACCTTGCACAAACATTGAGCTGTCATGACTTTACAATTTCGTAATTAAAAAAGTAGTCAGTGCCACGCCCATAAAAAAAAGTTATTTTTACTTATCTACTTAAACTTCATCGATTTTTCTAAAACGTTGCACATATATTAAGTTGTCATGACTATACAATTTCTTGATTGGAAAAGTTGGCAGTGCCACGCCCATTAAAACAAAATTTTAATTTTTAGCTTTTTGAACTTGATATTCAATTTAAATTCAGAATGCATTTTTATTCATTAAGGGGCGTAGCAACGCGCGCCGGGCTTGTCTAGTAATAAATATAAGTAACTTTAATTTCATTTTACCCAAACTTAACAAAAAAGTTATTACGGATTCAACTTTAAACACTTAAGCAACTTGGTTAACTATTAGAAAAGAAAGCACTCACATATGTCTACTGTTCTGGTACAATACAAAAACGAACAATAGAAATTTACAATCTGATTCTTATTTAAGTAGAAGATTTATGTTGGTCAAGAAAATAAAAGGAAATGCACATACACACTTACGGTGCCTGTAAATTTGAATTTGTATGATAATAAAACCAGTGAACAAAAAACTATGGACAAACAAAATCTGTATATAAACAATTTTATAGCATATAAAATCAGTTAATAACAAAATGTTAATATACTTATATATAAGTACATATATTATTAAAGTAATTTTAAAAGTCATGCATCTTAAAAGAAAAATAGACCTAAAAACTTAAAATTCAAATATACTTTAATTAAAAGTCGTAAAAGTACCACATAAATTATTTTATTTATTATGCATAAATCGTCACCCAAACCGACGACCGCACTAACTAGCATATTAATAATTCAAGAGCTGAAGCAGAAAACGTTTGTTCAATCTAAAAATATAATGATAAATTTTAATTCGTCAGGCAAAAATAAATTGTAATTACAAAGTATATAAAATCAGTTTATAGAAACAAGCCGAGTAAGATTTATTTCTCATAGTAGTATGTCCCGCTTAAATGTTCTATTAATATCAGATAAAATACGATAGTGCCTTAACGCAGTAATCTACAGCATTGAAATTTTACAGATATTTTCTTTGGAGCAAGAAACATTAAGTTTCGATTAAAATTCCTAAATTTATTACAAACAAAATATATTTAAAAATTTTATTTACTTGACTCTTTAAAACTTGTAAAATGTAAATGTACGCTACTACTTTTGAAAATGTAACTTTTTCGTCAATGTTACTTAGATTATCAGAAACTGAAAATGTCACTACTACTTAACGCGTCACATATAAAGTTTTTCTTAAACTCATTTATTTTCTGGTGAATGAATCTTTTGATGAATATTAAGCTCTTACATTTATATTACTACCTTTGCACGCCTTCCTTATCACCAATCTGCTCTAAATATTGCATTTTCTTATCTTATATATTAATTGGTAAGTTCACGCAAAGAAAAACCAAGGTTACGACATGATCACGACGGTCATATTATTTTTTCTAAAACAATATTTGGTTGTCAAAAACAAGTAAAAGTTATTTTTGTTTCATTTCATCATATATTTTGTCACGATAATCAAGCATTTGTTTGAATTGTATCATTTAATGACTACTTTTCATAAAAATTTTAAAATGGTTCTCATTTAAAAATAGTATGATTTAAAAAAACATTGCGACAACAATAACATTATATTCAAAAGCATTAAAAATTACAAATAATCATTTAATAATAAGTGAAACAAGAGTATGATAACAAAATAATCAAGCTATGATTTTTTTTTAATAATAATTTGATTTCAATTGTTCTTCTTCTTGCTGAATAAATTTTTATTATTTTAAAAGTTTGAGATGTCGAAAAAAGGAACAAAAATTTTGAAAAATTAAAGAAAATTTAAAAATAAACGAGAAAATGTAAAAGAATATTGGTAAAACAATTGCAATTAAATTGGTGAGTACAATCAATATGTGTATGTTACAGCAAAAGACAGTAATTTGCCGTAAAAAAGCAGAGATTGTCGATTTCAATTGTAGTCATATATATGATTATTGAATGATGCTTAAATTAAACATAATAATGATAACTGGTAACCATTATTATTTTAAACATAATCATACAATTCAATCATAGTATGTTGCTCTTCGATTATGGTTACCACAACCATATTGTTTCTTTGCGTGTTGAATTTTTTGTTACGCAGCTTATGCTTAAATTGTAAAACCGATTTTAATAAAAACAAGTAAGAGTTCTGAATTTGGCCTTGCTGAATCTGATAATACCCTTCATAATCAACTTCATCTATTAGTTCAGATTTCATGTTATACGCTTTTTATACCCTTCACACAGTGAAAAAGGGTATATATAGGGTTGTCATTCCGTGTGAAATTTCCACAATTTTCATTTCCGACCCCATAAAGTATATAGGGGAGTAGAATAGGGGAGTCGATTAAGCTCTGTCAGTCTGTCAGTCTGTCCGTCTGACCGTCTGTCCGTGTGTATGTTGAAATCAACTTTTTGAAGCCCCCCGACATAGGTTGGACCCGGGTAAGGTATTAAAATATCAGAAATATTCGGGAGTAGATCGTTATTGAAAATCAGAAACAGCGGTACATAAACAACTGAGATATGAGCAAAAACCCACGACCACCTCGATTTTTTTTCACAAAAACAACATTACAACAACAACATACATACATACAAACGTGTATACTGGTTAGAGAAAACGTGGCATCGAATCCCAGCTGAGCCAAAAAAAATTTATTTTAAATTTTTTTTTAAATTTTTTTTTTTTTAATTTTTTAAAAAAATTTTTTTTTAATTTTTTAAAAAATTTTTTTTTTTGTTTTTTTGTTTTTTTTACATACATACGTGAATTTTTAATTTTACAATGGGACGTTTTTATATATGTATGTTTTTATATGTATGTACGTATATCATATGGGATGAATGGTGACACAAACCACTGTTATTGCATGACTACACGTTGTGAAGGGTATATAAGATTTGGCACGGCCGAATATAGCGCTCTTACTTGTTTCTATATTATTTCGAACGAGATTTTTAATTTTGATATTTTACATGGTTTACTGTATTCTACTAGTCCAGCTCTGTTACTTGATACCCATATGGTATTAAAAATTTCCGCCATATTGTTTTAGACGCCATCTTGGATTTTAACTTTTTCTTGTTTTGCTGTATTATACTGGGAAAGATCTTTCGTTTAATACCAATATAGAAGAGGTTAAAGTGCGAAAATGTTTAATTACTACATTTGACTCATATATAAATGAATTAAAAGCCATTTTGGAACGCTGGTCATTTTGGATATTAAAATTTTTTTATGTCCCTTATTCTGAAAGTCTCTTTCTGTTTCCAGAAATCGAGAAAAATCGATTTCCTTTTGTAAATTTCAAGAAAAACTCCGTAATTTTAATATTGTGCTTATATCTTAGTTAGTTTCAAACCGATTTGTCAGTTTTTCTCGATAATAATTTTCATGGCTACGGGTTTTGTTCTGCTATCTTTAGCATGCCCTAATTTGATATATATAAAAAAATCATTTATGTATTTTTAAAAATTATTTTTGCCTCTTACTTTGTGGGTAAGTAACCGATTTTTCCGAAATTTTGTAAGAATATCCCTACAGTCATATCGTACCTATAAATAGTAGCAAATATTTTCACAAATTAACCTGGACTAAAAAGTGTTTTGCGGTAAATATGTGACAAAATCTAGAAACAGTTGTGTATATTTGCTTATAAATAACCCCTAATCATAAGCTTTCAGAAAATATACTTTATGTGATCGGAAATTAATGTTATAGAAAGAACAAATGGAATGAAAAAGTTATTTATATCCTTGGTACTACAGGTAAAATTTATGAACATACCATTTGCAAGGAATTTTCCTGCAGATGTCCACAATCTTAATCTTTTTAAAGGCATACAAAAACCATATATGTGTTTTGTTACATATACTGTCGTCGATTTAATTATGGTATGTAGGTTTTCAGCTGCCTTTTAAACAGGCAGTTGTATGTATAATTGTTATGGAATTTTGCAATACAAATATCACAAAAATCATACTTAATAATCACCTTAAAATTTTTTAAAACTTTTCGCACAATATGAGTAGCGGTTGGAAATATTTTAGTGTAGGTATTCGTTTATTTCTTAACCAAGTCTTATTAAAATACAACAGCGCGAAATTCTGTTTCGGAATAAAAAAATTATCTATAATTACAAAAAAATAAATAATTGCCAATACGGTTTAACAGCAAATAATACCTGTCATTATTAAAATTTATTAAAAATTTACAAACAGTAAAAGGTATAATAACCTAAATTTGGAACCTTTAATATCGAAAATTATATATGGCACTAATAAACAAAATCAAGGTGAATTGGAAATTTGCTCACAATTACTTTAATTTATGTACCACATCAATCAATGGTTCAGATTTTTATTTTAGCAGACAACTAGGTCATGCAAAACTTGTCATGTTATTTATGAGTAAAAACATGTTATACATAAGTAGTCAGGTCAATAGTTAAATTTTTTTACACGATAACTAATTTCAAATTTTTAAATTTTAGAGGACAGCAAAAGAACAAATAAAAAAATAATTAACTTGAACTTAATGTATTTTGTTGTGATATCTCTTATTCTTTACTTAGTAGAAAGATACTTAAAATCAATTTTAAAATTTTTCAGGAAAGCACAAAAATAATTATTCGTTAAAAAGCTACTAAATATAACGTGATATCTTGTAAAACGTTTAACATAGGTCGCTGATTCAGATTCAGATTTATAAAACTGAAAACAACCTAAGTTGTTTTGTGAAAAATCCATAGATATTAATTGTTTAGCTTAAATATATTATATGTTTAATTCATTTGTTTTCTAATTTTAACCTCATTCAATTCAAACTCTTTTAAGTCTCTCTATTTATTTTGACCTCGCTAAATTGAAATCTTTTTATTTAAAAAACATTTCTAGTCCGTAAAAAGTAGTCGGTCCTTTTGAATACAAATAATTAGGATTATAACGTATTTTTATTTAATTTTTTTTTGGATTTCTTTTATGTATTTTTTCTAAATATATTTATTTTTATTTTAACAACAATACAATTACTAATTAATAATATAATTCTTTTTGTTCTATTGTAATACACCAAAGCTTCTTGCGGGTACCGAGTAACCTCCAGACTGACAAACCAGCGCACTACAGACTGCTTTACCGAGGCACCTATCTACAAAGGTATTAAGAATGGCTTGCAATAAATATAAATCGTTTGTAATTTATATCTTTCTGTACTTTTTCTCTATGTGAACACTAACTCTGCCAAATTTGACACCCTTCTGTTAACAAAATATATATAAAAAGGAACCAAAAAATCTTTACATATTTAGTAGTTGAAAAATATATCATAAAATTTTTGATATCTTCTGACTGTCATCCAGAAGTTACGAACTTGACACACCTTTGAAGACTGACAATAAGTTGTTTTTAAAATGCTTGTGTTATATGTGTATTAGGGCGACAATGAAATATATGGGAAAATTTTTGTTCCAGAATTTTAAACAAAACTGTAAAGATTCTTTTGCCACTTGGTCTAAAACTTACTTGTTGAAAATTTGAGCCAAATCGGATAACTCTATCCCGTGCACCTTTGAGGTCAAAATTCAAATTTTGGGAAATATAGTGTTTTCGCCTATATTGGAGCTAAAAAAATAGGTTTTCGATATGAATTATACCAAAATCCAATGGGATTAATGTGCCACATAGTGTTGAACTTGCATGCTGAAAATATTACCCGAATCGGGTAACTCTATGCCGTGCACCTTTGAGGTCAAAGTTTAAATTTTGGGAAATTCTGTATATTTAACTATAATTGATATAAAAATATCGTTTTTTTTTAAGTACATTCATTTAAATTGTACACAAACTGGATGTTTTAGATATTTTTAAAAGTATTCTGAAATATTATGAGTAAATTTAACCCTTTTTTGCTACGGGGGTCAAAACTACACATTTGCTTAAATTAGCTATTAATCCAATATTTAAAAAAAGTGTAAAATATTATTTCTAAAAACGAAAAACTGAAATTTTAAAACCAATATTTAAAAATATATATTGATGTGAATGTTTTTCGTATAGACGCAAAAGCAGTATATTTTAATTGGAATAAAAATATGTTTTTAATATAAAAAGTAAGGCAACTTGAATGGTCTTTTTCGGTAAGTTTGATTAAATGTAATAATTTTTTAAATTATTTAAATTCGCATGCTTCGTATATTGTTGTCGATAGTTTTAAACAACCTAAAAAGAAACACAATAATTATATAAATGTAAATTGGTTAAATTTATATATAACTTACTTTGAATAAATATTGTCGCTGCTGTTCATCTTTTGTGATCTTCTCATGATAATCTTCAACAAGCTGAATACCTCGTTCGGCGCAGTCATTAACAACCTTTAGTTTTTGAATAATTAATTTTCCTTTTCTATAATCTTCACATTCTTTCCAGCTACTTGGGTCTTTTTGTAAAAAATCCATTGAAATTTGGAATCTCTTCAAAACAGTTTTTGTATTTTTGGATACAAGTTCAATCAAAATTGATGAATTATCTTTAGCGAAGAAAGTATTAAGATTTTTTTTTTTAATTTAAAACCTTTTTTAAAATTTTTTCTTCCTCAAGGTTTTCTTCTTCCATAAAAGTCAAAATTTTTTTAGCCATTTTGTTTTTTGTTTCAAAGTCTATTCTATCATCGAATAAACTGAATGCTACGCATTCTTCATTAAGGTAATATAGATGATTAATAAACTTTGTTATGACTCTATCAGCAATTTGTGCATTTATTATACCCTTCACACAGTGAAAAAGGGTATATATAGGTTTGTCATTCCGTGTGAAATTTCTACAATTTTCATTTCCGACCCCATAAAGTATATATTTTCTGAAAGCTTATGAATAGAGGAGTCGATTAAGCCCTGACCGTCTGTCCGTCTGTCCGTCTGACCGTCTGTCCGTGTGTATGTTGAAATCAATTTTTTGAAGCCCCCCGACATAGGTTGGACCCGGGTAAGGTATTAAAATATCAGAAATATTCGGGAGTAGATCGGTATTGAAAATCAGAAACATCGGTACATAAACAACTGAGATATGAGCAAAAACCCACGACCACCTCGATTTTCTTTTCATAAAAACAACATTACAACAACAACATACATACATACAAACGTGTATACTGGTTAGAGAAAACGTGGCATCGAATCCCAGCTGAGGCAAAAAAATTTTTTTTTAAATTTTTTTAAATTTTTTTTTTTAAATTTTTTTTTTATTTTTTTTTTATTTTTTATTTAATATATTATATATATTTTTATTATTTTTTTTTATTTTTTTTTTTTAATTTTTTTTTTATTTTTTTTTTTGTTTTATATGTATTATATATGTATATAATAACTTTTTTTTTTTAATTTTTTTTTTAAATTTATTTTTTTTTAATTTTTTTTTTATTTTTTATTTTTTTTTTGTTTTTTTTTTCATACATACGTGAATTTACTGTTATTGCATGACTACACGTTGTGAAGGGTATATAAGATTCGGCACGGCCGAATATAGCGCTCTTACTTGTTTTTTTATAATCTTCTAAATTTCTCAAAAATAATACGTTGTTTAAGGGAGCTTGCTTCGCTTTATCTGAATTGAACCAGAAAAATACATAGCACTTTATAACAACTAGACCATTTATTTCCAATTCTGTGATTTCTGGGAATTGATTGCGAAACATCAATATCTCAAGGCAATATATTCCCTTAGCCATCCATCTAGCTAAATGAAGAGCACCGGGTGTAAAAAATTTTATGCTACTAGGAGGACTTCCACCCAGAAATATGATAATCAATTCCAGGAACTCTTTGTAGTCATTTCGTGGAAAGTCCTCTTTAACTTTTATATTTGCAAAATCTAAAATTTTAGCGCAATCATCACCTACTATTTCTTTTATTCGAGGTACTGCTAATCCCGTCATATACTCATCCTCTTTTACGTTCGACCATTGTTTTTGATTTTTTTAAATAAGCTGACTTCTGGCCATTCAAAGAACAAATTTTTGTTTCATTAAAAACAGCTGCTAAAATTATTTCAAACACATGGTGTCTGCATCCTAGGAACAAAATGTCTCTACGTATTTTTTTTTTTCTAATATATTGCAGCCCCTTTTAAATTTGCCAGTTTTTGAGGCGGTTGTGTCAAAGACAAATGCCTCGATTCTATCTAACAAAATACTTCAAATGGGTAGTTTTGACCCTAGTAGCTAAAAAGGGTTAATATTTCTATTAAAAATATTTTTCGTTTTTCAGGATTAGTATATCACCTTTTTAAATGTTGTATTTTAAGCTAAGAAATTTGGTCGTAGCAAAAAAGGGTTAAATTTATTCATAATATTTCAGAATACTTTTAGAAATATCTAAAACATCCAGTTTGTGTACAATTTAAATGAATGTACTTAAAAAAACGATATTTTTATATCAATTATAGTTAAATATACAGAATTTCCCAAAATTTGAACTTTGACCTCAAAGGTGCACGGCATAGAGTTACCCGATTCGGCTAATATTTTCAGCATGCAAGTTCAACACTATGTGGCACATTAATCCTGTTGGATTTTGGCATAATTCATATCGAAAAGCTATTTTTTAGCTCCAATATAGGCGAATACACTATATTTCCCAAAAATTGAACTTTGACCTCAACGGTGCACGGGATAGAGTTATCCGATTTGGCTCAAATTTTCAGCAAGTAAGTTTTAGACCAAGTGGCAAAAGAATCTTCACATTTATCATCAAAAATCCAAAGTTGATATTTCATTGTCACCCTAATGTGTATGTACACACTACATATTATTATGTGTCTAAATATTTAACTGAAAATATACTTTCTCATGAACATAAATAGCTGATGGAGCATTTTACAGCTTTGACCAGTAAATCGGAGAAGTAGAAATAAAGTTTGTATATCTTTGTATTGTTGTGGGATTTTATTGCAAGGATGTAGTGTATAATTCATAAATTAAATAAATGAGGTTAATATGGTTGACAAATTATAGAGATTCTTGTTTATGCTTAATATTTTTATTGTTATACGTACATTGTTTGTACATTAGACCTATTCGCTTTGTTAAAAGATAAAAGATTTTGTTTATTCTGTAAAATAACAAAACGTTAAGAAAATGTTTCATTAGTCAGTCAGTCAAGATTTTTTCTGCAAGTCAGTCAAGATTAAATAAACTACGAATGTGTTTCAGTTATATTTTTCTTTTAAGAAGAAATACTGTTTATAATGCTTAAGGAGGTGGACAATGTGCTGCAAATTTAATAAGGTTTGAAAATAAAATCAAGTTGTTCAAATGTCGTTTAAGTTTTTTAAATATTTAAAGATAAATATATATGTATACGAGTTCTTAACAACTTTCCATGATATAAGATCTGCCAGATATTTAATCAATGTTAAAGAAGTTACATTTTCTCAACTTAAAGCCACCTTAATACAAATGGATCAAAGAACCAAAATTTTTTTTTTTTTTGATTCAGATACAAGATTTTTTTTTATACCCGCCACCAAAAAAATGGTGGGGGTATATTCATTTTGTCATTCCGTTTGTAACACATCGAAATATCCATTTTAGACCCCATAAAGTATATATATTCTGAATCAGGGTTTGATTTGATGACGATCTAGCTATGTCCGTCCGTCTGTCCGTCTGTCCGTCTGTTGAAAGCACGATAGAGGTCGCACCGAAAAAGCTAGGGGGCTCAAATTTTGCCAGAATCTTTCTTATAGATAAGGTTTGTTTGGTATAGAAAATGGGCTAAATCGGAATATTAGGAAGAGAGTTATAGCTCGAAAAGCAAGAGTAGGTCGAAAAAACCGTGTCCCTCGAACATCGAATAAAATGGAATTGTGTCCAAACGCATTAACGTAGACTCATGAAACTTCGAAAATATATTTCCTGAGTAAAAGCAATATTTTCCCCCTAAATTATCTAAATCTATGCATTAGGAGAGGAGTTATCGATCAAAATGTACGAAAATTTATACCGCACAGTGTATTTTTCGGTATATTTAAAAACAAAAACGTCATAAAAGCAACAAAATTAGATGTACGACTCTAAAATTTTGCACACTTTGCTTTTTGGTGAGCCGCTTTTTTGTAACGGAAAATCAATGTGCCACGCCCACTTTTACGCCCACCTCCCATATAACGTTTTACCTAAAATTCATATAATTTCTCTATTAATAAAGATTTTGGAATAATTAAGGGCTATATTGAAACACCTAAGCTGTACTCATTCGCAAAAATAACTTTGACACGCCTACTATAACGCCCACTTTTCACGTTATCTTCCGTTAATGAAATTTAAAAGCTTATAAAACCGCCAAAATTAGAGGTATGATGATAAAATTTGCTACGTATATCCCCCTAGGCAATGTCATTACTGTGGTAGAAAATTAAGTTGCCACGCCCACTTTTACGCCCACCTCTCATATAACGTTTTACCTAAAATTCATATAATTTCTCTACTACTAATGACTTTGGAATAATAAAGGGTTATATTGAAACACCTAAGTTGTACTCATTCGCAAAAATAACTTTGACACGCCTACTATAACGCCCACTTTTCACGTAATCTACCGTTAATGAAATTTAGAAGCTCATAAAACCGCCAAAATTAGAGGTATAATGATCAAATGTGCTACGTTTTTCCTTCTAATCAATGTTATTGTTGTGCCAAAAGTTTAGGTGACACGCCCACTTTAACGCCTACCTCCCGTATAACGGTTTATCTTAAATTCATGTAATTTCTCTATTTACAAAGTTTTTGGGAAAATAAAGGACTATATTGAAATATTTAACTTTAATTTGTTAACAGAAACTTTATTGACACGCCTACTTTACGCCCACTTTCATTGAAAAACTACATTTATAAAAGCATTTCAGTAGCATATCGAAGTTATAAAGGGTGGTTAAATTTTAAGGACCGATGTTGACAAATTATTTAGGATATTATTAGTATTTCTTTTTGCAATTATAATATTTGTATGGTTCAATTATGTATTTAACAAAATATCGGCCAATTGGCCCCCCATCATTGGCGCCACTCCTCTATCCGATGCTCCAAATTTTCAATGACAATGTTGATGCTCAATTGTTGGGCATGATGATTAGGCGAGGTTGACTGCTATTTTGCCACACTATCGCAAAAACCAGCAGTGGTTCCCATTCAACGAACTAAGAAGGCATTCACAGACTTTCTAACATTTTATACAGACCTGTTTTGCAGAAATTTAAATATTTTTTACCAATCTCCCGATTGTGGACGAATTTAAACGATTATGTTGATCAAAACAATTACGAAGTGCACAAAATGCATTTTGATTTGAACGCCCATTTTTATAAAAAACCTGAATAACTTTAAAGCGTTGCTCATTTGCGTGATACATATTTTATTATAAAGAGATTATTCCATAGCGATTAACAAAATAATAAATATTGTGCTTTAAATGTACACAAAATTGGTGGTGGGTATAAAAGATTCGGCACAGCCGAATATAGTGCTCTTACTTGTTAATATTTAAAGTTCTCCTCTCGTGTTTTGGCGAAGATTTTAATTTGATAAAATTTAAATTTTTAAATGTAATTGCAATGTTTATTAGATTCTAATACTGGCTTCTAAATTTATTTGACTTTTTTAAGTTGTTTGAATAATGAAGAAATTAAATTTAATTTGTGATAATGAATTCACTGAAAGAGTAGGTTCTTACCGGCACTAGCCGAGTGGAATGCATTTTCGAAACTAATTATGGTATCACCATCAGCACAATTTGATTGGTATTTGAGTGTTGTCTGTAAATATCATCTCATTTACTCACAAACTGTTAGGAGTAATAAGAATTAATAAATTTCTAAATGTAGAAATATAAGGAATCACGCTAATAACCTAAACATGAACATACACACACGTATGCATATATTTGGATTTATATATGTGTATCCTGTTAGTATATGACTTATGATGGGCCAACGTAATAGAACGGAAATGCAAAGAAATTTATCACAGACATATAATCGCATAAAAGTAAATAATTAGATTTTCATAAAAGATCACAAATTATTCTAATATATGTTTGTAGAACACAAAAATTTTTCTTTGTTATTAAAGAATAATTTTAATTACAATTTATTTAGAGCATGAAATATCATAATTAATTCAAAAATGATTTTATGAAATTCATGTTTAATTTTAAAAGAAAATAATGTTTAATAAATTCAAATGGTTGAGGGCAAATAGGCATGAAAATTAAATTAACTTCTAATATGTACAAAATGCAAAATAGGTTAAACTAATGCTGTGCCGAATCTTATATGTCCTTCGCCAATATCATAATACGAAATATCTAATCCTATTAAGAAATTTTCTAAAGTAATAGAATATTATATTATTCCATTGGGAATTACTTTTATCAAAGAAATCAAAAAATAATCTGATATCAAACAAATTCTTTTTATTCTTTTAAGCATTTTTTAATACACTAATATTTTAATTTATTTAGGCTTGTGTTTCCTTTTTTAAATGTTCCGTTTTTTTATAAAGAAATTTAGATGTCCTTTATTATATGAAAAACTATTTTTCTGTCAATACCAGTTGTAATCTAGTAGTCAAGCCCTATTATTTAATACCCATAATGATAAGGTTAAAAAAATTTTTGCCATTTTGTTTCAGACGCCATCTTGGATTTTAACTTTTTCAGTATTTAATGTATTCCACAAGCTAAAAAATATAGATTTTCGTTTGTAATTTTTTTAAAAACACTAAAGCACTTGTATTTTTATTTATATATATTTTTTAGTTTTAAATCGATTTGTCTGTATTCTTCGGAAATAACATTCATGTCTACGGCTTGTATTCTGGTGTTTTTCACATGTTAAAAAAATAACTAGGAGCTTCAGTTTAATAAAAAATTAGGTGTATATTTAAAAATTATTTTTTTTTTTCCTATAAATTGTCGGTTAGTACCCGATTTATCCAAAATTTTGTAAGAAAACCTTTAGTGGTACATCATATCTATTTAAAATAGCAAATGCCTCTAAAAATTAACCTGGGTCTGAAAAATTTAGATTTTTGTTGTAAAAAATGGTAAAAAAAACAGAAGTTTGTTTTTTTTCATATCTCAGGCAGTTATAGGGCGATCATGTTTGGTGGTGTTCCCTTACCTTTTTTAAAAGATTGACACCACACGAAGGCCTAAGTAATAAGTGGGGGCTTCTAGAAGTTAACTTCAACCAACACATGGACAGACGGATAGATGGACAAACAAATACGGCTCAATCGACTCCTAAACATAAGTTTTCCGAAAATATATACTTTTTTGGGTCGGAAATCAATATTGTAGAAATTACAAAACATTGAACATTAGCAGAACCCGGACCACTTCGTTGGCCCCAACTAAGTTTTTGTACTGTATTAATTAGCAGATAGATCATAATATTATCTATCGCAATATGTATGCAACAAGTATTTTAATCGTGTTACGATGTCGCCTTCTCTTCTCCGATCGTTGCCTTTTTTTCATTTGGAAATTTTTATAAAAAGTAGCTCGCACTTTTTGGTATGACAGGGCCCCACGCCCTCAGCTCTGATACAATGGATTTTTCTGCAGATAAATATATTTTCTTTGTATGGGAGATACCACTCGCCCTAATCATATCCTATTTAATTATTAGAATAAATTGTACAATCTATATGAAAAGGTCTAAATCTTATCGTAACGATTTTTGGTTGGAATAAGACAAATAAGATAAAATAAATACAAAGTGTTAAAATTAAAGATGTAAAAGTTTTTTTATAAATATTATAAAATGTATTTTCTATGTATTGCGGGTGCCATGCACATTGTTTCTTCTAGCTTATTTTAAGCTCAACTATGCAAGTTATTATAATACTTGACATTAATTTGGTAAACTTTAGGTGTTACAGTACTTTGTAGATTTGGCAAAAACTGAAGATTATTCCTGGGAGGTTGGTGTCTCGCCCACAAAAAATTTAAAAAAGTTTTTGTAAAATTCTGATTTAAGATAAATTAAAAATGCGGACGTAAAAATGGGGGTTGTTAATTTTCATTTTCGTAAAAACCTAAGTTAATTTATGAAAATAGCTGCGAAATCGATGTATCCATTCTTAAGTAATGCTACTAGCAACAAACAATAATTAATTTTTATTAATGTGATAAAGCTTTTCGTTTTCAAGAATTTTTTTAAAAATTCATAAAAAAATTAAATCACGTAAAGTAATATCCGTAACATACTTGTTCATACGTTTTTGTTATATTTATTAATAAATATAATAAATTAAGTACACGTAAGTGATTTTTTGTAAATAATTGAAATATTTTCTGAAATATTGGTTAAAATATTGCAATAAAAAGAGGAATATTACAAGCAAAACAAAAAAACATCATAAGTGCCTTTATGGAATACTTTGCGGTTCTTTTAGTCGTTGCTCCTACTCTCTTGTTTGTTAGTTTAATTAACGTGAACGTCGAGAAGGTTGTGTAAAAGTTTACATCATGAAATTTCGATTGTTATTGCTGTGGCTGCCATAGTTTTCTCAAACACTTGATCTATTTTTGAGTACGGTAAATAATTTTAACCTCTATTACCAGAGGGCTTAAATTAACAATACATAAACGAAAACATTCGCACCTTCTCGAATTCATGCGCCAATTATTTTATACATATGTAAACGTATGTAAATGCTCGCACACCTAAACAAACAAAAACTTCATAATTTTATTAACGAGTTTTATAAGAAGTTTAATATTACAAGCAAAATATGAAAATAGAGAAAAATGTAAAATAAAATAAAAAAACAAAATATAATAAAATTAAAACCAATGAACCAAATTGATGTCGAAGACCGGCCATACCACCAAACGAGAACTTACAAAAAGGATTTGTTTACTCGGCAGCATCGAAAACCATGTGCCCTTTAATTAAGGAAGTTCATTTTATTTGAATTCTTGTGCTCCTTATGGGTTCAATTAGAACATATGTAAAACTATATTTATTAAAATTTTTAGTTTTTTATACCATTCACACGACAGTGTAAAAGGGTATTTGTACATAGGTTTATCATTCCGTGTGAAATTTCTCCAATATTAATTTGCAACCACATAAAGTATATATTTTCTGAAAGCTTATGAATAAGAAAGTCGACTTAGCATCATCCGCTTGTCCATCTGTCCGTATGCATTCTGAAATCAACTTTTTTATACCACTTGACATTACCAATACCCGTACTTAAATATCACAAATTGTTGGGAGAAGATTTATGCTGGAAATCAGCCTAATCGCCCCAATAACTATCAGAGCTATGAGCATATAAACACTTATTTTTATCAAAAAACTTCAAATTTTCCAGCATTAGAATAATTTATGGACATAGTTGTTACTATTTGTAATTTAATATGCCTCTGGAGATACTCATGAAAATTGTTAGGCAAATTGGTCACTAATCGGCAAAGTTATAGGCAAAATTATTTAAAACAAATATATTTTTTTAAATATATCAAAAAAAAATCTAAACAATTTTAAACAGATAGAAAATGGCGGGTCGAATATTTTTAACCCCAACAATATGGGTATCAAACTATGTAAAAATTCAAAATCAAAGATGGCGTCAGAGAAAATAAAGAAAATATGTACATGACGGTGAACGGTATAATCAAATTCGGCATGGACAAATATAGCGCTATTACTTGTTTTTTAAAAAAATTTAATTTTTGGAAGATATATATTAAAATATGCTTTCACTACTTAATCTGAGTTTAATTAAAAAAATGATTTTTATTTAAAAAATGTTTCTTATAAAATAAATATATAAATAATAATAGATTATGACGAAAATAACCTTAACCTTTATGTCAACAGCAGAAAAATTATACATATGTACGTACGTCAACAGCAGCAGGTGGTTTTTTATGTATTCATTTTTAGAAATAGACGAGTTTTATCAAACACAAGTTATATTTGTAAGTTTTGCAGTCGTGCTTCACCATAATTTGACATAAGTGAATAAGATAATTATGAGAGATAACCAAAAAGTAAGATAAAACTGAATAAGAATGGCAGAATGGCTAACTCCACGACAAATTAGTGCTCTAGGTTATGACGAACAACAAGAATACATTCGTCAGAGATTAGAAGATTTAGTCAGAGATTTTTAGATTTTGCCGTTAGTTAAAGGCAGGATTTTGTCGGACCGATAAATGGCTTTGCCTTATAAAGTCTTAATTAATTAATTTTTTTTTGTCTATTAAATATGATTAATATTAATAATAATTACAATAAAAAATTGAATTTGTGATAAGGCAAAGATATTTATTAGGCACACAAAAGCCTACCTTTAACTAAAGGCAAGTTGTAATAATGGCCCTTACAAAAAGCAAACAGTTATGATGAGACATTAATATCTCAAGGAAGCATTAACGATGACGAAGCTGATATAATCCTAGATCACTTCGATATAGAAGAATTCCAATTACCAGAATATAACATGCACAACGAAACGGAAGAGAAATAAAGAACTTCAAGTATTGTGTGAACATGGAGGAAATTATACGGACAAAAAAGGAACAATTAGGTTGCTACACCACTCCTAGATTTTGTACCCACAATATAATAAGGTCTGCAAATTATAGACCAGTGTGAAGAACACAAGTCTAGTGAAATGTGCGACATCGTTATTCGCAAAAAAAAAAAAAAACAGAAAAGCAAACCAATGCCATGAAGTTGAAAAGCCAACAAGAGAACATCGCATATGGATAGCCATAACACAAAGCATATTTGGGTCTTTTTTTGATTAGTGGCGTGACACATTCTGGTTACGTTCATACCAAAAATTTATTAAAAACACCCTCACATCCTTTATTTCGCACTGCCATTAGTGTAGGACGATTTTTAAAAATAAGTCGCTTTACACATTCTGACAACGAAAACACACGACAACAACGTAAACAAGTCGACAAACGTGCAGTAATCACATACATATTTTTAATGCTAAACGATCATCATCATCAACTATGGAGCCACCGTCACTGCTGATGAACAATTGTATCCTTTCCGTGGTTGTACTGTTTTCACAATATATACCCAGAGTTAAAGGCTTCAACAAGCTGGCGTACGATTTCATTTCACAAGCTCAGCGAACAACTGACGAAACCTGTAGTAGAAATAAGAACATATAATACCCGAATAACTAGAATATTCTCTACAAGCAATACGATCGAAGCTAAAAAAAAGGTCCTTTTGGTAATGGATGCTGTGAAGGCTTGTGTACTATGCAAAACAGCTGTATATGCAGAACATTATATTTACTTGCCGCAAAATAATTGTTCCTTATTATGACTTTATTCAATATTTTTCTGAAAACATTACCTTTTTAATAAAATTTATTTTTTAATTTCATAAAGAACTAATGCAATATAAGAACATTTTCATGTGTTCTCCTATACATACCCGGGTATACAGCAGTTGACGTAAGAGGTATAAATTGAAAAGTGGCCATAACTCCGGCCCAAGTTATCCGATTCTGAAATTTCAGATCGATGTGATTACTACTTTCTTAGATATAGAGGTTTTAAAACGCAAAACATACGCGGGTATGTTGCTGTTGACATAAGGGTTAAGGAACATTACGGTCGAAATTTTACACTATCGTTCGAGTTGTTTGTGGTTTTAGTAAAGAGAATATCTAAAGAATTATAATATATTGATCATATTGGAATGTTGTATGTCTCCTTATAAAATGATTTGCAATAAATATTTTTTTAACAACAGCAGAAATAATTCTTTCTTTTTACTAACACACTAACTAGCCCCGACTTTATTAAAATTATTGTTCTATGTTACATATGAAAAGATCAGATCCATATGTTGTCTTGACCACTCGTTAATATGTGTAAATGAATGTAGAAAACTTATAGACACTATCATATGAGAATAAAGAATAACGGACGCAAGTATAATAAACATTACAAACAGAACGACAGATCTTAATACCTCACTGAAGTGCATGAAAAAATTCATATTCTAACAATTATATTAATACAAATACAATATACGACAGAAAAAACACTCTTCTACTGATTCAATAAACATAACCAAAACTATAGATTTGTGTTGCATATATTTTCAGCAAAAAATTTTAAAGTCTGGCAGAGATTAAAATTTTTTAATTTTTACGTACTGCGGCCACTAATCTTTAATTTTTTTTAGAATTTTGTTCAACATATAAAAGTGAAACTCTGTGTGTGTGTGTGTGACCTATAGATTCCGAAACTGTAAAACCGATCGGACTCAAACTTTGGCAAGTTGTTGTACACATTCCAAGGATTGTTTATGGGTGGAAAAAAGTGGGCGGGGCTACGCCCATAAAAAATTTGTTATCATTTTTAGCTACTTGCACTTGACCGATATTTCTGAAACTTTGCACTCATATTGAGCTGTCATGGCTATATAATTTCGTGATTAGAAAAGTGGGCGGGGCCACGCCCATAAAAAAGTTTTAATTTATAGGTACTTGCACTTCACCCATTTTTCTGAAACTTTGCACACATATTGAGTTGACATGAGTATACAATTTTTTGATTAGAAAAGTGGGCAGTGTCACGCCCATAAAAAAAATTATCATTTTCAGCTACTTAAGCTTCACCGATTTTTCTAAAACTTTGCACACATATTGAGTTGTCGTGGCTATACAATTTCTTGATCAGAAAAGTGGGCAGTGTCACGCCCATAAAAAAAGTTATAATTTTTAGCTTTTTGCACTTGATATTCAATTTAAATTCAGAATGCATTTTTGTTCATTACTAGGCGTAGCAACGCGCGCCGGGCCTGGCTTGTTGTATAAAAATATAACTTAAAAGTTTTTAATTTTTATCGTCTACTGTTTCGCTACCAAACAATGTGTATCTTCTCCAGGGTAAATATACAAATTTGTTTGGTATCGAAATATTTGTGTTAATGAAGCATATTTTTATATCAAGCCCAATAAAAAGAAGAAAAAAAAAGATATGAATTATTAAAAGATTATAAATAGGTTCAATAATTTGATAGCATTGCTCTAGCCTCAATCTATCCGCGGTGCTATGTAAAATTGAGTAAGATGTAAGGTTTTATTAGAGGGTTTTTCCTTTCGTAGCTTCTATCGGTCATAAAAAACACCCTATATTTTTAAAAAATTTATATGTGCTTTAAAAACAACATAATATACAATATAAAAATATAATATATAATATAAGCATATTCAAGATTGTATATTATATTTTTACAAATTAGTTTTAAAATCCGTTAATTTCTATCAACGTTAAAACTTTAAATTTTTCCCCTCATCAGAATCAAAAACTTTTTCACCTTTGTAAAATACTATTTAAGCAATTTATTTTGAGGGCTGATATTACAATAACATTCTTGCAGTCCCCAGGCTAGATGGTTAAATTAAGAAGATTTATTATAAAAGTAATTTTCATGTTCTTCATTGCAAACGAATTTTTTTTCTTCAATGCAACTTTATGCGATTTAATAAAGAGAGAGAGAGAGAGAGAGAGGGTACTACAAGGACAAAATGAATGTACAAACTTATTTAACAATAATAAAATAAAAATAACTACTATTACAATCACCACTACTAGAACCACACACGCTGAATGTTTTACTCGTATTAAATTTTGTTTCTTTATATGTATAGTTATATTGTAAGACCATATTTGACATGAAAACACTTGAGAAAATATATACAAAATAAGCAAGAAGAAACCCTTAAACTAATGCAAATTCGTTGAAACAAAATGAGTAAATACTGCATAAAAATCTTTTCATATACTTTATGTGAATGTAGATATTATACATGCACTCACATATATGCTAGTATCTTTATGTATTTACAGTCACATGTCTTAAATAAACTCATACAAACTTCTTGGTTTAAAGTGAAACAAACTTTACATTAGAAAAACATGTCTGCATGAGCTATTTATTAGATACATAAATTTATATAAATATTAAAGGAGTCTCGCTTATAAGTTTTTGAAACTAAAAAAAAACGCAAATAAAATCCAATAAACAAGGCTTAGAAAAATAAGATCGTTACTTTTTAAAATTAATTTTTTAGGATTTTACATCCTCCATAAAAAAAGTTTAAGCTTTTGTTAACCCCAGATATAAAGTAAAATATAAAATAATTTCTACGTGTTGAAAAAAATATGTCTATCAATTCGCAATTTATTAAACCTTACACAGTACAACATTTTTCAGTTAATTGATTGCCAACTCAATTCTGTGAACTGTATGTGAAATTAAACCCAAAAAGAAGAATTTCTGCATCATTCGTTTTGTCTTCTTACCTGCGATTTGAAGTTAGTATCGATTTGAAGTTAGTACTATCGTATAGAGGAATTTATCACGTTTTAGGCCCTGTTGTTTGACATAGCTCGACAACCACTAGCCCAATTTAGTTGAAATAAATTTTAAAAAATTAAGAATTACAATTCCCTTAATCTGTTCATATATTGTTTTCCTATACAAGTAACACTTTCGAAGTTAAAAATGAATGTATGAAGGGAGAAAATTATTTTTTGCCTAAAAATTTAAACTTTTTTTTTAAAAAATACATAAAAAATCCAAAATGGAAAAAAGTTTCAAGTCTAGTTATTTTTTTCGCAAAGTCACATAACCTATGAGCAAAATGAGACAAAGATCATAAAAATCGATGCACGCGTTTCGCTTTTATTCGCAATTGAGTAAATGTATGAATTTCAAAAATTTGCTCGAGATATGCACAACATTATTTGGAGAAAACATTGACACCTTTTTCATGATTCTGAGAATTAAAAAAAAAGGAATAAACAAAAGGTTATTTGATTTTTATGATTGCGGTAATAAATGTACGTGGACAATTAAACGGAAAGTGGACCTTTTTATTATTTTGGTTTTTCCGGTGGCTACCTATATGATTTTTTTACAGAAATTGCACCCACATTTAAGGGTGGTCATTATTTTGAAAGTTTTGCACAGTTTGAAACGTACAAGTGCTGAATCAGGTATATAGCCAGCCGCCCTTAAAATATGCGCCCATTTATAAGTACCTGGCAGTAAAATATTCAAAAATACGTAGTATTTATAGGTGTGCATTGATCGGTTTTTGGCATTCAGCCAGTGCCGACGAACGCGAACAGTAAAAGTGATTTTTCTCCAGTTTTTTAAAAGTGAATAACAACAAAACATAAAATATATCAATATGGAAAACAACAAGTGCCCATATTTGGATGAATATTGTTACGTTTGTGGTCATATCGTCCGAAAAATACAGAAAAAAGATCGAAAAAATTTGTTTACTGAGCAATTCAAAACCGCGTATTGTAATTATTTCGATGAAGCAGATTTAAGTGGTGCAAATTTTACGCCGAACACAGTGTGCAACAGTTGTTATACACCCTTTTAAAATGGATTCACGGAAAAAGTAGAAAGTTTTCTTTTATGAAGCCAGTAATTTGGGTGGAAGACACAACTGGACATGATGAATCCAGGTGCTATGCATGCATAAATTTTCGTCCTGGATTAAACAGACAACAATTGAAAACAAAAGTATACACTGCTGCATTTACTGCCACACTTCCAGTGCAACGCCCTGCTAATACCGATGCACCTAAACTTCCGAGTGCGGATACTGTGTCCCTGCTAGCCGCAACCGTTTTCACCAATCCGACCGATTTGGATGATGCTGATTGGATACCCGATATTGAAAATAGTGCACCACAACCGCTACCACAAATCGAAATGGATTACATTGTGGCCAAGCTGGGACTATCACAACACGACTCCGAATGGCTGACATCATTTTTGAAGAGAAGAAAACTCACACAGCAAAATGTCAGCGCAACATCATACCGACAACGCCAAGCTAATTTTCAGAAATTTTATTCCGTTGACGAAGCAAATACGTTCACGTACGGCCATGATATCCCAGGTTTAGTGAAAAAATTGGGAATGGATTATATCGCTGGCGACTGGCGTTTATTCATCGATGGTTCAGTTACTAGTTTGAAGGCTGTGCTGCTGCACAAAAAAAATAAAAAACCATGCATTCCATTGGGATTCAGCACAACTATGAAGGAAACGTATGAAGCATTGGGCGAAATTTTGAAGAAAATCAAATACGATGAACACAAATGGAACATTTGTTGCGATCTGAAGGTGGTCAACATACTACAAGGGATTATAGAAAAGGGCGGATATCCAAAATACTTCTGCTTCCTTTGTAATTGGGATTCACGATACAAAGGAAATCAATATCAATATAAAGATTGGAAAGGAAGAACTCCCGAGCTCAACAAACAATTAAAATTACGCAATGAACCTATGATAAAGGACCTGGATGATATTTTGTTGCCACCGCTCCACATGAAACTGGGAATAGCTGGGAAATTCGTTGAAGTGGTGGTCAAAAAAGTTAACGGCGCCTTTGACTGTTTGAAATCCATCTTTCCGAAACTCAGTGATGAGAAAATTAAAAACGGTACGTATCGTACTCTGTATTTCAATATTGTCATATCTAAATTTGTTAATTTCTATACATTCGCATTACCAATAATTTTTTCGTTTTTCTTATGTATTTAAAACAGGTATTCTCAATGGACCTGATATTCGGAAATTGATCAAAAGTGATTCTTTCACACATTTGCTTTCAGAGCATCACGACCACCAACATGCATGGAACGCATTGAAAGAAGTAATAGAAGGCGTTCTAGGAAAGAACCGTGTCCAGCGAGAAGAGATACAGCAACGAGTGGACAGGTTGCTGTTTTATTTCGAAAAAATCGGTGCATCCATGACGCTGAAATTGCATTTCTTGCACCACCACCTCGATACTTTTTTGGCACAATCACCTCAGGAATCAGACGAACAAGGAGAGAGGTTCCACCAGGTGACCATGCCATTTGAAAAGCGGTTCAAAAGCAAAAAATTGGATGCATTGCTTGCGGAGTTTTGTTGGTGGAGTTCCACAATTATGCAGTTTGAAGAAAGCACCGAAGATGAAGACATTGAAATTGGTGGACACAGTGAAAGAAACACGCCCTTGAATAGTATGTGTATCTCGGATGACGATACAGACTCAGACCATGAATATGAACAACCTACGAAGAAAACAAGATCATCAGAACCACAAGCGTCAACTTCTACAAGGATGGATATTGCCAATAATTGAAAAAATGTTCTAAATTTTGTTTTTATGCATATTATAATTGCGTATTAATTGCATATTATTTTATTTTCATTAAGTTTTTATAAATAAAGTTTTTTTTTGCATGATAATTTTTTAATTTATATTTTTATTTTAAGGGTGGTGGCTATAACTGATTTTTGAAATTCATACATTTACTCAATTGCGAATAAAAGCGAAACGCGTGCATCGATTTTTGTGATCTTTGTCTCATTTTGCTCATAGGTTATGTGACTTTGCGAAAAAATAACTAGACTTGAAACTTTTTTCCATTTTGGATTTTTTATGTATTTTTTAAAAAAAAAAGTTTAAATTTTTAGGCAAAAAATAATTTTTTCCCTTCATACATTCATTTTTAACTTCGAAAGTGTTACTTGTATAGGAAAACAATATATGAACAGATTAAGGGAATTGTAATTCTTAATTTTTTAAAATTTATTTCAACTAAATTGGGCTAGTGGTTGTCGAGCTATGTCAAACAACAGGGCCTAAAACGTGATAAATTCCCCTATACGATAGTACTAACTTCAAATCGATACTAACTTCAAATCGCAGGTAAGAAGACAAAACGAATGATGCAGAAATTCTTCTTTTTGGGTCTAATTTCACATACAGTTAACAGAATTGAGTTGGCAAATCATGTGTTGTACTGTGTTATTTTATATCAATGTTGTTCTATTTATTAAGCTTGAGATCAGTTTTTTATAAAAATAACTTTATTTTATTTCTAATACCACATTGGGTAGCTTCTTTAGGAAAAGTATAAATTACAACGCTACAGGAGGCATGGGGTCAAGTGCTTCCAAGTCACCACATTTTTTGACTATTTTAATGACTTTGACTTGATGGTCTTATTGTCAACATAACGTCTACACTTTTTACATTTGATCAAAAATAACAGAAAAAATGCAAAACATTGACAATAAAAATATTTTAAATGATAAACTGCAGTTTACTTTTACATTTAAAAGTAATATTTTAAATCAATGAGTTGGAAATTAGCAAAAGTGTGGACTAGATTATTCCAAATTTTTATTTAATTGGGGGTAAAAAAATATTACGTAAATCAAAATTTTTTTTTTTAATATTTTACATTTGCTTGTTTAGACATTAGTTTTCATATTTGTTTAATTATTTATTAAACAATTATTTGATTACAGATAATAAAAAAGCATAAATAAGAAAGTTAAAAAACCATAAAGATTCTTCTTGTGAACCTTCCTAATGAATCTATCTCAACGCGGTAAAAATTTTCAGATTGTATTAAAGTTACATCTAATATTGTTATGTGCGTGATAGTAGTTGTTGCTGTTTAATAAGAACACTTCTTTTAAATAGTTATATTTATCTTATGTTACAAAACAATATATACACCCGCTGCCTGAATACACTAACATATATATGGTGTTATTGATAACAGTAGTGAAAATTAAAGCTTGTCCAAAATCTTTATAATCATACAACAAAAACTGGTGCTTAAACATATATTTTTAATACTTTTGAACATGGAATATTTACTTATATGTATGTATTTCAGAAGATTATTTGTACATATTTTTTTTTAAATACCACTTAATCCCTTTACACCCTGTATGTCAATACCCGTCTTTCGTATATTTCAAACTGAAGCGTTAAGTAAACATAATAAAGTAAAAGAAAGGAACAACTTTTATAAGAAACAGGCTATTTTGTTGATTCTTCAGTTTGTTTCCATTTCGGCGAATGCATACTTCTAGACACACTTACATACTTTCATTAAAAAACTTTTCCAGAAAGTTCATAAAACTTTGGAAAAAATTTACCGGTGATTATTTGGTTTAAGCGAAGTGTTTTATTTAAGCATAAGTAGTTCTCGTAATATACAAATGTACGAATGCATAAAAAAGTTTATATTTAGTGATATTAAACCTAAGGCAGTTGTACGTTTAACGTTAGGAATTTCAATATTTTATTTTCTTCACGTGTATAACATACATAAGTAACAAAAACCTTAAAATAATTTAAAAATAGTGTCAATACATTCTATCAAATTTATAATTAAACATTACATTTTTCGTACTTTTGTCAATTCAAACACACATGCGTGCCCCTTATTTGTGATATACATATCTTATTTAGGATAATTCTTAAATTATTTTTTTACTGACAGTTGAAAAATTTTATTGATTTGGAAATCGGTGTGATTTCTAAATATTAACTTTTATTGGAATTAATTTATACTCCGGGGTGTATTTGCCAATAATACATAAAACATTTTGGGCTACGATTGTGGTTCAGCAGTGCATCTAGTAGCTGAACCTTTGCAATTATCTTCTGTTGTTTGGGAGACTCAACAAATTAGCAAATTTGTCTTGGGACAAGACATAAGATATATTAAATATTTTTTTTGAACGGAGCAATTGTATATTACAATTTATTACATCCTAATTATTTTACGAGTCAAAATGGCAAAACAAAAAATTTTAAATCTATTAGAAAAAACTAAAATCGATATTTAACGTTCTAAAGGATATTCTAACCACGCAATAGCTAAAAAAATGTGAACGAAGCCCAAAAGTTGTCGACAATTACATCAAGAATCCTGCGGGGTATTGTCTTTATATACGTATGAGAAAATAAAAGTTATCAGAATTGCTTCTAATTAACCCTTATCATTGTCAAAAATAAGAGCTCAAGCTGGAGTGCAAGCAAGCAAGTCATCAGTAAGCAGAGAAATTAAAAACTGTGAGTATCTTAAATACCGGAAATTACAACAACAAAAAAAACCACTTAATGGTACTCGTAATGAAAAGCGGGTTCAGTTTGCAAAAGACTACATGGCAAGGGATGTGCAGCAAAAAAGTCATGTAAATGACTGGGGAACCGTTGTATTTACGGATGAGAATAAATTTAATTTGGATGAACTAGATGGCTATAACCATTATTTGCATGATTTGCGCAAAGAAAACCGGTATTTGAACCGACATCACAGCCGAAAGGAAGTCGTTATGATATGGGGTGATATTACGTACAAAAGTGACTAGTGCAAGCTATATAATGATATTTGAGTCAGCTTTTCCGAAGTTTAGTAAACTATTTGGTCCCATATCTTTGATATTGCAACAGGATAATGTCCCTATACACAACGCCAGAATAGTAAAGGTGTTCATTGCAAGCCAAAATTTTTAAATTCTTGACTGGCCACACTATTCGCCAGATCTAAACATTATCGAAAATGTCTGGGGTTGGTTATCTCGTAAGCTCTATGAAGGAGCTAGACAATTTATTGACAACCAGTCACTAATTCAGGCCACTAAGGATGCTTAGTGTCAAATTTCGTTGGATTACATAAATTTTCTTTATCTGTCAATGAAAACCCGTATATTTGGAGTTATTAAAGAAGAACTGTTTGTCATTAAAATTAGTTAAGGTGCCTTTATTCAAGTGAACTATTTGGACTATTTTATAAGTTGCTCAGAAAAATTTCTTTAGTAAAGAAACCACTATCGGTAGTTTTTTTATCTCGAGATGTCTAGCTTCTATTTTTATTTCAAAATTCTGCAACCGGTTAAAAATTACAAACGATACAGACTTCTAAATGTGGAATTTTTAGTGCCTTTAAATCAGTGAACAGGAGTATATGAGCATAATTACAAAAAATTAAATTGATACAACTAACATGCGGAAAATTTTGCACAATTATCCAAAACAGAAACTAACAATTACGGTACATAAACAATATTGGTATAATTAGTGTGCTTAGTCATATGTATACAAGCAAATTTTTATACCCGCCACCAAAAAAATTGTGGGGGTATATTCATTTTGTCATTCCGTTTGTAACACATCGAAATATCCATTTAAGACACCATAAAGTATATATATTCTGAATCGGGGTTAGATTTTATGACGATCTAGCTATGTCCGTCCATCTGTCCGTCTGTTGAAAGCACGATAGAGGCCGCACCGAAAAACTTAGAAAGCTCAAATTTTGCCAGAACCTTTCTTATAGACAAGGTTTGTTTGGTATTGAAAATGGGCTAAATCGGAATATTAGGAAGAGAGTTATAGCTCTTAAAGCAAGAGTAGGTCGAAAAAACCGTGTCCTTCGAACATCGAATAAAATGGAATTGTGTCCAAACGCATTAACGTAGACTCATGAAACTTCGAATATATATTTCCTGAGTAAAAACAATATTTTTCTCTGAAAATTACCTAAATTTATGCATTAGGAAAGAAGATATAGATCAAATTGTACGACAATGTACACCGCAAAGTGTATTTTTCGGTATATTTAAAAACAAAATGTCATAAAAGCAACAAAATTGGATGTACGACTCTGAAATTTCGCACACATGGCTTTTTGGTCAAGTGCTTTATTCAAATGGAAAATAATTGTGACACGCCCACTTTTACGCCCACCTCCCATATAACGTCTAGACTTAAATTCATATAATTCCTTTACGAATAAAGATTTTAGAATAATAAAGAAATATATTGAAACACCTAAGTTGCATTCATTATTAAAAATAATTTCGACACGCTTACTATTACGCCCACTTTTCACGTTATCCACTGTTAATGAAATTTAAAAGCTCATAAAACCGACAAAATTAGAGCTTCGATAATGAAATTTGCTACATATATCATTCTAGTCAATGTCATTGTTATGCCGGAAAATTTAGGTGACACGCCCACTTTAACGCCTAACGCCTTTTGAAAGAATGAAGGACTATATTGAAGTACCTAAGTTGAATTTATTAGCTGAAACTACTTTGACACGCCTAATTTAATGACCAATTCTCACGTACTCTACTGTTAATGAAATTAAAAAGATCATAAATTCGACAGTATTAGAGGTATGATGATGAAATTTCGTATATACATATATTTGAGATCAATGGTATTATAATGGCAGAAAGTTAGGGTCACACGCCAACCTACCACACAATGTGTTACCGGTAATTCATATAATTTAGCAATGGACAAAAATTGTGCAGAACTAAAGGAGTTCTGTAAAAAATTATCTTATCTTAGTTCATAAGCAGAAATTACTACGACGCACCTCCTTTTTATATAATTTACAATTAATGAAATTCAAAAGCTTATAAAGCCGACAGAATAAGATGTACGATAATGAGATTTCGAGCCTATGCCTTTTTCGTCAATATAATAATTCCAGAAATAAAAGTGATAGCCCACTTTGAATCCCACCTTCGATATAAGACTTTATATTAAATTTATATAATTTCTCTATGAACAAAGATTTTGAAAAATAAAAAACTCTATATTCAAATATCTAGCACACTTCGGCAGTGAGGAAAAGTTTTTCAATTCGAGCTATGAACATATTTTTATTGCTAAAATAAGCACTTAAGACAATAGCTACGAAGTTGAACATTACATATAAATATCATGCCATTCGAAAGTAGTTTCGTAAACGTTATCGCAGCACATTATTGAAAAAACCTACTTATTATAAAAGAACAATTTTCGCCAATATACAATGAAATGTTATGAATTCATATATATTAAAAATTGTTTGTCAAGACCAACTCGCATCAAACAAGTTTGCTTGCCATTAATGGTAACGTTTTCGTCTCTTTTTCAAAAAAGTAAGGAACAATGTTTCCTCCGCACACCAATGAGCATACACGACTAAATACTAGCTCAACAAGTGATAGACTTTTAATTTGTTTTTACCTAAAATCGAATAATAAAATATCAAATTAGTTAATTCTTTTCATAACGGAATTGGTCATTCGTAGATATACTTATTAGCTGTTGAAAGTTCATGTTAAGAAATGATTTTTATTTTATTTTTTTAAGCTTTTTATTAAAAAGTTATATTTTAAAAGTTTGTTTAAGTATGTGAAACAAATTGTTGAACTTTTTTATGACACAAAATAAATTAAAAACATCTTGGAGGTGTAAATAATTTTACCTAAAAAAAGTAAAAATGTTATATTCGGCCATGCCAAATCTGGTAATACTCTTAATTGATTTTGAATTTTTACTTCTTAGACTTTCACTTTTTCATATTTTACTGTATTCTACTGGTTAAGCCTTTCATTTGATCTCAATATCTTTGGAGTTTATTTTAGCATATTTTCCTTCTCATTAATATGAAATACGTATATAAGTTTTATTATCCTTTATAATGATTTTATTCGGTTAAAAACATCCAATCGTAAAAATATAAAGTAAGTTAATGTTAAATTAAAAAATAAAATAAAAAATTTTTTTTGCCTCAGCCGGGATCAAAACTAGATTCGCTATAACCAGTATACTATGTTTTTATGAATATATATTGTGAAAAAATAAGGTGTTCCTGGTTTTTTTTGCTTATATTTCAGTTATTTATGAACCGATTTGTCTGACCTTAAATAACTGTCTGCTTTGATTTTTTGATACATCTGAGCGATGCACAGAGGAGTATTTGACCTGAAAAGCTGGCCAAAAAGGCAAAACTAAATTTTAAGAAATCATAAAAACTAAGTACCCAGCTCGACAGACAACAATATTATACATTATATTGTAAATTTTTAAGACTGTTAATTGCGATTTGTAGCTCTGAGACCTTGCTAAAGTCAGGAAAGTGCAGAAAATTATATGAGATTTAAATGTTTTTTTCGGTTTCTGGATGTTTATATAATATTTTTTTTGCGGCCAAACGAACAAAGGTTTAAATCATTATTTTTTTTGCTGAAAGGTTTGATCAAAACTTATTTAATAAAGAAAAAAATATTAAAATATGTTGAATATTCATGTTGAAACAATTCGTTCAAAAGCTAAAAACAAAAAGAAAATATACACTTTTTTTTGCGCAAAAAAAAAAGAAGAGGGTTTTAAAAGTGAGGTTAGCATTTCTACGAATTATGTTTGATGCCACAATAAAATTTGGAATCTCTTATTTTAGAAACAAGAAAAAAAGTCTGCGCAAGTTTGCGCCGTTATTTTTGACAATTTTTTTAAATTTTCACATTTCTTCTATTTTTGCTCATCAGGCACTTTTTCTTATACATCGTCATAAACTTTTATATATTTCGATTTATTGATTTCAACTGTTATTCACATCACTTTTAACACTTCACAATGTTAATACCTGCCTATAATTATAAATTTGAAAAATTCTTTATTATTATGGATAATAGTTATAAGGGAATGTCCCACACATCCCAAGAAAAGATATTTTTATATACCTGCTCTACAAAATATTATTTGTTAAAAAAATAAATACACGTACCTAATAAGAATAACTATTAAAAGCATTAATCACAAATATATGTTTACAAAAAATAAATACCGGTACCCAGGTATCGGGCTACCATCCAATTAACGCATAAGAGCATGCGCTTGAAAATACTTATAAAGGGTTATTGCACACAATCTTTATCAAAACCGTTTTGTAACTTCGAGAGTCAACATGGAACAAGTTTACACAAGATTACAGCTATTCCAAATAGTGATAAAATCTAATGCTGGAACCATTGACGAAAAATTGGATTTTTTTGGTTAGAAAATTGAGCGAAATTTCAAAATATCAAGGGGTTGGGGACATATTAGCACTGAAGCAGTGTTTAAAAAATTTCAAAAATTGTTTTAAAAGATATTGACTTTTAGTACAACGAAAAGAGGACCGCTTTTTAAGCACAAACGCTAAATGACTGGAAGGAACTGTAACAATACCAGTATTTGGCAGTTCGTCTTCAGGGCGACCACGAAAAGAATTTAATGAAGCTAGTGAAAGAACAAAGCGGATAAAAACGGAAGAAGTTCGTCACCAATTAACAACAGAGAATATCACATTTGCTGCATCCATGAGTCAAAAAGCAGCGGGACATAATGATGCGGCTAAATTAATAATGGATATAATGAGATCCCCAAGAAAAGCAAGAATTTGCAAGTGATCATTAACAGCTTCTGAAGTCAACCCTGTGAATAAACTTTCAGCGGAAGGAGCTTTAGCACTCTTTGTAAATGCAAAGCTCACGAAAAAGCAATATGAAATTTTATACAATGCCAATAAAAATGTGTATCCATGTTACTCATTACTAAAAAATGCAAGACAAAATGTTATCCCAACGAAGATGCCATAACCGTTACTGAAACATTAGCGGAAGTGAAGCTCCAAGCTCTTCTTTGCCACACAGCAACACGTTTATGTATATACCTTGAAGAGGTTTTGCAGCAGTTTAAACCTTTAAAATCAACATTTTTTAATTGAGTTCTACTGTTTATACCGTCTTTTATTCCTTAGGAATGTGGCTTTTGAAAAACTCTTAAAAATTAAAATTTTTGGTTCTTTAATTTTTTTTATTGCATTTTGAAAACAAAAAACGTCGACGAATTTTGCAAGAAAATTTGTTTTTTTTTTGCCATTAAATTTTTAATAACTCCGAAATAGTAATAAATAGAAAAGAAATGTTGAAATGTTTTTGATTAGTTTAAGCAGAACTTTCCGGTGCATCTTCTGATCCTCCTGCTATTAAAATCGGAGAACATGTTTTCAAGTTATGACAAAATATATTTAGCAAACCAACGATTTAGGGGGTGAAATATGCCACGCCTTTAAAAGGAAATCCTTACGTACTAGAGAAAAACGAAAAACAGATTTGAATTAAGGGCATCAAAATCCATAAAGCCCACATACTTTTATTTCTTGGGTAGACAACAATTTTTTTTTTGCGCAGTGTACTTTTGTTGCGCAGTGTAATTTTTTCAAAATCTGCTACTAGATTTCTTATATCATACTACATTTAAAACTATCAAAAAACTAGAACTTTTAATTCGAAAAACACGTTTAATAATTTTGGCCAGCTTTTTAGGCCAAATACTCCTCTGTGCGATGTCTGTCTTCTGAAAACTAATTTTAACGTACACACTGACAAAAGACTCAGGCGAATATTGTAGAAATTTCACATGGAATTACAAGACAATAAATACCCTTGCAAATTTTGTGAAGGCTAAAAGTGCAAACGGTTTTTTCCAAATTCAAATTTTCCAACTATTCAAAAACTGATTTAAAAAAAAAAATTATAGTTTCTGCAGTATTCATAAAAATTAGTTTAAGTTATTTACAGTCTAATTTTAGAGATTGTGTATGGAAATTTGTTAAATAAACCAGTAATAATTTTAAAATATTTTTATGAACACGGCACTAAGTATATGCTAATTGAGTTGTTATTAAATATTTTTTTTCATTTGTACTTATTTATTATTTTATATACAATTATTTAAAATATTTTTTTTATTATAATTGAATTTTTTCGGAAATTCGGAGACGTTGAAGATTTGAAAAAATATCGTTTGCATTATTTCTTTTATTTTTTGTTTATCAGTAATTACAGCAAAATTAGATTTAAATACACGTTAATAAATTTATCATATAAACAAGTAACAGTGCTATATTCGGCCGTGCCGAATCTTATATACCCTTCACAACGTGTAGTCATGCAATAACAATTGTTTGTATCACCATTCATCTCATATAAAATACGTGCATACGTACACGTTAGAATAAATGTGGCATCGAATCCCAGCTGAGCCCAAAAAATGTTATTTTATTTTATTTAATATATTATTTATATTTTATTATTTTTTTTAAATATTTTTAAAAAAATTTTTTAGAGAAATTTTTAAAAAAATTTTTTTAAATTTTTTTTTAAATTTTTTTTTAATTTTTTTTAAATTTTTTTTTTAGTTTTTTTTATTATTTTTTTCTTATTTTTAATATATTTTTTTTTTTGTAATTTTTTTTGTTTGGTATGTTTTTTACATGTATGTATATATGTATGTATGTATGTATGTATGTATGTATGTATGTATGTATGTATGTATGTTGTTGTTGTAATTGTGAAAAAAACGAGGTGGTCGTGGTTTTTTGCTCATATCTCAGAAAGTTATTGGGCAATTGTGCTGAATTTCAAAAGCGATTCATTCCTGGATATTTCCAAGAGATTGATACCATATACAGATCTGAGGAACATATAGTTGCTTCCAAAAGTTGATTTCAACCAACACACGGACAGACGGACAGACGGATAGACGGACAGACGGACAGACGTTCAGGGCTTAATCGACTCCTCTATTCATAAGCTTTCAGAAAATATATACTTTATGGGGCCGGAAATGAAAATTGTAGAAATTACAAACGGAATCACAAAGCTATATATACCCTTGTGCACCACAGGTGAAGGGTATAAAAATAATAAATATTAGAAACAAATTATAACTATAGATAGAGAACATTATTTATAGTAACTCTTATTTCACAAATACTCAATACAACAAATGAGAAATTTGTTCAACAATGTACGTTACGTATAAGTAAACAAAAAAAAATAAATATTTAGAATCAGTAAACAAATACTAAAATTTATGCAGTGATTCATGACAATTAATTTGTATAAAAATGCAGTCAACAAGCAATCAGAAGTTATGGTTAGAACAGAAACGGAAAAATAGTGTAACAAACTGTAAAATAAGAGAATAAACGCAAACATACAAAAATACACAAAAAATTAGATGTTTAAAAATAAAACTAAATAAATTTAAAACAAATGCTATAATCCAAATAAACAACAAGTATTAAATTAACGCAATGTTGCTTTGCATCATAAAATTACAATTCTTTCTAAAGGCAACCCTTAGATTTTAATACCCGCCACCAAAAAAATGGTGGGGTATATTCATTTTGTCATTCCGTTTGTAACACATCGAAATATCCATCTTAGACCCCATAAAGTATATATATTCTGAATCGGGGTTTGATTTTATGACGATCTAGCTATGTCCGTCCGTCTGTCCGTCTGTTGAAAGCACGATAGAGGTCGCACGAAAATGGGCTAAATCGGAATATTAGGAAAAGAGTTATAGCTCGAAAAGCAAGAGTAGGTCGAAAAAAACGTGTCCTTCGAACATCGAATAAAATGGAATTGTGTCCAAACGCCTTAACGTAGACTCATGAAACTTCGAATATATATTTCCTGGGTAAAGCCAATATTTTTCCCTGAAAATTGTCTTAATCTATGCATTAGGAGAGGAGTTATCGATCAAAATGTACGAAAATTTATACCGCACAGTGTATTTTTCGGTATATTTAAAAACAAAAACGTCATAAAAGCAACAAAATTTGATGTACGACTCTGAAATTTTGCACACTTTGCTTTTTGGTGACACGCTTTCTTTTAACGGCAAATCAATGTGCTACGCCCACTTTTACGCCCACCTCCCATTTAATGTTTTAACTAAAATTCATATAATTTCTCTATTAATAAAGATTTTGGAACAATATAGGCCTACCTTGAAACACCTCAGTTGTACTCATTCGCAAAAATAACTTTGACACGCCTACTATAACGCCCACTTTTCACGTTATCTACCGTTAATGAAATTTAAAAGCTCATAAAACCGCTAAAATTAGAGGTATGATGATAAATTTTGCTACGTCTATCCCCCTATGCAATTTCATTACTATGCCAAAAAATTAAGGTGCCACGCCCACTTTTACGCCCACATCCCATATAACGTTTTACCTAAAATCCATATAATTTCCCTATTAATAAAGATTTTGAAATAATAAAGGGCTATATTGAAACACCTAAGTTGTACTCATTAGCAAAAACAACTTTGACACGCCTACTATAACGCCCACTTTCACTTTTGAATTGTGTCCAGACGCATAAACGTAGTCATGAAACTTCGAAAATATATTTATCGAGTCAAAAGAATATTTTTCCCTGAAAATCGCTTAAAACGTAATAAAACTGACAAAACTATATGTACGATTCTGAAATTTTGCAAACATGGCTTTTTGGTCAAAGTCTTCGTTATAACGGAAAATAGATGTGCCACGCACACTTTTTTCCTTAAATTTTTATAAAAATATATTAGTCATATATATATAGTGTAAGATGAATATCTTACACTGCGCCATTTATTGTACTGTAGCTAAATCTATATATATAAAAGTGAAACTCTGTGTGTGTGTGTGTGTGTGTGTTAGCTATAGACTCCGAAACTGTAAAACCGATCGGACTCAAACTTTGGCAAGTTGTTGTACACATTCCAGGGAGTGTTTATGGGTGAAAAAAAGTGGGCGGGGCCACGCCCATAAAAAATAAGTTATAATTTTTAGCTACTTGCACTTGACCGATTTTTCTGAAACTTTGCACACATATTGAGCTGTCATGACTTTATAATTTCGTGATAAGAAAAGTGGGCGGGGCCACGCCCATAAAAACGTAAGAATTTTCAGCTACTTGCACTGGACTGATTATTCTGAAACTTTGCACATATATTGAGCTGTTATGACTTTATAATTTTGTGATTAGAAAAGTGGGCAGGGCCACGCCCATAAAAAAAAGTTGTAACTTTCAGGTACTTGCACTGGACCCATTTTTCTGAAACTTTGCACACATACTGAGCTGTCATGACTTTACAATTTCGTGATTAGAAAAGTGGGCAGTGCCACGCCCATAAAAAAAAGGTCTCATTTTGAGGAACTTCCACTAGACCGATTCTTCTGAAACTTTGCACACATATTGAGCTGTTATGACTTTACAATTTCGTGATTAGAAAAATGGGCAGTGCCACGCCCATAAAAAAAATATATAATTTTTAGGTTTTTGCACTTGATATTCAATTAAAATTCAGAATGCATTTTGATTCATTAAGGGGCGTAGCAACGCGCGACGGGTTTCGCTAGTATAAGATAAGGATGATAAGATAGATGACTCTACTAGCAACTACTAGATGGCATGCTAACAACTTATGCTCATGTTCTCCTGAAGTTATGCTCTATTAAAAATGGGAATTTAGGAAAATTTTGACCTAAGTAAAAAAATTATCTCTAAACATTATAAACAATTTATTTTCATGTACTAATGGCTAACAAATTTTAAAATTATACAAAACTTATTTCGTATGAAAATCTTTTAAAAGCAAAGTGTTATAGAAGTTTAAAAACCAAAATCTTACTAAGAAATTTCCCGTTTTAGAAAAATGCAGAGAATGTATATTTTAAATCACCCTGTGGCCCTTAAAATTTAACCTTAAATTCACTTTCTTCCTCTTAAATTCATGTAAATTCTCTATGAATAAAGATTTTGGAATACTTAAGGACTATATTGAAATATATAAGCAGAAACTTTATTGACACGCGTATTTCAACGGCCACTTTCATTGAAAGACTAAATTTACGAAAACATTTTACTAGCATACCGAAGTTATAATTGGTGGTTTTATTTTAAGGGACTATGTTGATTTTGAATAAAACTATTATGAAATTATTATCATTTATTTTTATAATGATAATATTTGTATGCTTCAATTACGTATGGAACAAAATATCAAATTTGAGTTAGTCTGAGATTGAGAAATGTCAAATGAAATACACGAAAAAAGTTGAAGTTTGGATGTGGTTCACCTTAAACATGGGCCCTTAAAAATTAACCACCCTCTACAAAGAAATTGATACATATTTTATTATAAAGAGATTATTCTATAGTGATTAACAAAATAATAAATATTGTGCTTTAAATGTACACAAAATTGGTGGTGGGTATAAAAGATTCGGCACAGCCGAATATAGTGCTCTTACTTGTTGACAATCTATTCGATCCTAACGCATTACGGTCGTAGTCGATACTAATTTGGAAACAAAAAACTTTGTCAAAAAATTGAGGATTACCTTTAGATAGAACTAAAATTTCATACTGCAATGCAACATTCATTCATAACATAGAGGCAGTTCTGTTACACTCACGCCTACAGCTGCAAGCATCCTTTACGCATGATACAGACTCGATTTAGATAAATATTATTTAAAATAAACTAATATTTAAATTTTTTTTTTATACCCGCCACCAAAAAAATGGTGGGGGTATATTCATTTTGTCATTCCGTTTGTAACACATCGAAATATCCATTTTAGACCCCATAAAGTATATATATTCTGAATAAGGGTTCGATTTGATGACGATCTAGCTATGTCCGTCCGTCTGTCCGTCTGTTGAAAGCACGATAGGGGTCGCAATGAAAAAGCTAGGGGGCTCAAGTTTTGCCAGAATATTTCTTATAGACAAGGTTTGTTTGGTATTGAAAATGGACTAAATCGGAATATTAGGAAGAGAGTTATAGCTCGAAAAGCAAGAGTAGGTCGAGAAAACCGTGTCCTTCGAACATCGAATAAAATGGAATTGTGTCCAAACGCCTTAACGTAGACTCATGAAACTTCGAATATATATTTCCTGGGTAAAGGCAATATTTTTCCCCAAAAATTATTAAAATCTATGCATTAGGAGAGGAGTTATCGATCAAAATGTACGAAAATTTATACCGCACAGTGTATTTTTCGGTATATTTAAAAACAAAAACGTCATAAAAGCAACAAAATTGGATGTATGACTCTGAAATTTTGCACACTTTGCTTTTTGGTAAGCCGCTTTTTTTAACGGAAAATTAATGTGCCACGCCCACTTTTACGCCCACCTCCCATAAAACGTTTTACCTAAAATTCATATAATTTCTCTATTAATAAAGATTTTGGAATAATAAAGGGCTATGTTGAAACACCTAAAATGTACTTATTCGCAAAAATAACTTTGACACGCCTACTATAACGCCCACTTTTCACGTTATCTACCGTTAATGAAATTTAAAAGCTCATAAAACTGCCAAAATTAAAGGTATGATGATGAAATTTGCTACACATATCCTTCTAATCATTGTAATTGTTGTGCCGAAAAGTTTTGGTGACACGCCAACTATAACGCCAACCTCCCATATAACGGTTTTTCCTAAATTCACGTAATTCACGTTTTTGGGAAAATAAAGGACTATATTGAAATATCTAAGTTGTCTTTATTAGCAGAAACTTTATTAACACGCCTACTTTAACGCCCACTTTCATTACAAAAGCATTTTAGTAGCATATCGAAGTTATAAAGGGTGGTTAAATTTTATGTTGAATTTAAATAAAACACAAATTATTTAAGAAATATTTATCATTTCTTTTTATAATGATAATATTTGTATGGTCCAATTATGTATTTAACAAAATATCGGCAAAATGGTCCCCCCCATCTTCGGCAAAACTCCTCTATCTGATGGTCCAAATTTTCAATGGCAATGTTGATGCTCAATTGTTGGGCTTGATGATGATGCGAGGTTGACTGCTCTTTTGCCACACTATCGCAAAAACCGGCAGTGGTTCCCATTCAACGAACTAAGAAGGCATTCACAGATTTTCTATCATTTTATACAGACCTGTTTTGCAGAAATTTAAATATTTTTTACAATTCTCCCGATTGTGGACGAATTTGAACGATTATGTTGATCAAAAGAATTACGAAGTGCACAAAATGCATATTGATTTGAACGCCCATTTTTATAAAAAACCTGAATAACTTTAAAGCGTTGCTCATTTGCTTATCTTTCCACGGATCAAATTGAGTAAGTTTGAGATTGAGAAATGTCAAGTGAAATGCAGAAAACAAATTTAAAGACTAGGTGTAGTTCACCTTCAACATGGGCCCTTAAAATTGAACCACCCTCTACAAAGAAATTGATACATATTTTATTATAAAGAGATTATTCCATAATGATTAACAAAATAATAAATATTGTGCTTTACATGTACAAAAAATTGGTGGTGGGTATAAAAGATTCGGCACAGCCGAATATAGTGCTCTTGTTTTTTTTTTAATTTTTTTTTTTTATTTAAAATAGTAAATGTGATCATGAATAGATCAACAGTTACCAGATGAACGTTTATGTTCACCGTAAATTTGACGAATTTATATTAGGCTAATGAGAAAATTTAGGGAATTATTCCTTTTAAGAGTGCATTATGTTTAATAAATACTTCTAATAATTGATTCTGATATTATTTATTCATCACAATGTGTATGCTTAACGTTGCTGGTTCTTTGATGAATATTTTCTAATGTTACATATGAGTAGGTGAGATGCAAAACTCGTTCGTTACAAAATTAAAAAAAACTCTTTTCGCTTCAAACTTTAATTCATTATTCTTTTATATTCCCTCAATTTTCGATTTTTCAAATGTCAAATATTTAACTAAGAATGTCATGTTATTTTAGGGTCAAAATCGATCCCCTAAATTGCTCCATTTCGCCAGCAGCACCTTGATTATGTGCGCTTCTAAATTTTTTTTTAAAATGTAACCAACGAGTTTTGCATCTCACCTACTCATATAAAATAACAAACCTTAATTTAACTCCTTTTACAGCTCGTGAGTACGAAAATAAAATATCATCCAAGGAGTATTTGTTTTCTCTCTATGAATTTTTATCTAAAACAATGAGCATTTTAAGGGGTCAACCTGCAGATATATGAGTCCACAAGCAAACAAGTATAAATTTCCATTCAAATTAGGTATTAAAGTCCGTCCGACTTGCATATAGTTTAGTTTATTTTAAAGAATAAAACAAAAAAATAAAAAATAAAAAAATGAATAAGAAAACAACGAAAGATGAAAAATAAAATGCAAGATATATATAACGGATTATAGTACCTCATGAATTTCACACTCAACCAAACAAAGTAACGAGCTGTCAGAGATTAAATGTTTCAAAATGTAAAATGTTCAGTATTTTTGTTTCTTTTAGATTTTTAAATTTGTTCATGCTTTTTTTAATTCACATCAAGATGCAAAAATATGTTTATCCTTCTTTGGAGTTAAAGGTAACAGGAGACGAAGAAAAAAATATTAAATAAATAACAGAAAGTATACACATATATATAAACAAATAAAGCAAAACATGCAATACGAGAAATAATATTTAAATGTAAGTATGTATGTATGTATTAATGTTTGCATGAATGTATGTCCGAATGAATGTATGTATGTACATATGCATGTATTTGTGCATGTAATGAATATAAAAATCTTAATCCAAAATATACACAAGGTATGAGGGGCGAAGTTGGTCAAATTGGATACTAAATTACCCAACAGCAAATCAGATGTACGTTTACATTAACCTGAATCATTTGCAGATAATTTCTAGCTTTTTCGATAGACACAAAATCCAAACAACTGTTTGCATACCCTTCACCTGTGGTGCACAAGGGAATATTTAGCTTTGTTATTCCATTTGTAATTTCTACAATTTTCATTTCCGACCCCATAAACTATATATTTTCCGAAAGTTTATGAATAGAGTAGTAGAGTAGAAAATCAATTTTGTTCAGCTTCTAGACAACCGAGAGAGTCAGTATTGATACCATCTGAAAGGAATTGACTTGCGCAATAAAACCGCTATAAAGAATTTAAATTCATGTTGGCCGCCGCTGGTGGACAATAAATGTATGTATGGGTCAAATCTGGTATTTTAAAATGTAACTTTTTAAACACCCTGAATATTGGTATCAAATTAAAGGGCTTGACCAGTAGAATACAAAAAAATTACTAAAAAAATGCGAAATCCAAGCGTTTAAAACAAAATGGCGGATCAAATTTTTTAAGCCCATTAATATGGGTATCAAATCAAAGGGCTTGACTAGTAGAATACAGATAACTACGTTAAAATTCAAAATCGAAGATGGGGTCGGAAATAATAAAGAAATATGACGTATAACATGAAATATAGGTTAAGCTACTATGTGGAATTATACCTATGTACATGATGGTGACGGGTATTATCAGATTCGGCATGACCAAATATAGCATTCTTATGTGTTTTTTTTTATAAATTAGAAAAGAATGAACACATATTATAAATTTTCTTAGATTTTCAGTTCATAATCCTAACATGCTTCTCAATGACATATTCTGCAGGGCAAAGCCCAATGAATTCATTTTAAAATATAATAAAAAAAATATTAAGAAAAAATATTGAAAGTTTGTGTTTAATTTAATTAATTTGTTTCATTAGTAAAAAATATTTAATAAGTTAAATTATGTAGCACAATCAATTGATCTATAAAATGTTATAGAAACAATAAGTTTTTGCTAATTTGTTATTAATGTTTGCAAAACTAATAAGACAAGTTGATAAATATTATCTGCAGTATATTTTATAAAAAGATAGCTGCAATATATTTTACTTTTTTAGATATTGATGCTATCTTTTTATTGGATTGTCAAATAGACATGAAATAAGGGTCCGCCATCTAACGTTTTTTTCTTTTCTACTAGTGCTTATTTCGTGAATGGTAACACTTAGCTCATGTCTGATTTGACAGTTAATTAGTTTTATCCTTCCGCTGAAAGAATATGGTTGTGTATACGCTTGAACAACGCGATTTTGCCAAAAAATCATCTTTTCAGATGAAGCTCATTTTGATCTTGGCGGGTATGTAAACAAGCAAACTTGTCGCATTTGGGGCACAGAAAACCCGCACTCATACATTAAAAAGCCGATACACCCAAAACGAGTCTCTGTTTGGTGCGGATTTTGTTCCAGAGGCATAATTGGGCCATATTTCTTCGAAAATGAGCAAGAAGTGGCCGTAGTCAATGGCGATCGTTATCGTACCATGTTGAACAAGTTTTTGTTCACAAAAATTGAAGAGGAGGATATTGGCAACATTTGGTTTCAACAGGACGGCGCTACGTGCCACACAGCCGAAGCTACACTTGTTTAATGGCATTTTCAAAAATAAAATTTATCTGGTGGACCCTTTATATCCGTTAAATAACTGATACAGCTCTTATGACAGACCTTTACTTTTTTCGTTAAATATTGCATGACCTTTTTACAGAGATGTGGCAGCATCTTATCGATGACGCTCTTTGTTTTTGTAAGAAATTGTTTTGAAGTAAGGAATTGTTTTTTGGTTAATTCACATAAACGTGAAATTTCAAAAATTCAAAAAAATTGTGTCCACACTGAAATAGCAGCATAGTTTGTATTCACGCTACAAACTCAAACACTCAACCAAACACCACACATATGTTTGAGTGTATGTGTTTAAACAATATTCATTTGAGAAATTTAATTATTAGAAAGATATCAACCAATATGAATTGTAAATCAAACGAAAGATAACATCTTCATTTACCTACAAAAAAAGTTATCTAGCCGTTTCCTCATAATCAATGAAATAAAGATTACAACAATAACAGTCTGACGTGACTCCCTATACCGTAAGGAAAGACGTGTTCTACGTCAAAACCCAATAGAAAACATCGAGCGACGTTAAATCGCATGATCTTGGTGCACAGTTGAAAACATAATTTTTCTAAAAAATAAATAATTCTGAAAATCGTTTTTGCCATTAATCGAGGGAGAAGCAGATGTCGCCGTCTTTATGGAGCCATATATGATTAAGTTCCGCACCGTCAAGGCCACAAAAACCCCGTTATCATGTTGCTGTAACAATTTTACAGTCATTGTAATTTCGTCCCCATCTGCAAAAAATTAAGGGTCAATCATGCCGCCTGACCATAATCCGTACCAGACAGCTGTACGTTGTGATTGCATTTGTTTCTCATGGATTACATAAGGATTATTTGAGCCCCAAATTCGATATTTTTTAGTTCACTAAGCCATTCAAATGGAAACGCGCTTCATTGGAGGTGACTTTTTTTCTCAAAGACATTGACAGTTGTCATACCTCTGGCTGGTAAATATCTTATTATATTTTAGCTCTTCTTAAATTAACTGTTTATTATTATGTTGTTTTGCAATGAACTCGATTGAAATTTATAATTTAGAAAATAAAGTTTTTTTCTTTAAGAAAAATGTTCGTTATGATTTGTTTATTTTTTTAGCCATCTTCAGCAGCTCAATTAAATTTACAATATATTTATTAATAATTTCAGTTCTAGTCAGTATTTTTCTATTAACTCCTTTTCATTTCATCTTTCTCTACACTTTGAATATGTGTCTAATTAGCACCACATCATTTAGTATTAAATGCCAATTAACTGGATTTTGCAGAAAATTAACCAAGTTAACAATAAATATTATATGCACACTTGTATACACACATACATACACACATTGTACGTACAAACACATTAATATCCTAGAGCTAATAACAATTTGGAAATTTCGTATTTTAATTAAATCAGTTTATAACTACTAATTGATATGTAGGTTACTCTTAAAGTTACTGTCCCTTCTTTTCGTATCTGGACCAGCTACTGAAGATTTGGTCACAAAAAATAAAAAAAACGAATCAAAATTTCAACGTAAAAAGATAAACTAAAAAAAAACGAACAAAACTAAATAGCAGTATGTAAATATAAGGAAAACAAAATAAGTACGTACGAGTAGTAAAAGAAATGTAGGGATAAATGAAAACAGTCAAACAACTTGTGTTTCCAAAAGTAGTACACAATAGTACAACTATATACTATAAAGCATTTATGTTAAGGACTTTTATAATATTTGTTTAGCTACATTCAACAACACTCTATGTAAACATACAATTGTATGTAAGAAGGTAATTCGTAAAATAACAGGGTGTTTCAAAATGTCATGTTATATAATAAGGTTTATCTTTTACTATAACAATATAATTTAAAAATTGTTTTTACTAACTGTAGTGCAGTTGATAAAGGTCTTCGACAGAATTCGAATTAGCAATCTTCAAACTATTAATTACTACACCATTTAACTTTAAAACTAAATATTTAGTTATGATTTGTCACTAAAAGCAATAATTTCAGTTAGTTAGTTAAAACTTTAGCAAATGTTAAAGCTTATAAAACAATATCTCTGTGATTAATTCAATACATTTTAAATAAATTTCGACAATAAAGAATAGTTTTATTTATATATTTTTATTTTAACTCTATCATTGCTTTCCACTTTTTTTTATATTTACGGTCTTTTCTGATTAATTTTACAATTTACCCAAGAACGAATTTTGTATAAAAATTCTATGAAATAAATCTTTGATAAACTTTAAAAGTTTTTATAATAATGGCTTGTAATGGTATTCTAATGATGAAACCTTTGGAAAAAAAGGCTAAAATTACATTTTTATAATGAAACAAAATTCTTGTAGGCAACTATTTTCGAGAGAAATAATATTTTAACACTATGTTGTCAATTTGTATAACTTGCTTTTAAAACATTTGTCCCTGTACAAGACCCTGTATGAATATAAATGTTTATACCTCTGATATAGCTGCGATGCGAAATAGTAATCAGAAAACAACATAAGTACGTATGTCGTATTGCAATTTGCATGATATTTTGCTTGCTAAAGGTTTGCTACACTAGTACGTTTGTATTCAAAAGCCCACATGCACACACCCACACACACGCACATACATATGTAATTGTGTGAGTTAATATGTATATGTCCTTGCGATTTTGTATTCGTATGAAAAGAAACAAGTGTTTGTTTCTGTACAATTGTGTGTATGCTGTGTTTATATTAGCAATACATGCAATTGTACATCACAAAAAGGATACAACATTTGCTATAGCATGTGGATTTATCCGCTTTGTTAAGCAACCAGTAACACTATCAAATATTGCTGTTGCGACCAACCAGCCACCAACAAACCAACTAACCAACACATCAACCAAACGACAGAAGAAATGTCGGACTTGACGACCAAAAACTTAAACCAAACCATCAGGCGGCAGTTGGCGGTTTGCAACTGAGCTTATATTGCCATATATATGCTAATACGATTGCAACAACAAAGAACTACAACTAACTTGCAAACATGTGACTGTTTGTTTGTTTACTTGCTTCCAAGCATTTATATATGTCTGTACATATATATATTTTTTCATTTATTCATTTGGATTAGTTTGCATGTTTTTTTTTATTTTCATATTTAGTTTCTTCTTTATTTTCAAGAGGTCAAGTAAATAACACAAGTTTTTAATATTTTTTTTTTATTATACATATTTTTATTTTAACATATACACTAACAACAAATGAAATATGATCTCATTCGTTGGAGATTGTACAAAAAACTATGTATTTAAAAAATATTCTCCTACGAAACTAGCCTGTGTGTGTTTTAGTGCTACATAAAACGTACAAATAACATATTTTTATATACAAGGATATGGACAATATGCTTAAGCCCGAATAACAATAATTTAAAATGTTAACTGATTAAGCCGCTTTATAACGTCCCATTTTCCACACTTCGGCCAGAAAACTATTTATTTTTAGTTTAAATTTAAGCAAGTAAGCTTGAAGATTTGCATGTCAGTTGCAAAAAAAAAAAAGTTGGCGTGCAAATAAACAAGAATAATTAAAAAATTGCTAAATTTAATCAAAAAGAAAAGTTGTTGGAACTCTTTCAACATTGGGTTAATTGTTAGATGAAATGCTATTTCAAAACAGTGTATTTTTTAAATATATTTAATTATTTAAAATAATGCTTAAGTCTTCGACTAAATAAATACTTGCGAATTTTGTAAGCAATACTGACTTTATTCGCTTACTGTAACACTGGCCTGCAAAAATATGGGGAATATAAAAATTTTTAGGCGCTAAATTCGAATCAGCTTTAAGTTTTTCTTTTTTTTTATCGAGCTTAGGAATGTTCAAGATTTTGCCCAAAACAAGTAGATGATTAAAAATAAAATTTCAGAAGAATAACGCTTTTTTAAGTTTTCAAGTCTTTAGGAGTTACTCAAAAATAAAAGGCCACAGATGTTTTTTCATTCAAAATGGCTACTAATAACATTTTTATCATTTCTCAGAAGGGTGTGAATATTGCTAATAAATTGTAAAAATCCCTTGACAAAAGTTTATTTTCTTCACGATTAAAGGCAGGTATCTGCCATTGCCAAAAAATTGTGTAATTCATTTTGCAGAGTTTGAAAAACCATATCAACATACATATCATTGGTCACAAGTAGATGCAATAGTTGTCTAGATATCTCAAACAATTATTGCCTTTTCATCTTATTTTAAGCTTACCTATGCACCACATGAATTTAAAGCCTTATACTACTCTTGATATGCCGTAACAATTGATTTTGCATATAATGCTGGTGCCACACCCACTTAGAATTAACAAAAATCTTCCTAATAGCCAATTAGGACTAGCCGTTCTGCAATTTTAGGTAAATTAAAAGAAGTTGGTATAAAAGAGGGAGCTGTAATTTTTATGTTCCGTAAAGCCGAAGTTCCGTAATGACAAACATATAACAAACACATATAAGCATCATCAGTTTAGCCTCCCTTAAATGATTCAATTACCAACGAACGACATTTCAATTTTATTTATATAAGAGCATGTTTTAATATCGGACTTAAAACACTTTAAAATAACTATAATAAATTATCTGTGAGCAGAATTGTGTCCTTTTATTGAAGAGACTTGTTGGGTGTATTTACTGCATCCAGACGCAGTTTTGCTCAATTTAATAATAGATTATAATAAAGACCTGACTTGCTTAAATTGCGGAAATAAATGGCCATAAATCTCTTGTTGTGGCTTTAGTAAATTTTAATAAATTTTACAAATTTATAAATGAGCAATAAGAACATTATTGCAAAAGTCGCCAAATATTATCCAATAATTTAATCGCCAGATAATAAAGGCATATGAAAATTTAAAATTCAATAATAGTTCTCATATTCTGTAATAACTAATTTGTTTTTTTATTTAAATACAAAGTTAAATTTTCATTAATAACTTAAGGCACAGTTTATAATTTGTTAAAGAACTCGTGTGTGCTTAAAGCCATGTGTTAATAGATTTTTTGTTTAATTTTAAGTTTTTTAAGTCCACTTTTTGAAACTTTCAGAGATTATTAAATATACATAACAAGTAAGAGCACTATATTCGGCTGTGCCGAATGTTTTATGCCCATCATCAATTTTATGTACTTTTGTAGCACAAAATTAATAATTTTTTATTAACAGTAATCGCTGTGGATTAATCTTTTTATACTAAAATATGTATCACTTTCTTTGTATAAGCTCGATATGCTAGTAAAATGTTTTCGTTACTTCAGTCTTTCAATGAAAGTGGGCGTTAAAGTAGACGTGTCGAAGTTATTTCTACTAATGAATGCAGCTTAGATGTTTCAATATGGTCCTTCTTTCTGCCACAACTTTGTCCATAGCGAAATTATTAAATTTAAGATAATCAGTTATATGAGAGGTAGGCGTTAAAGAGGGCGTGTCACCTTCATTTTCTGGCATAACAATGACATTGACTAGATAGCTTTAAGAACAAAACTTTATTATCATGCCTATAATTTTGTCGGTTTTATGAGCTTTTAAATTTCATAAACAGTAAATAACGTAAAAAGTGGATGTTATAGTGGATCTGTCAATGTAATTTCTGCTTTTAAATTCAACTCAGATATTTCAATATAGATTCCTATATTCTTCCAAAATTTTTATTCATAGAGAAATTATCAGAATTTGAGATTAGAACAAAGCCTTTGACCAACAATCAATGCTTGCAAAATTTGAAAATCATACATCTAGTTTTGTCAGTTTTATTACATTTTACCTTTTGAATATACCGAAAAATACACTGTGCGGTATAAATTTGCGTACATATAAAAATATTTTTTTTACTCAGGAAATATACATTCAAAGTTTCATGAATCTACGGTAATGCGTTTGAACATAATTCCATTTTATTCGATGTTGGTTGGACATGGTTTTTTTGAGCTACTCTTGAATTACGAGCTATAACTCTCTTCCTAATATTCCGATTTAGCCTATTTTCAATACCTTGTGTATAACAAATATTCTGGCAAAATTTTTGCTTCCTAGCTTTTTTGGTTCGACCTCTGTCGTACTTTCAACATAAAATGAAACCCCGATTCAGAATATATATACTAAATGGGGTCTAAAATGGATATTTTGATGTGTTACAAACGGAATGCCAAAATGAATATACCCCCACCATTTTTTTGGTGGCGGGTATAAAAATTAAATATCAATTATGTAAAACTTTTTTTGTGTACATACATACAATAAATGAATAAAAATCCTCCAAAGATTGTCTGAATAATATTTGTACCTTTAATTTTATATAAATATTAAGAAATTTAATTAACCTTTAACTTAAGAGGTAAAGATATAGGACATACGTTGGGACGTGGTGTAAGATGTTACCCATTCTTATATTTTCAAAATGGTTATATAAAAAAATCATAGCAAGTGGTAAATATTACCACAGCATGTAATTTTCTTTGCTCACTTTCTTGCTGCAATAGCCAAAATACAACTGAATATCAGTTTTAATGATATTAAAAAAAACACACAAAAAATAACAACGCGAGAGCCAAACAGAAGATAATTATAAAAGAAATAAAAATGAGAGGGTAAAATTTACTACCATCTCCACAGATAAAGCGCAAAAATCAAAAATTTTTAATTCAGAAAATTTTCAGCAAAAAATCTTCGTATTCACCAAATATAAAACTAAATTTCATGCACAAAGCCATTTAAATTAAAATTACTCATATCAGATTTTCAATAAAGTTGATTTTATTTCTGTTTATAACTGTTTTCATTAACCTGCGAAATTGAGATGATCTGCGGGTTTTCAATCTTGCACTAATTGCACCTTATATGGGAATAACAATTAATCTTTTGAAAAATTCACCACAGTGACGGATGTGACACTTATAGCTGAGCAGAACGCTTATGGTTTTATGTCCGATGTTTTGGTAACACTTTACACGTTCTGCTCTACACGCTCAATATTATTTGCAGTGTGAATTAAACGTGGTTTTCCGGTTCGAAGCAATTCTCTTACGGTGTCAAATTGGTGGTGACGATAAACTAAGCGGTGAAATGTTATTGCGTTAAATTAATTGATCGCTAATTTAAATTATTTATTATTTTATTCTGGTTTTTTGTTCAGATGTAAACCAAAAAGATTCTTTTATGATAAATTTATGATTTTTTAGATTTGTTTCTTGCTAGACCTTTGATCTTCACAATGTTATTCCTTTTATTCACTTTTTTCGCCCATCAGATATCCTACCCATTCAAATTCAAACGTGTAATTAAAAAATTAATTTAAATTATAAAGTTTTTTTATTTACTTCAATAAACTTTCCGTAACCAAATTAAAATAAAGCACTATAAAATTAAACTCAGATTGAAATAAAACATGCTGAAGTACATGCAATTTGCAAATATACTTAACGGCTATATATTAAGCGTTTTAATAATTTTTAATAACTGCAGAACAACAAACTACATTGCAGCTTCATCATTCGAAAATAAGTGCTAAAAAACATACAAATCATTTTATTACTGCAGGCTGTCAATGGATGGATGTACGTACAAATGTGTAACGTTCTGTACATTACTGGCACATTTATTTGTACAAACAGTGAAGTTTAAAGAAAGAGCAGAAATGTGTCAATAAAGTTACACGATCTTAGAATGCTAATTGAAATACAAACTTTTTATGGAATTTTAAAAATTGTTTAAGAAAATTAAGTTTTGATTAAATTTTTTTTTTTGGATTTTTAAATCCAAGTTGTGTTCGTCCTTATCGGCGCACTCGCAATTTGATTTTAGTAGCAGCATAATAAAGGGTCCGCCAAATAACTTTTTTTTTTTTTTTGAAAATGCTATAAAAAAAAGTGCAGCTTCGGCTGTGTGGCACGTAGTGCCGTCCTGTTGAAACCAAATGTTGCCAATATCCTCCTCTTCAATTTTTGTGAACAAAAATTCGTTAAACATGGTCCGATAACGATCGCCATTGATTGCGGCCACTCCTTGCTCATTTTCAAAGAAAAATGGCCCAATTATGCCTGTGGACCAAAATCCGCACCAAACAGTGACTTGTTTTGGGTGTATCGGCTTTTCAATGTATGCGTGCGGGTTTTCTGTGTTCCAAATGCGACAATTTTGGTTGTTTACATACCCGCCAATATCAAAATGAGCTTCATCTGAAAAGATGATGATTTTTTTTTGCCAAATCGGGCAAAGTAATGTCGCAATATTTCCCAGCGTTGTTCAAGCGTATACACAACCATATTCGTTCAACAGAAGGATAAAACTAATTATCTGTCAAATCAGACATTAGCTAAGTGTTATCATTAACGAAATGAGCACTAGTTGAAAAAAAACGTTAGATGGCGGACCCTTTATATGTTAAAATTGTGTTTTCTACTTTATAAAAAATCCTGCAAGAACTGTTGCATATACTACTCAACTCAGCACTGTTCTAAAAGAAAATAGTGTGCTTTAATTAACACCACCACTATTTACATATGTATGCGGATATTCATATAATGTAAAATAGTGTATGCGTTTATATGTAGTTTATACACAACAGAAAAAAATGATTTAAAAATAATTATCTGTTAACATTTCACAAAATGCTTCTAACGAAAACCTTAACATATGTATTACTACTGCTTATTGAAATACATATCGACGGTCACAAGTATAAAGGCCCTAACTCGTTTTTTTTGCGTAATTAAGTTTTTCAGTGATTCCATTATATTTCACACAAATACACCTCGACACACAAAATTTAATGCAATTGTATCATAAATAACAGATTAACAAGCAATTAAAAAAAAAGAAACTACATTATGATAACACACTTTCTATTAAATTTTTACTTTCTCTTGTAGAGTTACAATTATTTGAGTAAGGGCCTTTCTACTTGTGACAAACGATATATTTTATTTTTGGCTTAAGTTCATTTATTCTGTTATTTAATTTTAGAAATCAAATTAAATTAAACTGCAATAATTTTTAGGAATATTCTTTTAAAATTATATCCGATATTAGCCATGTGGAATGCATTTTCGAAACCAGCTACGATTTCATCATCAGCACTCTTGATCGGTATACTACTATGTAATTTAAAACTAGCATTTTTATTACAATTTAATGAAATTAGAATTAGTAAATCATATTTAGATTTAATTTTTAAATTTGTTGTATATTTACTTCACCTATCAAATGACATTTTTTTATTCAACATGTTCATATTCTTTTATAATCGTAATACATTTTCGTATATGAACATGTTGAATAAAAAATGTCATTTGATAGATGAAGTTAATATACAACAAATTTGAAAATTAATACTATGATTGCGCACAACATGCAAACTGGGCATACCTGTCATGGGTTTGGACTTTTAATGCCCCTCTTTTTCAACCTAACCTAACCTAATACTATGATTCACTTATTCAAATTTCATTGAATTGTAACATATATAGGAAATTATAGTAAATTTTGTGCAATAAAAGTACACAAATAGGTATTGAAGATTCGGCTCTTCCGAATATAGTACTTTTACATGTTTTTGTTGGTCAACTAACCTTTTATTTAAACTTTTTACAATTTGCTCTTTTTGATTGTTCTAAATTAATAATCTTCATTAAGCTTCGTTTTTTAGTATTTCCCAAGGTAATAATACAAATAATTTAAATTCTCACTAACTTCTTATACTCTCGAAAAGAATTGGGCAACCAAATGAAGAAGTGTTTTATAAGCAACAAAATGCCAAATACGAATGCATTTAAATATTTTGTTTTATGTTTGAAAACTGCATGAAAATTTCTATTTACGAAACAAAGAGAAGAAAAATATCAAATTCATATTATCAAGGGCGTAAACTGCATAAAATTATAACACACCTCAATAAGCAGAAGAAAACTTTTACAAAGCTATCTAAACGTGCAACTTAACATATTGCAACAAAAAACAAGCTTCATAAAAATCAAACAATCACGCATTTGTAGGTTGTAGTTACATTTAAAATTTCCCCCCACATGTACTTCGTCCTCAAAGCAAGATTACAAAGAAAAGTTCTTGTGCAATAATAAATTGCACATTTATGCTTTGAGGTAGGAATACAGTTATTTTAAGCATTTGTGGATATGTATGTTTGAGGGTGCGAAACTAGCGTTGTGTAGGTGCAAAAGAATTTTTTTATGTGCATACTAGTATATATTACATACATACATACATACAAACGCCAACAATTCTGCTAATACCAAAACTAAAAACAAACATAAAAAAATAAACTTACAATCAAAACGGATTTTAAAAGATCGTATGTGAGTATGTTTAAAATATGGATAAATACACTTGCATGTGTATGTACGGTATATACATGTGCATGCGTAAGTTTGTATTAATGTGAGTGGTGCATTGTATACGATTAAATGCATAACAACCAACACAGGGTTAACTAACTGTAAAATTTTCTTATTTTTATGATTGCGTTTGTCGTTTATATATTCACTCATTCGCATGTATAAGAAAAAGTATAAAGCTTAATAAACTTTCATACACAGTTACACAATTACATACTCTCACTCATCATAAACATATACAGTATCGTGATATTCAAGTGCAGTCGTAGCGCATAAAATTCTTAGAATATATTTTTGGCTGAGGGTATGTTATTCCGTGTGTTTAAGCATCTTATATACAAACAAGTAAGAGCACTATATTCGGCTGTGCCGAATCTTTTATACCCACCACCAATTTTGTGTATATTTAAAGCACAATATTTATTATTTTGTTAATCGCTATGGAATAATCTCTTTATAATAAAATATGTATCCTTTCTTTGTAGCGGATGGTTAAATTTTAAGGGCCCATGTTAAAGGTGAACTACACCTAGTCTTTAAATTTGTTTTCTGCATTTCATTTAACATTTCTTAATATCAAACTTACTCAATTTGATCCGTGGAAAGATACGCAAATGATCAACGCTTTAAAGTTATTCAGGTTTTTTTTATAAAAATGGGCGTTCAAATCAAAATGCATTTTGTGCACTTAGTAATTCTTTTGATCACCATAATCGTTCAAATTCGTCCACAATCAGGAGAATTGTAAAAAATATTTAAATTTCTGCAAAACAGGTCTGTATAAAGTGTTAGAAAATCTGTGAATGACTTCTTAGTTCGTTGAATGGGAACTATTGCTGTTGTTTGCGATAGTGTGGCAAAAGATGAGTCATGCTCGACTAATCATCGTGCTCAACAATTGAACCACAACATTGTCATTGAAAATTTTAACCATCGGATGGAGATGTGCCGCCGAAGTCGCGGCGGCCATTTGGCGGATATATTGGCCGATACCCCCACCAAAAAGAGGTATATCTCAAATGGACAAAGTTTTTGAAAGGATAAAAGACTTTATTGAAATATCTAAGTTGCATTTATTAGCAGAAAGAATATTGACACACCTAATATCATGGAATGACTAAATTTACAAAAATAGCATATCAAAGTTATACAAAGAGAGTGATACGTATTTTAGTATAAAGAGATTATTTCATAGCGATTACGGGTAATAATAAATTGGTGGTGGGTTTTCAAAATTTGCCACAGCTGAATATAGTGCTTTTACTTGTGTTGTTACGCGTTGCTGCAAAATACTTTAATATTAATATGTTAATACAATTTTTTTTTTAATGTTGTATATTTAAAAAAATATATTTATGTATTCTTTATTCGTTATGCACATTCATACGCAAAAATTTTAATATTATTAGAAAAACTCAAAAAATGGAGTAATAAACAAAATTTGCACTGCAAATAAATTGCACGGTATTATATATCTGTGTCTATTTAACTATATTTGTATAAAACAAATACGGTATGAAATTTTGTAACAAAATATTGCATTACTTATACTTTGGAAACGAGTTAGAAGGTTATGGTACATGCTTGAGTGTTCTTGTATATGTTTGATTTCCATACATACACGCATAGATATATGCATGCATTTGCCTCATCCCAGCCAGCATTTTTTGAAAATTTGAATCAAATTCGAGTCTTTTTTGATACCTCTGCGCGATTAAAAACGATCGCATATGCGCTCTTCTTCGAGTCGAAAATGACTCATTTGGCGGGAGAAAATGATACCCTAGTCGCGACTCTTCTTGATGAGTCATTTATGACTCGTTTTTCTGGTCAGTTTCGATTCAATTTCGAGTAATTTTCGAGTCGTTTTCTAGTCATTTTTCAGTAGTTTAATAATCATTTATGAGTCTCTTTCGAGTCATTTTTGAGTCGTATTTGTAATCGCTTGCGAGTCTTTTTTGAGTCATATTTTTAATCGTATGCGACTATTTTTGTTAGTCATTTTCGAGTCTTTTTCAAGTCAATTTTCAGTCATATTTCTATTAGTATGCGACTCATTTTCGAGTCATTATCAGTCGATTTTCTTATCGTATTTGACTCATTTTCAATTTTGTTTTAGGTCGGTTTTCACAGTGCTCTCTTAACAAAAATAAAAGATTAAAATAAAATTCATATATGTACATTAAAATTTATTAAAAAGAAAAATTAAATAAAAAATAATAATTTACATAGAAATAACTAAAAAAAATTATAGAACTAAATTAAGAGATTTTTAAAATAATACTTTTAAGAAATTCAAAAAATCGGCCAAGCTTGTTTTGTGCTGTTTTTGAATGGTGGCAGGCCATCAGTGCCAAAATCTAGAGTAATATCAAATAATTTCCAATCTTTTCTTACCAAAAAATCGGTTAATCCGTTTTTAAGTCCATAGTGAATGTAGGTGCCTTCCCCAACCTTTCTCTCAACAACCGAACTTGGTGTTTTTAAGAGAGTTCTTGCGTCTTTTGGAACTTTCAAATTGCATTTAATTAATAATAATAGGAGTGAATTAATTGCAACAAAACTAATTTGAAACTGTATAGCCCATTTAGCTAGTTCTTCACGCAAATTAAATTCATTTTCTTCACTTTCACTTAAATTATTTAAAATGTCACTTTCAAAATTATTTTCATAAGTTTCATATTCCGGAATGTTTTCTTCTTGATTATGTTCTTCATTTTCCGGAATATTTTCTATAATTTGACTTTTAATACTTTTATCAGATTCATTTTTTTTAATTTTTGGCGAAATTAAATTTTCCGCTTCTTTTTTTGCCAATCTTTTTATATGTCTAGCTGACATTGCCTTTTTTTATTTTAATATATTCACTTACTTTGTTTTAAATTTATTTATTTTTAATTTAACACACTTTTTGTATTTATTTATTAATTATTTTAAATATGTTTTCAATTTTACGATCTCAACACCTCGAATTAACTTTAACAAATAGACACAAATGCAACTTTTTGACATTTACTTAACAATACGCAAAAATTTTCCCGTTATACTTAAGAAAAAAAACAGCATAACAAGCAGTTTTTAATCATCAATCTGCGCAAAATATGATCATAAAACACACAAAATTAATCACATTTTAAACGCCTGCATGATCTATTTGCGATCAAGAAGTTTTCAATCTTCCAGATGCGCACATTATGATAATAAATAACGGATAAAATACTTATCTTTTAAACACCTGGATGATCAATTTTCGATTGCTATACAATTTGTTGTTGTATTTTAAAACAAACACTTTTTAAACGTGCAAGTGAATAATCAGTTTTTGTTCTCCAAAAGTACTCGAAAAACACTCGCTTTGGTGATTTAAAAAAAAACAATCTTCCAAATGCTAGCTGGGATACAACAGTGAATGTGATTGTGTGTAAAAAGAGAAATCTAATATAGTTAAAAAAACTCCGTTATGTTTAAACACATGCAGTTTAAATTATAAACCTTCAGGTATATGCTGTCTGATGCGAGAACACACTAATGGGGCCTCTTGGGTGTTTGAAAAAAAATATCTTAAAATACTTCTTATAAAAATTATCTTTTAAGAACATGCCTTGGAAATCGATCGAGTACATGTGTTGGTTTAAATCAGATTAAAAACCATATATTACTCTGACCTGTACGTGGAAAAGCATCGCTAATAAAAACCAACACAATCGCCCACAACTTTCCGAGATATATGCAAATAAACACAAATGCCAATGTTTTTTTTATATTTCTACCACAAAAATGAATAGTCTTTAGCTGCGGATAATTTATAGACATGTTTTTTACTTTATTATGACCACCCATCTCTATCAATATGCTAAATTATCCCATGAATTGTTCTTCAATAATGCATTGAAGGATGCAGGATGAAGGATTTAATGCTTTAATTAAATGTGTCGATAAACCTCATATTTTTGTATTACGATCGGTACCAATAAAAATTCAAAAAGTAAAACAAAGTTGATTTGACAAATTTTGCAAGTAAACTCTAATAACTACAGTAATGATAAGTTACTTTGGAAAAGACTTAAATCATGGTACATGAATAAGGTACTCCTATCCTTTGACAGCTAATTGTCTTTTTATTCACAAGTAGTGCCAAGTTATTTATTAACAACGCGTCTGCATCTGTTAAAATTACTTTTTTATATTTTGTTAACGATAAATAATTTGCAAAAAGTTTTTAAAAAGTTATCAAGTTTAAGAAAATAAAAATTGTGTAGGTACATGCATAAATACAAAAACAAATTGCATGTTTTTTAATTGTTGTGTTTGTTGTGAATATGCCTTGAATTAAATAAAAAAAAATCTCTATATACTTTTTGTATTACTAGTTTTAGGACATGAAATTTATTTTTATCATTAAAACTATACTTCTGCATATCATTTTATAGAACCTCTAAAAGTTTTATTTACGATTTGTTTAAAATTCTTACCAATTTCTTGGTATAAGTAAAGTAAGCCCATTAGCGTAATATTTTTATTCCAAGGCAATTAAATCATGTACATAAAGGCCCTTTTTTAGTTGCACTTGGTGCTTACTTGCTTCCTAGTAAGATTGTATGGGTATGAATAATTCTATAAAGTGCAACAAAGCATAGAAGATAAAATGCTTACCATTAACTAACTGTAAGATGAAATAGTAACAATGCACCAGATCAAGTCTTGGGAATTCTTTAAAACAAAATAAAATAAAAACTGTATAAAATAAAATAAAACAAAAACTGTATAAAAGCATTGAACTGTTAAAATAACATGTAATTTATTTAAGAAAACAATATTGGGATCTCACCCTAAATCATGTTTTTTTTTTGCGAAACACAAAAGGTTGACACAAGGTTTTTATACCCTTCACACAGTGAAAAAGGGTATATATAGGTTTGTCATTCCGTGTGAAATTTCTACAATTTTCATTTCCGACCCCATAAAGTATATATTTTCTGAAAGCTTATGAATAGGAAAGTCGATTAAGCTCTGTCAGTCTGTCAGTCTGTCCGTCTGTCCGTGTGTATGTTGAAATCAACTTTTTGAAGCCCCCCGACATCGCTTGGACCCGGGTGAGGTATTAAAATATCAGAAATATTCGGGAGTAGATCACTATTGAAAATCAGAAACATCGGTACATAAGCAACTGAGATATGAGCAAAAACCCACGACCACCTCGATTTTTTTTCACAAAAACAACATTACAACCACAACATACATACATACAAACGTGTATACTGGTTAGAGAAAACGTGGCATCGAATCCCAGCTGAGCCAAAAAAAAATTTTTTTTATATATAAAAAATTTTTTTTTAAATTTTTTTTTTAGTTTTTTTTATTTTTTATTTAATATATTATTTATATTTTTATTATTTTATATTTTTATTATTTTTTTTTAAAATTTTTTTTTTTTAATTTTTTTTTTCATTTTTTTTTTGTTTTATATTAATTATATATATTTTAATTATTTTTTTAAAATTTTTTTTTAAAATTTTTAAAATTTTTTTTTTAAATTTTTTTTTTAAATTTTTTTTTGTTATTTTTTTTTAAACATACATACGTAAATTTATAATTTTACAATGGGATGTTTTTTATATATGTATATTTTTTATATGTATGTACGTATTTCATATGAGATGAATGGTGATACAAACTACTGTTATTGCATGACTACACGTTGTGAAGGGTACATAAGATTCGGCACGGCTGAATATAGCGCTTTTACTTGTTTTTATACTTCTTGTGCAAGAAAGTATGTATATATTTAGGGGAACAAAAAGTTTATATGTGGGTTTTCTCTCAAGTGAATTATAATACTTAAGTGTTAAAACATAATAGTTAGAAAATGTACCTTTTAGAGGTGTACGAAAATACAATATCATAAACCCGTATGTATAAAAAAATATGCTTTCCAAAATTGAGTATTCTAGGCGTTAAAATACCAAAATACTTTATAAGCTATCCATGATTTATACTCGCAGACGTAAAGGCTGTCGAGGGTCACTGATACGACTAGCTAGCAGTCAGTTGAGGTGGGGTTTCTCTCGCTTATCAATCAATCTGATAATTAAAAGTTTTATTATAGATAATTAATTCCAATGAAAAAAATTCAACTTAGATGGCCGGGATGGTTACAATTCCTAGCGGAGTGCTATTAATTAGAAATCAAGCTATTTTTCCAAAAATAAAATTTCGATTGTGGTCCTCTGATGGTTTTTAGTGCATTCTCTACCCATAATAAACCTGAGTTGACTTTCCCCAGTGTCAAAATTAATTTTTGTAAAATAAATTTTATTCACAAGCCTTCAGACTAATTAATTATTTAATTTATCTTTATTGGCCTTCAAATACAGCAAGATTATAAATTTTAAAATTAAGGTAATGGATTTTTTAAATATAAAATTAAATAACTTAGTTTAATTTAAGCAAGAAAAAAACAATTAAAAATAAGTAATAGGACTTATCGCAAAAATTTTAATAAAAATAACAATAGGTAAAAATTAATTTTAGTGTGTTAACTATTCGAATACTATTCGAATTCGGTCGGTAAAAATAACACAAGTGTGAATACAGACAAATATTTTGATTGTTTTGAAGTTAATTTAAAAAAATATAAGTATATGCTTCTCGCCAATATTACGTAATATAAGATGGGCCTCTTAAAAGTTTAAATTTAAAAATGCAATAAAACAAAATCGGTTTGAAATTTCACCAAATTACCCGATTCGTTAGACCAATTTTTTTATCGACGTCAAGTGATGCGTGAAATGTTAAATACTTAAGAACGATGATGACTCATGTTGATAAATTCTAATGCACAATCTTAGCCACAGCTTCGTCTGTACGCATGAGCACACTCATGTCTTAGCGCATTAACAGTAAAACCAGTTTCACGAACTTAAGCAATTAACTGGCTTATATCGGACACTGTTGGTTCTGCTCTGCAACCAAAGTTTGTACGATATTTTTGTGCAATTTCCGACCAATTGTCTTTGCTTCGAAAATAAATTTCCAATAAACCCCAACGTTGCTCAAGCCTAAATCGAGTAATCATTTCTTCATCAAAAGCTAGCATTATTTCAGTCCACATGTCCTGTGTCATCCATGCCTTGTTTTGCGAAAAATACTTACTTTTTTTATTTTTAAAGTATCAAGGCTGTTTTGGTTTACCTATGGCAAACATAGTCACCAGTTGCATTGCACAAAAGGATTAAAGTTTTACGTTCTTTTGATGACGTCATTCCAGAAATTTTAAACTCCTATTGAGTGTTGATGAGAGTAATGCTTTGAAAAGTAGTCCCGTTTCATCGGCATTAAATATGTAACTTGCCTGGTACCCAGCGGTCAAATTTGGGAGAATTTCTTGAATATTGTCAACTGCTTGCTTATCAGCAAATCTTGAAGCACCATGAATCTTTTTTAAACTAATCCCCTCTCTCCGTTGCCATTGGTATAGCCAGGTGTATGATATAAATTTTCGTTCAGGGCAATGTCAAATTGTTTGGCCTTTTCCATTAGCATATTGTTTGATCAAACCACTTCGATAATGCCCTATCCTTTTCATACCCGCCACCAAAAAAATGGTGGGGGTATATATTTATTTTGACATTCCGTTTGTAACACATCGAAATATCCATTTTAGACCCCATAAAGTATATATATTCTGAATCGGAGTTTGATTTTATGACGATCTAGCTATGTCCGTCCGTCTGTCCGTCTGTTGAAAGCACGATAGAGGTCGCACCGAAAAAGCTAGGAGGCTCAAATTTTGCCAGAATCTTTCTTATAGACAAGGTTTGTTTGGTATTGAAAATGGGCTAAATCGGAATATTAGGAAGAGAGTTATAGCTCGAAAAGCAAGAGTAGGTCGAAAAAACCGTGTCCTTCGAACATCGAATAAAATGGAATTGTGTCCAAACGCCTTAACGTAGACTCATGAAACTTCGAATATATATTTGCTGGGTAAAGATAATATTCTCCCCCGAAAATTGTCTTAATCTATGCATTAGGAGAGGAGTTATCGTTAAAAATTTACGAAAATTTATACCGCACAGTGTATTTTTCGGTATATTTAAAAACAAAAACTTCATAAAAGCAACAAAATTGGATGTACGACTTTGAAATTTTGCATACTTTGCTTTTTGGTGACACGCTTTTTTGTAACGGCAAATCAATGTGCCACGTCCACTTTTACGCCCACCTCCCATATAACGTTTTAACTAAAATTCATATAATTTCTCATGATGTAGTTGGTTACATAGCGAGGGAGTTGCGGGACAGGGAACACACCCTGGTGGCATTCCTTGATATAGAGGGTGCCTTTAATAATGTGAGAATAGAGGCTATAGGACAGGCACTGGTTGATCTGGGGGTTCCGTCATTCTTGGTGGAATGGATAACTCCGATGCTCAGAAGCAGAGTTATTAATTCGAACTGGGGAAACGAATGCCTAAGGAAACTGGTGACCAGAGAGGGGGGAGTACTATCTCCCTTATTATGGCTGTCAACGTTGTATTAAATCACTTTGACAGGATAGGATAGAAAGTCGTGCCCTGTGCGATGGTGTAGTTATATTGGTATCGCGCAAGTTTCTGCCGACAAATGGCGAACTCATGCAAGTGGTGCTGGACGATCTGTCAGCTTGGGCTACTGATAAGGGTCTGGGAGTAAATCCGGAAAAGACAGAGTTGGTTCTTTTTACTAGAAGGTACAAGGTGGTAGGGTTGAGGCTACCGGTGCTAGGAGGTGTAGAGCTTAGACTATCTAATAGTGCTAAGTATTTGGGAGTTTTTCTGGACAGCAAGCTGTCCTGGGGGAGAAACACTCAGGATTGGCTGAAAAGGGGGTTCAATGCCTACTATGCTTGCAGATCATCGATAGGTAGGAGTTGGGGTCTCTGGCCGTCAGTAGTAGGATGGCTTTACACTTCGGTGGTCAGACCTATTCTTACATATGGACGTTGGAACCTTCTGTCTAAGTAGGGTTGCCATATTTGAAAAGTGAAAAAAAGTACATTGAGGGGGAAAAAAGTACTTTTTAAAAAAAAAGTAAATTTTTTTTATTTATTGATAACATAACTTTTACTTTAACACATCACATTTTTATTTAAAAAAAAGTTAATAAGAAACATAAAAACATGTAAAAACTATGAGAACATAACGGTGACTTAACTTTTAATTCAATACATCACATATGTTTTAAAAATAAGTAAAAAAATAACATAAAACACATATACAAAACTATGAGAACGTAACAAAAAATATTGCATTTGTTTCAAAATGCAATACATATATAGATCGAGTCGAACTACAAATAGTATCTTAAGTTACTAACGTGGTCAAAAACACAAATAAACGTCGTTTTTCGATATAAGTATTGATACTAGTTTGAATAAACGAATTACCAATGCTTTAACATTTTTGACTGTATTTCAGAACTATGCACTATATTTTAAAACTTAATTTTGAAAATGATCTACGGCCTTATTCATAACAAAAAGTTGGCATAAAGTTAGCATAAAGTTTATTCATAACACACATGCCAAACTCTGGCTAAACTCTTGTTAACGAGCTGCCAAACGTTTGCCAACTTTTGAAAAACAGCTGTTCTTCTCAAAAAAAAATTATAAAGAAAGAAATAAAAATTTTTGTGCACGAAAAATAAATTGTGGAAACACTCGATAGTTTAGATAATATGGAGTATTTAAGAGTCCGTAAACGATAAAAAAAAAATTATAAAAAGAGAAGAAACCCATTTTTGGAATACAGCGAGGAGGTATTTCGTATGAAATACAGATTTTCTAAGGAAAATTGCAGAAAATTGAGGCCGAAATCAGGTACAAGATGATTGTGCTGAATACAATGGTTTTTCCCAACTCACGATGAGTAGAGTTTGTGCTAAGGTTGCCCAGGCGTTTGCCAAAAAATCACAAACTTTTATTAAAACGGCAACATTAGCTGAGGAACAAATTGTCGAAATGGAGAAATTTAAAAAAATTGCTGGATTAAAAAATGTAATAGGGGCTATTGATTGTACTCACATTCGTATCCAAGCTGTAGGTGGCGATGATGCCCAATTATATGTAAATCGAAAGGGGTACTTCTCTTTAAATGTACAGGTATTTTTTGCGTAAAATGATTTAAATTAAATTGATTTTTTTACATAGTTTTATTTTCGATGTAACCAGGTTGTTTGTGATACCGGGTTAAAAATTATTGATATGTTGCCTGCTGGAGAGGAAGCACACACGATTCCAGAATATTTAACGAAAGCAAAATTAAACAGAGATTTGAGGAGGTACGTTTATGGGTCAATTATTAGGGGACGGTGGTTACAAGTGCACGAACTATTTATTTACGCCTGTACAGAACCCAAGAAATATAAAGGAAGAAATGTACAACAAAGCTCACATTAAAACCAGAAATGTTGTAGAAAGAGTTTTCGGTGTTTGGAAAAGTAGATTGCGCATCCTGTTTGACAAAATGCGAATTTCAAAAAGAAATGGAAAAGTTTTAATTGTAGCTCTAGCCGTTCTTCACAACTTATCGATTATATATGAAGAGCAAAATTTTGGTAAGATTAAATTATTTACTACATAGTTATAAAAAATATGTATGTATGTTTATTTACAACTTGTTTATTTTTTTATTTTAATTTTTACAGATGAAAACGACGTTGAAAGTAATCATTTAGAAAGTGGAACTTTTCAGGATAGCACCGAAGATGAAAACAATTCTCGGGATATTTACATTCAGCAAAATTTTTAAATTTCCGAATGTCAAGTTGTACTTGCCATTTTTATAATGAATTTGTTCTTAACAAAGGCTTGGGCAACTTTTATGAAAATTGTTTACATTGCACATACATACGTATATCGCAAATACATACATACATACATATATATATATATACATATATATATATAAATATGTTTATATATTTATATGAATTCTTTTGTCACAATTTTTTTATTAAAAGTCAGCCTTCTCTACCGTCATTAATTTAATGTAACTAACAATGTTTTCTTTTATAATAAAATTTTTTGATTTGCAGTATAATAAACATTCGTTTTATTGAAAAAAAAATGTATAAAACGCAAATAACTAAAACTAAATAACATTTCATTTTATTAAAGAGATAACTCTTAACAATATACAAAAATAAAATAATTATTCATTTAATTAAAAAAAAACTAGTTTACTTAATAACAAAAAATAAATAATTCATTTAATAAAAATAAAATAAAATAAAAAAAATTAAATCATATTTGGTTAAAACTAAGACTTAATTATGTAAAAAATCCACTTTTTTTAATTTTTCAATTTCTAGTTTAAGTTGTTCAACTCTTAGAATGTGCTCCTCGTTTTCTTGTAGTTGTAATTTTTCTATTCTGTTTTTTTGTAAATTGTGATATTCTTCCGCATGTTTTATTTCTAATTCCTTTTGTTTAATGCTTATGCCTAATAGCTGTATTCTTTTTTTATTTTCATTATCAAATTCAATTTGACACTTTTTTTTTTCTTTTTGCAACTGTTTGAATTTTAATTGGAGTGTCTTCTTCAACACTTAAAACTTCACAATCCGTTTTATCTGCTGAATATGTATCAATCATTTGCGAATTGCTATCATAAATGTTTGTATCAATTTCGAAGTGCTTCGGTAATCGGCAAACTAACTCCTCCTCAACGATGTTTAAAGGTTCAGGTGCTGGACTACCACCTGTCTGCTTTGTTTGTCTGATATATGCAGAGTTGGGGCATAGGAGAATCCTGGACCTCGTGGATAAAGAGGTTAGGGAGGCTCAGATTCCGATGGAGCGCATGAGTCGAGTGAAGGTGGTCGAAAGGCTACATCACACGCTTATAGCGGATGGATTCATGCACGATGAGTGCATGGAGAATGACATCAGTATCTTTACTGATGGGTCCTTTATGGACGGAAGGGCAGGTGCTGGTGTGTACTCATCTGAGTTGAACTTATCCTGCACCCTGAATCTGGGGGAGTACGTGTCAGTCTATCAGGCAGAAATGCTTGGTTTGCTGCACGCGTTGGACCACCTGTTGGAATGTCGAATGTATGGGAAGAGAATTCTTATTGCACTTGACAACCAGTCGGTTATAAAACGTATGCAGCGGATAGATGTGAACTCCTCTTTGGTGCTTGAGTGTGTTCTAAAGCTCAATAGGTGTGCCTCTACAAATGAGGTAACGCTGATGTGGGTTAAGGGACACGTGGGCATAGCTGGGAATGAGGCTGCTGACGAACTTGCGAAGAAGGGGTCTGAGGCTGCATTCTGCGGACCGGAACCCAGAACTGCTCTGGGTAATGGGTTAGTGCGGGCGAGGATCTTTCAATGGGTGAACTCTATGAACTTGCGAAGGTGGATGGAGGGAACCACGTGTAGACAGGCCCGTATGGTGCTCAGGGAGCCACTTGGCAGGGGTGCAGTGAAGATACTCGGTTTTAATCGGAGTATGATGAGCTGGATCACTGCGTTGATTACAGGACATGGTAACTTCAAATATCATCTGAAGAGGATGCAAATCGTGGATGATGATATTTGTAGAATGTGCCTGGAGGATGCCGAGACGGCAGCGCATGTAGTATGCGAGTGTCCGGCGTTGGCGAGCGGAAGATTAAGGATCACAGGCAAGCACACTTTAAGTGTGAGTGCGATGGGGGACCTTAGTCTGAGGGAGATGCTGGCGATTACAAAGGACTGTGCGATGAGGATTGTCGACAATCACCAGTCGGCAGTGTGAAATCGTTTTCCTAGTCCAGAGCAAACGCCGGTTGTGGCGCGGGACTCAGTGATTGAAGGTATACTGATCGGTAGACACGAAATCACTGAGGAGCGAAGGGGGTCGAAAAGGGACCCGTGATAGTAGTGGTCTGCTTCGATATTCCCCCTACATGTGTATATATATGCAGAGTTTTTTGTTTTGGCAATGGACTTTGTTTTGCGCCACTGGTTCTGAATTTGTTTCAATGTTCTGTTGTGTTTCGAAACTTTGTTGAATAGATTGTTAACAATATTCCATGCTTCTTTTTTCTTTTTATTGGTGTTGGTGTCGATTTTTGCATTTTCTATAACATCCAATTTTTCTAAAACTAGGTTTGATAGTAAATCCTAAAAGATATTTGTTATTATTGTTATACATTACCAATATTTGTTTACCTACCTTATCATCCTGTTCCCAATTTACAGAGCGTTTGCCTTGTTTTTCCATTTTCATAAAAACTTATATTGTTCGTTTATTTTTTTCTTAAATTTATTTTTAAAAACTGTTAGTTTGGATGAAAAAACAAAACGTCAAAATTAGGGATGATATACAAAAAATGGTTGCATTTTTTAAGGAGTATCATGCAATTTCAGAGCTGATTTTTGAAAAGTTGGCAGACGGATAAAAGTTTGTTATGAATAAACTCTGTGCCAACGAGCTGCCAAGCTTAATCGGCATTCTAGTTAGCAGCTCGTTGTACGTAGTGTATAAACTGTGGCTAACTTTTTGTTATGAATAAGGCCGCTAATGTATTACAAAAGTTATTAATTAAATTTAAGAAATAGTATATAGAATTTCGAAATTGGTAATTGAATTTCAAAAACTACGAGTTGAATTTTGAAATTATCTATAATATGTAAATTCAATTGATTTGTTTCTTCAAATTACAATAATATTCCATTAATACTTTTGAAATACTATCTATAACTTAAAAAATATCAATTGTAATTGACAAATTATCAATTTTTAATTAGACTTAGGGCCATTATTACAACTTGCCGTTAGCTAAAGGCAGGATTTTGTTTGCCAGATAAATGGCTTTGCATTATAAACCCTTAATTTATTATTTTTTTATTCATTAAATATTATTAAAATTAATAATATAACAACAAAAAATGGAAGTTGTAATAATCCAAAGCTATTTATCGAGCAGACAAAATCCTACCTTTAACTTGTTGAAAATGAAACTCGTTTATTTTGTAAGAGCTTAGAGATGTTTATTCGTTGAAGTTTTACAAGAGAATGAAATGATTTATCGCGCGCATTAGCACAAGCATAAAAAGAAAATACATATATACATATATAGATAAAGAAGTAAACAACGTACACATTGTATGAGGTTGCCATATGATATTCAATACTCCTCCTCAATGTGGATGTTGTTTTACAAAAAAAATATTATATTAATTTTAATTGTTTAACAAAATTTACATGTTTAATTCTTGGCAAATTTTTAGTTAAAATATCGGCAATCATGTTTTGTGTCGGGCAAAAGGTAAGCTCGATCTCCCCATCGCGTACCAATTCTCTTACATGGTGATATCGGATATCTATATGCTTACTACGTTTATGAAAAACAGGATTCTCAGCCAATTTTTTCGCACCCTGGTTGTCGATATTCAGTTGAATTGCATTTCTATCGCAAGTGTCGATTTCAAAAAGTAAACGTTTTAAATAAATGGCTTCTTTTGCCGCATCAGACGCTGCCATGTACTCTGCCTCTGTGCTGCTTAGCGCGACTGAACTTTATTTTTTGGATTCCCATGATATTGGAGAGCCATCATAGAAAAACGTAAACCCCGTATAGGATTTCCTGTCAGCAGGGTTTCCACCCCAATCAGCATCAACATATCCTTTGAGACCACTACCATCAGATTCATATATTAATTTCAAGTCTCTCGTGCCCAATAATATCATAATAATTTTATTCAAAATCAACATAGTCCCTTAAAATTAAACCACCCATTATAACTTCGGTATACTAGTAAAACGTTTTCTTAAATTTTGTCTTTCAATGAAAGTGGCCGTTAAAGTACGCGTGTCAGTAAAGTTTCTTCAAATAAACATAACTTAGATATTTCAATATAGTCCTATGGTATTCCAAAATCTTTACTCATAGAGAAATTACATGAATTTAAGAGGAAAGTTTTATCTACGAAATAGTGCTAATTTATTTTTGTTATCTTATGTTCTCCTGAAGTTATGCTCTATTAAAAATGGGAATTTAGAAAAATTTTGAAAATCTTTTAAAAGCAAAAGGTTATAAAAGTTTAAAAATCAAAATCTTACTAATAAATTTCCCGTTTTAGCAAAATGCTGAGAATGTATATTTTGAATCACCCTGTGGCCCTTAAAATTTATTGTTTCCTGACCGTATGTTAATGCGTTTGGACACAATTGCATCTTATTCGATGTTGGAAGGACACGGTTTTTTCGACCTAATCTTGCATTACGAGCTATAACTTTCTTGTTAATATTCCGATTTAGCCCATTTTCAATACCAAACAAACTTGTGTATAAAACATATTCTGGCAAAATTTAAGCCCTCTAGCTTTTTCGGTTGGACCACTATTGTGCTTTCAACAGACGGACAGACGGACGGACATAGCTAGATCGTCATAAAATCAAACCCCGATTCAGAATATATATACTTTATGGGGTCTAAAATGGATATTTCGATGTGTTACAAACGAATTTACCCCCACCATTTTTTTGGTGGCGGGTATAAAAACAGTACATGTACTGTTTAAGACAATACGAATGGCAACCCTATGTCTAAGGCTCAGAGGTGTGTTTCGATCGGCAGGAGAGGTGCCATGAGAAGTACTCCTCAGGCGGCCCTGGATGTTATTCTTCACTTTCTGCCTATTGAGAAGTATGTAAGGAGAATGGCAGCCAGGAGCATTCTCAGACCGAGGGAGTTAAGATTGTTGGAAAATTTCAGGCAGAGTCATTCACGGATCTTGAGTAAAATTAGTGGTAGTGGTTATTACCTGGGCTTGTCCGACTACACGGATTATGTGGGTGCTAGGGTCGATTTTGGGAGTCAGCGGAGAGTGGTCATGCCAGTGAGAGGGGACTGAGTTGGCAAGGGCAGACTGTTTAGTGGCGTTGCTATCTTTATTGATGGCTCGAAGATGGGGGGCACGGGTGCTGGTGTCTATATTGAGGATCTGGACATCAGAAAATCATACAGACTTCTTGACGACTGTAGTGTGTTTCAGGCGGAGGTTCTAGAGATCATGAGGGCCGTAGAACTGGTCTGGGGTAACATAGATATGGGATCGGAGGGCACTATATACGTAGATAACCAGGCGACTCTTAGTGCCATGAAGGGCTTTTATGTGAATTCAGGGCTGGTCGATGACTGCAGGAGAGCTCTACGAGAGATTTTAAGGCAATACAGGTTGAAACTATGTTGGGTGCCGGGTCACTCCAACATAAGCGGCAATGATATGGCTGATGAGTTGGCAAGATTGTGCTCGGAAATAGTGGATCCTGATAGGGTGGAGGCGGTTAGGCTCCTTTGGTTTTCTATTTTGGTAGTATCAGGGAATGGGTTCTGAGCGAGACTAATCGAGACTAGAGTAACCGAACGGACTGCAGAGTATCACGGACGATGTGGCCGATACTCAGTAAATCTGATTCGGATTTGCTTCTAGACAGAGGAAAGGGCCTGCGTGAGGACCATGATAGGGATGATTACGGGACACTGCATGTTGGCTTGGGTTGCGGTAAAAATGGGGCGGAGCCTCTCGGAATTTTGCAGGCTGTGCGAGGATCTAGAGGAGTTGGAGACAGTTGAGAACATTCTGTGCCAATGTTCCAGACTGCAGACAAGCAGGTTGAAATAGGTAGGTTGCAAATTTCTTGCCGAGTTACGCGATGCCTCGAGCTGCGGACTCGGGAATCTGATAGGATTCGTAATGGGAATCACCTGACTGGGAATAGGTCGCTTGTAGGGTCTTGGCTCTTTTTGGCATTAGTTTGTTATCCACCTCTTCACCTTTTTTCTGTCTTCTTTCTTTATTTCATTCTCTTCTATCCGTATTCTAGTTCTAATTCTTATCTCTATTTATTATTTTTAAGGCGTCACAATAGACCGTATTGGTCTCTTGGTGAGGGCGTGAGGGTTACTTCACACCGGCCCCACTTACCTACCTATCTACCCTATACAAAACCGTGGAGATTTTACGGTCACTTTAACGATCACATCCCTTTTAAGAGTTTTTACTATTTATATAATTCATAAATGGACAAAGACTCCGAGAGACTCTATATTTTAATAGAGATGTAAAATTCATTAATAACAAGTAAGAGCACTATATTCAGCTTTGATAAATCTTTTAAACCCACAACCAATTTTCCGTATTTTTATAGGTAGGGTTTTTTCCCGCAATTTTTTGTTTCCCGGGAATGCGAGATTAATTTTTAATATTCCGGGATCCCGCCTCAAAACAAATATTAAGTAAATTTGTTTTTAATTAATAAAAAACTTTTTGTTAAAAAGCATAAAATAATTTATATTGTAAAAGAAACATTTCAAAACTAACAAAATTTATAAGGAAACTTGAATTTACAAAATATTATTCTCTTGATACGAGATCAAATATGAGCACAAAAAAAAATTCAGGTATTCAAGCTATGAGATCAGAAATAAAATCATTAGAACTCAATTTTAATATAAACATCTGCTTTCGAATCGTAACCACCTTTGTTATTTCCCGGGATCCCGAAAAATAATACCGGGAAATCGGGAAGATTAAATAATTCAAATTCCCGGGAAATAACCCAATTTATAGCACAAAATGTATTTGTTTGTTGTTAACAGTAATCGCTATGCAATAATCTCTTTGTACTTAAATATGTATCACTTTCTTTGTATTAGTTCGATATGCTAGTAAAATATTTTCGTTACTTCAGTCTTTCAATGAAAGTGGGCGTTAAAGTAGACGTGTCGAAGTTATTTCTACTAATGAATGCAACTTAGATGTTTCAATATGGTCCTTTATTATTTCAAAATTTTTATTCATAGAAAAATTATATGAGTTTGAGATAAACTATTATATGGGACGTAGGTGTTAAAGTAGGCGTGGCACCTTTGCGGTACCATTGACAAGAAGAATATCTGTAGCGAATTTCATCATCATACCTCTAATTTTGTCGGTTTTATGAGCTTTGAAATTTCATAAACAGTTGATAACGAGAAATGTGGGAGTAATAGTAGACGTTTTGAAATTATTTCTGCCAATAAATACAACTTACTTATTTCAATATAGTCCTTTTTTGTTCCAAAATTTTTATTTATAGAGATATTATATGAATTTGAGGTAAAACGTGATATGGGTGGTGGGCGTAAAAGTGGGCGTGTCACCTGAATTTTCCGACACAACAATGACATTGACTAGTAGGATATTTGTAGCAAATTTCATCATCATACCTCTTTTTTTTATTTTATGAGCTTTTACATTTCCTTAACAGTTGATAACGTAAGAAATGGGCGTTATAGTAGGCGTGTCGAAGTTGTTTTTGCAACTAAATACAACATTGGTATTATTCAAAGAGAAATTATATGAATTTGAGTTAAAACGTTATATGCCAGGTGGGCGTAAAAGTGAGCGAGTCACATTTATTGTTTGTTACAACAAAGTCTTTGACCAAAAAGCAATGCCCGCAAAATTTCAGTATCGTACATCTAATTTTTCCAGTTTTATTACGTTTTAAATTTTAAATATACCGAAAAATACACTGTGCGGTATAAATTTTCGTACATTTTGATCTATAACTCCTTTCCTAATGCATAGATTTAAGCAATTTTTACGGAAAAATATGGTCTTTACTCAGGAACTATATATTCGAAGTTTCATGACTCTACGTAAATGCGATTTGACAAAATTCCATTTTATTCGATGTTGGAAGGACACGGTTTTTCTACCTACTCTTGCACTACGAGCCATAACTCTCTTCCTAATATTCCGATTTTTACCAAGCAAACCTTGTGTATAGGAAAGATTCTGGCAAAATTTGAGAAGTCTAGCTTTTTCGGTGCGACCTCTATCGTGCTTTCAACAGACTGACAGACGGACGGACATAGCTAGATCGTCATGAAATCAAACCCCGATTCAGAATATATATACTTTATGGGGTCTAAAATGGATATTTCGATGTGTTACAAACGGAATGACAAAAATAATATACCCCCACCACTTTTTTGGTGGCGTATATTATTTCTTATTTCGTGCACTATTTTTATACACGAAATGCATTTTGATTTGAAAGCCTATTTTCATAATAAGCCTGAATAACTTTAACGCGTTGCTCGATTGTGTATGGTTCAAATTGAGTTAGATTAAAATTGATAAATGTCAAATGAAATGCACAAATTTGACGTTTAGGTGCAGTTCACATTCAAAATCGGGCCTTAAAATTAAACCATCCTTTATATTCGTAACCAATATTATATTATACCCGCCAACAAAAAAATGGTACGGGTATATTCATTTTTTGATTCTGAAATTTTGCAACCATTGCTTTTTTGTCGAAGGCTTTGTATTAATGGAAAATAAATGTTACACGCCACACACCACATAACGCTTTATATCGAATTCATATAATTTATCTGTGAATAAAGATTTTGGAAAAAATAAAGGATTATATTGAAATATCTCTATTTTATTTATTAGCAGAAACTTCATTAACACTCCTACTTTATCGTCCACTTTCACTGAAAGACTAAATTTACTAAAATATTTTCCTAACATATCGATGTTAAACAAAGAAAGTGAAAAAAAAATAATGAATTCTGTGCTATAAATGGACATCAAATTGGTGGTGGGTATAAAAGATTCGGCATAGCCGAATATAGTGCTCTTACTTGTTCTATTTTCTTTTGCTATCTTACTAAAATGTGAGTCACAAAATTTAAATTTTTATTTTAAAATGCAACTGCATTAACTTTTTATGGCGCTCTTACGAAATTTGTATTAGACATAAAATAATATCATAAAAATCAATTGAAATATATAGTCTGATTTTATTATTAAACTTTCAAATAACTTCCACTTTAAAATTTTATTAGATTTCTGCAACATTACTTTATTAACTTGTAAAACTTTTTCATTTGCTGTTTTCCCCCGATTTCAAATCATATAAAAATTACTATGGCTCATTAAAGACGTATATAAAGGAAACCACAAAAAGTTATTTGTTATAAAATATACTACACATTGCTTCCAATCTAATATTAAGAGAGAACAAAATAACAACATCAACAACGTTTACAAGCAAAAAATGTAGTAAAGAAATCAGTCGAAAACTTTTATATTTTAAAATAAATATCAAACATGTTATGAGGTATAGAGAGAGAGAAAAAATATGTACGAACGAATATTAAGGTCATAACTGAATTTAAGACCTGGGACCTCGAGAAAGTCAGTGTTGCATTTTGCGTAAAAATATTTTCGTTTTGGGTATTTTTGAAGTAAACAAAAGATAAACAATTTTATCAAAAAATTTAATTTTTTTGATTTCTATAATAGAAATGGCTATTCCTTTCCATAAAAATGTAGTTTTAATTATTTCTTGATTTTATGTAATAAACAAAATTATATTACATTTTTACTCACATATATTATTAGAAAGTTTTTTTTATAAATTACTGAACATCCAAAAACATAATAATAAAAATGTCATTTTTAATTTTGTTGATTTGAAAAAATCTCAAAAAGTTATGGCCCTAATAAAATTGCTAATACACAGTTGGTTGCTTTGTCGTTTACACATTACAAATGTAAAAGTTTTTAATATAATATCGATGCATGTTTAATGAACTAAACTGAAAAACAATAACGAGAATATTAAAGAAATTGTATGCCCATGCCAATTTCAGCAAAATGAAGAAATTACATAAAAACACAGGAACTAGTATTAAGGAGAATGGGAGTTTTATATTGGTTTAGGCAATAAGTAAGAAAAAAAATCATTAATATAAATTTAACACAAAAAAAGTAAAAGTCATCAAAAGTAAATGGTTTAAAATAACACGAGTGAGACATTTATGCTGACAAATATTTTATTGAATTAGTGATGTAAAGTAGAAAAGTATCAAATACTTATATGCGAATAAATACTGTCAAAAAAGAAAAAATAACAGTAATTTTTTATTATTCATAATCGGCCAATATTTGAATATATCTTGGTATTATTCGATTTTGGAAAATTAATACTAAAATTAAGGCCCGAAAACATTATGCTTGCACTTAGCACTGTAAGTCGTAGACAAAAATAATTTTTGGTAATAATTCCACCACACTGCCACCTATAGGATCAATCCAAATCTTATAATAAAAATTCTACTTGATGCTCTATTGGTTTAAAAATGTACCTACCAAAAAAAGTACACTAAACGAGCTGCTCAAATCACTTACTTAGTGCTTTTAGAGACATGATATATCCGATATCCCACTTCATATGTCTTATTTCCAATCTGGCGGGAGTAACTTATTAATTACTTACCCTTATGACCTGCTGAAAACGCAGCAAGTAAGAGAGAAAATAATATTAAAATACAGAAAAAAAACTTTTCTGCGCTTACGTGTGCACAAAATTTTAGTGTATGCATGTATTCAATACGGTTAAAGTATGCACTAATTACATATTAAAAAAAAATATGTGGGTACATACAGAAGTAGACTCCTATTCAGTGGATCAGGCCCAATACAGTTTCAAAATTTTAAATTCTATGATTTTAACAATCATTGTGCTATCGACAGGTAAAGTACTAAATTGAGCTTAAACCTTATTAAGAAATATTTAAGAATAAGAAGAACCGGTTATTTGGCAGAACTTTCTTGAATTATCTTTTTTTTTTTTGCTTAACTGATTAGATTCATTAAAGAAGTTTTCAGTAAAAATCCTCTCATGAATAATGTAATAACAACAAGTCAGAGCACTATATTCGGCTGTGCCGAATCTTTCATACCCACCACCAATTTTGTGTACATTTAAAGCACAATATTTATTATTTTGTTGATCGCTATAGTATAATCTCTTTATAATAAAATATGTATCACTTTCTTTGTAGAGGGTGGTTAAATTTTAAGGGCCCATGTTGAAGGTGAACCACATCTAAACTTCAACTTTTTTCTTGTATTTCATTTGACATTTCTCAATCTCAGACTAACTCAATTTGAACCGTGGAAAGATACGCAATCGAGCAACGCTTTTAAATATTAAAGATTTTTGTAAAAATGAACGTTCAAATCAAAATGCATTTTGTGCACTTCGTGATTCTTTTGGTCAACATAATCGTTTGAATTCGTCCACAATCGTGAGAATTGTAAAAAATATTTAAATGTCTGCAAAGCAGGTCTGTATGAAATGTGAAAACATCTGTGAATGCCATCTTAGTTCGTTGAATGGGAAACATTGCTGTTTTTCACGATAACGTGGCAAAAGAGCAAGCAACCTCGACTCATCATCGTGCCCAACAATCGAGCATCAACAGTGTCATTGAAAATTTGGACTATCGGATCGTGGTGTGCCGCCTAGGTTGGGGGGCCATTTGGCCGATATTTTGTTCCATACATAATTGAAGCATACAAATATTATCATTATAAAAATAAATGATAATAATTTCATAATAATTTTATTCAAAATCAACATAGTCTCTTAAAATTAAACCACCCATTATAACTTCGGTATGCTAGTAAAATGTTTTCGTAAATTTAATCTTTCAATGAAAGTGGCCGTTAAAATACGCATGTCAGTAAAGTTTCTGGTAATAAACATAACTTAGATATTTCAATATAGTCCTTTAATATTCCAAAATCTTTATTTATAGAGAATTTACATGAATTTAAGAGGAAAGTTTTATCTACGAAATAGTGCTAATTTATGTTTGTTATCTTATGTTCTCCTGAAGTTATGCTCTATTAAAAATGGGAATTTACGAAAATTTTGACCTAAGTAAAAAAAAATTATCTCTAAACATTATAAACAATAAATAAACCTTGTCTATAAGAAAGATTCTGGCAAAATTTGAGCCCCCTAGCTTTTTCGGTGCGACCTCTATCGTGCTTTCAACAGACGGACAGACGGACGGACATAGCTAGATCGTCATAAAATCAAACCCCAATTCAGAATATATATACTTTATGGGGTCTAAAATGGATATTTCGATGTGTTACAAACGGAATGACAAAATGAATATACCCCCCCCCATTTTTTTTGGTGGCGGGTATAAAAATTATTTAGAAATGTTTTATCTGTCTGTAAAATTGCATATATTTAATGTAGATTCTCATGCTTTTAATCACTTTCAATTTGCGATCTTTAATTAACATATCAAACGGCTTAAAGAAAACAAACGATACATATCTTTAGCAGTCTTTAATAGTGCTAATAAGTAAGTGCTAGTCCTCAATAATCTTTTGCATTTACAAGAAAGGTGGGAATAATTTTCCAATTAAGCGGGATTTTGGAAACTTAATAAAATATATTTAATTTACACATAATTAAATAAATGTACTTGAGTAACCGTATTTATCGGAGAGGTTGAACATTTTATGACAAAATCTTTTAATTTCAAATAATATTAAAGAAAAAAAGATTTTTAAATTCATAAACTATATTTTAAAACTCAAAATTTTTATTAAAAAATAATTGTATCTGATTTTAGTATTGGTGGAAAGACATCGATTAACATTAGAAATCAATTTCATAACTTTGGTTACTTTTTTGCAGATACAAATTTAGAGGATATGAAATTATTACTAATTTTAAAAATCTAGATTCATATAATGTGAAAAAGTACCCCTTTTATATGTCCGCAACATTTTTATAGTCATTCTCAATGGTCCATTATTTTACAATTCTAGTACCTTTCGGTCGGCCATAATATTTTCAGCCTCAGCTTTGATTAATAGTTTATGATTTCTTAGTTCTAGTTTCATAAACGTAGAAAATATAAAAAGTACCAAGAAAAGAGAAAAGGTACCTTTTCTGGGGTTTCCATTTTAATATATAAATTCCAAACTTAAAATATCTAGCTAAAAAAATATTTTTATAAACACCATTTAAATTAAGTAAATCTATTATGTTTTGCATAAAACTTGTTATATTCTGAACATTACCAAATTGCTTTTCCGCTTTCTACCCTGTCATGAATGTGTTTCAATTTTTACTAAATTACATAATTTTTTATGTCTAGTGAAATTCCAATTAGAAATTTTATATAAATTGGCCTTGTAATTAGGAATTATACAGAATGTCCGGTATTTCCCCATTTTTGGTACCTTAGGTTAGGTTGGGTAGAACAGGCAGCTGTTGTGCAGCTCACTTGGGTCCATTATAATGATCCCATTGTGATACCTGAATAGAATAGAAAATAGAAAAGATTATCAGACTAGTCCAGAGTCTCTTTGGTACCCTAAAGCTTAAAAGAATTTCACTCAACTTATTGTCCATATTCTATTAGGCAATAATAACACTGTGCATGAAATTGACACTTTTTTTTCGTGACAAGCTGGGCACCTAGCGTTTTAACATAATTCGGGTACGCTGAATCCAGTGGTGTCCACGGTTTTTTAAGACTGGCTCTGGTTTTCGAGATATACCGTTATTTCGAAAATGGAGGAGGTTGCACAACATATGTTCGCGTAACTCAAAAACGCTTTAGCTTATTGAAAAAACTTAAAAAACCGAAATTCCGCAATAAAATTTTCTTTAAGAAAAGTAAAACTTCTTTCTAACATTCGCAGTCGTTTTAGAATCAAAATTTTTTATCAAAATTTCGAAATTTTTTTTTTTTTAAATTCATAAAAAATTAAAAAATTCAGCTAGGCTTCTAATTTTTTGCACACATATAAAAAACAAAGCTGCAAACAAAACAAGCTATAAACAATTAAAATATGTTTGCAACTTTTGATTTTATTCACAAAAGTCGACAAATTTTAATTAATCTAAGAATTTCATAAAACGCAACATTTGTATTGGGGCCCCCCTAAGGGATGGTGATAAAGGGAAAGTATAATTTAAGAAAATGTTAAGAACAAAAAACATTGGAGGTCGGTCATACATTTTATCCCCCCAGGAGTGAATCCTAGGCCTTAGAAACAAATGATGGGAATGAAAAATAAAGTTGCGCAGGTGCAAAATAAGCTATTTGTGATTAAAGTCTGTCTACAACTTGTGATTTTTTCAGAAAAGATGAAATTTTTGAATTTTTTATATAACCAAACTAAAAATTTTTTGTTGTTAAGTAGTTTTTATTTAGAAATTTATTCTTCTTCCTCCTGCAGATTCCAACAAATATTCCCTAATAGCGAATCAAGTTGTTTGCCGCTATACCAGTGTTCGAGCCTGGCTGTTACTTGGTAAAATCTCTCGCCATGTTCATCAGACTCGGCTGGTGATTGTTCATTAAATTTTTCGGCATGGCAATGCAAAAAATGTATTTTCAATGACATTCTAACGTTTAAGTTTTTAAATGCGGTTAGCATATTTTTGATTAAAATTCGCCAGTTTTCAGACCGATGATTTCCTAATACATTTTCTATTACTGATTTCACACAATTCCAGGCCAATAGCTCGATATCATTCAATGCAACCTCAAATTGATGGTCCTTCATAAGACGGCGAATGTCCGGTCCATTAAGAATTCCTGTAAAATAGAAACATTATGAAATGAAATATAAATCTAATTTAATAAAGTAGTTAGAGTTCATACCTTCTTTTACTTTCATGCCGCTTAATCGTGGAAAAATTCGGTGCAATTCGGTAAAAGCAACACCATCTGGGCTCAATGCTTTTATAAAATTTTTTACAATACCCAGTTTGATGTGGAGTGGAGGAAGCAAAATCTTTTCCATCGACACAAGTGGTAATTCAATAACATTGTTTCTATGCAATCTGCTTTCCTCACGTAAAGCCCAATCCCGTGTATTGTACTGGTCGCCATCGAAACGCGTATTCCATAAGCACATGAAGCACATATTTTTAGTATAGCCCAATTGCATGCCTCTTAAAAGAGCTACCACTTTTAAATCTGCGCATATTTTCCACTTGTGGTCTTCATATTTAATTAACTGTATTATTTTTTTCATTGATGCGTATGTCTCTTTAGTATTTGTGCTAAGTGCTATCGGAATAGGACTTTTTAAATTAGTGACATGTAGCAAAACTGCTTTTAAGCTACTTTTGGAAGAATCAATGAATAAGCGCCAATCTTTAGGATTATATTCATTTTGCATTGTTAAAACCAATTCGCGGATGTCAGTACAATACGCAATAGAATTATTCTCAATAGATTTAAAAAAAGTCGTAAACCGTCTATGGCGATTGATAGCCCCGTATGTTTGTACACCTGGTGCTAAAATATTAGCTCGTTTTAACTCTTTTGCCAAGAGAATGCTCTGTCTTTGAGATAATTTTAGACGCCGTACCATTATATCCAGACGATCTTGGGTGATTTCATTGTGACTGCATGGAACCGTGATGCATGACGGTTGATACATTGAAGTAGCTGGGCTATCCGCTTCAACAGAATGAATTATTGAGGGAATATGTTCTTCATCAGAATGTGGCAGCGGAAATCGAGCATATGCTGTTTCAGTATAAGACATATAAGTCATTTTTCTTCTGTTTATACCCGCTGTATAATTTATGCACGCATAACACTCATCTTCAACATGAACTATGGGATCTCTCCAAATCATTGGAACACCAAATGGCATGGCGTCTCCATTTTTTCCCCACTTATTTAAATGGTAAATGCAGTGTGTACACACTATTGATGGTGTCCAACTCTTACCATATATAACCCTTAAAGAAAAATATGATTCATACAAGGTACTTGTTTCAGTAGTGATTTTACGGCGACTTGGCATATTTTTATATTTTCCACACACATAACAAAAGTAATTAAACTTTTTACACGCCTCCATCTTAGATATTTCAATATAACTGTTTAGATACAAGACTGTCAGAGGCTTTAAAATTCACTAATCACTTTCGCAAGCACTTTCCATATGACAGTGAAGGGGTTGAGGAACTCTTATTTATACTGTAATTGTTTTAATCAAAGTACCAGTCGAGACCTTCATGACCATGTTTTGTAAAAAAAAACCCAGGACGAATAATATTTCTAACTTTTCCAGGTGTAGATTTTATTGTCAATTTACCGCAGGTACCCAATAATTTGAAATCACAGGTAATTGAAAAATACTATGTTATAATTTTTAATTCTAAGAACCATACAAAATACCGTTGTACTTCAGTTCCATTACCTGCTCACCTAACGAAATGCTGTATCATATGTAAGGCTGGTTGCATTACAATATTGGGTACCTGCGGTAAATTGACAATAAAATCTACATTTTTTAACCGATTTTTATGGCTTGCGGCTTTTTTTATTTTTAAGATAAGTAGTTCTCAGCTTTATATTTTTTTTAATTATATTTTTAAATTGAAAAATATTACGAATTTGGCACGAAAAATTTTTTTTATCTCCATTAATTTTTACATAATTCCAAAACGATAAGAGATAGAGAAAACACATCTTCTGGTGTTTTACTTTTGAAAACCGAAACCTAATTTAGGGGAAAAAATTTGGCACGCCCATAAAAAAAATACCGATCTGATGGAAAAAAACCGATTACGGATTTGAGTTCAGCGCATCAAAATCCACATAGACCACATAGTTTTAATTAACGGGAAGAAAAAAAATTATTTTTTGTCGAGCAGTGTTATTTATGGCTTGTTTTGTTTGCAGCTTTGTTTTTTATATGTCTGCAAAAAATTAGAAGCCTAGCTGAATTTTTCAATTTTTTATGAATTTTAAAAAAATAAAAATTTCGAAATTTTGATAAAAAAATTATTTTTCTAAAACGACTGCGAATATTAGAAAGAAATTTTACTTTTCTTAAAGGAAATTTTATTGCGGAATTTCGGTTTTCCAAGTTTTTTCAATAAGCTAAAGCGTTTTTGAGTTACGCGAACATATGTTGTGCAACCTCCTCCATTTTCGAAATAACGGTATATCTCGAAAACCAGAGCCAATCTTAAAAAACCGTGGGCACCACTGGATTCAGCGTACCCGAATTATGTTAAAACGCTAGGTGCCCGGCTTGTCTGTTTTTTCAACTAGCACAGTGTAATTATCAAATTGTATCCTATAGAATAAAATAAGAAAAATTTTTTTTAAAGTAGCAAAAAGAGGTACAAATTTTAACCCTTATACAAGCGAATTTAAAAAAGTCCTAAAATTCAATTAACATCTTTTCGCAGATTTACTGATACAATTTAAATATTTTTTTTATCTTTATGTATTTGGAAGCTACATATGGCACCAAAAAAGTACCAAATTATAGTTTTTATCCATTTTTCCCCTTAGGGGTTCAAATTTCACACGCAAAGAAAAACCATGGTTACGGCATGATCACGACGGTCATACTATTTTTTCTAAAACAATATTTGGTTGTCGAAAACAAGTAATAGTTATTTTTGTTTCATTTCATCAAATATTTTGTCACGAAAATCAAGCATTTGTATTGTATCGTTTAATGATTACTTTTCATAAAAATTTCAAAACGGTTATCATTCAAAAATAGTATTATTTAAAAAAAGTATGACGACAAAAATAACTTTATATTCAAAAGCATTAAAAAGTACAAATAATCATTAAATAATAGGTGAGACAACAGTATGATTACAAATTAAACAAGCTATGATTTTTTATTAACAATAATTTTATTTCAGCTGTTCTTCTTCTTGCTGAATAAATTTTTATTATTTTAAAAGTTTAAGATGTCAAAAAAGGGAACAAAAATTTTGAAAAATTAAAGAAAATTTAAAAATAAACGTGAAAATGTTAAAAAAAATTTGCAAAAAAATTGCAATTAAATTGGTAAGTACAATCAATATGTGTATGTTACAGCAAAAGACAATCATTTGCCGTAAAAAAGCAAAAATTGTCGATTTCAATTGTAGCCATGTATATGATTATTGAATGATGCTTAAATTAAACATAATAATGATAACTGGTAACCATTATTATTTTAAACATAATCATACAATTCAATCATAGTATGTTGCTCTTCGATTATGGTTACCACAACCATATTTTTTCTTTGCGTGCACAAAAAGTCCAGACACCTATTAGCTTATTTTTTGTGTAAATTACAATAATTTTCCAGGTTAATTTTTAACATTTTTAGATTAGCAGATACAACTTTACCTATATAACCAATTTTTACCCCTTTACCCCCTTAAAGCACGAATTTCTAAAAATCTTTCTTAGAGGAGCTATACATTGCAATATGAACCAACTTCCCAAATTTCACGTCTCTAGCTCTTTGCGTTCGGGCTCTGCAATAATGAATTAGTAAGTCAGTCCGTCCGTCACGTTTCTCTTGTCATTATAGGTTTGTACATATACATACATACATACATATGTATAAATTACATAATTAATTGTTAATATAATTAGAGAGAAAAGTTACAAAAAAACAACGCGATATAACTAATTAATCGATATAACGAATGGGCATAACATTATATCGTTTGTTACACCGGGAATAGACTTTATGAACAAATAAACTTGTTGGAGTCCTATGTCAACCTAATACTATGTTCACACAGGCGCCTTAATTGTCGATTTATAATATTATCGCAATTAAAGGTCTTATTGAGCTCAATTTATTATACTAAAAATTGTTTTTAAATTGAGCAATATATACTTAATTGTTTCACTTATTGTCTAAAACTCGAAATACAACTCTTGAGAAGTATGTTCAGTGAGAAGAAAATTCTATAGGTGGCATTTCTAATGTCAAACAAATAAATATACAAAAAATAAAAATTAAGAAAATGAAAAATTTTTGAAGAAAATTTAAAAAAAATGTTTGAATAAATTCAAATACATACATATAGGTATATATATGTATAAATATAATTGTAAATATATTTTATCAACAGGAAAAACACTGAAAAGAAGGAATGATTTGATTTGGTATAAATACATCGCTGTTATTATAGTTCTTGTATTTTTCTGAATTGCCATTGATACCAAATAACATAAAGAGAAGAATGAGGAAAAACTAATCAGAAAATCAAACTGAAGTCTTTTGACTTGACCCCGTTTCGATTTACCTCAAAGAATAATAAAGAAAATTATTGTTGTCATTAATGTTAATGCTGTTGGTTTTAATAAGTATTGACAACGATGTTATTGTGATGTGTAGTTTTTTCAAGTTTCTCCACAGTATTTTTAAACCACCATGCGTCGTTCTTATCTTTTGAATATGCTATGCAGGTTGAAAAGTATACTCGCTAAATTGCTGAATATGTATTAAATTTTTCGATAACATCTTTAAAATACAACATATTTGACAACTAAAAACACTTTTAGATAAATCTTTTATTTACAGAAAATATTTGACATTTTATTTATAGAAGTTTGTTTTGTCATGGTGGTTAAGTTTTACACACTAGGCCGCCATATGTTTTAAATATTAATACTTATTCTGTGTATTCACAAGCGTTGTATTGTCATATTTTCAAACCATATAAAAAATTACTAACTTCAAATATTGTTAAGTTTTTTAATTTATTTTATTTTTTTTTATTATTAACACAACAAGTTAGATCGCCCATTTTCTTTATTATTTCCGACTCCATCTTTTTTTTACATAGATAGTAGAGTACAAATTGATAGCAGTGAACAAAGCCGTAACTACTATATTTGAATCATATATTCGCCTTTAAATATAGGACGCCATATTGGATTTTTTTCTTTTCATATCTAAATATATTTCAATACTCATTCCCATATTGGCTTTCTCGGTTGTATAGAAACTGAAAAATATCGATTTTCGTTTGTAAATGTCAGGAAAAACATCGAAGCAGTTGTACTTTGGTGTTTATATCTCAATTGGTTTCAACCCGATTTGTAAGTTTTTCTTACAAATAATTTCTGAGATAACGGCTTTTAATATAATATCTTAAGCGTGCTTAGAAATTACTTAGGATTTTAAAAAAATTTAATATAAATTGAATTTTTATTTTGTCGAACTTTTCTGTTTAAACTATTATTTAAATTTTTAATCAGGCTTGAGTTCATATTAATATTCTTTATTTTTACAAAGAATTTTTTTAATTGTGATAAATGAAAGAATAAATCTTGAAAAATTATATATTTACCGACACTAGCCGAGTGGAATGCATTTTCGAAACCAGCTACGATTTCATCATCAGCACTCTCTGATCGGTGGTTACATGTTGGTTGTAAATATCATCTATTTAACTCACGGGACTTATGTTAATTGAATTCGGTAACTAATTTTTTAGTTTTTCCTATTTCATATATTTTTTACCACAATGAGTTAGATTGAAATTTTGACCAAACAGCAACCCTTTTACTTTTGTTTGTTATTATCTTTCATTTATTACTATTTTTGTCCTGCTCTAGCCACCAGTTAGGTAGCGATAAGAACAGATAATTGTTTTTAACAATCAACATGTAACCACCGATCAGAGAGTGCTGATGATGAAATCGTAGCTGGTTTCGAAAATGCATTCCACTCGGCTAGTGTCGGTAAATATATAATTTTTCAAGATTTATTCTTTCATTTATCACAATTAAAAAAATTCTTTGTAAAAATAAAGAATATTAATATGAACTCAAGCCTGATTAAAAATTTAAATAATAGTTTAAACAGAAAAGTTCGACAAAATAAAAATTCAATTTATATAAACACAGGGCATGGTGCAAAAAATCATTCATTCACTGTTAGTCAGTCAACATTTCGTTGTATACTGACCTCACAGAAAATAAAAACAAATGATTATAAACATTGATTGTTAAAAACAATTATCTGTTCTTATCGCTACCTAACTGGTGGCTAGAGCAGGACAAAAATAGTAATAAATGAAAGATAATAACAAACAAAAGTAAAAGGGTTGCTGTTTGGTCAAAATTTCAATCTAACTCATTGTGGTAAAAAATATATGAAATAGGAAAAACTAAAAAATTAGTTACCGAATTCAATTAACATAAGTCCCGTGAGTTAAATAGATGATATTTACAACCAACATGTAACCACCGATCAGAGAGTGCTGATGATGAAATCGTAGCTGGTTTCGAAAATGCATTCCACTCGGCTAGTGTCGGTAAATATATAATTTTTCAAGATTTATTCTTTCATTTATCACAATTAAAAAAATTCTTTGTAAAAATAAAGAATATTAATATGAACTCAAGCCTGATTAAAAATTTAAATAATAGTTTAAAATTTAATATATTTAAAAAATATATATATATTTTGCGTACATCTTTGCCGATTAGTGAAAAGTTTTTCCAATATTTTTTATGAATATCTCTAAAGGTATATCGACTCTATAAAAAGTAACAACTGTGTCTAAGACTTATCCTAGGGCTAGATAATTATATATATATATTTTTTTTTGGTAAAAATAAGCGAAAAAACAGAGGCAGTCGTGTTTATTTGCTCATATCTCAAAAAAATTTGAGACGATTATTCTGATTTCCAATACCAATCTGCTGGCAAAGATTTCTGATGTTTTGATACCTTACACGAATCTTGGTGATGTCGGTGGGCTTCGATTTCAACATGTACAAGGATATACGAACAACCGGATAATGCTTAATGGACTCCCATATTTAAAAGGTTTTAGAAAATATACATATACTTTATTGGGTCGAAAATAAATATTGTAGAAATTTCACACGGAATGAGAAGCCTATATATACCGTTCAACGCTATCGTGTGAAGGGTAAAATAAGCGAAATCTATATAAACACAGCAAACTAAATTGTACAATGCTTAATTTAATACTTCAAATATTGTTATACACATTTATTATTAAACTTAATCTGTTGTTCTACTACTACTCACTAAGCATTAGCTGTTCTGTTTGAATATTTATAATACCATAGTGGTTATGAGATACAACCATCCACGACTATTTTTGTACATCAGAATATAATGGCGAGATTTACATTTATATTTCAAAATATGCGCCACTGTACAAGACATAAATTTCAACTGTATATTACTAAACATACTACTGTCAACTAAATAACACAGGAAAATATTGAATATCTACATAAAATTGTAAATTGTACTAAATCAATAACATATCGTGTTGCTTTAAGTAATATTTTCAGGCCTTTTTGAAAATGTATACGACAATACGATAATTAGGATACCATGTGAATTCACCCATTAATTATATTGAATATTAAGCTTATTTTAAATAGATATCAAACCACAGAATAGCGGAATTATGGTGCCAGACTTTCCATTCCCGCAAATTCATTTTTTTGTTTAAACACATATTATAGCAGTAAGAGAAATAAATACATAAATCTTTCAAATAGTTATTTCAAAATTTTTGTTTATATAAGCTGTATAAAAATGATTTGTGTATTTATTTTTAATCTCTAAAATATTATATTACTATTTTCTATATATTGTGCACAATTTTACCATTTTGTTTTCATCGTCTTTGTAACATTATTTATCTTAATTCTTTTGAAGCCCCCACTCCTTCTCTCTTAAATCATTACTTCTATCAATGTTTTATTTGCTAAATTTCTTTTTTGTAACATGAGTTTTAACTTTCGTCAACCTCATCAGTTTTATTTTTCTTCTTATTTTTTGTAGATTTTATATAGTTTTTTAACAAGAAATAGCCAGTAATAAAAAATAGGTAATGTCAATCCGAATTAAGTTTACTCTACAACAAATATATTTTCCATTGTATTTTTAGTATTTTTTACATGTTTACAGTGCTATGACTTTTAGAAATTTTGCGTATATTCGAGAATTAAAACCTAACAACATTTTTCATTGTATTAGTTTTAAGATATATTCTGATTATTATTTATAATTTATATTTGTTAGAATAATACCTTTTATTAAATTCCTTTTTTCGTGCCAGTGTATGTATGCATTAATTTCGTACCAACCTTCTAAGTAGCACATTTTAAAATAGCATTTTATTTGTTATTATTATTATTCGATTAAAAATGAGATATAATCTCGCCAATATGTTAGTCTAGGTATAAAAACAACTCCATACCATATTAACAAAATCCATTTAGTAGTCTTTGAGCCAATCGATTTTAGAAAGACACGAAGAGAAACACAAAAAACTGCTGTTTTTTATACTATAAATAGGATGTATGTATGTATCTAACGTATGGACTCCAAAATGGCCGGACCGATTTTGATGAAATTTTCAGGGAATCTTTAGAATATTTAGGCGGGTGACACTGTGACGTTTGATTTTTGGTCTGCGGGCGGAGAGGCGTGTTAGCTTTTTTTAATTTTTTTGAAAGCCGTTGTCATGTTTTTCAAAATGAGATATCAGACTCCTAAATCAGTTATGTAGTTCCGAAGATATTTACAAAAAACCTATGTTAATATTGATCTAATATCAAAATTTTAAAACTTTCGAAATGTTGCATTTAGTCTACCACAGAATTGGATCGTTGATCCCACTTCCCAAGTTCCTCCAAATTTATTTCACTAGCGATGAAGCTACAGAGGTTGAAAAGCGTTGCGCAATCAGTACTGAAGTCAGACGGGAAATCGTTTCGAGTCTTCAAGCTATGTTTTATGAACACAACAGCCTCATCCGCCTATTTAAAACAGCCCTAAATCAGATGACGGCAGATGATTATACGGTTATGATAAGAGCTGATAAAATACAGTCTGGTGAGCATAAGCGGTGCTTCAATGCACAGTGATAGGTGACGTCGCAGTTGTTATGGTCGGCACAGACTTCGAGCGACGCGATATCATTATCCATCGCCAAACGCAAGTGTTCAACGCATTGTGGAAACTCATCGATCGTATGATGCACTACATTATCCAGTACTTTTTCCACGTGGTGAGGATGGGTATCATTTCAAAGAGACAAAAATCTCAAAAATCTTAGGATAAAACTTTAACTTAAAAACTGGTTTGCTATTACCATCAACAAAGCACAAGACCAATGATTGACTATTGCTGGCTTAATTTTGGAAAATTCATGTGGCTTGCTCCCGAGTTGGTACGCTTAAAAATTTATTCATTTTTACAACAAATAAAAAAAACAAAAAACATTGTCTCTCTGCTGGCCTTAGAATGAAGTAATAAATAAATATAATTTCCAATTTGCCTTAAATACATGTGTTTCTTTTTAGATTGAGGCCATACCTACACCATATGTAAGTTACTTATTCTGTAAAAACAAAAATATGATAGATATGCCATGGATTTTTATTTGAAGGCTGTAAATTTCGTTGAAAGTTCAATTCAAATCGTCTGGTAATACAACACTAATATTTGCTTAGGGCCAGCAACACGGACCGGGTCAGCTAGTATTATCATAAAATATTTTATGCATATAGTTTTCTTAAACTTATTATATATATGTAGTAAATATACATATTCCATTTTGTATACATATTTCGAATGAAAAAATAATATTCGGAATTGTCTTAGCTAAAAATGCAATTGCTATTATAATTGTAAAATTTTGCAGTGGTTTTTTTTTAAATTTATGTTAGAAATATTAAAAACTAATATTGGATTTTAAAATAAACTTTAAACTTTTAAAAATTTTTTAACTATTAACGCCTTTTGTACCATAAACTTTAAAAAGTGGTAGAAATCTCACTCTGGCAATGATTTTTATCTGTTAAAAGACTCATGCAATAAGAGTATGAATAATATAAATAATAGCTGTAAAATAAAAATGAGGGTAATCCCCGTTTTATACTACCTTATTTAGGTTATTTACCACAATTTTCTTTTACAAAGTGTCAGAAAGTAATTTTTTAACCTATAACACTACAATTTAATAAAAGAAATCCACAGAATAGTACAAATGGTATAAAGTAGTTCATGCTTAAATATAGAAAGTGTTGCTTATCAAGCATTAACACATGAAAGTAATTTCATGAAATTCGCAATACACTCACACTTCTTCACTAACAAACTTACATTTATTTTACTTTCCACTCAGATTTCAACGATTTTTTCAATAAACTAAATTTTGACATTTTCAAGAAAGTAAAGTGACAAATTAGTAAACACTGTTGCCTACTAATAAAACTTATACAAACTTACAGGATTGTGGTAAAATAATAATTGTAAATATAACTTATTTTTGTATATATGAAAATATTTAAAATATTTATTCTTCAAATATACATAAAGATTAATATTGCGTATTTTTAAAACAATAATTTAATTAAAAATTAACAAAAATTATTTTTTTCAACTATTGCCATTGAAGTTTGTGTATGAAATAATCTTGATAACTCTAAAGATAGTAAAACAAGTAAGAGCGCTATATTCGGCCGTGCTAAATCTTATATACCCTTCACAACGTGTAGTCATGCAATAACAGTAGTTTGTATCACCATTCATCCCATATGAAATACGTACACACATATAAAAAACATACATATATAAAAACATCCAATTGTAAAATTTACGTATGTATGTTAAAAAAAAATAAAAAAAAATGTAAAAAAAATTAAAAAAAAATTTTAAAAAAAATTAAAAAAAAAATTATTAAAATATATATAATAAATATAAAACAAAAAAAAAAAAATAAAAAAAAAATTAAAAAAAAAATAATAATAAAAATATAAATAATATATTAAATAAAAAATAAAAAAAAATTAAAAACATAATATAAAAAAAATAAAAAAAATTTTTTTGGCTCAGCTGGGATTCGATGCTTCTCTAACCAGTTTTCTCTAACCAGTATACACGTTTGTATGTATGTATGTTGTTGCTGTAATGTTGTTTTTGTGAAAAAAAAAATCGAGGTGGTCGTGGGTTTTTGCTCATATCTCAGTTGTTTATGTACCGATGTTTCTGATTTTCAATACTGATCTACTCCTAAATATTTCTGATATTTTAATACCTCACCCGGGTCCAAGCGATGTCGGGGGGCTTCAAACTGTTGATTTCAACATACACACGGACAGACGGACAGACTGACAGAGCTTAATCGACTCCCCTATTCATAAGCTTTCAGAATATATATACTTTATGGGGTCGGAAATGAAAATTGTAGAAATTTTACACGGAATGACAAACCTATATATACCCTTTTTCACTGTGTGAAGGGTATAAATATGGAATCAAATTTAAGCTCGTCAATTTACAATGTATAGCAATTGTTGCGACTCTATGCTTCGACGAAATTTTTAAAATGAAGTTTCACTTTTCGTGTAAGCATAAAAGAAGTTTTCATGAAAGTGGTCTATTTCATTAACATTTCTATTTATAATACGTATACAGAAATTTCATGAAAGTACTTTTTTTTGTAAATGCAGGGTTAGGTACAATGGTCGTACACGCAAAGAAAAAATATGGTTGTGGTAACCATAATCGAAGAGCAACATACTATGATTGAATTGTATGATTATGTTTAAAATAATAATGGTAACCAGTTATCATTATTATGTTTAATTTAAGTATCATTCAATAATCTTATATATGACTACAAATGAAATCGGCAATCTTTGCTTTTTTACGGCAAATTATTGCCTTTTGCTGTAACATACACATATTGATTGTACTTACAAATTTAATTGCAATTTTTTACCAATATTTTTTTACATTTTCTCGTGTATTTTTAAATTTATTTTAATTTTTCAAAATTTTTGTTCCTTTTTTTGACATCTCAAACTTTTAAAATAATAAAAATTTATTCAGCAAGAAGAAGAACAATTGAAATCAAATTATTATTAAAAAACATCATAGCTTGATTATTTTGTAATCATACTGTTGTCTCACTTATTATTTAATGATTATTTTTAATTTTTAATGCTTTTGAATATAATGTTATTGTTATCGCAATGTTTTTTTAAATCATAATATTTTTAAATGATAACCATTTTTAAATTTTTACGAAAAGTAATCATTAAATGATACAATTCAAACAAATGCTTGACTATCGTGACAAAATATATGATGAAATGAAACAAAAATAACTATTACTTGTTTTCGACAACCGAATATTGTTTTAGAAAAAATAATATGACCGTCGTGATCATGTCGTAACCATGGTGTTTCTTTGCGTGTATGAGATAAAAAGTGAACTTTTTTTTGCTAGATCGTTGAAGTACAATAGAGTAGCGTTGCTGATAAGTAACTTATAAAGTTCGCTTTGTCTCCTTTATGAAGATTTTTCCAAAGATAATTAAAGTTAAAACTGTTGAAGAGTTGCCGACTTGAAGAAACTGCTCACCTTTTTATTCATTATCTAAGTCCAGTCCAACCAAACATTTGTTGATAATATTTAAGTACAATATCTGATGGACAAAACAATAGGCATAACAGAGGAACTTCGTAAAATTGGGGCATACTTTTTTAACCGGATATCATAAAAAACCCAGTGAAAGGTCATTTTGGAGCTTAGAAAAAGATCTAGGTATGACATTGGTTTCAAGTTGCATGTTGGGACACTAATTCTTGAAAATCAAAAGAAACCTGCATTTCGTAGATAACTCTAATGAGCTATAATATTTCAAAAAAAGGTTGTCAGTTTAGAATGTTAATTGAACATTTATGGATTCAGCCGAACAATAGGTAAGCGTATGCGATACAGTTATCTTATTGGGCACTAACCAGCTTTAATAGAGTCTTTGACGTATTAAATATTTATCGTGGAAAAACCACTAGGCTACCACTGATATTCTTGGCTCTCACATTGCAAAGAGCTTACTATCGAAAGCTCCAATAAATCGTTTTATTTGATCATATTTTTACAAACTATTTACAATCTGAATATAAATAGACCTTAAGAACTTTGGATACAGAGCTAATAAAACGGTGTCCATTAATTTCATCAAAGTATGTGCGTCAGAAGTCCAAAACAAAATATGGCCATTGGTTTTATCAATGAATTTCTTATAGTTAGGTGCAAAGAAAATAGTGTTTGCACGATTGAAATAAATATCGATACTGTGAAGCCATTAGGAAAAATTAAAACAGGTTTTCTACTAGAAAACAAAAAGTAAATATAGGCATACCTCACGGTTTTCACAGTTTTATAATAAAGAGACTATATCAAAAGGATTCATATATAACCTAAAAAATCCAAACCAACTTACATAGTTTATATCAAGCTTAGAAATTAATTTAGTTAATATCTCTTAAGCTATTAAAGCAAAATACTGTAAACATATTTCCAACTTAGCTTTAATAGAAAAATAGTAAAACTTAAAAAAACAAATTTTTCAAACTGTCCAAAAACTTTACTGCACACTAGAAATATGTATATTTTTTATAACATTCAATTGGATTTATTTTTTAAATTTTTTTTAACATAAATAGAAACAAAATAATTCATAGCTTTTAACACTAACACTTGAAAAAGTAAGCGAAATTAAATTAAGTAGAACTTAATCTGTAACTACAATCTTAGCGCTTTTATCCTTGACTACAAGAGCTTATTTTTTCAGATAGTAAACGTATTTGAGACATGAACTACAATTTAAAATTTTGTTTGACTAAACTAAAACGATTGTAGTCATATAATAATTTACACAAATCTATTTATAAATATTTGTATTCCAGACTAAAAATCAATGTTCTTGCTGGATTAAAATGAAGAAGACGATGAAGAAGAAAAATTTTGCATGCTTAAACCAAACAAAAAGGTTTCCATAATTAATTTTTTTTTATTCATTAATAACTAAACAACTTCCAAGTAATACAAATGTTATTTAAACCACCCTAATTTTACTTAGTTTCATAACAATTTTAAAATCGCTGTAGGGTACTACACTGTGTAAAAAATAATATCAATCTTTAAGTTTTTCTTTTTTTTTTTTTCTTTTATTAGTTTATGTCCTGTCCTGTTCATCTTAGATTTTTTGTTTTTTTTATTGCACATAAACGTACATCAAATGTATGTATATACTTATAACTTACTTTTCTTGCTTTTGTTTTAAACATTTATTCTTGTCCATTCCTTCCTTCCTTAAAGCGTCGTTCGTTGCTTGGTTTCTATCAACCTTGTTCTGACTTTAGTTGATTTTCTATTTCATCTGCCATATCCTTGCTAAACAAGGACTTTTTATTCTATGCCAAAGTTTTTTAATTTTTTTTTCTTGTTCCCTTTCATTCTTAATGTGTAGTGATGTTTGATCAAGTTAATTTAGCAGGAAATTATAATTGTTTAAACTTCTTCTCTTTTTCTTTAGAAATTTTGTTCTCTAATATATTTATTTTATCTGATTTCTATACATTTGTCTAAAAGTTACTTGGTTATAGAAAAGTGATTAACACAAACTTTAAAAAAAAAGACGCAAGGTAGACTGAAATTGCAGGAGGACGTTATAATGACATTATTAAAAAAACTACAAATAACCGAAAAGTTAAAACTACTATTTGAAGGATTTTAGGGTCCATTACCAAAAGTTATAGTTGAGTGTTATCGGAGAGAAAACTTGTTTTTTTTTTTTTAATTTTAACTACAGACCATTATAGTGTTTGATAAGAGCTAAAGCTTATCTTGCCTTTGACTTTTGACGTATGAATTAATTATTAAAAATTTTGTTGTTGTAAAAACGTCTAAGTTGTGATTTTCAATTTTGTGTTTTTTTTTGCATAATACATTTTTTTGGCGCTAAATTAGGCGTGGTAAAAAAAGTATCCTATTAATCATATCAGAGTCTTAGTTATATTATGCGAAAATTTCAAGAAGATCGGTTGAACAGTCTGGCCTGGTTTAATCACAAACACCACGACACGAGAATGTTATATATTAGATTTTAAGAACTATATCAGCTATTCCCTTATTCGAGAAAAAAATGGTTAGGATTGGAGCAGGAGGCATGGTATACCCCATACAAAAAAATACATCTAACATCATATATAGGAAGTTATAAACAAAATTTAGTTGAAGCTTTGTAAGAGCAATTTTTGACGAAAATTTCCCTATTACAATTAAAAATGATTACGATCGGAGAGGAGTGGAGTGTTATCAGCCTACAAAATTTCGTGAAATAACCGACAAAAACTAGGTAATTTCTTGCTCCTATTAAACAACATACTTTTGTTTTGCTGAATTTTAAATATTTTTTACAATTCTCCCGATTGTGGACGAATTTGAACGATTATGTTGACAAAAAAAATCACGAAGTGCACGAAATACATTTTGATTTGAACGCTCATTTTTATAAAAAGCGTGAATAGCTTTAACACGTTGCTCTATTGTGTATCTTTCCATGGTTCAAATTAAGTTAGATTGAAATTGAGAAATGTCAAATGAAATGCATAAAAAAAATTTGACGTCTTGATGTAGCTCACATTCAACATCTTCCCTTAAAATTAAACCGTCCTTTATATTCCATATTTTATATCCGCCAACAAAAAAATGGTGGGGGTATATTCATTTTGTCATTCCGTTATAGCTCGTAATACAACAGTAGGTCAAAAAACCGTGTTCTTCAAACATCGAATAAAATAGAATTGTGTCCAAATGCATTGACGTAGAGTCATGAAAATTCGAATGTATATTTCCTGAGTAAAAAAATATTTTTCCTCAAAAATTACCAAAAAGGAATTATAGATCAAAACGTACGAAAATTTATACCGTGCAGTGTATTTTTCGGTATATTCAAAATTTAAAACGTTATAGAACTGGCAAAATTAAATGTATGATTCTGAAATTTTTCAACCATTGCTTTTTGGTCAAAGACTTTGTTATAACGGAAAATAAACGTTACACGCCCACTTTTACGCTCACCTACCATATAACGCTTTATCTCAAATTCATTTAATTTTTCTATTAATAAAAATTTTGGAATAATAAAGGACTATATTGAAATATGTTAGTTGAATTTATTAGCAGAAACCTTATTGACATGCCTACTTTAACGTCCACTTTCATTGAAAGACTAAATATACGAAAATATATTAGTAGCAAATTGAAGTTATACAAAGAAAGTGATACATATTTTAGTATAAAGAGATTATTCCATAGCGATTACTGTTAATAACAAATAAGTTCATTTTGTGCTATAAAAGTACATCAAATTGGTAGTGGTATAAAATATTCGACACAGCCGAATATAGTGCTCTTACTTGTTTCAGTTTAACATTAGTTTTCATTAAAGAATTAAGAGTTAATGAAAAATATCTAGCTTTTAATTATTTGTGGAGATAGGAAACTTAGGCCTTTAGGTATTGGTTTTTCTGAAACCGTAAAAGGTGAAAATTTTAACTATTTTCTTCATTAGTTAAATGAAATATATAGTTCTTACTAAAAATTTATTTTATCATTACCAAAAAACATAGAAATTTTTTATTATAAAAGATAATTTTGTAAGCACGGGTATATGGTATACTTTATAATGGACTAAAACTAATCCAAATATCACACAAGTTTATTGAGAAAACCTTGTCGAATTAAAATTACGATGTTCAAAGACCATATAACACAGCATTTAATAACATAAGAGTAGCCTCAAAACTACTCATTGTCAGCACTCGCTGGAGTATCTAATCTACCATAATACAGTTTTCGATAAAACTAATACAATCGTTGAAACACGAAAACTTATCGCTTATCTTAAAACTTTTGTTTGAAAATGGCATGGTCCATTACAGCATTACATAGGACCATGTTGTAACTACTTAGTCCATTTCAGCTGCTCATTTTCATGTGATAAATTTGTATGAAACTCATAACAATCTCTTCGTATGAATATTTAGATGTTTTTACTTCTTATTTTAATTTTTTTTTTGTTCTATTATTTTTTGTTAAAGGCGTAAGTCATTTATTTCATTTTTATTTTAGGAATTTTAGCATATGCTCTAAGGACTCCTGTAATTTTGTAGATAAGAGCGTTGCTTTGAATCGTAGAAGTATAAAATTTTTACGTAACAAGTGCTTCGATACAGTGAATCAAAATCAATGAATGTCGATTTTAATTTTTTTATTTCTTATTTCTTTTTTTAAAACATATGACGATTTATTTTGTAATAATATGAAAAATCAAAAACGTCCTAATTATAAAATATATTAATCTTAAATTTTTTAAAATAATTGCCTTTAAAGGGAAATTTATCCAAAAACTTTCTGCAAACAAAGAATTTCTGTGAAAAATGATTTACACATTTCATTTTGTTTTTCAATCTGATTACACCATTAACCTTCAAAGGGTTAAAATAATCAAAACTTTTTTTCCCCGTCGCACATAAACTTGAAAAGATCACTGCGTGTGATTTAATTTTATCACATAAATTATTCTAGAAGTCTACATTTTACTTTGAAAAATTTCGTTTTATTTATGTGCCTCATCTACCAAATTCTTTTCACGTTATACTGTCTTTTTGCTTATTTCCTCCATGCATGAGTATGTAGCCTTCATTTTATTTATCACATAAAGCATACGTTTAAAGCAATAAATTATGACCACGATTTCGAGCGTTCAAAAATCCCTCTTTTGCAATTACAATGTTAAAATATTTTTTAACTTTTGTGGTTTAAGAGTAAAAGTAAGTATGTGTGTGTGTCTATAAACAAAAGCATATAATGTAGGGTAGATGCCTTGACATTTATTATTATCGGGAAACGACCACAGTTTAAAAAAATTAATAATATTTATAGCAAAAGAGAAAAGAAATTAACAAAACAAAAAAACAACACAAATCGCTACAAATTATTTTTGATTAAAAGTGAAATTAAATTGCAGTGTATATTTCATGTTTGTCCTTTTTTAATGTTGCATAATTAATAAAACAGTTGGTGGTTTAATTCCCTTAAACAAAAGTACAATAATTAGTGAGGGACAGAGAAGATAAATAATTGATTTATTTTACATGTTGTTGCCATAAATTCAGTAACTACCAACAGACATTTTTTAAACATTTTCATCCTGAGCACTTTATAGCGACTGTAAATTCATTCGAATCTGATTTGTAAGGAGAAGTACACATAAGTATATCAATTAACGTATTAAATGATTTAAAAAATTATTGTATAGAACAGGTGCGACAAGGTCAAGGGCATATTTGAAATATCCGGCATATATGCTGAAAAGTTTTTTCAACGATAAAAATACAGTTTGACAAAATACTAAAATACAGCTACCAGTTCAGGGTTTATTGCATAAAGCCTGTATTACACGATATGTAAAAAGCCACATACGCATGTTGCTGTTACGTAATTTTGACGTAATCATCTTAGCGCACGCAGCCACTACGACTATTCAAATCAAAGTGCTAAACATTTTAGTGACGTCAGACCTACATGAGCATGTGGCTTTTTACATATCGTGTTCTATAGGCTTAAGAAAATATTATTTAAAAAATAAAGACGACAATTTACAAATTTAATTCAAGGACAATCAGAAAACTTATAGAATTTTGGAAATTTTAGAAATTTGAAAAATATGTAAAATTAACACTCACTAGGGATCTGAATGTCTATACTAACAAAGTTTCACTGATGCAATAACTGAGGACTAGTGAGAAATGAGACGAGAAACTTAAGACAGTTCAATCTACTATTGATTCGACAGATATCATAAAGTAAATTTAAACTTATATTCTCAAGTAATAAATGTCACTCTTACTCAATATTGAGACATGTCGAACGAATTTTTCTATCTGAAGTAATGGTATCAAAATAATGGTTTCTGGGTTCCTGGTCACCTTTTTTACTCAAAGCAATGAAAATAATTAGTCCTCTGGTTCATAATATATTAAATTAAATAAAAAATTAGTGCCGAAGGCAAATTTTTTTAATGTAAATTCTTGTTTTCAAAAGCTTCCATTTCTTCACTATTTCACAGAATAATAATCAAAATATTTTTGCAAGAATAGATGTATTATTATTATTTTTGCTTAAAAAATTATTCAGTTTTATAGTCGTGGTTGCATTTATTAAAAAAAAAGACTTGTATACAGCTTTTAACTACAGGTTTATACAATTCTATAACTTTCTCATGTTGTGGGTTACTATTGAGTAAAATTTTTGTTTCTAACTTTTATTTCACTTTCCCCATTTTTTTATACCCGCCACCAAAAAAATGGTGGGGGTATATTCATTTTGTCATTCCGTTTGTAACACATCGAAATATCCATTTTAGACCCCATAAAGTATATATATTCAGAATCAGGGTTTGATTTGATGACGATCTAGCTATGTCCCTCCGTCTGTCCGTCTGTTGAAAGCACGATAAAGGTCGCACCGAAAAAGATAGGGGGCTCAAATTTTGCCAGAATCTTTCTTATAGACAAGGTTTGTTTGGTATTGAAAATGGGCTAAATCGGAATATTAGGAAGAGAGTTATATCTCGAAAAGCAAGAGTAGGTCGAAAAAACTGTGCCATTCGAACATCGAATAAAATGGAATTGTGTCCAAACGCATTAACGTAGACTCATGAAACTTTAAATATACATTTCCTAAGTAAAAGCAATATTTTTCCCCGAATATTGTCAAAATCTATGCATTAGCAGAGGAGTTATCGATCAAAATGTACGAAAATTTATACCGCACAGTGTATTTTTCGATATATTTAAAAACAAAAATGTCATAAAAGCAACAAAGTTGGATTGAAATTTTGCACACTCTGCTTTTTGGTGAGTGGCTTTTTTGTAACGCAAAATCAATGTGCCACGCCCACTTTTACACCCACCTCCCATATAACGTTTTAACTAAAATTTATATATTTTCTCTATTAATAAAGATTTTTGAATAATAAAGGGCTATATTGAAACAACTAACTTGTACTCATTCACAAAAATAGCTTTGACACGCCTACTATAACGCCCACTTTTCACGCTATCTACCGTTAATGAAAATTGTATGGTTCAATTATGTATCTAACAAAATATCGGCCATATGGCCCCCCATCCTTGGCGCCACTACTCTATCTGATGGTCCAAATTTTCTATGACAATATTGATGCTCAATTAGTGGGCATGATGATGAGGCGAGGTTGACTGCTCTTTTGCCACACTATCGCAAAAACCAGCAGTGGTTCCCATTCTACGAACTAAGAAGGCATTCACAGATTTTCTAACATTTTATACAGAACTGTTTTGCAGAAATTTAAATATTCTTTACAATTCTCCCGATTGTGAACGAATTTGAATGATTATGTTGATCAAAAGAACTACGAAGTGCACAAAATGCATTTTGATTTGAACGCCCATTTTTATATAAAACCTAAAAAACTTTAAAGCGTTGCTCATTTGCATAATTTTCCACGGATAAAATTGAGTAAGTTTGAGATTGAGAAATGTCAAGTGAAATGCAGAAAACAAATTTAAAGACTAGGTGTAGTTCACCTTCAACATGGGCCCTTAAAATTTAACCACATACATACATACATATTTTATTATAAAGAGATTATTCCATAGCGATTAACAAAATAATAAATATTGTGCTTTAAATGTACACAAAATTGGTGGTGGGTATAAAAGATTCGGCACAGCCGAATATAGTGTGCTCTTGCTTGTTTTTTTTTGTTTTAGTTTTATTACTTTAAGGGCATATAATATTTTCTTGTTTTTTTTTAATTGATAATCATCACCCACTTCGCATTTGATTTTGGCTTGAAGGCAGACATTGACCAACTTTTTGTTCGTTCTGTTGCTTTTGCTGTTACGTATTTGCGAACATGCACATAAATAGTTTGTTCTTTGGTACACGGTTACTTTTTATACGTATTTAATCTGTCTCTCTTACCACTCATTAATTATTGGTTATATATGTTTATGGAGTATGTAATTGTAACTGCATGCATGTGTGGTTTTGTGTGAGCATATACTTATGAATGAACATTCATATATTTACATATATAGTTAAATATCACTGCCAACTACAATGCGAATACAAGTAGTAATACATGATGGACTCCGGAGAGCAATGAATGCGTAATGTTAATGAAAATGGACCGACCAAAAAAAAGCTGTATTGTTTAAAATACCATCATAAATATTGCGGCTCATGAATTATAGTGGCGTGATTGAGAAGATTTTAAATATTAGAGTACAATTTTGTTTACTCATTTATATATACATACATAAATCGTTATAAGTAATGGACTAGTTTCGAATTTTCTAGTAAATATTTATTTGAAAATAACATTTTTGTTTTTAATTATTAAAATTTCTTATTGCATACATAATCTTACCTTTAAGTTAATCATTCATGTGTACAAAAGTGCAAGACAGTAGAAATCTAGTTTTTAACTTTAAGAAAAAACAAGTCAAGCTTTAGCGGTGTCAACTTTAAAATTTCAGATATCCTTAAAACTGAGAAAAAAGCGCGTAATTTAAAAAAATCACTGAATTTAAAATTGCTTACTTTTGATTTTGATTTATTTCATAAAATTATAGATTTTCACATTAAAATATAATAATTTTCCATCGCTAGAGTTTAAGGCGCAAGTTATCGGCACAAAAGGTAGCCTCTTCATGTAATTATTCAGGTTGTTTTATGTTTGTTCGGCAAATTTTACTTAAATCCGTTTAATAATTTTTTGCGTGATTGAGTACATAAAAATTTTATTGAATAGAACTTAATGCAAATGACTAAGAAAAATATTTCTACAAACGACGTTGTATGATTACAATTTTTTTGCCAATACGTGTAAATTTTGGTCTTTGGAAAAACCGACTAACTATATATAAAAAAAAATATTTTTCGCATAAATTCGCGAAGTTGCTAAATTATTAGGATAAAAGCTGGCCTATGTCTTAATCTAGGTTGTTGTCAATCTGTGTGCCAAATATCATTTAGTTCGGTTAAGCCGTTTTTGCGGGATTGAGTAACAAATATCCAAAAATTCAAACATTCACATTTATTTTATTAGTAGGATAATACGTTTTTAAACAGTATAGCAACGTTGCCAATATATTCACTATTCTACAGAAAAATTTTAAGCTTTTAGTCGCCAGTAGCTTTCGGGATTATCTTGTTTTACAACTGTCAACCAAACTGTTGTTCTATTCCAAACGATTATCGACCTATACATCTGTAAATACTTTATTATTATATTAACATCTGGCAAAATATAATGATACTTTTAATATAAAAATTTCTATCAATACAAATATCTATTTCATTTTCTGCTAAAATTTGCTTAAAAAGCACTAAAAACTGTGCTAAAATCACCCACTTGACAACGCTGACAACATTGTTGATGCTCCAAAATTCATTTTATTTTTCTGTTTTGTAAATATGAACGGTTAAAAAGTACCCACAAAATATGTAGAATTTAAAGTTAAGATCGAATCGCTAGATTGTCGTGAAAACAAATAACCCAGCAAAAACTAGGTAATGACTTGTTCATACTAAACAAGATACTTTTTAATGACTTTTCCATTTCGTATGTCTTACTAAGAAGTATTTTAGTAATGACTTGATTAATAATGTGATACGTAAGTAACTATTTTCAGAAAAGAAGTTCATGGAGAGACTTCTGCGGATCTATAGACAGCACTAGGGACACAGCGCGACTTAGTAAGATTCTAGCCAGGGATCAGTCAACTCCGACCTATATAAAAAGGAAAGATGACTCCTGGTCTGAATCTTCGGCTGAATCCCTTGATATCCTTATGAACACTCACTTTCCGGGATGCAGGGAGGTTGATACGGGAATCGTGAGTGCGGATAGGACCCATTCCGTGGTCGATGGGAACATATTTTCTTACGAGAGAATCTCGTGGGCGATTGATAGTTTCTCCCCATATAAATCACCTGGACCTGATGGAATTCTGCCACGTATGTTGCAGAGTGCCAAGGGATATGTTATTCCCTGGCTCCAGAGGATTTTCATGCTCTGCCTATCTCTAAATTATATTCCTGGGAATTGGAGAAGGGTCAGGGTCGTTTTTATTCCGAAGATCGGAAGGAGAAGTCATGATAGTGCGAAAGACTTTCGTCCGATTAGCCTTTCATCTTTTCAGCTTAAAACACTGGAACGACTCATCGACTCTCATATCAGGCAGCGACTGGAGGGAACGACGCGTTTGTCGGGCAGTCAGCATGCCTTTCTTAAGGGACGCTCTACGGAGACGGCTCTACATGAGGTCGTGGGGACTATAGAGAGGTCTCTCGAATTCGGGCAGTATACTATGGCAGCCTTCTTGGATATAGAAGGGGCCTTCAATAACGTAACCACCCTTGCGATTCAGCATGCCCTCACTGGTCTAGATATTGAGGAGTACATCAGCAACTGGCTAGTGTCCATGCTGAGCACAAGGGTGGTTATTGCTAATCTTGGTAACACCACTATGTCAAGGCTAGTGGAGAGAGGTATACCTCAGGGCGGTGTGATCTCTCCACTGCTTTGGCTTATTGTTGTTAACAAGATTCTTATTGAACTGGACAATAGCTTAATAAAGGTCGTGGCTTATGCGGACGATGTTGTGATACTGGTATCGGGACTGTTTCCGGACGTGATTAGTGATATCATGTCCGACGCCTTGAGATTACTAAGAAACTGGGCCACGGACAGTGGTCTAGTAGTAAATCCAAGCAAAACGGAACTGGTACTGTTCACAACAAAGACCAAGATTCCAAGCTTCAGACCACCGAGGTTGGGGAACTGCGAAATTCCCCTATCGGATAGGGCGAAATATCTGGGTATTATCCTGGACTCTAAATTGTCATGGAAGCTGAACGTGCAGCACAGGGTGAAGAAGGCTACGGTGGCCTACTACACGTGTCGTGGGATATTTGGTAGGAAATGGGGACTTACCCCCAACATGATTAAATGGATGTATACGGCCGTAGTACGTCCGATTCTCACTTATGGATCTCTGGTATGGTGGACTGCAACAGGGCGTAAGTATGTTGTGGACCAGTTGTATAGAGTACAGAGATCGGCGTGCATTGGGATAACGGGAGCGATGCGAACTAGTCCTTCGGAGGCGCTGAACACTATATTGCATCTCGTTCCCATAGATATTCATATATTGGCCACATCCGCAAGTAGTGCGGTGAGGCTTAATGCGACTGGATGTTGGAGGTCGAGGACGTATGGCCATGCGAGTATATTGACCACGCTGCCTTCGAGCGTGAATCAACCCTCTGACTACATTAGGCCCTACATGGATTTTGATGGGGCATTCAGGGTTCTTATTCCCTCCAGGGGAGAGTGGAATGGGGGTCGTCTAAATTAGTTGGCCAATGTAGAAAGGAACTGTCAAGGCTTGGTCAGCGGGCTGACGTTACTCTAGTTTGGATTCCTGCGCATAAGGGCCACTATGGTAACGAGCGTGCTGATGAGCTAGCCAGGGGAGGATCTGCTCTGGATATCTCTAATGCAATTGCAGTTGCAATCCCGTTGGGGACTATTAAGAGCAGAATCTCCAGACACTTTCTCCGGAAGGCTGATAACAGGTGGCGTGGGCTGAGCACGTGTAAGGTGGCACGGCTTACGTGGCCCTCTTTTAATACACGACGTACATTGCAACTTACCAGTCGGAGTCGGAGGGACATATCGAGGTTGCTGGCGGTATTGACGGGTCACTGGATGTTAGGCAAACATGCAAGTCGGCTCGGATTCCCATCGAACGACCATTGTCGCAGTTGTCTGGATAGAGAGAAGGAGGAATCGGTTTTCCACTTTCTCTGCGAATGTCCTGCACTGGCGGCTAAGAGACACAGATTTCTGGGCGAACATATACTAGATGGCCTCTCTGCGATATCTGAAGTTGGACTGAATTATCTACTGAGATATCTCAGGGCCACGGGGTGGATCTAGTACCCTTACTCTTGGATTTTATTCTGAGATACACTAGAAGCTGACGAGTGATGTGGTCCTGTCAAAACGGAGTCATACAGACTCTACTTGACTGTTGGCGTGCAGCGAACTACCACGATAACCAACCAACCAGCTATTTTCAGTCAGACATTTGCTTACATGCACACACAATATAATTTCTTGTTGGGAAATTTGCTAGAAGCCATACAAACTCATAACTTTTTACAATTCTCATTTAGTTTAACATGCTTAGGATATAAGCAATAATTATTTTGACAACAGCGGCAAAACATTTCATTAACAAGATGATGACCGATTTTTAATTTTCAAATTAAAGTACCGCCGAATAATCCAACCGAATTTTCGTACTTAAAAGAACCGAACAACTTCTGTAAGTTCAGAATATTATTGGGTTATTTAGGATATTAAAATCAAGTACTTATATATTGCTATAAAAGTAAGTACTTTTTTGAGCGACCAAAATAAGTACTTATAGGAGTGCCTTTTTGTAAGCAAGAGTGGTAAGTACTTGCCTCTAATAACATGGCCGTGTTAAAATAATGGCTTCAGATGACAAATTCTAAGTAGTAAAGAACTGTTTTCTTGTACTTTCAACTTATGATTTTGTATTTTATTATTTTGCTGGGAAAAAGACATTACCTTTTAATAATTTCAAAAGCAAAAAACAAAAAAAATACAACAGCAAAGTGCAGACACCTCTTACCCACTTTGCCGTTTTCTAATTAAAATTTATTTTCTTTTTCTTTAGTCTCTAAGTGAAACCAAAACATTTGCTTCTTAGTTTATTTCATACCATAATAATGTTTTTTTTTCACATAAATCCAAGTGTATGCAGATTTCAGTACAGCTGTCTACACAGTAGTGGGCGTGGTGCTGTACACTTTTCTAATCACCTTATTTAATGAGTTAAATGTATATAGCAAAAAGCGGTTTAAAAATACTTTTGTAAATTAATTTATTTTGTTGTGGCAATTATTAACTATAAAACAATAAGAATTTACTACAACTGATCCTAAATATATTTACATATGTCTGTCTTGTAAAGTTTTAAAAAAATCCAGTATCGTGCTTTAAATGAAGCACAATGTTTTTGAGAGGCTCAAAATATATATTCTAAATGAGCTCTTGAATGAATAAATCGATGAGAAACGCACCAGTTGACAACATCGTAATAAATAAAAAATTCGAGTTATTTTTCTCTAGGAAAAAATAAACTATTCTCAAACAAACTACTCATAATTTTATTGCAACTAATTTTAAATTATTCTACGCAAACACATTGAAACGCTAATGTTTATGTCAATGTCGTGAATGAGATTGTATGCGCTCGAGTGTTAAGCATTCCAACGTAAACGCATACATATTTCGTTCCATATTAATGCACATACCCTGTTAACAAGTGGTAATCATAATAATTAATTACATATTTTATATCTTTCAAGTTCAGGAAGTGTCGTTGTTCAGCTTCTTTTTTAAGGAATAGTCATCAGAATCAGCTTGATAATACGTCTCGTGGTCAATCACAACACAATCAGATTTTTTTATATAGTGTGCCTTAAGTTTGGCAATGTTGGTTATTCTGCGGACCGATCTGGCACTTTCGTCACTTTTTTACGTGTTAACCCAGCCAGCAATTTTTGAAATTTCTAATCAAATTCGAGTCTATTTTAACTCCTCTGCGCGTTAAAAAAAAAAACAGAATATGAGCTCATTTTCTGATCGTAAAAAATACTTTGTTCGGGAGAAAAGTGTCCCTAGCCGCGACTCTTCTTGATGTTTTATTAATGATTCATTCTTTTAATCAGCTTAGAGTCATTTTTGATCCCTTTTATTATGTCTATTATAACCTTATTCGATTCGTTTCCTAGTCATTTATCAGTCTTCTTTCTCTTAGTTTGTATTTTTATAGTCACTTATGATTGTTTTTCGAATCATTTATCAGTCGTAATGCTAATCGGATTTGACTCCTTTTCAAGGTTATTACAGTAAATTTTCTTATTTCTACGTTCACACTGACGTAATTTCTAAAAAAAGAACTTGATTCTGTTCATTATTCTTTAACTGCGTAGCGGTAGTAGAAGAAACAAAATCGAGCCAATTTTTAAAATCACATCCATATAAACCTGGAGTAACATTAAATAAAAATATATAAAATTCACATTCATTTGATGTATATACATAATACATCAAAGTTTATTTAAAATAAAATAGATTTTTTCATTAAAAATAGTTGTTTAAATAAAAATTAAAGTCCAGCTTTAAGCATTTTAGCAACATAAAAATTATATGGTTGTTATAACATTTCACAATTAAACGATGTGCACACCTCGATATTACTTCCATAAATGAACAAAAATATAACTTTTTGATATTTACTAAAGAATACGCAAAAATTGTCCCGTTATACTTAAGAAAAAGCAGTTTTTAATTATCTATAATGATCACAAAATGCAAAAAATAAGCATATTTCAACCGCATGATCTGTTTTCGATCAATCGGTTCTAAGTCTTCCAGATGTGCAAAATATAATAATAAATAACGGATATAATACTCACATTTTAAATGACTGGTTGATCGATTTGCGATTGCAATACAATTTTTTATTGTATTTTATATCAAGCTCTTTTTAATCAGTAAGGCGAATCATTTTCGAGTCCTTTTTTAATCGTGTAAGTGACTTCAGTTTTTGATCACCGAAAGTACTCAAAAAAGACTCAGATTGGTGATTTTTTTGAAAAAGAATCATCTAAATGCTAGCTGGGAAGTTTGTGCACGACACAAGTAATTTTTTATAAAATTTCATATTTTTGTTTCAACTTTTTTTATTTTTTTAATATCTAACACTAGATTGATTCTACCAGGAATAATTATTTTAATTTTTCATTGTTTCTGCAAAGAAAAACGTAAAATTCAAAGAAAAGAAAACGATTTTGACAGCTTATTCCGGCAATAACAGCTCAAGCAATCAGCACAGCAATGATTGCGCAATAGATTGCTACATATAGCAACTTTTGGTCTACACGTCGAAAATTCTATAGACGCTACCAAATTTGGCAATTGCGGCTACAAATATTGCTACGAGTTAACCCCGGATGATGCCTTTTGTAAATAATTTTGGCATTTGTTTTGTAAAAATTAAACATAGCTTGTTAACCTTGAATGTTTTTGTCAACTAAAGTGAATTTAAAATCAACCGTCAGCCGTCTTTGAATAAGTAACAAGTCAAAGTGCTATATTCGGCCGTAGCGAATCTTATTTACCCTTCACAAGTGTAGTCATGCAAAAACAAAAATTTGTATCATAATTCACTCATATGAAATACGTACATATATATAAAAAACATAAATATATATAAACATCCCCTTGTAGAAATATAAATTAAAAAAAATTTTAAAATAAAAAAAAATTTAAAAAAAATTAAAAATAAAACAAGTAAGAACACTATATTCGGCTGTGCCGAATCCACCAATTTTGTGTACATTTAAAGCACATTATTTATTATTTTGTTAATCGCTATGGAATAATCTCTTTATAATAAAATATGTATCACTTTCTCTGCAGAGGGTGCTTAAATTTTAAGGTCCCATGTTTAAGGTGAACCACATCTAAACCTCAACTTTTTTCTTGTATTTCATTTGACATTTATCAATCTCAGACTTACTCAATTTGAACCGTGGAAAGATACGCAATCGAGCAACGCTGTTAAATATTAAAGATTTTTATAAAAATGGGCGTTCAAATCAAAATGCATTTTGTGCACTTCGTGATTCTTTTGGTCAACATAATCGTTCGAATTCGTCCACAATCGTGAGAATTGTAAAAAATATTTAAATGTCTGCATAGCAGGTCTGTATGAAATGTGAAAACATCTGTGAATGCCATCTTAGTTCGTTGAATGGAAAACATTGCTGTTTTTCAAGATAACGTGGCAAAAGAGCAAGCAACCTCGACTCATCATCGTGCCCAACAATCGAGCATCAACAGTGTCATTGAAAATTTGGACTGTCGGATCGTGGTGTGCCGCCTAGGTTGGGGGGCCATTTGGCCCATATTTTGTTCCATACATAATTAATGCATACAAATATTATCATTATTAAAATAAATGATAGTAATTTCATAATAATTTTATTCAAAATCAACATAGTCCCTTAAAATTAAACCACCCATTATAACTTTGGTATGCTAGTAAAATGTTTTCGTAAATTTAGTCTTTCAATGAAAGTGGCCGTTAAAGTACGCGTGTCAATAAAGTTTCTGCTAATAAACATAACTTAGATATTTCAATATAGTCCTTTAGTATTCCAAAATCTTTATTCATAGAGAATTTACATGAATTTAAGAGGAAGAAAGTGAATTTAAGGTTAAATTTTAAGGGCCACAGGGTGATTTAAAATATACATTCTCTGCATTTTTCTAAAACGGAAATTTATTAGTAAGATTTTGATTTTTAAACTTCTATAACATTTTGCTTTTAAAAGATTTTCAAACGAAATAAGTTTTGTATAATTTTGAAATTTGTTAGCCATTAGTACATGAAATTGTTTATAATGTTTAGAGATAATTTTTTTGACTTAGGTCAAAATTTTCCTAAATTCCCATTTTTAATAGAGCATAACTTCAGGAGAACATAAGCATAAGTTGTTAGCATGCCATCTTGTAGTTGCTAGTAGAGTCATCTATCTAATCATCTTTATCTTATATTTAGCTACAGTACAATAAATGGCGCAGTGTACGATGAATAAATGCTAATATATATGACTAATATATTTTTATAAAAATTTAAAGAAAAAAGTGTGCGTGGCACATCTATTTTCCGTTATAACGAAGACTTTGACCAAAAAACCATGTTTGCAATATTTCAGAATCGTACATATAGTTTTGTCAGTTTTATTACGTTTTAAATTTGAAATATACACTGTGCGGTATAAGTTTTCGTATATTTTTATCTATAACTCTTTTCCTAATTCATAGATTTAAGCGATTTTCAGGGAAAAATATTCTTTTGATCCACCTAGTACAACTTAGGTGTTTCAATATAGTCCTTTATTATTCCAAAATCTTTATTAATAGAGAAATTATATGAATTTTAGGTAAAACTGTATATGGGAGGTGGGCGTAAAAGTGGGCGTGGCACCTTAATTTTTTGGCATAGTAATGAAATTCCCTAGGGGGATAGACGTAGCAAAATTTATCATCATACCTCTAATTTTAGCGGTTTTATGAGCTTTTAAATTTCATTACGCGGTAGATAACGTGAAAAGTGAGCGTTATAGTAGGCGTGTCAAAGTTATTTTTGCGAATGAGTACAACTGAGGTGTTTCAATATAGGCCTTTATTATTCCAATATATTTATTAATAGAGAAATTATATGAATTTTAGTTAAAACGTTATATGGGAGGTGGGCGTAAAAGTGGGCGTGGCACATTGATTTGCCGTTACAAGAAAGCGTGTCACCAAAAAACAAAGTGTGCATAATTTTAGAGTCGTACATCCAATTTTGTTGCTTTTATGACGTTTTTGTTTTTAAATATACCGAAAAATACACTGTGCGGTATAAATTTTCGTACATTTTGATCAATAACTCCTCTCCGAATGCATAGATTTAGACAATTTTCAAAGAAAAATATTGTCTCTACCCAGGAAATATATATTCGAAGTTTCATGAGTCTACGTTAAGGCGTTTGGACACAATTCCATTTTATTCGATGTTCGAAGGACACGGTTTTTTCGACCTACTCTTGCTTTTCGAGCTATAACTCTGTTCCTAGTATTTCGATTTAGCCCATTTTCAATAACAAACAAACCTTGTCTATAAGAAAGATTCTGGCAAAATTTGAGCCCATTAGCTTTTTCGGTGCGATCTCTATCGTGCTTTCAACAGACGGACAGACGGACGGACGGATATAGCTAGATCGTCATCAAATCAAACCCTGATTCAGAATATATATACTTTATGGGGTCTAAAATGGATATTTCGATGTGTTACAAACGGAATGACAAAATGAATATACCCCCACCATTTTTTTGGTGGCGGGTATAAAAAAATTAAAAAAAAAGATATTAAAAAATAAATTAAAAAAATAAGAAAACAATAAAAATGTAAATAATAAATATATATTAAGAAATAAAAAATAAATAAAAAAATAATTTTTTTTAGCTCAGCTGGGATTCGATGCCACGTTTACTCTAACCAGTATACCACATTTGTATGTATGTATATTGTTGTTGGTCAAAAAAAAAACGAGGTGGCCGTGGTTTTTTGCTCATATCTCAGTTGTTTATGTATTGATGTTACTGATTTTCTATACTGATCTACTCCCGAATGTTTCTGATATCTGAATAGCTCACCCGGCTCCAGGAAATGTCGGGGGGCTTTAACAAGTTGATTTCAACATATACACAGCCAGACGGACAAACTGACAGATGGTCGGAAATGAAAATCGTAGAAATTTCACGCGGAATGACAAACATATATACCCTTTTTCACTGTGTAAAGGGTATAAAAATATTTTGGACACCAGCAGTGAAACATTATGGTGCCTTATAAATTATTACTGTTTTTTTTTTGTTTTATTTCTGTACAAACTGACTTCTTTCTTGTACGAAATTTGAATGGAATCTGTAAGTCCTTATAATCGATAAAATCCTTTTCTAATTATACACAAGTAAAGACTATATGTGTAAGCAAGAGAGTTAGTATATATTTTAGAACATTTTTGTTAGCGATTGTTGTAAGTACTTGTGTCCAATGACATCGCTGTTTTAAAAAACTAAGTTTATTTCTGGTGAGTTATTTTACACAGTCTTGAAAATGAACGAAAAGTCTTAAATAATATTTCATCATTATGTTTAATTTCAACTTTACTTTAAACAAATTCTTTGGCTCCTGAGAAATTTTCTCAATAGAAAATTATACAGTTTATGTTGCTAATACTGCATTTCATCATCTCCTTTTTTATCTGAGCTGAGTTATTAAACAATAGTTTAAGCTCTCCTAGTAGCAAAATATTATAAAAATTATAAAATTGAACTTAAATATACCTGTGAGAAACAATCCTAAACTAAAAATAGTTCAAATATTTGATGTCTGGACATGAAACAGTTGTTTAACTCAGATAGTATAAAGATAACATAAGCAAATGTATGAAAAATAAAGGTGTTTTAGGTTTATCGAAGGCTCATCTGACAGATTTCGTTTTGAAATTTGTCTAATAATCCTTTAACAAACTTAAAATATTTCTTGTGAAAACGAGTGTAAGTAATTACGTATCACATTATAATCACGTCATTACTAAAACACTTCTGCATAATACGGGCGATATGTATATTCATTGAAAATTATGTTATTTAGTAATAACAATTCACTACCTAGTTTTTCCAGTATTCTATTTTTGCGGCATAAAAAGTCTCTGAGTAAAATTTTTTTAAACAAAATAATAAGGTAAAATAAATAAATTGTATTTGCAAAATTATAAAGAACTGAAAGTTTAAATTACATAAAGAAGATAGAAGATAATGTCTATTTAGTCACCACTATCCAAAACTAAGCATACATTTGTTGACAGGGTAATTACGTACTAAGTATACATACATACATATATACACTAAGTTATAAATATAATGACACATAAGTTTATGCGTATGTTTATGTATTTATGATTGTAAAAATTTAACAACGGATATATGTGAATAATGAGTACCTAGGGGAATTGCATATTATGCATATCCGCAAATTATATAAAATAGTCATGAATCGCAATGCCATTAGTGGCGCCGCTGTTATTCGCTGTGTAACAATGGCTACTGTGTGCTACTTTTTTTTATTATCTTTTCTGTGCTGCAGATGATGTTATTCAATTCGGGGAATTAAGCATGGAAAGGTTTATAATGATTATTATACATTTTATTCATACTAGATGGTATTTAGCCAATATTTTTACAAATACATATATTCATATATTCAGCCGTACGTATGTAAATGAATGTACATTTTAAAATAATATTTATCTATGTGTCTGTACAAACATGCGTGTATCTGTTTCTCAGTCAGTCTATTCGTGGTTGCTTATTTAACCTACACCATGTTATATAGTGTGCCCCTGTATAAACTCGACTGTCATTTAAAAACACGCATTTTGCGCCTATAAGCGTTTTATCATAGTTATGTCATTCGTTTTTTGTGTTTTTGTTATATGCGAGTTATTTGTTATCCTGTCGTGTCAAGTTCCAAAAATACATGCACATAATTATATGCGTAGATTTATGTGTCTATTTGTATGTGTAACCCAGTACTGCTACGTGTACTTGCTGGTTATCGTCACCACAGCCATCGTCATTATGATTATTGTTTTACCCTTAAATATAATTCTCAATAGCCAGTGTTTATGTTGGCTTTTTGACATAAATTATTATTTTGTCATTATTAATGTAAATGTACGTATAAGTTTAATAAACTACACACAAATAAATAATATTGTAATATGAAAAATATTATTTTGTTGACTATTGGGGTAGACTTGCAGTTACAATTTCTCAGCATGTAAATTCAAATATTTTGCAATATGTAAAATTACTTGCTTTAAATTAGAGTTACAGTTCGTCAAACAAAATGTTTTACATAATTGCACAATTTAGATAACTTTTCCTTGAGCAGATGGGATTTGTATATTAAAAATTCTTATTTTAATTTCTTCACTTTTAATTTGTGTATTATTCCTTTTCACTTGCACAATTTCATTAATATATAAGCAGATTCCAGAATTTTAAAATGGTTTAGGTATGTAAGTATCCTGATTATATTTTTGGATTCCCAATGCATTCACTTTAAGTAGTATATACATTTTTGTATCAATTATTTTTTTTTTTGTTCTAACAACGCCTGTAACCAGCAATACAGAAAAACTAACGACATTTAGCTATAATTTTTATTAACCCTAAAACTAACCATATTTTACATATATAGCAACTAACGATCGTCGATTCGACAATGACTTTCTTTTAACTTTTTTTTTTTTTAATTGTAATTGTTTTTTTTTACAAAATCGACTAATTGGACTCTCATATATAACCAAACCGCTCATAGCCAATGTAATTTAGCTAACTAATTCTATACAAAAAGTAAGCGTGATCGATGCATGCAAAAGGAAGAAAAATAGTTATAAGAAAAATGTGCTAGACGAATCGACGAACGCTTGAACTCTAGGGTTAACAGAAATAATTCTGCTTATTATAACAAAAAGCAAACACAAATTATACAAGAAAACTTCTTGAAGAGTAATAAAAATTAAATTGAACTGAAATAAATAAGTTCTATAAAAAGTAATAATTTAGTCTACAAATAAATGTAATTTATTCAACTCCTAGGGGGCGAGGGGGTTTGTGTCAGAAAAAATCCAGGGGGCATTGCATCTCACGCATTGGTCTATCCGCCCATGTCCATGATTAATAAACTAAGAAGCCCTGAATAATATCTATTAGCAAGTGTTCCCAAATTCGGAGCTTTTACGAAATATTACAGCTTTTTTTGTAATAAATTGAACTGTTGTAGATAAAAAAAAATCGGTATTATCAGCACTTTTATATTAAAAGATCGACAAATTGGAAATTCCCATTTTAAATACAACAAAACAATTATTAAAAAAAAAATAACGTCACACCATAATTTAACACATAAATTTACACAAAAGTCAAAAAAAATTTACAAATAAATTGCAGTTAATATGAAAAAAATTATTGTATATTTTGAACTTAAGAGTAAATTTTTTAAAGTTAATAAAAACCTCAACTTTTCTGCAAAACAACCTTCTAGCATTTCTATAGCATTGCTGTATTTAAAAACTTTAATACTGCACTTAATAGTGAAATTTTACAAAATAAACATCTATTGTATTTCGTGAATAGCAAAAATACGCAAATACAAATTAATGAAAACTTATAAATATTCACATATACAACAAAAGTAAAAGAAACAATAGGTTCGTTCGTTTACTTTCCCCGTAAGTAGGACTATAAAAAAAAAACTTAATTTAAACACGTTGTGTTGTAATATATTTATGTAATACTTGTTATTACTCAATAATTTTTTTTTATACTCGATACTATACATTTTTTTAATATTGCAAATTGTTAGAGAATAGTTATTAATGAATAATGTATTAACTATAAAATTGGGTAAACCACAAAAAAATGGTGTCGGGGTATATTCATTTAGTCATTCCGTTTGCAAAGCATCGAGATATCCATTCCAGACGCCACAGAGTATATATCTGTCAGGTCCTGGTATCATTTCAGGATGACCACGTTGTGTCTGAACGCCTGTCCGTTTGTTAAAAGCAGAGATTAAACCAAAAAATCCAGGGGGCTTAAATTTTATATAAGTTTTGATACATTTTGTTCTATAACTTCTTTCGTAGTGTATAATTTCAGGAAAAGGTATTTTTTTTTTTACTCAGAAAATATACTTTCGAAGTTCCATTGCTCTACGTCAATGCGTTTGGACACAATTGCATTTTATTCGATGTTGTAATGATATGATTTTTTTGACCTACTCAAGCATTACGAGCTACAACTCTCTTCCTAATATAAGCTTATTTTCAATACTAAATTTTGTGTAAAGGAAATTTTCAGGCAAAATGTAAGCCTCCGGTTTGGCTCAAGCTCTTTTGGGATTTCAACAGACGGACTAACATAGCTAGATCGTCATAAAATTAAACCCCGACTCAGACAATATATACTTTATGGGGCCTTAAATTAATATTTCGATGTGTTTTTTTTTGGTGGTGGGTTACAATTAATCATAAAAAAATAATATTGTAACCGTTTTAAATAATTTTCAATAAGTTACATAAAATTTAACAATAAGGCCTTCAAAATTTTTATTTTATATGGTTAGAAGGACGAAAGCTAAACCAATTGTTTTATATTTTCAACATTGGAGTAAATATGCAAAAAAAATGTTCTAAATCACAAAAAATATTTTGAGCTCCAAATAACTTTTCTTCATAAAAAAAATAATAAATGATTTATCAAATTATTCGGGATATCATTCAATATTATTTATTTGGTAAACGTTTATTGGTGATCTGGTATAAGCACCAGTGAAATGTATAAACCACCTTCAACCCAACAACCAAATAAATAATATTAAAAAAAAATAATTTTATAAAACGATGCTTCACTTGTTTCTCATAGTAAGACAACATAGTAAGACACTCTGGAGTAAGCCAGATGGCATTTACGATAGATATAATTTTATAAAAGTTTAAGAATGAAAGGTGGGATTTGTTGCAGTTGTCGGAGTTTTCTATTAACAAGTTCGTAATTTCTGCCTAAATTGATACAAAAGGCACCATAAAAAGGTTAATATTGACAGCTTGTAACCATTATGTGCTGTAACCGCAATCATGCAATCGAATCATTTTTTTCTCTTGGATTATGAATGCCAAATTCCTTGCGTATATGTATAAACTCAAATATTTTGAAACAAATAACACCAGCAACACTGTAAAATAGTTTTCATTCATATAACACTGGTGAAATTACTTAATTTGAAAATTAATCATTAGAGTTTCATTAATAAAACTGAAGAACTTTTATAGATGAGTTAACCGTATTTCACTCTAGGATTTTCCAAAAGCATATAGATTAAAAAAAGAAATACAGCATATTGTAACTGAGGAAATAGTTTGACCTTAAAGATTTTAGTTTTCGATTTAAATTTGATATCAATTTATTATGCAGAAATAATTTTCATGCTCACACATATTCCAATAGTTTTGACATTGAAATTTTATTTAATTTTTAGATTATATTTTCTTTACTTTATAATAAGTTACTTTTTTTGAATAATAGTCTAATCATTAGTTTATTTTTTTTTTGTTTTATGAATTTTTTTTTAATTTTTAGATTATATTTTCTCTATTTTATAATAAGTTTCACGTTTTGAATAATAATCGAATCATTAGTTTATTTTTAGCATTTTAAATTCTTCAAAACCGCAATTCAAGAACGTTGTTTAAAGGAAACATTACCTTCACTAAATAAAGGGTCCGCCATCTAAAGTTTTTTTTTAACTAGTGCTTATTTCGTAAATGTTAATACTTAGCTCATGTCTGATTTGATAGATAATTAGTTTTATCCTTCCGCTGAACGAATATGGTTGTACAACACTGGGAAATATTTCGACATTACTTTGGCCGATTTGGTAAAACAAAAACATCTTTTCAGATGAAGCTCACTTTGATCGTGGCGGGTATGTAAATAAGCAAAATTGTCGCATTTAGGGCACAGAAAACCCGCACGCATACATTGAAAAGCCGATACACCCAAAACGAGTCACTGTTTGGTGCGGATTTCGGTACAGAGGCATAATTGGGCCATTTTCTTCGAAAATGAGCAAGGATTGGCCGTAGTCAATGGCGATCGTTATCGGGCCATGTTCAACGAATTTTTGTTCACAAAAATTGAAGAGATGGATATGGGAAACATTTGGCTACAACAGGACGACGCTACGTGCCACACAGCCGAAGCTACACTTTTTTATAGCATTTAAAAAAAAACAAGTAAGAGCACTATATTCGGCTGTGCCGAATCTTTTATACCTTTTATATACATACCATTTTTTGGTGGCGGGTATTAAAACTAAAATACTTTAAAAAAAAAACACATTACAAAAAAATTTGTTTAGCTCTTTTACTAAAATTTTGCAAAAAATATTTGATCTGGTGTCACAAAAATTGGTCTGGTGATCACGATCGGACCGTTCCGGGTACACAATGGGGTATAGGGGTATAGAGGAGAGTTTTATCTACTAAATGGTGCTAATTTCTTTTTGTTATCATATGTTCTCCTGAAGTTATGCTCTATTAAAAATGGGAATTTAGGAAAATTTTGACCTAAGAAAAAAAAAATTATCTCTAAACATTATAAACACTTTATTTTCATGTACTAATGGCTAACAAATTTCAAAATTATACAAAACTTATTTCGTTTGAAAATCTTTTAAAAGCAAAATTTTATAGAAGTTAAAAAATCAAAATCTTACTAATAAATTTCCCGTTTTAGAAAAATGCAGAGAATGTATATTTTAAATCACCCTGTGGCCCTTAAAATTTAACCACCCTTTACAAAAGAATAGATAGATAAAAATATAATTTGACTAAAAAATGTATTTTAAATATTCAAATACATATTTTAAATCTACTGATGCACATTTTTTTAATATTCTTAAATCTTAAACCTCATAAAACTGTGTGTACAACTATATGTAAAGTTGGGCACAAATCATTACTCTAGTTAATTTTTGTCAACAAACTTCGGTCATTTTCGTTTTCACAAACCCCTTTAAAATTCCTTTGTAGTTTGCGCAAAATATTAAAGTGGATGTTATCAAAAATGTTACTAGAGTCATCTAGTGTTCTACGTGATGTTTAGCAAAGACATCAACCTCAGTGTTTGCAAAATGTAGTGGCGCCTTCAACAGATGTTGCCATCTGCAATGAATAAATGCTAATGAATATGACTTAAATATTTTTATAAAAATTTAAAAAAAAAGTGGGCGTGGCACATTTAGTTTCCGTTATAACGAAGACTTTAACCAAAAATCCTTGTTTGCAAAATTTCGGAATCGTACATATAGTTTTGTCAGTTTTATTACGTTTTAAACTTCAAATATACACTGCGCGGTATAAATTTTCGTACATTTTTATCTATAACTCCTTTTCTAATGCATAGATTAAAGAAATTTTTGGGGAGAAATATTACTTTGACTCGAGAAATATATATTCGAAGTTTCATGACGATACGTTAATGCGTTTGGACACAATTCCATTTTATTCAATGTTCGACGGACACGGTTTTATCGACCTACTCTTCATTTACGAGCTATAAGTCATTTCCTAATATTCCGATTTAGCCCATTTTCAATACCAGACAAACCTTGTCTATAAGAAAGGTTCTGGCATAATTTGAGCCCCCTAGCTTTTTCGGTGCAACCTCTATCGTGCTTTCAACAGACGGACAGTAGGACAGACGGACAGACGGACAGACGGACGGACATAGCTAGATCGTCATCAAATCAAACCCCGATTCAGAATATATATACTTTATGGGGTCTAAAATGGATATTTCGATGTGTTACAAACGGAATGACAAAATGAATATATCCCCACCATTTTTTTGGTGGCGGGTATAAAAAAAGTTATTCGGTGGACCCTTTAGTATATAATTGATATTGTCATGATAGCGTATGAGTAATATGAAATGTTTACATAAAGTATACTGATAGTTAGAAACTGCTCAGCCAAAAAAAAACTATGACATAAGAGTCATTTTGCATGGGTTCAAGTATTGAGGCTAAGTTTAGATGAAAACTTTAACATGTCATTGGAGATCATGTTTTTACATAAATATATTAATGAATTGCACTATTGCATATTTGGTGAAAAGCATCCGATGGTTCATGAGTTCATTTTGTTTATTAACATAAATTGTTTAAGATATTTTGCAAGATGTTTGCACTCATTTTTAAGTACATCGTTTTTAACAAATAATCTTGCATTTAGAGAGTCAATTAGAATGAATGCTTTTACACTATTGACTTAGAAGTCCATAAAATATAATCCACTTTTCCCTACTTCCATTTTTTGCTGCTGGATGCTTTTACAATGGTGTTTTCTTTAGCCAAAAAGTTTTCTGATGTGAAATAATATTCTATACAAATTGATATATAAAATATGTTTTAGAATTTAGCCGCACGATTTTAACTATTTTAGTTTCAGAGAACTTTTTTTGTAAACTTTCGTATAAGCCATTATGTTGTTTTGATATTTTATTTTGAGAAAATAAATAAAATATTATCGTTTCACATTATTAACGTCGATTTAAAAAAAAAAAAAACATTTTTTGGTTTTTTTTTTTATTTTTTTTTATTTTAGCTGACACAATTCCATCTGATCTGGACGACCTTATGTAGACCAATGAAAGGGTGCTAATTGTCTCAACTAACTATAGTTAATAGTTTACAGGAAATATATTTTTACCAGAAGTACTCTACGAGTTTTATTTTAGACTCTTTCACACTCAATATGATTATTTTATACTCTTTCATACTCAATATTCCCTAAATATAATTTTTTAATCGATTAAACACTTTAACAATCTTTTGGATTATATTTATTTAATGACTAAATTTTGTATGTTTTTCTGGTCCTTTTTACCTCTCAAATTTCAAAGCATAACTGACATTTTCGGCCCTTTGCTAAGAGGGTAACTACTTTTGCATTATCTTGTATACATACATCAGAAAAATGTATGAAAATAATAACCTTATTTATCAACCGGACTTCTGCTTCTAGTAAAGGTGCAAGTTTTACTGACAGAAGCTCTAGAAAAAGTTAAGGTATGCTATTTTTTCAGAGTTTTTTTTGTCTGTAATTACAACATCGTTTAAAATCCATGTCAAAAATTCATTTATCTGTGATGTGAAAAAATATCCAAATCGGCTTACTCATGGTAGAGTTTTCTTTCCCGTAATTTAACTTGTTCTTCTGATTCAGTACTTTATTGATATTCTTGCAAGAAATTCGAAGCTTTTCATATACATATAAATACTTAAATACCTTAAGTACTTATTTTTTGTAAAGTTTTTATATTTTAAAAGTTTTAATATATTTACTTAAGTAAACAAAAGTGTCAAACTATAAACTATTTGATTATACAAATATTACTATTACACAATAATTTACAGATTCATTTGATACTTTATTGGAGTTTTTTTTATTAAAAATATATTTGTTTTCTATTTAAAATAAATATTTGTGAAAAATATTCGTTTGAAAAATAATTTAATGCTGGTTTCATTGTAATACTTTCAAGTTGTTTTTAAATTATGGGTCGGTAAAATAAACTATAAAGGAAATTGTTCGAATTACGCGATTTCTATTGATAAATTTAGGTTAAAAATATAAATTTTCATTAATATTGAATTACATAGACGTATGCACGTACATAAGTACATAATACATCCACACAAAAAAATATCTAGGAGGGAAGTCAGAGAATTATTGAAGACTTAACTGATAATTCTATGGTTTTAATGATAATAATCCATTTTTTGTCACCATCTTTAAACCAAATTTTACAATGAAAATTGTTTAATAATTTAAAATCCTCAATATCTTCATAAAAAAAGTTTCGATTATTCACTCTTGAAAATGTTAAAACGATCAGACATTTCTATACCCATCACCATTAGTGCCAAGGGTATATCGATGCCTTACTTCCTCAACCTCGCATCTTAAAAATTAAAACTTTTCAGGAGAGAAAAAAAACGGTTCATCTTTTTATACTTCGGTGTTTGGTGAAAAGTTTAAATGCAATTATAAAGGAATTGATTGTATTTATGTAGTATATTAGTGGTAATAATATACTAATCTTTTTTAGTCAAAGCATAAAACAATCGTTTGATATGAAAAAGTCAAAACCGTATTTTTTAAGATACGAGGTTGAGGAAATAAGGCATCGATATATAGCTTTGACAATCCATTTGTAATTTTAATAATACACATCTCCAACACAACTTCCTTTTCTTCATGTATCCATAAGTATATTTAAATAAAATTTTAGTACCCCCAACATGTTGCAAAGAGTTGCATATGGCATCAGATGCTTGCAAATATTCGGATATGAATCGCGATTAATAATCTCTCTATAACTTGCCAAGATATGAGCAAATAAACATAACAGACACCATTTTTTATCACAAAAAGTAATATTTTTCTGCTTCAGGATAATTCATAGATATACTTGTTACCATTCATGTACATGACAACTAGTCTGAGAAACTTTTAAATAAACAATCACTGACCCACAAAGTGACGAAAACAATTTAAAAAATATATATATCTTTAAATACACCAAACTGTTAATTTTTCATCGTGTATTGTAAAAAAGTAATATTGGCTTCTTCAGCTTCTAGATAACCGCCAAAGTAAATGTGGGTAGCTTCATTAAAACTTTTAATATTGGTTTTAAATAAAAAGGGATTGACCAGTAGACTACAGTTATCTCTACAAAACAAAATCCAAGCTGATTTTCTTTCTAAAAGGAAATGACAAATAGAGAAGTTGCAGACTTGCTTCCTTCAACCCCCTTTGGTATATTGGTATCGAATGAAAAGGCATGACAAGTAGAATGTATAAAATAATATAATATAAAAAAGTGTAAAATATAGGTTGGCGTCCGCAACAAAATGGCGACTAATATTTGTTCATCCCATTAATATGGATATTAAATGAAAGGGCTGGACTTGCAAAATACAGTTAACTCTATTAAAATTCAAAAACAAAGGTGGTGTCAGTTATAATAAAGAATAATGACTTTTAACATTAGATTTGGTTAAGGGTGTTATCAGATTCGGCATGGCATTATAAATCGCTCCTAATTATTTTTATATAATTTGGTCCAATACTTTTCAATCAGCACGACCATAATTTTTTGCACAAAAACAACAACACACTATCTACAGTTATAGAAAACAATTATGTGCATGTATGTTTTCAATTTTCTGCAAATTGTAACAAAAGTGGTTTAAATAATTGAATAAACAACCATCAAATATAAAACACAATGTGTTCAATATGCGGTATTTTAAATGTATGTTTTTTTATCGTTTTTTTTTTTTTTAACAAAATAATGAAAATAATTGGTGAACTACATATTTGAAAATACATTTAAACCAACTTGTGTAAAAGAGTACAACCAAATATAAAACACTTTATATTTTCAGTTGCGATGGTGTTTTCAAGTACTGAGTTAAAACAATGATAAAAATAAATAATAAACATGTGTACATGTATTGGCAATAAATTAAAAAAAAGTTTGCGTAAATTTGTTTGCACTTTCTATAAATATGTGTTTTTTTTTCTTTAAATTTTATTTTAATTTTTATTTCTAAATGAACTTGTATTGAAGAAGTTAGTAACAAAATATAATTTTTTCTGTGTACATATATTCAGTGATATACAATAACACAAACTTGTATTTTCTAATAAAACCCTATTTTTTTTTCTTAAATGAAACATAAAACGAGTTTGTTTTTAGTTCATAAAAACGTTAAATATATTATAATTTCAAAATTGAGGCGGTTTAAGCATAAGCGGAAAAAGTGCCTTATTTGTATAAAATTCAGTTTACATATGGACTTAGCTGATGAACTTTGTAGATGTTTAAAATATAACAGGAGTTTGTGGTATTTTTATTTGGTTGCCCGTAAAAAATTCTAGCACTTGTCATTAAAATACCGGTTTCGCTTGGATCAGAAGTGGCATATAAGCACTAAACTGCTTGTGCTTAAACAACTATTAAAATATCTTTTTCACATGAACTGAATGGGTAAACTCATTGAAGTTTTAGCCAAAAGCTCTTTGTAGCACTTTTCATCAAAGGAATTTGTCGTTTTCTTGGTTTATTCGTAGGGTAGGCAATTATAGAAACCACAAAAACAATTCCGTAAAATTTATAAGCCTGAATATCAGGAGAAACTTGTAGAAAATTCATATAATCTACTTACTGTAACATCAATTCAAAATTGGAATTTTATAAATTTAAATATTTATTAAAAATAGTATGCCGGGTATCCGAAAAATTCTCTAATTACATTTTCAGAAAAAGATGATCATACAAATGAGCAAAAAAGCTTAACCAAAGTAAACATTAAAACTCTAAATGTTGACCCAAAATGTATCGTTTGTTTTACAAGTTTCTCTAAAATTAAATCAATTAGATTTAAGAAAATTAAAAACTTCCAGGATCTTTCTTGATATACATACATGTATCATCAATATACCATAAATCGTTTAAAATCACTCCCGCACGATAGAATTGAAGAAAATGTGGATCTTAAGAGAAAGTTTTTTCTCACATCGAATAAAATGCAATTGCGTCTAAACGCTACTCTAAAATTAAAAAAATTACTCAAATCCGTATATTACAAAATAGTTTGTAGGATAATATGTATAAAAGCTTACAACGCACAGGGTATTTTTTATTCAATTTAAATCGTTGTAAAACCGAAAGAATTAGGCTACGTTTATGATATTTTGCAAAAAAAAAATCAATGTTAATCTAACAATGGAAAACGAGGTTGACACATCAGCCTCCCATATAATGTTTTTCTATCACTTAATTTCAATTTATAATTTATAAATGACTCTTTATTCCAATATCAATGTAGAATATATTGGAAGAAATAACCATGACTATTTTTATATTGTTTTAAACATATGCAAGGTAGCCACTGTTATATATGCATGTATAAAACCACGCACCACCGCTACTTACATTTCAATGACCTAATTTTAGTACACTGCCGCTTGCGATGAGTAATTCAATAAGAATAGCGAAGTATTAAATGTATAACTTTAGAATATAAGTCATGATACTTAAATAATGCATGTCAATAATCAATAGTGAATAATCATGACAAGACGGTTTTCTCTTCAACCGGTTGAATATTAATACAACAAATAAATCTATAGAACTTAAAATATATTTGATGGTGTTCTTAATTTAAAGAGAATAATCATTACACCACACAAAGTTAATATTATTTTGTAACTATCTCTAGGTACCAAATAATACTCTTTTTAAGTTTTTGTAAAAATACTATATTAAGGTGAAAGAGTGGGTAGTGTCGCGCCTATTAAAGAAATACTTCTGATTCTCTTTTGAAACTTAATATAAAAAAGTAAATTAATAAGAAATCGAACTACAACAAAGAAAGTTATAGATATTTTAGTATTAAAAACAAATTGTGCTCGAATATTATAGCACTTATTTGAGATACAATTTCATTTATTTAGAAACTTAAAAATAAGTTAAAGCACAATGCGTATTTGTTGGGTTTTTTTTATGAGTAAAAGATGGCAGTTATTCATCCTGTTAACTAGAAATACATATCAGTACTAGATTGCATTTGACGTTTCTTATTGCAATTTTACTTTAACCTCTTTTTTTTCATTATTAAACATAAGACACTTGTTGTCGCATACTCAAAAATCACAATATCACTCATCACAGATTTGAATAAAATATATATTTTTTAAAGCTAAATATCTGCTTAATATAACACTGAACGATTTTTTTTTCGTTTACTTCTCTATATTTTTGCAAAAGGACGCTCAACTCAACTAATTTGTAATAAGAAATGCCATGTTAAAAAATTTGATTTTAGCTGCTTCAGAGAAATGGCTGTAAGAACTATATTTATTTAAGAAATTTTTTAGTTACTTTAAAATATTTCAAATAAATTGAAAAAACAGTTTTAATTAAAAACCCACTTATTTCAATAAAAAGTTTAAATTTAATAAACTTTGGTGGAGTGTAAAAAAAACCTCTTAAAATACCCAGTTTTATATCCGCCACCAAAAAAAATGGTGAGGGTATATTCATTTTGTCATTCCGCTTGTAACACATCGAAATATAAATTTTAGACCCATTAAGTACATATACTCTGAATAGTGGTCGGACCGAAAAAGCTAGGTATGTAAAATTTGTCCAGAATATTTCTTATACACAAGGTTTGTTTGACATTGAAAATGGGCTAAATCGGAATATTAGGCAGAGATTAATAGCTCGTAATGCAAAAGTAGGTCAAAAAAACCGTGTCCTTCAAACAAAGAATAAAATGCATTGACGTAGAGTCATGAAATTTTGGATGTATATTTCTTGGGTAAAAAAAAAATATTTTTCATCAAAAATTACCAAAATCTATGAATTAGGAAAGGAGTTGTAGATCAAAATGTCAAAAATTTATACCGCACAGTGTATTTTTTCGGTATATTCAAAATTTAAAACGTTATAAAACTGGCAAAATTAAATGTATGATGCTGCAATTTCGGAATCATTGCTTTTCGGTCAAAGGCTTTGTACTAACGGAAAACAAATGTTACACGCCCACTTTTACGCCCACCTATCATATAGAGCTTTATCACAAATTTATATAATCTCTCTACAAATAGAGTTTTTGGACGAATAAAGGACTATATTGAAATATCTCTATTTTATTTATTAACAGAAACTTTATTGACACGCCTACTTTAACGTCCACTTTCATTGAAAGACTAAATTTACTATAATATTTTACTAATATATCGATGTTATACAAAGAAAGTGATACATATTTTAGTATAAAGAGATTATTTCATAGCGATTACTGTTAATAACAAAATAATAAATTCTGTGCTATAAAATAAATTGGTGGTGGGTATAAAAGATTCGGCACAGCCGAATATAGTGCTCTTACTTGTTTTTATTTTTAACTGCTTTAGAAAACTCTTATTATTTTAATAAAAAGTTTAAATTTTATAAACTTTGTTGGAGTGTAAAAAACAGCGAAAAATACCTATTTTTTATTCTCGTTTATTAAACTTTAGACTCTGTTCTATCGAACGACCAACTTCGTTCTACAACTTAAAAAATGTTAATATATTAAAAAGTTCTAAATTAGGGAATTTTTCATAAATTTCACTAATTTTAAATAGTTTATGGGAAATGAATTATTAAAATAAGTTTGAAATATAACCTAATATGTAATATATTTAATTAAAAATAATTAAAATTATTATCCAAACTCAAAATTTGCAGTAGAACATCGTGTTTTCGCCAGATTAAAATAAATTTATAAACATTTTTTTTTTTTAAATTCAAAAAATTGCAAGCGTTAAAAACTTGTTATTTGGAGCTTATTTATTGATATTGTCAATTAGCACAATTTTCCGGTACATATATATCAAAATTAAATACGAATTTAATTGACCATTACTTTTTAAAAGTGTAACAGCTGATTGACTTTGACTGATATTTTTGCTTGTTTTAATTGTTCCGATAATTTTTGTATGTTTTCTTTTACTATTTACCGTTACTTTTACATCTTAAATCGGTGATGGTAGCGTATCGAGTAATCATTATATAACGATTCTGTGGCTTGGAGCTAAAAGGGCCAATGTCAAAATATTTACTTTGGCCAGGCATAAAAAATTTAAATAAAAGAAATAAAATTCCAAATCGTGAGTACTCATACTCATGTATTAATATATAATAAATACCGTACCAAATTTAATGAGAATCGGATAACTTTTGTAAGGGTTATAGTTTTTTTACGAAAAGGGATATATGACAAGACCTAGAGTCCTGGTGTCAATCACATTAAAAATTATCTCATAAGTACGGGTTGTAAATGATCTTCAGAATTTCACAACTTTCAGTGCAGCTATGTAGCCAAAATTGAAAATTTCGTGCTTACCATATATGACCCATGGGCGTGTCCTTTGTCCGATTTTTTTCAAAAAAAATATATTGTTCTTCATTAAAGTATTTTATAGTAAAATTTAACAACTCTGGGAGCACTTCTTCTATATTTGTTCATTCGCTCTATGGGATCGACGCACCGTGTCTCGTGCTCTAAGCCCCTTAAATAGCACTGTTTAAAGACAAAAAATATATTAAATAATATGAGTGATTATTTACAGAATTTGTGTTTTTTATTATAGCGTGAAAGCTAACTGATAAATATATATCAGAAAATAAAAAAAAAACCAAGGGATAATGGAAAGGTAAAAGAAATCGAGCTACTGTTTTGAAGAGCACCTAACACTTCTATCAGAAAAGCAGTGCGTACGGTGAAAAGCTCTAATAGTTTTGTCCAAAGGGCCAATGCTTATGCTGGGCGGAAGACATACACAGTTCCATGTCGCAATTCGGTAAAGAACTTAGAAGCAAAAAAACGAGCGAAAAAATTTAAAGCAGATTTTATAAAAAATACGCCTATTGTGTGATGAATGACAAAACATACGAACTGTCCAAGATTTTTATGTTGCTGATGAAAGAGGTAATGTTCAGGAAGAGTTCCGGACAAAAAAACAAACGAAATTTCTTAAGAAATTTCTCCTGTGGCAAGCTTTTTATAGTTGTGGCAAACGAAGCCAAGCATTTGTGGCATCAAGCACGATAAACACAGAAATTTATATGACGGATTGCCTTCAAAAACAACTTTTACCTTTTTTGAGACAGAACCGAGTGCCTACATATTTTTGGGCTGAATTGGCATCATGTCACTATGGTAAAAAGGCACTTGAGTAGTATTCAAAGAATAATGTAATTTTAGTACCACAAGAGGAAAATCCACCTAACTGTCCAGAACTTAGGCCTGTGGAAAGGTACTGGGCTTTTGTAAAAAAGGAATTGAAGAACACTGAAAAGGTGTTCCAGAACATGTCCGAGTTTAAGTGTAGATGGACCACCTCCTTCAAAAAGGTAACAGAAGCAACTGTAAAATCTTTAATGGAAGGACTTCCGAAAAAGTCGATAATTTTTTAAATACGAAATAATAAATTAAGATTTCAATGTTAAACAAATTTGTACATTATGTCAAAAATTTGCGTATTTTCAAGAGTTTCTATATTGCATGATTTGAGTTTTATTTAACTTAATGCAACTACAAATTTTTTTCGATACACTCCTTAATAGTATAAAATTTTCATCATAAATGCAATCACCATAGATTAATTTTTGGCATTTCTCAACTAGAATTTTGTTCCATTTATCGTATTTAGCTTTTACTTTTTCCCAAAGCTGATTTGATATGATGTTATCACTCAGCCAAGGTTTCACCGAATTTGGGGAGTGTTTATTAGTTTCGTTGTGCTATGATATACAGATCCTGCACGTAAAAAAAAAATGTTATATTACAAAATATCACAGTAAATTTATGGTTATTTATGGTTACTTGGAATTTCTGTATATTGGGCGAACAAAATTCTAGGAAAATTAACCTCACATCATTATACCTACACTTTATCAAGCAATTTTTAGGAATAACATAAAACTTTGTGGGGACCAGCAGGATAATTTATTATAACTAAATCGATGCAGAACAACACAAATACCATTCTGAATTAACTTCATGTAAAATTTATACTCTATTGAAATACTTGTAATCCCAAATGATATTAATGGTCATAATAATGTTAAACAAAACATGTTATACTTAGCATCTATTGGAATTTAAAAAATTAATTAAATATTTTCATCTTCTTAAAATTCACTAAATAAACCATTTTTATGGTTCAAAGAAGTTTGGTTTTTTGCTGTTTTCGTTTACATTAGATATTTCTATGAAAGCAGCAATTTATTGCTAAGTGCTCAATTTACTTCACAAAATGAAACATAAATACATACATAAGTGTGTATGCATATTACAAAGTCAAATTTGTTCGTCTTCTTTTTTCACCAAAATCTGAGTTTAATATTTTTACTTTCTAGCCTTAACTTTCCTTAAAAAGATGTGCGGAAAATATGCGGCCACTTTAATTTGATTGCAAATACGCTTTTCACGGCATTTTGTAGATCTTTTTTTACGAATTGGTCTGCCTGTTATTTATCGGCATGTTTTAAAAGCTTAATTGAAATTACACATACGTGTGCACATATATAGATATATACGTAAGTATGTTCATACAGTAGTAAGTACATACTTAGACAGCGGTAAAGGTCAACAGGGCTTTATATATAAGGCCTTCTGAAAGCCGAATTTACTTCTGCTTTTAGATTATTAATCTCATTTTACCCTGATCCGGTGTCTTCTTTGGTGAACTGGAGATTGAGCTCTCTTTCCTCCCTCCAGATGATTGTAGCGTTTCAGGCGGAAATACTCGCTATCAAGAAGGCATATAGGGTACTAAATGACAGGAATATTCACGGGAATAATAGTATATTTGTCGACTTATGTCACTCAGGTCATACATTTCTGCGTCTAATTTAGTTGACCAATGTAAAAAGGAACTGTCACGGATTGGAATATGGACTGATGTTACTCTAGTTTGGGTCCCTGCGCATAAGGGCCACTATGGTCAGATCAACTAGCCAGGAGATTATCTGCTTTGGATATCTTTAATATAAGTGCAGTTATAGTTGTAGTCGATGTTGGCGGTATTGACAAGTCAAACACGCAAATCGACTCGAACTTCAATCAAACGACCATTTTCGCAGCTGTTTTCCACCTTCTCTGCGAATGTCCTGCACTGGTGGCTAGACATAAACTTCTAGGCAAACACGTACTTGATAGCCTCTCTGCGATATCTGAAGATGGACTAAATGAACTACTGAGATACCTCATGGCCATGGGGTGGATCTAATACCCTTATTCTTGATTTGAGATATATTAGAACTGACTAGTGATATGGTCATACAGATTCCACTTGATGTTTGCGTGCAGTGAACTACCACGTTAACCATCCAACTAACCCTGCCTGCCCTTAAGTGCCTGACAGAATTCCCATAATCAATTCAACTCTCTGTATTTTTTTATTCTGAAGGATAACAAATAAATGTTGAAATTGTTACTAAAATCAGATAAAATTAAAAGGAAAAAAAAGAACCATTTAATATAAATATGTATATATTTAGTTGCCTTTTTAGCTTATAAAGAGTGAGTTTAACAGAGCCGACCTTAAAACATGAAAAAACTTAAAAAATGTATAAAAAGTGTTCCAATTATTTAATAATATAGAAAATCAAATATTTTTCTTTTAATGGAAATTCACAAAGTCTTATAAAAGCCTTTAACTGAAAGTTTTCCAAGACGGATTTTACTAGAAGGTCTTCTAGATAAAAGCACTATTTTAAAAACGAGTTTGGAAGCCCTTACAACAGGTGAAGTCCTTGTGTCCGTTATATAAGTCTACAGAAGGCCTTTAATAAGGCCTACTTAGACCTACTTTTTACCGCTGGATTAGTAAGTAAGAACATATGTACATACGTACATACATATTGAAAAAGATGGTAAAAAACTATTTAAAAAAATAAAGTGTCTGCATACCAAAGGTTGATACAAATATGCCTTAAATTAATCTTTTTATCCTTATTTTATAAACTTATAAATTACACAGAATTATTGCTGTGTAAGATTTTTAAGGCAAAATGTGTTTTGTATTCTATTTAATTTGGTTTTATTAGTAGCTTTTAAAACAGCTTGTACGTGTCTAAAATCTGACGGAAATATATTTATTGGAATTACAAAATTAAAAACTAAATATTTTATGCAGTGGTAATAACATTTTTAAAAGTTGTTTAGTTGCTGAAAAAAATATAACTACTTGAAATAACTACAGTGAGAAAATATTGGAAGTGGCTCAGCTGATGATAAAGGGGCTCATCTGATGATGAAATGATTCAATTTAGAAGAAAACACTACTGATTTTAACATAAGGGTGTCATTGGACATCATGTCTTTCTACGAAAAGTAACCGATGTTTCATAAGCGAATTTTATTTGTTTACATAAATTGTTTTAGATATTTTACATGAAGTTGCATTGCATTTGAAGCACAACATTTATAACTAAATAATCTACTTTTATGTGGTCGTTTAAAACAAATGCTTCTTCATTATAGATTCAGAAGTCTTATATAATTCACTTTGCAATTCTTTCAAGTTTTTATACCCGCCACCAAAAAAATGGTGGGGGTATATACATTTTGTCATTCCATTTGAAACACATCGAAATATCCATTTAAGACCCCATAAAGTATATATATTCTGAATCGGGGTTTGATTTTATGACGATCTAGCTATGTCCGTTCGTCTGTTGAAAGCACGATAGAGGCCGCACTGAAAAAGCTAGGGGGCTCAAATTTTGCCAGAATCTTTCCTATTTATTTTTAATTTATTTAAAACTTTTAAGAAAATCAAAATTAAAATACCAAGTTTTAAAGAGAAGACTAAGCATTCTCTTATTTTCGATCAATCGATCGATCGAAAGCCATAACTTGACACCCGGAATTTTATAATACTTGTTCGTAAGAGCTTGTTTTTTTTTTAAAGAAATTTATTTTCAAAAATATTTTCATATATTTCCAATTCAGTATAAATTTAATATCCTAATACCAATTATCCTTATAAGTAATTAAGAGGACAAAAAAACATTAGATAAGTATATCGAATTCAAGCTGGCCTCATATTACACCCCTACAAAACTGTTTCTATAGTTAAAAATTTTCACACAACTAAATTACAACAAAAAACGTAAACGTACATGTAGAAATTAATAAACTTGCTAGACACATAATGGCAATTAAATTTGTTGCATCATTAAAACATTGAATAAACCCAGGTATTTTAATTAAAGCAAGTAAGAGCACTATATTCGGCTGTGCCGAATCTTTTATACCCAAAACCAATTTTGTGTACATTTAAGCACATTATTTATTATTTTGTTAATCGCTATTGAAAAATCTCTTTATAATAAAATATGTATCACTTTCTTTGTAGAGGGTGGTTAAATTTTAAGGGCCCATGTTGAAGGTGAACTACACCTAGACTTTAAATTTGTTTTCTGCATTTCATTTGACATTGCTCAATCTCAAACTTACTCAATTTGATCCGTGGAAAGATACACAAATGAGCAACGCTTTAAAGTTATTCAGTTTTTTTATAAAAATTGGCATTCAAATCAAAATGCATTTTGTGCACTTCGTAATTCTTTTGATCAACATAATCGTCCAAATTCGTCCACAATCGGGAGAATTTTAAAAAGTATTTAAATTTCTGCAAAACAGGTCGGTACAAAATGTTAGAAAACCTGTGAATGCCTTCTTAGTTCGTTGAATGGGAACCATTGCTGTCTTTGCGATAGTGTGGCAAAAGAGCAGTCAACCTCGACTCATCATCATGATCAGAAATGATAATAAATTCTTAAATAATTTGTGTTTTATTTAAAATCAACATCGGCCTTTAAGATTTAACCACCCTTAATAACTTCGATATGATGGAAAAATGTTTTCGTAAATTTAGTCTTTTAGTGAAAGTGGGCGTTAAAGTAAGCGTGTCAATAAAGTTTCTGCTAATAAATACAACTTAGATATTTCAATATAGTCCTTTATTTTCCCAAAAACTTTGTCAAAGAGAAATTACATGAATTTTAGATAAACCGTTATATGGAAGGTAGACGTTAAAGTGGGCGTGTCACCTTAACTTTTTGGCACAACAATAACATTGATTAGAAGGATATACGTAGCAAATTCGATCATCATACCTCTAATTTTGGCGGTTTTATGAGCTTTTAAATTTCATTAACGGTACATAACGTGAAAAGTGGGCGTTGTAGTAGGCGTGTCAAAGTTATTTTTGCGAATGAGTACAACTAAGGTGTTTCAATATAGCCCTTTATTATTCCGAAATCTTTACTAATAGATAAATTATATGAATTTTAGGTAAAACGTTATATGGGAGGTGGGCGTAAAAGTGGGCGTGGCACATTGATTTTCCGTTACAAAAAAACGTCTCACCAAAAAGTCACGTGTGCGAAATTTCAGAGCCGTACATCCAATTTTGTTCCTTTTATGATGTTTTTGTTTTTAAATATACCGAAAAATACACTGTGCGGTATAAATTTTCGTACATTTTGATCGATAACTCCTCTCCTAACGCATAGATTTAAATAATTTTCAGGAAAAAATATTGCTTTTACTCGGGAAATATATGTTTAAAGTTTCATGAGTCTACGTTAATGCGTTTGGACACAATTCCATTTTATTCTATGTTTGAAGGACACGGTTTTTTATACCCTTCACACAGTGAAAAAGGGTATATATAGGTTTGTCATTCCGTGTGAAATTTCTACAATTTTCATTTCCGACCCCATAAAGTATATATTTTCTGAAAGCTTATGAATAGGGGAGTCGATTAAGCTCTGTCAGTCTGTCCGTCTGTCCGTCTGACCGTCTGTCCGTGTGTATGTTGAAATCAACTTTTTGAAGCCCCCCGACATAGGTTGGACCCAAGTAAGATATTAAAATATCAGAAATATTCGGGAGTAGATCGGTATTGAAAATCAGAAACATCGGTACATAAACAACTGAGATATGAGCAAAAACCCACGACCACCTCGATTTTTTTTTCACAAAAACAACATTACAACAACAACATACATACATACAAACGTGTATACTGGTTAGAGAAAACGTGGCATCGAATCCCAGCTGAGCCAAAAAATTTTTTTTTTTAATTTTTTTTTTAATTTTTTTTTTATTTTTTTTTTTATTTTTTTATTTAATATATTATTTATATTTTTATTATTATTTTTTATTTTTTTTTAAATATTTTTTTTATTTTTTTTTTGTTTTATATATATTATATACATAATAATTTTTTTTTAAATTTATTTTTTAAATTTTTTTTTTTAAATTTTTTTATAAAATTTTTTTTTTAAATTTTTTTAAAATTTTTTTTTTTTTGTTTTTTTAACATACATACGTGAATTTTTAATTTTACAATGGGACGTTTTTATATATGTATGTTTTTATATGTATGTACGTATTTCATATGGGATGAATGGTGACACAAACCACTGTTATTGCATGACTACACGTTGTGAAGGGTATATAAGATTCGGCACGGCCGAATATAGCGCTCTTACTTGTTTTACCTACTTTTGCATTACGAGCTATAACTCTCTTCCTAATAATCCGATTTAGACCATTTTCAATATTATGACGAGGTGTATTTGTGTGAAATGTATTGGAATCACTAAAAAACTCAATTTTATACAAAGTACGAGATGAGGGCTTTTCACTTGTGGCCATCAATATAATAACTGTTGTATACTTATTTTTATACCCTTCACACAGTGAAAAAGGGTATATATAGGTTTGTCATTCCGTGTGAAATTTCTACAATTTTAATTTCCGACACCATAAAGTATATTTTTTCTGAAAGCTTATGAATAGGGAAGTCGATCAAGCTCTGTCAGTCTGTCCGTCTGACTGCCTGTTCGTGTATATGTTGAAATCCACTTTTTGAAGCCCCCCGACATCGCTTGGGTAAGGTATTAAAATATCAGAAATATTCGGGAGTAGATCGGTATCGAAAATCAAAAACATCGGTACATAAACAACTGAGATATGAGCAAAAACCCACGACCACCTCGATTTTTTTCACAAAAACAACATTACAACAACAACATACATACATACAAACGTGTATACTGGTTAGAATAAACGTGGCATCGAATCCCAGCTGAGGCAAAAAAAATCTTTTTTTATTTTTTTTTATATTTTTTTTAATTTTTTTTTTATTTTTTTTTTGTTTTATATTTATTATTTATATTTTAATTATTTTTTTTTAATTTTTTAATTTTTCTTAAATTTTTTTATATATTTTTTAACATACATACGTAAATTTTTATACCCACCACCAAAATTTAAAATCAGGCAACCTTCAGGTAAATACAATGAAAGCGAAGATGAAATAAAAAGGTTTTACTTTTTATACCCGCCACCAAAAAAATGGTGGGGGTATATTCATTTTGTCATTCCGTTTGTAACACATCGAAATATCCATTTTAGACCCCATAAAGTATATATATTCTGAATCAGGGTTCGATTTGATAACGATCTAGCTATGTCCATCCGTCTGTCCGTCTGTTTAAAGCACGATAGAGGTCGCACCGAAAAAGCTATGCCAGAATCTTTCTTATAGACAAGGTTTGTTTGGTATTGAAATTGGGCAAAATCGGAATATTAGGAATAGAGTTATAGTGCGTAATGCAAGAGTAGGTCGAAAAAACCGTGTCCTTCGAACATCGAATAAAATGCAATTGTGTTCAAATGCATTAACGTCGAGTCAAAACAATATTTCTCCCTAAAAATTTTCTAAATCTATGCCCAGTGTATTTTCCAGTATATTTAAAATTTAAAACCTAATAAAACGGACAAAATTAGATGTACGATTTTGAAATTTTGCGCACTTTGCTTCTTAGTGAAAGGCTTTGTGGTAACGGAAAATCAATATGACACGCCCACCTCCCATATAACGTTTTACCTAAAATTCATACAATTTTTCTATGAATAAAGATTTTGGAATAATAAAGGACTACATTGAAATATCTATGTTGATTTCATTAGCAGAAATAACTTTGACACGCGTACTATACACTTTTCACGTTATCTAACGTTAATGAAATTTAAAAGCTCACTAAACCGACAAAATTGGAGGTATGATGATAAAATTTGCTACATATATCCTTCTAGTGAGTGTCATTACTACGTCAGAAAATTTTGGTGACACGCCCACTTTAACGCCTACCTCCCATATAAATGTTTATCTCAAATTCATGTAATTTCTCTATTGATAAAATTTTTGGAAAAATAAAGGACTATATTGAGACAACTAGGTTGCATTCATTAGTAGAAACAACTTCAACACGCCTACTTTAACGCCCACTTTCATTGAAAGACTACATTTACGAAAACATTTTACTAGCATATCGAAGTTATTATGGGTGGTTAAATGTTAAGGGCCGATGTTGAATTTAACTAAAACACAAATTATTTCGGAAATTATTATAATTACTTTTTATAATGATAATATTTGTACGGTTCAATTATGTATGGAGCAAAATATCGGCCAAATGACCCCCACCCCAACCACGGCGCCACACCTCCAACCGATGGTCTAAATTTGCAATGACAATGCTGATGCTCAATCGTTGGGCACGATGATGAGTAGAGGTTGACTGCTTTTTTGCCAGACTATCGCAAAAAACAGCAATAGTTCCCATTCAACGAACCAAGAAGGCATTTTCAGATGTTTTAACATTTTATACAGACCTGTTTTGCAGAAATTTAAATATTTTTTACAATTCTCCCGATTGTGGACGAATTTGAACGATTATGTTGATCAAAAGAATTACGAAGTGCACAAAATGCATTTTGATTTGAACGCCCATTTTTATAAAAAAACCTGAATAACTTTAAAGCGTTGCTCATTTGCGTATCTTTCCACGGATCAAATTGAGTAAGTTTGAGATTGAGAAATGTCAAATGAAATGCAGAAAATAAATTTAAAGACTAGGTGTAGTTCACCTTCAACATGGGCCCTTAAAATTTAACCACCCTCTACAAAGAAAGTAATACATATTTTATTATAAAGAGATTATTCCATAGCGATTAACAAAATAATAAATATTGTGCTTTAAATGTACACAAAATTGGTGGTGGGTATAAAAGATTCGGCACAGCCGAATATAGTGCTCTTACTTGTTTTAATTTCTATGGAAAAGTTTTACTTTTTAAATACTTAAAAAAAGCTATATCATAAAAACTAGAGCTGGTAGAGACAAACTGATCACAGATTTGAATTCAAATTAACTAGAATCAGTTGATAAATTCAAAGAAGCAAATTGAGCGTTGGCCTGTGTTATGTAAGAACCGGGCGTACTTTCAACAGACGGATAGACAGACGGACATAGCTAGATACTCCTAAAATAAAACTCAGAAAATATACACTTTGTGGAATCTTAAATAAATATTGCGATGTGTTACAAATAAATATTGCGATGTGTGACAAACGAAATGATAAAATGAGTATAGAGAAATATAGGGTATAAAAACACTCCAATGTGCAAATTTTATACTCATTTCAATCTTTCCCAATCAATTCACCTGGATGGAAAGATCTACGTTTAGAGTAAAACGCACTTAATTTAAATTCAGTTGCAACTTAATTTTGAGCATGTACTATGGTTTTTGAAAAATTAACATTCTACATAATGAACAACAACAAAAGTACAGTTTAACAAGTAACAGTGCTATATTCGGCCGCGCCGAATCTTATATACCCTTCACAACGTGTAGTCATGTAATAACAATTGTTTGTATCACCATTCATCCCATATAAAATACGTGCATACGTACACGTTAGAATAAATGTGGCATCGAATCCCAGCTGAGCCAAAAAAAATTTATTTTATTTTATTTAATATATTATTTATATTTTATTATTTTTTTTATATTTTTTTTAAATTTTTTTAAAAAATTTTTTTAGAAAAATTTTTAAAAAATTTTTTTAAATTTTTTTTTAAATTTTTTTAAAATTTTTTTTTTTCAGTTTTTTTTATTATTTTTTTCTTATTTTTAATATTTTTTTTTTGTAATTTTTTTTGTTTGGTATGTTTTTTACATGTATCTATGTATGTATGTTGTTGTTGTAATTGTGAAAAATAAGAGGTGGTCGTGGTTTTTTGCTCATATCTCAGAAAGTTATGGGGCGATTGTGCTGAATTTCAATAGCGATTCATTCCTGGATATTTCCAAGGGATTGATGCCATATACAGATCTGAGGAACATATAGTTGCTTCTAAAAGTTGATTTCAACACAGACGGATAGACGGACAGACGGACAGACGGTCAGGGCTTAATCGACTCCTCTATTCATAATCTTTCAGAAAATATATACTTTATGGGGTCGGAAATGAAAATTGTAGAAATTACAAACGGAATGACAAAGCTATATATACCCTTGTGCACCACAGGTGAAGGGTATAAAAAAAGATTTTGATCTATACTATATGTAAATAGAATATGCCTTTAGATATGTTCGTGAAAAATATTGGATACAGCGGGCTGTAATCGGTAAAGTTATAGGTAAAATTTTTTTCTCTAAAATATATATTCCAAAAATTTACAAACGAAAACCAATTTTTTCAGCTTGTAGATAACCGAGAGAGTCAATATTGGCATCATCTGAAAGGACTTGACTAGCGTAATACAAGCACTTTAAAAAATTTAAATTCATGTTGGCTGCCACTAGAAAATGGCGGACAATAAATTTATATATGAGTCGAATCTGGTATTTTAAAATATAACTTCTTGAACCCCCTTAATATTGGTATCAAATAAAAGGGCTTGACCAGTAGAATACAGCAAATTATTACAAATTATATAATCCAAGATGGCGTCTAAAACAAAATCGCGGATCAAATTATTTTAACCCAATCAATATGGGTATAAAATTAAAGGCTTGAATAGTAGAATACAGTTAACTACGTAAAAATTCGAAATCAAGGATGGCGTCGAAAATAACAAGGAAATATGGAGTATAACATGATATATAGGTTAAGCTACGATGTGGAATTATACCGATGAACATGATGGTGAAGGGTATTATCAAATTCGGCACGGCCAAATATAGCACTCTTACTTGTTTTATTTGCGTTACTGCAAGTTACGAAACAAATACGTTTAGGAAAATTGTTAAAATTATTTTTCCGGGTTTTTGCACCATTCTACAGTTCAAAACTTGTTGTAACAGCCTATCAATTCTTCGAAACAAACAACAATTAATTCAGTTTAATTATTTTGATTAATGCTTTTATTTTATTATTTTAAAATATCAAATAATCTCGATTGCCTCAGAAGAAAACTAAAAACTAAAAAACATATTTTCATTCATGTCACCTTAGCCGAGTTGCCACATCCCTCCTATATTTTTAAGCTTCAACTTCACTTTAGGCCTGGGTCCGTTCGAATCTATATTCTGTGATGTTGATGGTAGTTCCGGTGACAGCTCGTTACCGGGAAGACAATCGTTGGCGGAATCCACGTCTTGTTGAAGTTCGATATGTTCTGGATTTACAACTGAAGTCCTAGTTGGTTTGGCTAAAGATGGCAGCGATGAGTCAGCTGGAATTTTTTTAACATGAGTAATGTTTCTACGATACACTCTGCCATCTCCTGATATCACTATATCATTTCCCTTCCGATCTGTTACTTCATATTCAGTTTTCCCAAAAATTGTAGATAATTTATTAGAAAAAACAGTATTTCGGAGCAGTACCTTATCCCCAACTTTGATATCACAATCGATCGCGTTTCTGTCAGAATCGGCACTTTGTTTCCCTTTTTCTTTCTCAGCAATGTCATTGTCTCTGGCTTCAGAGTCGATACCAGACCTAAGTGATCTGGTTGAACCTTTAAGGGCGACCACAAAAGCCAATGAAAAATTTGTATGGTCCACAAGACAGAATGATGCATTTGTAAAACTCAAGGAAAAGTTGGCGGAGCTTCCAACACTAACTTATTTTTCACCGAACCGACGAACACGATTGATTGCTGACGCAAGCCCTGTAGCTTTGGGAGCGGTCCTCATTCAATTTACTGAAGATACTCCGTATGTTGTGTCTTTTGCCAGTAAAGCTCTTTCTGAAGTTGAGCGTCGCTACTCACAAACGGAAAAAGAGAGTCTTGCCCTGGTGTGGGCTGTAGAGAGATTCTACTACTACTTAGCAGGGATTTAATTTGAGCTAGAAACAGACCACAAGCCACTCGAAGCTATTTTTAAGCCAACGTCGAAGCCGCCAGCTCGTATCGAACGTTGGGTGTTAAGACTGCAGTCGTTTAACTACAAAATTATTTATAAAGCAGGAAAGCAAAATATTGCAGACTCGCTATCCAGGCTCTGCAATGTGAATACAGCTGTTACCTTTGACAAGCCATGCGAATTAAGCATTTGTTCTATCATAGAAAATTCAGTTCCACGAGCAGTAACGGTTTTGGAAATTGTACACCATAATAGTAAAGATGAGGAACTTTTGATTGCAGTAGAATGTATAAATACCGACAACTGGAGTACAGCAACTAAGAACAGGTATTATCCATTTCGATTTGAGCTCAGTATTTTGGAAAATTTGTTGCTAAGAGGTACGAAACTCGTGATTCCAGGAGGCTTGAGGAAACGAGTGCTAGATCTAGCGCACGAAGGCCATCCAGGCGAAACCGTAATGAAGCGCAGAATTCGAGCAAAGATTTGGTGGCCGTTGGTCGATCGAGATATAGAAAAATATGTTAAGAGCTGTCTGGAATGTATGTTGGTATCTCGACCGATACCACCTGCGCCCATGTATAGACGAACCATGCCAGATAGTCCCTGGGTTTGTGTAGCAATTGACTTATTAGGCCCTTTGCCAAATCACGATTTTGTATGTGTAATAATTGATTACTATTCGCGATACCATGAACTTAAATTTATCAAGAAGATAACATCAACAGAAATTATTGATTTTCTCGAGGAGATATTCGCCCGACACGGATATCCGAAATCGATAACAGCCGATAACGGTCGCCAATTCGTTAGTGAAGAATTCAAGGCATTTTGCAACACCAATAATATTGAATTGATGACGTCACCGCCTTATTGGCCCCAAGCCAATGGAGAGGTCGAAAACTTAAACCGCTCGCTGGTAAAACGTCTTCAAATTGCTCACTCGCAGGGTATGGATTATAAAAAAGAGATTCGCAGGTTTACCCTCATGTACAACGTCACCCCTCATGGTACAACTGGGAAAGCTCCATCGGAACTTATTTTTAATCGAGTCATTAGAGACAAGATTCCATCGCTGAATGACGTTGAGGATAATGTTATCGACTCTGAAGCCAGAGACAATGACATTGCTAAGAAAGAAAAAGGGAAACAAAGTGCCGATTCTGACAGAAACGCGATCGATTGTGATATCAAAGTTGGGGATAAGGTACTGCTCCGAAATACTGTTTCCGTCGTGACTGTTTTGTCCACATCTAAAACATTCGCAGTTATTTGCAATTTTATTGATTTCAACAGTTGTACTTGGAACCTCCATTGATTTTGATTGAGCATTAATTTGCTCATGGACTTGACAAATTTCAATAATTTCTTTCAAGGAGTGCTCTTTTTCCAATAACCTCTTTTTCAAATCTGCAGATGCCCAGAAGTCAATAAGTTTGTCTTTAATGCTGATTTCCAGAATATCGTTCTTCGTTTCACCAAATACACACCTCGAAGCCTGTTGCCGCGTCCTTAATAAAAATTTATTAAAGGTTTCACCATGTTCTGCCTTAAGTGATCGAAATAAATGCCTCTCAAATGTTGAATTTCTTTCTGGGGAAAAATAGTCAGTCAATTTGTCAACTAATGTTTTATAAGCATCTTCTCTTTCCCCACAAGTAAGTGCACCTGGAATGTTATATGCAACTTCCTGCAATTGAGTTCCTCCATAATGTAACAGCTTATTCTTCTTCTTGACAGGATCTGATATTTCTTCCGCCTGAATGTAGAAAGTGAATGCTCGTAGCCACTTTTCCCACTCAGTACGAATTAGCGATTTGTCAATCGTTTCACAAAGAAATGGCCTAATTCCATTTGTCTCATTCATGTTTGGACTAAACGTTACTGTTTCGACTGATCGTCCGTATTTTTTATTTGTATTTCATTTGCCCCACTGGCCCAGATCTTATTCCAAATGGATTTTCCAAATTGAAAACAGATTTTGTACACCTCACTCGTGCTTGTTCTTATTTTAGTCCCTTGAACTAAAACACAGAATTTGTTTGCCTAACTGGCAATCTGAAATCAATAATGAAATCATTTAAGTAAATCAATTTGGTTTCTACTTCTTATTTCCAAAGATTTCCTTTAATGCGTACAAACGCTATCTTTTATTTCTTCCATATTTACCTCGTCGCCAATGTAACAGCCTATCAATTCTTCGAAACAAACAACAATTAATTCAATTTAATTATTTTGATTAATGCTTTTATTTTATTATTTTAAAATATCAAATAATCTCGATTGCCTCAGAAGAAAACTAAAAACTAAAAAACATATTTTCATTAATGTCACCTTATCCGAGTTGCCACACTTGTAATATTATTAACAGTCACATTAAAACTTGAAATGAGAACTGAAATATTTTATGATTTACTTAATTAAAATAATTGAAAAATAATTATTGAATAATAATTTTTTAGAATTAGTTTTCTAAAGAATAATTTATTAAGTTTTCTACAGTCTGGTGGCAATTATACACAAATGGCATAAAAAAATGTAAGCAAATTAACATTTTTTAATATTTTAGTTTTTAATAGTTTTTGACATTTTAAAATTATAGACACAATAGTAAATAATTAAATAAATAAACAAATGGATTTAAGCAAACCTCTAATATCTATAAGGTTCAGAAATTATAAAAACTAATACGGCCAAATTACTGACTAGTTAAAAACACTAAAAATATCTGTTCTCTTTCTACTTCATCCAACTAAAGTGTGTTTTATATTTAGCTAGAATATACTTTTAACTGTTTACTGACATGGTAAAATATCCATAACCAAAAAGCAGCAATTTACAATAAACAAACAAACAAAAACACAGCCACTTAAGAACATAAACTGATTGTTTTTAGTGGTTTCGTATTGAAACCATTTAGGGTAGCAAAAAAAAAAAACTTAAGGGGTTGCCATGTATATAAGTGAAAAATACCATATGTTTCACAATAGTGAAAATACTTTTCGTTACTTTTGTGAAATCGAATAAATGCTTCCTACACTTTTTTTATGATAAATACAAAAGTTTCTTTATTTTACGAATCAAGTAACTACGAATTATTTTTGTATTATGCAGTATTATTTTTTTCAGTATATGATTTTAATCTGGAAATTATAGTCTGAAGTACTGACTCTAAATTTCCTTTATATTCGCATAAGGGGGCTAAAATAAGCGACAAAATTGGTGTTAAGCTCAACTGATTGTGGCGTTACTAATGAGACCGAACCGAATAAAATTCAGAACTTCAATGCAAAAAAGTATTTCTTTGGAATGAACTTTTGGTAAAAATCTAAATATTTCTGTAGCAGGTAAATATTTATTATTTTTTCAATATTGTTTAACAACAACTATAATTGATGTAAATATAATTTATTGTTAATGTAATGAGCGCTAGCCCTAATCTAAGGGGAGAAAAATAGAATCTTCCCCATAAAATGATTTATTTCCTTTGATTTTGGCAGCCATTTAACAATTATTTAATTTTTTTTTATAAAAACTAGAACAACCCCTCGCCATCAAAGGCAAAACCAGGATCCGCGACTAATGGCACATGATGTTGGGTGTCCCAACTAGAACGCAATTTTTAAATTTTAAATAAAACACAGATATTTAAAAAAAAAATCGCGAAACTTTATTATATCGTAAAGTAGACAGAATGAGGTTATGTATGGAACAATATATCGTGCAGATGGCCGCCGCGGCTTTGCTGGCACACACGCGATCTTTTAATGAAATTTTCAATGATCTTTTTGCATAAATGCTGCGGTATTTCATTAATGCAGCGTCCAATTTCCTCTTTTAAGGCATGAGTCATCGTCGGCTTATTCGCGTAAACCAACGACTTCAAAAAACTCCAAAGAAAAAAATCTAAAGGTGGCTAATCACACGATCTAAGCGGACAATTCTGGTCTCCAAAACGCGAAATAACACGACCGGGAAATGACTGATGCAGCAATTGAATTGTTTCTCTGGATGTATGACATGTGGTGCCATCTTGTTGAAACCACATGCCCTCCACATACATTTCTTCAATTCTAGGCAAGAAAAAACTGGTTATCATTTCACGATACTGAACACCATTGACTGTTTGCGCTTGACCTGCCTCATTTTCATAAAAAAAAGGTCCAATGATTCATCCAACCCAAAAACCAAACCACACAGTGACACGTTGAGGATGCATTTGCTTCTCGTGAATCACTCGAGGATTTTCCTCACCCCAAATGCGACAATTCTACCTATTGACGAAGCCATCAAAATGGAAATGGGATGATCGCAATTTGCGAACTGTAGCCGCAAAACTTTCACAATTTTGGTAAAACAATTTCGCAATGAGAATGCGTTGTTCATTCGTGTAGCGCTCCATTTTTACTAACCTCGTACCTTCTACTAGCAAACAATAACAATTGTTCAAATGTCAAACAATGACACTTTGAATGGCGCCAAATTTAAAAATTGCGTTCTAGTTGGGACACCCGATACATACTTCAAGCATATTTAATATTTAAAAATTTTCTTAAATATTTAATTTCTTTCATTTTGGTTTAGTTTGCGCAAATAAACTACAGCAGTCTTAATGCAAAAACAAACAAAAAATAAAGAAATATTTGGCAATATTACGAACAAATCAACTTTTATTAAAATAAAGGGTAAAAAAAAACGCAAATTCAATTTAAATTGATGATAGAAAGAACCGCAAAAATCGAGTCAAAGTGTCTGCAAACAAGTAAAAAAATCTCTATTAAATGGTATTTGAATTGAATGTTAAATATCAGATTGGCCCCTTCTACAAAAACGAAGCCTTAAAAAAATAAAACAACACAGTATAAAGGACTTTTTGCACATACATGAATGTATGTACATATGTCTAAACGTAATCACACACACACATCAATATACTATAGAATCAAAAATTTTAAATTCTTAAATGTTTTGGCATTTTTTGTTAAAAAAATTGAAAAATCTAAGCAAAAAAAATAAATGAATAATACACAAGAAACATAGTAACAAACAAAAGCCAACGAAAAAGGTAACAAGTTGGAAAAATAATAATAAAGAAAATCAAAAATTAAGAAATATTTAATGGAATTTCTAAAAATCCTAATACACTTTACAAAAGATCACGTTAGATGAAAGTTTTTTCTAGTTTTATTTTTTGCTGTTAACGCGCAGACAAATGTCTATTTACTGCTTTTAGGCTTTTTTACTTTCATACACATGCATATCGTCGGTCTCATGTATGAAGGCCCTAACTCAAATAATTATAATTTTAGAGGAAATGGTAAGAACGTAACAGAAACTTTATTATCGTAATGTAATTTCTTTTGTAAAATCGCTTATAAAACTGTTATTTTTAATACTATTGCGTTAAATTTTTGAGTCGAGGTGTATTTGTGTGAAATGTATTGAAATCACTGAGGAACTTAATTTCGTAAAAAGTACGAGTTAAGGCCTTTCTACATGAGACCATCGATGTGTAAAAGGATTCCCTGCAGATAACACAAATGCTTCAAACACTTATCTAAAGTATACTAAATAAAACTGTCATGAGATGACAAAAAATGTCATGAGGTAACTAGTTCATGGCAACTGCAATGAAGCATGTAGTGCAATTATATCTACAGGGTTAAAGTTTTCAGTAAGATTGCTTACATTTTAAGTGCTTTTGTTGAGTTTTGTACTTTCAACAATTTCTTTATTTTTTCCCCCTTATCTTTTTTGTAATTGTTTCTATCTTGCTATTTTCTAATGCTTGTGTGTTTGGAAGGGAGAGGTTTCTTGTGCTATTTTTAAATTTTCAGTCCGTAGTAATAAAATTACAATTTTTATGGTTTTAACCATGAAAAATAAATGAAGCCTAAAAATATATTTACCCACAATGTTACCTGGTCAATTGAACTTTGCTAAATATGTATAAATTTTTTTTTTTTTTTTTGGTTTTCATTTAAAACATTGTAACATTACCCAGAATTTGGCATATGGGGCTTTTAAATGATATTAGTATTTACAGGAGAAAATTATTATTCTACTATTGCAACTAGTTATATGCTACATTAGTTTGACCTCATTAATCTTTTTAAAGCCTAAATAAAATTTCGTTTCTAAAGTAAATAGTTTTCAAAATACGTGCTTAAATTGTAGGATTTGAGCGTTTTTTAAAGTTTAAAAAATTTATTATTAGCGTTTTCCTGAGTAAATCTTGCAATCGAAATATGACGCAAATGAGCCCTCAAATATATTTATAATAAAAATATTTTATTGATGTATGCAAATTCAATTTAAAAATATGTCAAAAATGTAATAGTATTACACTTCTATATAGAAATGTATTATTTCCACTGCCTCAACTCAGAATAACATCTGACTCTGCCATTCACTAATATCCTACTAATATAATAAATGTGAATGTTTGTATGTTTGGATATTTGTTACTCAATCGGGTTGAACGAAACCACATGAAATTTGGCACGCAGATAGGCAACAACCTAGATTAACACATAGGCTACCCTTTATCACAATAATTAGTTGAATTCGCGAAAATACGAAAAATATTTTTTTGTATTTAGTTAGTCGGTTGTTTAAACGATTCGAGTGCCTAAAATTTACATGAACGGCTGGAAAAAATTTAATCATCCAACGTCGTCTGTAGAAGTATTTTTTCTTTAATATTTGCATCAATTTCTATTCTCAATAATAATATAATAAAAATGAATTTTTGTATGTTTATATGTTTTAATATTTTTACTCAATCGCGCGAAAAATTACTCAATAAATTTAAATAAAATTTGAGACGATGATACATAACAACTTCAATAATTACATAAAGTGGCAACATTACATTCAGACTCGTAAATTGGCATACACGATCGTTCGATTCAACGTCTCTAGACTATTTTCTGTGGGGATATGTGAAGTCGCTAGTCTACGCCGATAAGTCCGTAACGATTGACCACTTCGGGGACAACATTCGCGTGTAATATCAATATACAGCCATAAATATTGTAAATAGTCCTGAATCAGACATGGCGGTCATATGCCAGAAGTCATATTTAAATTATAGTACCAGTTTCGACAAAGTACAGTTATGGTTACTAAATTATGTATTAATCTTACATAGAAATCCTAATTGAAAAAAGTGAATATTAAGTAGAGAACTATGGTATATAGAAAGGTCTAAAGTCGCAGGGTTATAAATACAAGTACCGTCAAAATAGGAGGCGAAGAAAACAATATTATATTGTTTTATCGTCCAAATCTACGTAGAGCTTGTGTGATTATAGTCCAGTTAAAACTTCAGTAACCAATCCAAGATTGCGAATACATTGTTTTTGCTTAATTTAATCAATAAGGGTATTAAATGAAAGGACTTGACTAGTATAATATAGTTGGTATCAAAAATAATATCGACCCCTAAGCGCGAAATTCTCGTATGTTACTTTTATTTTAGAAATCGACTTTTTTATGCAAATTAGATCTACATTTATTAATCCATCTGCTGACAAAATATTATAGCGATAACTGTTTAAGTTATGAAGATAATACTGTGTATATTTTATCGTATGTAGCAGTGTTATTTACGTTTTTGTTTATTTAAAGGAAATAAAAACGCTCATCTGTAAAATCTTCTTTTGGTAACATACGATAATTTCGCACACAGGAGTCGTAACTATACCTATCTACATGATTATGAAGGATATTATCAAATTTTATTCAGCTATGTAGAGAATTTTTTCTTCTTTTATTTTAAATTTCTATATATTTTGAACAAATTAAATTTTATATAAAATAGTAAAATAATACACTGAAAACGTAAGTTTTTCTCGACACAAACGAAGAGAAATACATTTTCGAAATAAGCTACAATTTAAATATCGGCACTTTTTGATTCTTTGCAAGTCCTCCTGTTTGATTATGGTTCCAAGTCCTCATGTTTAACTTCGACTTACTCACCACCATAATTGCCTATAGCGGATGTGTAAATTACTTTAATTTAAAACATACATATAACCTGCTATATCAATTAACGGTATTCCATCGCAAGTATGTAGTATCTGCTCTATAATTTATACCTTTCATTTGAGAGTGTAATATAAGTTTGTCATTTCATTTGTAATTTCCACAAGATTCATTTACAACACACAGAGAAAACAGTATCGGTTGTCGGTACCACAATTGTTGCCAATCGTAAAGTTTAGTTGTGATTGCAGAATTTCGAGGTTGCATCTACAGAATTTTGATTCAGAGTATCAATATATAGTCTGTACTATGAAATTATGATTCTTGTAATAGAAATTTTATAACCAAAAATGGAACAGAACAATTTCTTGATTTTACACTTTCTGTGTTAAAAACTCGTTTGCATAAAAAAGTATTTGTTTACATAACACAGCTGTAAAAAATGGTACTTTGGTATACTAAAATATAATTGGGGGTAAGATTTGATACACTCTTGCCAGTTATTTGTGCAACATGTTCAGAAAAGAAAACGATAACTGTTTGCACTCTTGCATGTATTTTAAAATAGAACATAAACCCGCTCGAATTGTAGCATTATTGTAACATTTTTGTCAGAAAGGAAAAAAACATAAAATTGTTTGTCCATCTGTCCGTGTGTAAGTTTAAATCAACTTTTTGAAGCCTCCTCTTATACTTCAGAATCTTATATGCTTTCAAAAATTTTGCTGTTGAAAATCAGTTTGTGAGCACACAAAAACCGGAAATATATGCGAAAGAATACTATTGCTTCTGATTTTTACCAAAACTACATGAGATTTTGCAGCTTCTATGGAACTTCTTGAAAAATTTATTACATATATAAAATAAACTTTTGAGACCATTTACAAAAAATCTTAGTTTAATTGCCGATAGAGCCATCAGCGAAAAAAATTTTTTTGCAAAAAAATGTCAACTAAAAGTTTAGTTTATCGTTTAGTGTAAAGAACAGCTAAAGATAGCGGTTGCTAATACAACCAATATATGCACGTATTTAACAGCAAAAGGCAATAATTTCCCGTAGAAAATAGCAAAGATTGATGATTTCAATTGCAGTCGAAAATATGAATACTGCTTATTTAATTAAACATACACCGAAAAAAAAGATTGATCTAAAATTTAGTTTGGCATGAACTTAATTTTAGTTTATTAAATTTCTTAAAAATAAGTCCAAATTAACTAAAATATAAAAAATTTAACTTCGTATAAAAGAATTGTACTTGATATAAGTTTACGCAAATTTCTGACTAACTTAAAAACAGTCCATAAATGTCCTTAATTGTACATACTTAAAAAAAGTAAATAGTTCTTAAATTAATTAAAATTTTACAGACCTACAGTAAAAATATCTTAATATTGAGATATTTTCATACTTAAAACAAGTAATAAGATTTTTGTATTAAACGTAAAAGATTTAGTTCATTGCTTTCTTAAATCTAGTTAATGCTTTTTTATTAACTTAAAAGAAGTATGTTTCATTCTTTACTTAAAGTACAAATTCACTTTCAAATAAAGAAAATATTTTTGATTATAGTACCATTTGCTTAATTCTAGTAAAGCGTATACTAGGTAAAATTTACTTGAATTAAAGAAAAATTTCATTGATATGGTATGATTAAAAAATAACATATGTAAATATCAAAAATATAAGCAAATATATTGTATATATGTATTAATGTTTATACATAAATATTTATATGTATTTACTTCTGCCAATAGTTGTTGGTTAAATTTTAGTTAATTCGTCCTTGTTTTAAAAACAAAATGTTATCATTAAGTACAAAATCTTCAAAAAAAAATATATATCAGGAATGGGAAGTGCAAATCAAAGCTAATGTTAATGGATAAAATTTGTATGTTTTTAAAATTTCAATTGCTACTAAAAAATCTTAACTTGTATTTCATAGCGATTTCTGTTAATAATTATTAGTTTCTTTGACCTTTTATTATAATATATAATAACAAAATAAAATTTTTTGTGCTATAAAAGTACATAAAATTGGTGGTGGGCATCAAAAATATGCATTAAGCATTTAATTTATTCTATAGAATGCTTTAATAGCAAAAACATAAGCAATAATAAATTAAATGCTTAATGCAAATTTTTTTGATGCCCACCACCAATTTTATGTACTTTTATAGCACAAAAAATTTTATTTTGTTATTATATATTATAATAAAAGGTCAAAGAAACTAATAATTATTAACAGAAATCGCTATGAAATACTCTTTTTAACTAAAATATATAAATTACTTTCTTTGTGCAACTTCTATTTGATATTAATTTATTTTCTTAAACTTAATCTTAAGTATGTTTACATTACAAGTGAGCTTTTTAATTTAATTAACAGTAAATTTCATAAGAAGAAGCGTTGAAGTAGGCGTGTCAAAGTAATTTCTGCTGATGAACTCAACTTCAACTTCCAAAATCTTTATCCATAGAGAAATTAATCAAAATTAAAATACATTTTAAAATATAAATTTTAAATATGCCGTAAAATAAGCTGTGCGGTATAATTTTCGTACATTTTGATCTATAACTCCTTTCGTGATGTATAGATTTAAGAAACGTTCATAAAAAGAGGTTGTTTTTACTCAGGAAATATACTTTTGAAATTTTTATGCTCTACGCCAATGCGTTTAGGCACAATCGCATTTTATTCGATGTAGGATATTAAATATTACATATTACTAAAAAAAACAAAAATCGTCACTGTGTTTTTGTAATCTTACCTTGCAAAGTAAGGCAAATAAAATTTAGTAACTACACATAAAGTTACGACTTTCAAAGCCTTTAGCCAGTCTGCAATATGCAAATGCATATTATATTGCTCTTAAAGCAAAATTTTTTTCGTTCCCATACATAAATTTACTACTCGCTAACTTTCTTATACAATTTAAATTGATTAAATTGTAATTTCGCAGTATTCTATATGTAAACTTAGGTATCCAAGTACCTTCATCCAAAATTTATCAAAATAAAGTTTTTTTTTAGTTAATAAAGTTCAGTGGGGCAGAAAGACAGATATAAAAATTTGTATTTTGTATTATAAATTGCAGATTTAATTTGGATTTTGTTGAAATTTCTGTAATATGACAAAAATATCCAAAAATTATTCAAAACTTTTATCACTTTAAAACTATCAAAATGTTTGTTTTTGAATGATTTACATGAAAGTTGCAACGGTGATACAAATTAATCTTTTGCTAAATTTACTACTTTAAGACTACTTAAGACAAATTAAATTATAAAAAATAATAGTCTCCATACAAATATATTAATTTTAATTTTGACTATTTGTGGTTTGTAGACAGCCGTCGTCTATGTATTTAATTCATATTAAAACAATTACATTGGTATTTACTTTTCCAGCCCCGATGTAAGCATTTTAGTTTTGATATACATACATACATACATAAATAAAAAATAGTAAGAAAACGGAAAAAATTCAAAAAAAGCTAAAAATATAGATAAAAAATTGTGAAAAAAAGTGCAAACAGTGAATTTAAAGAAGGTAAGTGAAAAATGAATTTAAAAAGTGTTATTTTAAGTTAATTTAGTGTAATTAGTTCAAATTCTTCTAGGTTTGTAAAAAGAAACCGAAGTCGGTGTAAAAACGTAGCCGGTGACGCCGCCAATTATTTTAAGAGCCAACGGCGTTTACAGAAAAAATGGGTGGCGGCGGCTAATAGTTTATTTAATTTATTAAAATTGTAAGTGTGTGATATGTATGTTTATGTAGAATTTTTGGAAAAAGTTTAATTCATTTAGAAATTAATTTATTTAATTTCCTTTTAAAAATAATTTAAAAAAATTGTTAATGTAAGCGATTTTCATCAAATTCGTTATATCAAATTCGTTATAACTACATTAGTGTCATAGATCAAAAATTTCATATTGAAAACCTAGTACCAAGAAAATTTCAAAAGGCCACACTACGTGCTTTTCTGAAATAATTAATACTTTCTTAATTGCATAATTTTTTATTGATAAAAAATTTTATCATTATTAAAACTTTGTTTAAAATAAAAAATTGTATTTACATATAAATCTCCTTTATATATAAAAATGTTATTTCTCCTTTTTTCAAAAAGGTTAGGTTAGGTAGAACAGGCAGCTATTGTGCAGCTCACTTGGGTACATTTAATCGATCCCATTGTGATACCTGTTTTTTCAAATATGTGAAGTTATTTAAAAAGTAAAATTTTGAAAATTTGTTGATTTCTTTCAAGTTTAAAAATTAAAATAGTTGAGCTTCAGTAAATAACTTTGGTTTGCTTTTAATTGGATCTGTTTGCTGTAAGATTCAGAATTTACATTAGGCCATTGAATTATTGGTTTAAAGGATTGTAGATGCAGGTCAAAGCACAATTGCTCTTATCGATCCCCATTTATAATCTCGCAAGAGGATAAGCGAATACGCATTTAAGTTTATTATACTGTTTTCATTTATCCAATATTTTGTTAAATGCATTCGTTTATTTCAATGAGCCAATTTCACAAATGTGATTGGTAAATATATGGTAGCATATAACAGACCATAGCAAAGCTGGTTTTCCTAACCCCAAATTATTTTTCTGTAGAGTAACCTCTAAGTACATCATTTTAAATTTTAAACTTGAAAACTATCAATTGTAAAATCGTTTTTAATTCTTCATAAAAAAAAGATATACATATTGCTAAAAATAAATCCCTTTTTATTTTAATATTGTCATTTTAATATTGTCAATATTAGTTGTAACATCCTAGCAAACACTTTAGTTTTATCTCAAATTAAAAATATTTTGCTAAATACTAAAAGCTTTAAACGTATTCTATACCGTTTATTTTTCGTTTTCAGAGCTATGTATAAAGATTTATTTTAAAGTATTTTTTATTTTTTCAGATTTAAGAAAAATTGTGTTCAAGCAAAAAATTTATGCCTTGTTGAAGCATAACCTATTGAAAACCTATTGAATGTACCCGAAGAAGAACAATTATCAAAACATGTATTTAAAATTTAGAAATGCATTTTGTTTGTTATAATTATATTACACGTTATCTAATTTTCGTGTTTTTATTTAAATTAATTAATTGCATGTTATTTCTTATGAAAGATCTTTTTATCGTATCTAGCAGATGAAGCCTCAACACAGTTAAATTTTTTTAGCAACTTCAATAAAATACTATCCTATACTTTTAATACTATTAAACAATTTGTAATATTTAATGCCTAAACCACTCTTTTAATTTAAAACAATCAATTTTACCAACTAAAAAATAAGATACGTAAATATGTAGATTTAAAAACTGTAAAAATCTAATAATGTTTATAAATAAAAAAAAAGTAACAAAAATTAAAGTCTTTTTATTCAAGGTGTATGTACTGAAAGAAAGTTAAATTGTACTAAGAATTAATTCACTGCTATTTAATTGAAAAAAAATAGTTCTTCATATAAGAAAATTTTTACTTAAATATGGAAATATCTTCTTTTATTTAAAGTAGTTTTGCTTACTTTTAGTTAAAATTTGTACTTAAATATAATACTACTTTCTTAAAAATAACACAAAATATACTCAAATAAAGTTAACGTCTTATACTAAATTTCAAGAATTTTCTGACAGTTTCAAATAAAACTTCATAATATTGAGTACAACCATGTACTAAAATTAAAGAAATTTGTAATGAATAATAATCATAAAAAATTCATTTAAGAAAAGTTTAACTTGAAAAAGTATAATTTAACTTCGGCGTAGTAAAAATTTACTAATTTCAAGTTAATGATAGAAAATTATTTATACTATAATTTAGGAAAGCTATAAACTTCGTTTAAGTTTTATTTTACTTGGAGCCAAATCATTACCGAATTTCTTTAATTTTAGTAAAATTTACTTAAATTTAGTTAACTTTTTTTTGAGTGTAGGTTAGGTTAGGTTAGGTTGAAAAGGAGGGGCACTAAAAGCCCAAACCCATGACAGGTATACACTTATGCCCTGTTGGCATGTTCTGCGCTCTATATGGAAAACGGAATTCCCAAACAAAAACCATAAACATGTAACTCCTTATGGATCTCCAGTTTGAGATCCCCAAGTATTCCAAGTTCGGCATGGTATCCACGTAAAATTCTCGCGCCAAATATACCCAACCGCAGGACAATGACAGAGGTAGTGTACCAAAGTGTCATCCTTTTCCTCACATGCTTTACATGTTGTTTCCTCAGATAATCTCATGCGAGCTTATGATAACTGGTAACCATTATATAGTTTAATCACAATCGTGCAATTCAACCAAAGTATGTTGTTCTTCGATTATGACTACCACAACCATGTTTTTTTCTTTACGTAAGAAATTTTAAAACAAATGTTTATAATTTGAATTCTCAACCCTTGGTTTTAGTTGTATTGGAAAATTTTTGTATGTATTTTTTCGTAATAGTGTGGCTGTTTTCGGTCATTTTCATTAAAAACAAAATAACATTTGTCAACTGTTACAGTTTCATTTTATATGATTTTAAAATTAAGAATTGGTTTAAGACAGGTCTGGAAATTAATATTTTTTTTTAAAACGTTTTTATGATTTCGGTTTGAAAAAAACTTCCAAAAGTTTTTGTCGCTTTTAAAATAGTAAATAAAATATGTCTTTAACTTATGTTTTTTTTTTTTTTAAGCTCTGCTTTTAACTTAACTAAACTTTTTCACATGCTTGCAGAAGTTTATTTGTATTGATTTTTTCAGTTCATATATTTTAATCTGCTGAATATTTGATATTATTTGACGTGAAGTATTACAATTTCAATAATGGAAATATTTAATATTCACCAGTAAATAAAACAAAAATATTATTTAGTAGATGATATAAATATATGAAAGTTGAGAAACCAAAAAAAAACATTTTTTTTAAATATTTTGAAAAAACTTATTTATCGAAATGATTATTTTTTTTTTATTTGGTTTTTTAGTATAATAAAATATTCGTTACATGCGATAATACAAAAAATGTTCAATAAATTTCACCATTTCACCATGAATAAATTAGCAAACGAACAACGCTTGTAAATCAGGGAATTATATAATCGAAATTCGTGCTATGTGAGAAATTTGTTTGTCCATTTGCGTAAAAATCAATCCACCGTACTGGCTACTTATATGACATTAATACACTAAACCGCATGCAAAAAATGCGTAAAAAAGAGTGTATTGCTCCTATATCGGCCAGTGAAAGTAAAAGTCGTGATATTCATATAAAATTGTTATCGTCAACTATTGTCAACAATTCAGTTTATGTTATTTAATGGAGCAAGATACTTTATTAATGAGATGAATATCCTTATTTTTAGCCAAAATCAATCTATTGTCCATCAAAATTATTTGACTTTACTAGACCTTTGTGTGTGGATACGTGAAGTCTCTCATGTACATTCAGTCACAATTTCGAAAAAATACGAAAGATAATATTACAGCTGCCATTGGAATGACACTGGCCGAAATGCTGGGAAAAGTATGCAAATTGGAAATAATGGTCAGCGGCGGGGAACATTAAATAATCGTTATAAAGTAAATTGCAGGCACTCATTTATCGTCTTAAATAAATACTTCATTTCATTTTGCAAGCTTTGTGTGTGTTTTTTTTTCTCAATTTTCAAATATAACAAATATAAAAACCACTCATTATTAAAGAAAAATAACAACAAGATTCTACTAATAAAAAAAATTTAACAACATTTGAGAATTGTGTAATAAATAATTGTCATAAACAATGTCATCTATTCACATCTGTGCGTCTATAAATTTTTCATTCCTTTTTATTTTAAATTATTGTTTGCACCTTTAACAATATTCACTTTTTTAGTAAAATTTATTATCTTAGTAGTCAGACAAATTTTTCTTTCATTTTTTGTTTTGTCAAAAATATGTTTCTGCAAGCGTTTAAATTAAAACTCCTTAAGAACAATTGTAATTGTCAGAAATATGAATGATATAAACACACACACACACACATACACATAATATTACTGTTTCAAATTTACGAAGGAAAAATTGCATAATATAATTGAGTACTTTGTCTTTTCAACAAAGAAAATAACGAATTGTTTAGTTTTATAATTTTTATTTTTTTTTTTTCGAAAAGGAAACAAGAAATAAATTTTTTTTTTACTTTAAATTAATAAAACATACAACAATAAACTTAGTTGGTAGACATTTTGTCTTTCAACTCTCAACCCAGCATTATTGGCAGACGTTGGTAAACGTTCTATCATTTTTAACATGAACGAAACAGAAAGATTTAATAGAACCATGAAATAGTTGTAAAACAAAAAGTTGTGAACGTAACGAATTTTATGTACCAAATATCTTAAGCTTTTCATACACACAGATAGAAGAAGGGATAATAAGAATATAACTGTTGAGATATTAGATCTCTCTAATTAATATTAATAAAAACTAAGTCCAAATAAGCAGGATCCAAATATTATGACTTAAAACTTTATAAGCCTTTCAAAAATATTTTGATCATTTCCAGGGCGTTACACTTCAGCTAGGCTGCAAAACAAATCAAATAACAACCTCAAAATACCCCCATTATATGGATAGTGCAATTTAAAACGGACACATTCAATGAACTGTTGATATTCTCATACATTTCATACTACAGACATTCAAGCACCAGTAGTTGACAAGAAGTTTTGTATCATGTACCAGCCAGTCAGCCAGCATCATCATCAAGAGCATCCGAACTTCAAAAAAAAGGAAGAACAGATGAATTTATTGCCTTTTTGGTAAGAATTTTACACTTGAAGGATTTTAAGACGATTTTGTATAAATAAAATATAAACGACTGAATATACACATAAAAACTGTATAATTTTTAAGCTTATTTTTGATATCAGAACTGGAGAGAAGTGAAACAAAGCGAATAAAGTAAGTATAAAATTATGATGAATACAATGAAAATTATTGAAATGAGCAGGAGATGAGAGATAAAAAAAACAATCTACAATCAATTTTGTAGTGAAATTAATCTTTTTAGAAAATCTATTTTTCTTTCCCTATTTCTTGCGAAGAAAAGTAATAAGAATTTACGTTTAAAACAAAGGGCTTATATATTTTCTGGTATTTATAATATTTAATGCTTAAAGTTCTTTTTTTATTTAATACACTTTGTTTACCTAAATTGACTTAAAATTACTTAGACTAAAGTGAATTGATTTTGAAACCAAAATTATTGCAAATTCTCTCTTTGCTTCTGCTGGTCAATTCTAAATTTTATTGCTCATTGGTCTGTATAACATGTGATATAACACACTTTGCGTTTCATGAAAAGAATAATTTAAAAAGTTACTTCATTACAAAATTAAAGGTGGAAGCATATACAGAATAAGGAAGAAACTGAGTGTTTATAAACTAGTTTATCACATTTTCATAGAGAAAACTTTTAATAAGAAAAAAAAATAATTTTTAACCATTCGCTAGCCAAGTGTTTAAGGGATTTGAAAAATAAAATAATATTTAAATGCAAAATTGTTGCTTGGATTTCTGAATTTTTTTTTTTTGTATTTATGTAAATGAGAATTTTAAAATAAAAACTTATATTGTTAACTGAATCTTCCTTTTACCGGCAATTTTGCTATTTTTGTAAAACTTTATCGTGACAACTTGCAAATTGTATATTATCTATGCGATTGCACATATCGTATAAATAAAATATTCGAAATTTTATATAAAACGTTTTGCTACATTGAAAACATCTCTTAGTTTGCACCACAAATTATTATTCAATACTTTAAAACCCAATGTTGGCATAGTAAGCATCCAGATATATCTTTATTTACTAGACCTCTGCTAAACGCACTTTAATTCAAATTTCTATTTTCTGTCAAAAACTATTTTTTTCTTTTTTGAATATACTTTTCTTCTACGTATTACATATAAAATTATTTAGCTTATATTATTTAAATTATTAACTAAATAATTTAAAAAAAATAAAACTTTTTTCCTTAACGAAGTAAATTGAAGTGTACAATTACCGACTGCCAAATATACGTCAATACAATTTGTTTATTTTTTTTTATTTTTCTGTATGAGTATATTGTGTCATTTCTTCTTTTCATCTTTTCGTTTGAATTTGCATATCTAGATGTGTGCAACATACAAAAGTTTTTGCTTGTCTTGTCAAATCCTTTTTATTACAATTTAGTTTCTTTTTATTTTATTGTATTTTATTATTTCGATTTGGTTTACAGCGACTTTACATAAATTCTATCACTGCAAATAAGTAATAACTCTAAGGCTTTTTTTTACAAATTTCATTAATATTCAATGATTTTTTAAAATAAAAATTAAAATTTTATTACTAAGTTTGTCTTAAATAAATGAACCACCATATTTGTAATTATTTTTTAAGTTTTTTAAAATAAACTTATATATTAAGCACGAATATCGTGTATGATTTAGCATCTTAATAAACTTTGTTTTTTATTTAAATAATTAACCAAATGTACAGCATACTTTTTGGCAATATTAATATTTATATGTTTATATTGGCAACACTATAAAAACTTTTTAGATCACCTGTTTAATATTAAGTGCAAACGCACAGTGGTTCCTTTAAAATAAAGAAGTAATATATGTATATGTAACTTCTAAACTGCTTATGCGAATTGCATGAAACAAACTGGGACCCGTAGCAGAGAACCAACATCTTTTCAATCTTAGAACTTTGAGACGTGGTAGCCTAACAGTTCGTCAAAGCTGAAAACCTCGGATATAAACAGCTTTCGAGGCTTGAAACATTTTTATATGTAAACCGAGTTGAATAATTTTTTGCTCGTGGTAATTTGCAATCAAATCAATATGGTGACAGTGTTAAGATACATTTTTATATATTAAACAGTTTAGCGTTGAAAAATTTTTAACCTAAAACTTACACAAAAAAAAAATTTAAAAAATTTAATTTTTTGACAAAAGATGATTACCATTCTTTTTAATATATCTTCAGATTTCGTTAATAGAGTCGAATACAATGTATACTATACATGCTCTGTTTCGTAATGGAAGAGGCTTTGGAAATTCCTGTAGGTATAATTTTAAGACCTTAAATATTAAAAATTTAAACAAAAAATCTGGCAAAAACTGCTCGCATATTTAAAATCTTCATTAAAATTATATTATATTATGAAGTTATATTTGAGACAAAGAAAACGAATAATAAATAATACCTTAATTATAAATTTTGTTATCACATTTTTTTTATAAATTCCTTGGCCTGCAAAACTATAAATCTGAAATAAATCTTAAAAGCAATAAAATATATGTTTTTTCCCTTTATATCAAAAATATTTCATATATCTCTACATACTCGAATAAAAGATATATTATGTATATACAGTATGACTATCACTTCTGCTATAAGTTACAAAAAAAATTTCTGAATTTTTCTGATATTTTTAATGTCATAGAATTTCAAATTATGGGAATCTTTTAAACAAAAACAAGTTTTAATGCTTCTTTAGGGTAAATATAAACAAAAAACTAATTGAAAACAATTATCAAAAGTTATGTCAAGTACAAGAAAAAGAAAAAAATTATTACTATAAGGTCAAGAAATATAGACGTTAATTTATGATTCTGAATTTAAATTTGTTCTTTAATTTTTCTAAATTGTTTATAGTTTTCGAGATACACTGCTTGCACGACTGACGTAAGCATAACTCTAAAACAGATTATTTTATCTAGTGAAAAAAAAGTTCAAAAAAAATTTCCCTTAATCTGGTTAGTAGTTTCAGATAATTTTAAAGGAACGAAAAGAAACAGTCTATATATTATTAAAATCAATGCACAACTTTTAGTGTTATTTATTTATTTGAAAACCTTGCATATCAGCACATTCATTTTATTGTGAATAAAATTTATAATTGGAAAGATTTGATCCTCTACAACAAGACTCAGTTTGTTTCATGCAATTCGCATGAGTAGTTGCGATGTTACATATATTTTACATTTTTTTTCTTCAAAAGTAACCACTGTAATACGCTAAGGATTGTATACAAAGTACTTTTCTTTAGAAACTCTACAACAGTTGTGTATTCTTTCAATTGATTTTGACAAAAACTATTTTTATAGATTTCACTTTGAATGTAGTATGAAAATGTATAACAATTGATGTTTTTTTTTTTTATATAATATGCTTGAGTTTTATTTTTATTATATTTTTACTATTCGTTCTTTATGAGATTTGTTACCTTTAATACAGCAAATGATTTTGACATTTATTTTCTTTTTATATAAAACTAACATACATCAGTGATTGCTTTGAAATATATATATGTACATATGTATGTATATAAAAAATAAAAATATTTCTTCGTAATTGTAACACATGTATTTCATGTAAATAAGTAAAATAGAACTTTCATTCAGATTTAATGTAATAAAAAATAAATCAGTAAATATCGAAAAAGGACATTTTGACCAGAAAGCAAAGAAATTTGTAAAATTAAAGTATCAGTAAATAATAAACAGCAGCGTCAAATGTTCAAAAAGTTATGTATTCTATTTTACAGTACTTCTGATTACTATACAAAAGACACAAATAACAAAACAAACAAAATATTACTCGCACTAAAATCAATCAAAGATCACTCGAAAAGTTCCTCTCTACAGCTTTGTTAGTTCATTCATTTTTGAATGAACCAGAATATCAAACCAAAAAGATGCATTGAAATAAAGCAACGGTAAATCAAAGTAAAAACATCGAGTACTTAGAACACATATAAAAATATTCAATAGCAGTGTTACTGAATAATCTCATTTAGGGAATAGAACTCATATAAAAAATACACTTTGCAACACCACTACTACACTACTACAACACTATGCAACAAATTTAAAGTTTTTGATTTCTTTAAATAATCGCAATTCTTTCGTGATCAGCTATAGTCACCTAATTGCAAAAATCATAATTAAACCAAAAAACAAAACAAAATTTCCGACTTGTTCCTCAATAATTCCAAATCCGATGGTTAACTTAGAAAATACTATTAAAAAGACTTAAATCTGGCGTAATTTAACGTTTTTTGACGGATCGCTTATCAAAATCGAGTACCTCGTTCTAAAGTTACGATAAGATGTATGGAACAGCCTTTTCAGAAATTTCGAATTTAAAAAAAAAGAAAAAAAAAACTTTCCAAAGAATTTTATATAAAAATGATTTTTGCAGTTTACTTTTAAGAGATTTTTTTGTATATGTGAGTTCATCTTAATACAGAACATTAAAAGGTAAAGTCTCTATGAATTGGTCTAAGTCTAACATTAAAGCACTCAGTCATGTTTTAAACCTTCTAATTCAACTTTCTACAGTTAAATTTTATTTAAATGTTGTTTCTATTTCTGCAATATTTTTATTGCTAATCAAAGCACTTACTTTTGAAGGTATTTATAGGTATGCTTATGCTTATGCCACTATTTTCCAAATATTTTACGAAATTTAATAAAATTAAGTAAAATAGAAATTTTAGAATATCTAATAGGGACATTAAAATAAAGGCTAAAACACCACTACCAACACAAGGTTTATAAGTACAAAAACATTAATAAAATTTGGAGTTTGGGCACATCCCTTCACATACAATATACTCGTATACATAAATTCTATTTTTATAATATTATATTTAGATTAGAATATGTCTTACTTAGAACCAGCTAATTAAACCAATTTATTTTACCCTGTACTAAATTAATTTCTAATATAAACAATTCACTGAACATAATTCTTCTGTTTGCAGTTGAATTGTCAATAACAAAGAATCATAATGAGAATGTATTGGCCTTTTGTCCTTTTAATATGAAAATAACTAAATTTGATTGCCTCTCCTTTTATTATTATGGAGAATTTTAATTGGCTGTTAAAACAAAAGGCAACCATGTAGTAAGAAAATTAGTGAAATAAGCATTTAGTAAAAATAATTTAGAATTAAACATAATAGGAAGTTGGCGACAACGACGGTGGCAAAAGAACAATTTTTGTCAATTTAAAAATTTATTTTAAAGCTAAACATAAAAAATTTTAAAAGTGGAAGTTTAGTCATGGCATAAACAACTTGTAAGATACCCTATTATAATTTTTATAAAGCAATTAAATAAAATTTAAAGCCGTAAATTATTTATATATCAAAAATCTTATCTAGCTTCAAATGCAACATTTAATATCACAAGTATTGACGTTTGAAAACGCCTGTATGGAATTACGAGTCCGATAACTTGAAACAAAACAAATACCAGTTCGTATTTAGGTATGCTATCTTTGATACTTATATTATCAATAGACAGAATATTATTACTCTGGTTCGGCAGGTTTACAAAGGATGAAATAGATTAACAAGGTGATAAACACATGTATTTTTTTTTTCATTTATTATACCTTAGTGATGAAAATACTCATCATTATGAGTATAAGTATATTTTTGTTCTACCCCTGCATCCGCGCTTTATGTAGGGTACACACAGAAAAACGAGCAGTGTTTTCAAAAGATTACTTTATACATTTTGGAAGGCTTAAATTCTTCCAGCGGCTATAGGAGGAACATTAGAAAAAATAGCAACAACAATAAATTCACACATCTTTGTCAGAAACTCACACAAAGACACATAAAATAATATTTAAAGACAAATTAACATATCATAACTGTAACACAAACGGAAGAAAATAAGTCTTTGGACGAATAAATGAGCAAATTCATGTGCTGCAGTAAAAAACAATTAAAATTAAAACAAAACCCAACAGACAACAAACAATGAATATCTTTACAAAAGAGTTACAAAAATAAAGCCTTAATATTTACTAAAGACAAAAAAGGAAATCCAAAGGAAAGAAAGAAATTGTAGCAAATTATTCACACTCTAATTATTTAAACATCCCTGACACGAGTACGACTATGTTGACAACTACAATGTCAACGGTGGTTTCAAATAAAAAAGGAAGGTGTTGGCATTCAAATTTGTTTTTTTTTTCTTCTACAGAAATATGGTTTTTTAACTGTAATTTTAAGAGTCCAACAATTTTGAAATATAAAAGAAAATTATACCTAGTTGTAAGAAAAATGATAATTGTATATATTTTTGTGTCGCAGCTGTAACATTATAATTATAATTTAAATTTGAAATTAATTTACGTTTACTGGTGCTGTAAGCAAGATATGAATCGTCAGCAGCAGCATCATATTACATAATTCAAAGACTACGTACATACACACACACATGTATATGAATATCTTATATTTATAACTTAAAAGGAGTTTCCGTACATTTCTCACGAATATTCACACAGACTTTATCGTTGTTTTATTGGGTTTTATTTTATTTTTATTTTTTTTTATACTAATTCATTTCTCATATTAAGGTGTTTCGAAACAAGTTTTCAGGGGATAATCTTCCCAGAAAATTTACGAATTTTTGCATATCTGGAACTGCACAAAATTCAGCGAATTTTCTTAAAAGTCCTTTAAGAGAATTTTGTATTAATTTGTGTTTTGCTTAGAAGTTTGATATATTTATATCCTTCATGTCTACTATATTCATTTGCGACACTACAAGTGGTTTTTAAAAACTTTTGAATGAGACATTTGGGCGGTTTATATCTATGTATATCTCTGTGAGTAAACGAAATCTAATATTTTAAGCTGCCATACCTTACATACACCGTACATGGTATCCAACTTTTAGAACAATTTTGTAAAAAATTGGTATTAAAGTCCAAAAAAATCGGTTTATTTCTGTTTCCAAAAAGTTTATATTTTCTGAAACCTTATGCTTAGGGAAGTCAATTGAAATTCCAGATGATTTTCTTTACCTCTTTTATATGGCCGTCATATGGAAAGGCATGACCAATAGAATACAGCTAGCTATGTACAAATTCAAAACAAATATGGCCACGGAAATATATACTAAATAGTCAAACTCTCTTGTAAGTTAAAGCATACATGGCGTTGCCTAGAGGTTTAATTGCCACACACTACTCACAGTAAAACACTGCAAAAACGAGTCAAACATTCGTTTTGACCTGGAACCGAAAAATATAATCTTAATAGCCAATTTACAAGACTATTCTTTGATATAATAATTCTTCAAATGCTCTACATTAATCAAAAGTATCGTACGCTGTTCGACACATTGCACAGAAATTACCATGGATAAGGTGGTGTATCGACAAAATCTTAAGGATTATTATCATTGCAAAAGTGGCAGTTCTGTTTATTGACACAGACATTAAGACTACCGAACTCGACAAAACACTATGATATGGGATAAAATAAATAATTCTAATTTAAGCAAGATGGTGACACCTTTGTATCCTTCAAAAAAAAACACTTGAAAATCGGCTCGAAATAGATTTAAATAGAAGCAAATATTACAACTTCCTCATTCTTTTTCCTAAATTTACGTTTTTTACTAAGACTAGCAGAATACATTAAATACATCTTGAATTAATTCCCAGCCTACGATAGGGTCTAAAACAAAGTTTTACAAATTACGGCTTCAATGAAAATCTATATGGAAAAGGTAAAAAGCTGTATTTAAACAAATGCATCAAACCACAATATCTATGCTCAAAAGTTTAAAGTTGTTAAAAATTTTACAATAATTTAAAAAGTGGAAAATGTATAAAAGCATTTTAATAAGGACCTTGATAGTATAAAATGAAATCGCAAATTTACTTAAACTGATTATTCATATTGAAACTTTTCCAGGATTATGAAATTTTCAAAAGCATTTAAACATACATATTTTTACATCAAAAATATTTTTTTCTTTTTCCATTTTACTCCTGTAATTTAAATAAAAGCCGGAAAATTATATATAAAACCCTTATCATATTCTTACCAGCAAACGTTTGTCATAATGTATTACGAAAATGAATTGTAGAAAATTGAATACTTTCATTTAATTTTTTTCTTACCTTTTTCTTTTCATTTGATTCTTGCTATTTTAATTTAAAATATTTTCAACATCCTCCAGACACAAGAAAATACATCATTTATCTAGTTATGAAATGTATTGAAATCACGGTGGTTCAAAAAAGTTAATAATAATTTTAAAATAGTTTTGTTTTTTAAACAAACTGAAAATTTTTGTAGAATTTCAAATTTATTTTCTTACATAAAACTAAAAAAAATGTTTTTAAATATTTTGACAATCTCAAAATGCTTTGCATTCTAGATCGAAGTGTAATAAATATATTTTTTAAAACAAGGCATTGTTTTAAAACTTTAGTTTTATTAAGGTATTAAGTGAGAAGATAAAAGCATAATTTATAAACAATTTTGTTATGTTTTATATTAATTATTTTTTTTAACCCACAGTATTTTTGTCACAGTTTCCATGTGACATTTGCATGAACACAATACGGTTGTGTTGCCTAAAAAAGAGTGTTGCCAAAAATTACTAATGAAAAAAGGCTGCATCGAGTATAAAACAGGTCCACTGCATATCGCAAATTACATTAAAATAAACTTTAGAAAAACGCCAACCCTTTATGAATTTTAAATTATTATTTACTCGAAATGGGAAATATCTGTTAGTTGCCTTACTTCGGGGTAGATAAATTAAAAATTTGCTTTTTTCTATATCTACATACATATATTTTTCTGTTTTACATATGTGTTAGAAATTAAGAGACAAAAAAAAACAAAATTAGAAATTTAAAACAATATAATTCATTCTTATAATCAATTAAATGCTATAGTGGCAACACTACATGAAATCTTTAGTTAGATTTTATTTTCATCCCAAAGTCAATGTACGAACAGACAACTGGCTCAAAATTCTTTGTTACATATTAAATGTAATAATCGTAAGATGAATATTTAAATGGTCATAAACGCAGAAGAAAAAAAAACAAAGAAATTATTTAGATTATGATTACGCAAGAAATTTAAATTCTATTCTTATGAAGGTAGGCGTTACTCAAGGCAATTGCAAAACGAGCGTGTTTTTCATAAATCAAGGAGTAATATTTTAATATAAAGTATAAAATGCCAACACAGTTTACCATATAATTTTAGTTCATGTCATCTAATATATAAACTTTTAAGAGTATTTCATTCATATTCAAATATCTTTGGCAGCTAATTGGTATTAAAATTGAATAACTCCTTTTCATATCGTTTACGTGTGGTGCCCAAAGAAGAAAGTCATTCCGTTTATAATTTCCACAATAGGGGAGCCGATTTATCAATGTCCATTTATCCACACCTTCAGTCTGTCCGTGTGTTGGTTTACATCAACTATTCCTTACACTTAAAAGACAAATAAAGTAGTCCGTACTTAGATCAATCCGTAACGGTGTCACGGAGTTTCTTAATCCAAGTAAGTAAGGATTTTCTTAAACCAAGTACGAAATTATTGATTTAAGAATGAATGTGTCAAGTATTAATTTCTTATTTTTAGGAATAGTTAAGCCGAAAAAAGTTTGATTTTAAGAATTATTAGCTTGATTTAAGCCCGAAACCGTACTTGACGTAAGCTTAAAAAATATTAATTTAAGTATAAATGAGATCAAAAGATGCGCTTGTTTCAAGAATTCGAAACTTGGTTTGATCGTTGTATAGTACAGTATCTTCACTACTTACCCTTCGACATTTTCTTAGCGATACATTCCATTAAAACTAAAAAAGAAAACTAACGGACAAATCATGAAAGCTAAGTTAAGTACGTTATATCAATCTCATAGAAATATTAGGGAATGAATTGGTGATTTTCCTAAAATCTAAAAACAAAAATCACGTTTTTTTCAGCTTCTAGTCAACCGACAGAGTCAGCTCGGCCACCAAATGAAAGAGCTTGACTAGCAAAGTACAATAAAAAAAACTTAAAAAACCGGCCATCACCGACACTACAAAATGGCAAACAAATCTAGTATATTAAACCCCGTCAATATTAATACCAAATGAAAGGACCGGTAGAATACAGTAAACTGTCAAAACTATAAATCCAAGATGGACTTTAAATAAAACGACAGATGTACATATGTATCAAATATATCAAAAACTACTTTGTTCACTTCAACCCCCACAAAATTGGTATTTAATTATAGGGCTTTACTAATAGAATACAATAATCTATAATTTTTTTTTTTAATTTATCAATATGTGTATCACATGAAGGGCTTGACCAATTGAATATAGCTAACTATATACATAAATGTCGGATAATATTAAATCAGAAATCTAGGCTTAGCAGCGATGTGGTCATGTATATACCTACATGATGGTGAAGGGTATTAAAAAATAGCTTCTTCTTTACTACTAAAATATAACTGCTTAAAGTAAAAACAAGTAAAATCACTATATTCGGAAGTGCCGAATATTTTATACATACCACCAATTTGATGTACTTTTATAGCTAAGAATTTATTATTTTGTTATTAACAGTAATCGCTATGAAATAATAACTTTTTGTACCAGCATATCTTTGTATAACCTCAATATGCTAGCAAAATATTTTCGTAATTTTAGTCTTTCAATAAAAGTGGACATTAAAGTAGGCGTGTCAAAAAACTTTCTGCTAATAAATACAACTTACATATTTCAATATAGTCCTTTATTCTTCCAAAATCTTTATTCGTAGAGAAATTATATTAATTTGAGATAAAGCGTTATAATGCAGGTGGGCGTAAAAGTGGGCGTGTAATTTTTATTTTCGATTAGTACAAAGCCTTTGACCAAAAGGCAATGGTTGCAAAATTTCAGAATCATACATCTAATTTTGCCAGTTTTATTACGTTTCAAATTTTAAATATACCGAAAAATACACTGCGCGGTATAAATTTTCATACGTTTTGATCTATAGCTCCTTTCCTAATTCATAGATTTTGGCAATTTTTGAGAAAAAATATTGTTTTTACTCGAGAAATATATATTTGAAATTTCATGACTACGTCAATGCGTTTGGACACAATTACATTTTATTCGTTGTTAAAGGACACGGTTTTTTGACCTACTCTTGCATTACGAGCTATAACTCTCTTCCTAATATTCCAATTTAGCCCATTTTCAATACCAAACAAACCTTGTGTATAAGAAATATTCTGGCAAAACATTACACACCTAGCTTTTTCGGTCCGACCTCTATCATGCTTCCAACAGACGGAAGGACATACCAAGATCATCATAAAATAAAACCCCTATTCAGATTATATACATATACTTAATGGAGTCTAAAATTGATATTTGGATATGTTACAAACGGAATGACAAAATGAATATACCCCCAGCATTTTTTTGTTGGTGGGTATAATAAAATATTGGTATGGAATATAAAGGATGGTTTAATTTTAAGGGCCGGTATTGAATGTGAACTACACCTAGACGACAAATTTTGTTTTCTGCATTTCATTTGACATTTCTCAATTTCAATCTAACTCAATTTGAACCATGGAAAGATACACAATCCAGCAACGCGTTAAAGATATTCAGGCTTTTTTTAAAAATAAGCGTTCAAATCAAAATGCACTTCGTGCACTTCTTGATTCCTTTTGTCAACATAATTGAACGATTATTCGTTCACAATCGGGAGAAATGTAAAAAATATTTAAATTTCAGCCAAACAGATCTGTATCAAATGTGAAAACATCTATGAATGCCATCTAAGTTCTGCATTTCATTTCACACTTCTTTATTTCAGACTAACACAATTTGAACCATGGAAAGATACAAAATTGAGTATCGCGTTTAAGTTATTCAAGCTTATTATAAAAATGGGGGTCGAATTCGTACACAATCGGGAGAATTGTGAAAAATATTTAAATTTTAGCAAAACAGGTCTGTATGAAATGTAACAAGTAAGATCACTATATTCGGCTGTGCCGAATCTTTTTTACCCACCACCAATTTTGTGTACATTTAAAGCACAATATTTATTATGTTTTTAATCATTATGGAATAATCCCTTTATAATAAAATATGTATCACTTTCTTTATAAAGGGTGGTTAAATTTTAAGGGCCCATGTTGAACGTGAACTACACCTAGTCTTTAAATTTGTTTTCTGCATTTCACTTGACATTTCTCAATCTCAAACTTACTCAATTTGATCCGTGGAAAGATACGCAAGTAAGCAACGCTTTAAAGTTATTCAGGTTTTTTAAAAAATGGGCTTTCAAATCAAAATGCATTTTGTGCACTTCGTAATTCTTTTAATCACCATATTCATTCAAACTCGTCCACAATCAGGAGAATTGTAAAAAATATTTGAATTTCTGCAAAACAGGTCTGTATAAAATGTTAGAAAACCTGTGAATGCCTTCTTAGTTCATTGAATGGGAACCATTGCTGTTTTTTGCAAAAGTGTGGCAAAAGAGCAGTCAACCTCGCCTCATCATCATGCCCAACAATTGAGCATCAACATTGTCATTGAAAATTTGGACCATCAGATAGAGGAGTGGCGCCAAGGAAGGCGGGGCCATTTGGCCGATATTTTGTTAAATACATAATTGAACCATACAAATATTATAATTACAAAAAGATATAATGATAATTTCCTAAATAATTTGTGTTTTATTTAAATTCAACATCGGTCCTTAAAATTTAACCACCCTTTATAACTTCGATATGCTACTAAAATGCTTTCGTAAATTTTGTCTTTCAATGAAAGTGGGCGTTAAAGTAGACGTGTCAATAAAGTTACGTGAAAAGTGGGCGTTATAGTAGGCGTGTCAAAGTTGTTTTTGCGAATGAGTACAACTTAGGTGTTTCAATATAGCCCTTTGTTATTCCAAAATCTTTATTAATAGAGAAATTATATGAATTTAGGTAAAACGTTATATGGGAGGTGAGCGTAAAAGTGGGCGTGGCACATTGATTTTCCGTTACAAAAAAGCGTCTCATCAAAAAGCAAAGTGTGCAAAATTTCAGAGTCGTACATTCAATTTTGTTGCTTTTATGACGTTTTTGTTTTTAAATATACCGAAAAATACACTGTGCGGAAATATATATTCGAAGTTTCATGAGTCTACGTTAATGCGTTTGGACACAATTCCATTTTATTCGATGTTCGAAGGACAGGGTTTTTTCGACCTACTCTTGCTTTTCGAGCTATAACTCTCTTCCTAATATTCCGATTAAGCCCATTTTTAATACCAAACAAACCTTGTCTATAAGAAAGATTCTGGCAAAATTTGAGCCCCCTAGCTTTTTCGGTGCGACCTCTATCGTGCTTTCAACAGACGGACAGACGGATGGACATAGCTAGATCGTCATCAAATCAAACCCTGATTCAGAATATATATACCTTATGGGGTCTAAAATGGATATTTCGATGTGTTACAAACGGAATGACAAAATGAATATACCCCCACCATTTTTTTGGTGGCGGGTATAAAAACATCTGTGAATGCCATCTAAGTTCGTTGAATGGAAAACATTGCTGTTTTTCGCGATAGTGTGGCAAAAGAGCAATCAGCCTCGACTACTCATCGTGGCCAACAATTGAACATCAACATTGTCATTGAGTGCCGCCGAAGTCGCGGCCCTTAAAATTGAACCACCCACAAGCACAATATCCTTTAATTTTAGGGCCGTATTCATAAAAAATATTTTAGGCTTATAAAATGCTTATTTGACAGATGTTGTAGAGAAATTTGTCAAATAAGCCTTTAATAAGCCTGAAATATATAAGACACTTTTGTAAAAAAATTTTGCATTATTCAGAACAATGCAAAACACCAAAATTAATTAATACTGGTCATACTCATTACCACATCTGTAAGTCGAGAAAACATTTAATGTAAATATAAGCTTTTTGTAATATAAAAAAAATTTACAAAATACTTTATAATTTTTCGATAGCTACATGTAAGACCAAGAAAATTAAGAAAAATTAAAAAAAAACACACACACAAAACTTGGCTTAAAGTAAAGCACAAAGCTACTGGTCTTTAAAACACCATAAGAAAAGCTTTATCACGCGTTTAATGAGTGGATGGATCAATTGATCGCACAAAACAAGAGGCGGGTGCAAATTAACAACAAAACCAGAAAATTTAAAAACACGAGGCACAATTAAAGCTTAGATGAATTATTAAAGAAACCGGTTGAGCAAAGCAATATAAAGTGATTATATAGACGCAAAGCAAACAAGCAACAAGAAATCTTTTTAGCAAAACAAACAAGAGTAACAGAGCTTAAATAAAAAAAAACAAAAAGAAAAGCTTTTTCAATACAAAACAAAATCAAAGTGTCATGCGGTAAGAAACACTAACTGCAAAATCTCAATCAGCACAACTGAGCGAAATTACTAAGCGAACGGTTAGATAAAGCGGAGAATTGAAAAACTGATTTTGTTTGTTTGCTGATTATTTTAAAAATTTAATGTAATACTAGTTTATTTAAAATTAAAAAAAGAAAATCTTAAGGAAATAAGAAAGAAACAAAAAAAGAAAAATTTTTAAACAATTTTTAAAATTTTAATTACAAAAAGTAAGAAAATCGTTAAAAATATTTATTTCAATTTAAGTTTAAAATTGTTTATTGAATGGAAAAGATTTGAGCAACGAAACTCTTTTTTGGTCAGTGATCATAACCACATTTTTAATACCAGAGTTTTTGGCGCATGCGCAATGTGTATGGTTTTTTCTTATTTTTACTTTAAATAAAACCAAATCATTACCAACGATGTCTTCATCAATAGGTTTGAGTTCAATATATTGAGTGTTTTGAAAGGGGGCATTGTGTTTTGTTTTGTTTTATCTGTTTGTCTTTTCTTTTGAACGATTACGAAATATTAATGAAGACGTTAAAAAACACGATTATGTAAAAAAGAGATAATAACAACACAACAAATAAAAAACTTTAACTTTAAAAATACAAACAATAAATTAATTATAGTGCCTGAATAAATAATAAAAAAATAAGTTGTGTTAAAAAAATAAAAATAGCACAAATATGTAACAGAAAATGAAATAAATGTAAATATTCAAAACAACAAGTTTAAAGCAAAACAAACAAAAATTAACTAACTAAAAGAGAATGTATTTGTTAAACAAAAAATATATAAAACGAATTTTTAAAGAAAAGTGAAGCTGCCTTGTACCACATGCAAACTATAGACAAATAGACAAGATTAAAATTGTAGAGTCAAACAGATAAGTAGATGCACAGGCAGACAAAGATTCTATAAACACATTAGCAAGCATGAGTGAAGAGGAAAAGACAACAACACAGCGCATGCGTCTAGTCATTTCATTACGCTGATGATCATATCGTAATCACTATAAAAATTGCATTGCACAGTGGATTTTAAAAATAGAAGACAATTTAATAATATTAATTGGCATATCTAACTGTGTGAGTTACAACAATGATAATAACGTCATTGATTTAGAATTATAGTAAGAGTACAATATATTTTTCATTAAAAGATATAGGTATGTAGGTATATATTTTTAGTATATTCCACAAGCTTTAAATACAATTTTGATATAATAATTTCTAATAATTTGTATTATTAATTTACCTCAAATATAAGACATACGTTTCTATCTTTAAAAGAAATTTTCGGATAAGTTAAAAACCAATAGATTTTTCAAACTAGAATGATTAAGAACACTTGAGTTTTAAGTACAGTTTCATGAACCTATTGAAGTTCATAACTTTTGTAATAAATTGGGAGACTTTGATAAATATCTCAGCAAAAACTATATAATGACTTGCTCTAACTTAACAACATTCTTTTCAATGACTATTACATATCGTCTGTCTTACTAAGAAGTGTTTTAGTAATGTCTTGATATATAATGTTAACTAATACTTATTTTCAGACATTTGCCTAGATACTCACACAATACAATATCTTATTGCGAAATTTTCTAGAAGCCATTCAAATACGTAACTTTTAATAATTCTCATTTAGTCTTAGATACTTAGAGTATAAGTAATAATGGTTTGACAAAATTGTATCATCATACCTCTAATTTTGGCGGTTTTATGAGCTTTTAAATTTCATTAACGGTAGATAACGTGAAAAGTGGGCGTTATAGTAGGCATGTCAAAGTTATTTTTGCGAATGAATACAACTTAGGTGTTTCAATATAGCCCTTTATTATTCCAAAATCTTTATTAATAGAGAAATTATATGACTTTTAGTTAAAACGTTATATGGGAGGTGGGCGTAAAAGTGGACGTGGCACGTTGATTTTCCGTTACAAAAAAGCCACTCACCAAGAAGCAGAGTGTGCAAAATTCCAGAGTCATACATCCAATATTGTATGTCTTTACCCAGGAAATATATATTCGAAGTTTCATGAGTCTACGTTAAGGCGTTTGGACACAATTCCATTTTATTCGATGTTCGAAGGACACGGTTTTTTCGACCTACTCTTGCTTTTCGAGCTATAACTCTCTTGCTAATATTCCGATTTAGCCCATTTTCAATACCAAACAAACCTTGTCTATAGGAAAGATTCTGGCAAAATTTGAGCCCCCTAGCTTTTTCGGTGCGACCTCTATCGTGCTTCCAACAGACGGACAGACGGACGGACATAGCTAAATCGTCATAAAATCAAACCCCGATTCAGAATATATATACTTTATGGGGTCTAAAATGGATATTTCGATGTGTTACAAACGAAATGACAAAATGAATATACCCCCACCATTTTTTTTAGTGGCGTGTATAAAAAAAGTTGGTACCAACTAGATGTGCCATTTTTCTAATGCGAAAAATTTTTTATATAAAATCATACTTTTTTCATTACTTCTTATAAATGTAAATAATATTAATGTCATTTGAAATGCCTCTTACTGAAAGATTATAATAGAACACCCATACTTGTCAGACGGATTATTTACAACAAACCATGCAAAAAAATAAAAACTGAATAGATTATTTTCGAATGAATTTTACTTTTGTAAGACTACTTATATTTTGTAATAATTTTTATAAAATTTTTTTGTCTATATTATACCGTCTTATAAACCAATAACAATATATATAAGTGTTTTTCTTTAGCAAAGAACTAAATACACGGAATACTTTTAGATCAGCTTTAAATTGAACTTATATAAATGAAAAGTATAACAAACTTTAGAATCCACTGTGCAATACTGAAAACATTTATCATAATTCCTAGATGCATATTGTGATCATAATGTTAAAGTGAAAAGTAAAACAAACGATAACGAATAGACATTCTAATAAACAACCCAATGAAACTTCACTTAAATTTACAACTCCACCGTCTCACCAGGTCTTCGAACTAAACTATTTACTAAAATAAAGAATTCCCACTGTCTGATCTCAAAGGCATTGAATACAAATAATAAATAACCCATAAGCCAGCCAACCAACCAAACCATCTAAATCTAAACATTTCACAGACGCATAAACAAAAAGCGAGCTTTAAAAGATTCTCATCGAAACAACTACAACAAAATTTCCAAAAATTTTAACATCAGAATTGAAACTACAACAACAAAACTTCTCCAAGTCTAGGAAAAGTCTAGTTTCAATTTTCTTTTCTTTTATAACCAACTAACAAGACAGACAGACAGTCAGTCGTCTATTAGTCAGTCAGTGTGTTAGTAAGTTGGTTCAATTTGTATTTTTTTGTTGGTGTCGTCTCTCTGTCATCGCTTCTGACAATGATAATCATGATAAAGATGCTGATCATGAATAAAAAAGAAAACGAATTACAAAAACAACATTAGCACTAGAAGCAAACAATCAACAATAACAACAAAAGTAGTGCAATACAAATACCAAACAACGAAAAGCAGAACTAGTTCAACATACACACGCATACATCATTGGTATTGGGGTTCAAATTGTTTTTCTGCAGATTTTTCAAATTCCCTTTTTAGTTGCTGATAAAACAAACAACCCATGGAAAACTACAATAAAGAAAATATGTTCTCTTTTTCCACAACAACATCACTAGAAGCAGCAGCAACATCTACAACAGTTACAAAAGCAGCAGCAAAATCAACACAAACAGTAGCAGACAATTTAAAGGTATGTACTCGTATACAGGGGGAATAAAACTTGTCAAAAGTACCATTTTGATAATTTTGCTGTTTTTGTAGTTAATAATTTATGTCCTTATTATTTATATATGTTAATTTGCCAATTTTTTTTTTAACTTTATGCTTATTGGAGGTTAACAAACTCTTAATACTTTTAATTGATTTTTCAATAGTTACAGGCACTTTTAAAATTATTAACAAACTTCTTTCTAACAAAACTGAAATCAAAAACATTTCATGTGTATGTCTTTCTTTCGGCCCCTATTTATGAATTTTGGCAAAATAGTTGGACGATATTTAGGTTGAAAACTTTTTGGCGTGTTTTTCAAAGATTTTTTTTATGTGTTTCAGTTACAAAATTTTTGACAAGTTTTCGTCAGAACACTTTTCAACGAGTTTTTCGATAAGATTTAAGTAGAAATATTTTTTAGAAGTGCCCTTGCTCTTACCGATTGAGGCATTCGAGATAAGTTTTTGATAAAAAGTTATTTCAAAAATATATTTCTTTAAAATCGTCTCTTTAAAAGACTTTTTGATGAGTTAATTAACAACATTTTAACAAAGTTTCACTTGTATATATAAATTGTAATTGTATAATTGCTGGTACCTTAAGTTTAAGATGGTACCAACGTAATTACCAACTATATCAACTCGTTAGTCACTGTCTTTAATTCAAGTTACTTTAAAGTATATTTGTAAAATAGTAAAATGTTTGTTGTTTTTGTAATTATTTTAATGTATGACCATAATAAGACTTGTTCTAATTATTTCTTTCTTTTTTATAGTTGTCTGATATTTTCTCTATAAATTAATTTTCTAAACGCAATTAATTTGCCTTTTTGTTGAGTTTCTATTTTATTTCAGTTCATTTCTTCAATGTTCTTTATTTCAGTATTTAATCTTTTTTTTTTTTTTTTTTGTAAATACAAATATATTGTATGATTTATAATCGTTGTACGTTTAAATTGTATATTTGTATATTGTGATAACCTCTAGTCTGCATTCTACGTACTATTCAGTCGTTCTATTTCGATATTTCTCTGTTATATTCTAACTTAAATATTTGTTTGATTAAAGGTACACATAAATACATATGTATTTAGTTGACGGTGCTGAATTTTTAAGTCTTTTTGCAAAATACTTGCATAAACACTGTGTCATAATTTCAGTATATTTAAATAATTTCTTGGAAAATATCTCTTGCTAAGAGCAATCCCACAAAAATACTTCATTTTCAAAAAGCGCTTCTTTAATCTCTTACTGTGTGCTTACCAGCTGCTTCCAAGGGTGCTGTAGAAGGCTCAGTAGGTCTCTATTTTGCAATTTATAATCAATACTTGCACCACACCAAGAGCTGTTTATTAATTTTCGGGACTATTTATTTTGTTATTCCATTTGTAATTCATCAAAATATCCATTTTAGACCTAAAAAAATATATATTTTCTGAATCGGGGTTTATTTTATGAAGTCGGACCGAAAAAGCTAGGGAACCAAAATTTAGCCAGAATATTTCTTATAGACAAGGTTTGCTTGGTATTGAAAATAGGCTAAATAGGAAAATTAGAAAGAGAGTTAAAGGTCGTAATGCAAGAGTAGGTCAAAAAACCGTGTCCTTTAATCATCGAATAAAATACAATTGTGTCCAAACTCACTAACGTAGAGCCATGTATTTTTCCTGAGTAAAAACAACATTTTCCCCTGAAAATTGCTCTATGCATTAGGAAAAGAGTAATTGATAACAATGTACGAAAATTTATACCGCACAGTGTATTTTTTTGGTATATTCAAAGAAAAAAGGACTCTATATTGAAACACCTGAGTTGAATTTAATAGCAGAAACTTCTTTGACACGCCTTCTTATCACGTAATCTACTGTTAATGGTATGTTATGAAAAATAGGTATGATGATGAAATTTTGTACATATAGCTTTCTAGTCAAAGTCATTGTTATGCCAGAAAATAAAGGTAATACGCCTACTTTAACGCCTACCTCCCATATAAGGCTTTATATTAAATTCATATAATTTCTCTATGGACAATGTTTTTGGAAGAATAAAGAACTATATTGAAATATCTAAGTTGTATTTATTAGCAGAAACTATATCTATACTCCTACTTTAACGCTCACTTTCATTGAAAACGAACATTTACGAAAGTATTTAAATAACATATCAAAAGTAAAAGTGAAGTGAATGAAAGTGATACATTTTTTAGAATAAAGATATTATTCCATAGCGATTACTGTTAATAAGAAAATAATAAATTCTGTGCTATAAAAGTACACAAAATTGGTGGTGGGTGCCCAAATTGGAATTCACTTTAACTTTTTATATACCTGGTTTGACTAGTAATTGTAACCTTTCAGCTTTTTCAGTTTTCATATTGTCCATGTTTTAAGTGATCGAATTATCGACTTGGTTAATCTTGTTATAATCGAATTTAGATGCAACAACTTAGATAACATTTCCTTGTTAGTAATTGTGGAAGCATCCTTTAAAATAATTTTGAAGATTACAATTAAAATTATCTACTCAAAAGCTTTAAACTAATTTTTTTTGTCTTAAATAAATTCGTCTGCATATTTTCACTGTTTCGGTTAGTTCCACAAACTTAAAACTATTTAAATTAAGACTTCTTTCCAGTTAATCAAAAAACCGATTATAATACTACTCTCTGTTTTATGTGAAATACATTTCTATCTAACATTTGACAAGCGTCAACACAGCAAATATTATAAGCAGGCTTCGTGGCTTGGGGTTTATTTAAAAAATATAATTAATACAAATATTTAAGAGGTAGATAAGGAAATAAATATTTGTACGTTGACTTTAAACATTTCTTTATGCAAAAGATAATTGAAAAGTTTTAAAATCTAATGTATTGTTGTACAAAATCCGTGTATTAATAAAACCATCCAATAAATGTTGATAAATTTTCTTCCCTTTGTGTGAACAGATGTCAACCTTTTAGTTGCCATCAAAATTATCTCCTAAAATTTAATTTAAATATTTCAAAATATCATAGAGAAAGGAATTTAGTTCTTTAAAAATTAGTTTTACTTCTTCTCATATAGAAATATGAGCTTATGCTTAATAGGATAGTTTTCATTTACTAAAAACGATTACTATTGTTTTCTACGTTAATTCATGTTTCTTTCCTTGTTTTTCAATGTAGAAGATAATGGAAAACAGTAATGTTCTTCATAACTTGAACTCATGGTTTTTAAAGAATAGAAAACTATTTTTAATTACAACGACTTTCAATCTGCTAAATACCATTTATTCATTTGCTGTTTTTTTTATATATTTTTTTCATTATTCAGTAAGAGTTTTTCATTTCTAAAGAGGGAAAAAAATTATATTACAAAAAACAGAAATAAAAAAATAAGATTCTAACAATTAAGAAATTCTTAGAAATGACATTTTCACTTTAGCAAATGCTTTAACTGGAAAATAAAATGCACACAAAAATACTATTGCTAGATAGATTAAGAGAAAGACAGTCTTACGGTTGGACAGACTAACGCTCTTACAAATAGTTAGATGGATGAATGGACAAATCAACAGACAAACGTAATGTTTGCTGGCAGTCAAATAAACAAACAAATACTTTGATAAAGACTATGTGTATCTACGGTGTTTGTGCGTAATAAGAATAATGATGCTGAAGACCATTTTAAAGATGACCAATAAAACAGACATTGTTTTTGTTTAAAATTCTTTTAATACTCTAGTAACGATAAAGCCAATGGCTGAAACCATCCATTCAATGACTTTTAAGATGGCCTCTAAACGCATGCTAAGATGACACTTTACAAGAGACCTACTTAGGTCTCCTTCTTCAACTCGGTCTCTTTTAAGACTTTTTGCTTATCTTCTGCTACTTCAAGTCACTTGCCACAAACTACTGTCATCGTCAACATTGTCATTACCGTTGTCGTCTTCATCATCATTGCAATCATCATTATCATTCGCACAAGTGCACATTATCACAAGCATTTGTAATAATAAGTTTTCAATTGTATGTTGAATGTCATTGCAAACAAAAAACGAATATAATGTAAAATCTTGCGTACAAGAACAACAATCTATATTAGAAAAATAAAATACTACAAAAAACATGTGTCGTTTTTAACATACATTTTATTCAAAAGTTACAACACAAATAAAAATAATTTTTAATCATTAAATTCTTTCCATTAAAAAGTATTTTACTGTATCGCTATTCACAGATTTCTTGTAGCACCCGAACTCCTTTCAAATTGAATGATTTTTGTCATACACCACAGGTGAGCAAAGGATATATATATCTTGGTAATTCTGTTTGGAATCTGTATAAAGTTTTTATATATTTTCTGAATACTTATGTCGATTGACAGATGTACCAACAACTACTCAGAATTATAAGAATCTCGATAATCTAAAAACAAATAGCCACGCCCTTAGAATATTTGAAAAACCTTAAAACAAAATTTGAGTACCCTCATATTAGCGGTTTGGTATTAATTTGAAATTTTTAACTTTATAAATTGTAACTATTATTTTGTTTACATATATTATTCATTATTTAATTAATATTTTAAAATTAATTTAAACATGTTTTTTTAGTTAAAATGTATATAAAACATATCACTTTTAAAAAGTTGCCAATTATAGAGCAATATCTAAACTTGACCCCATCCTTAAAAAATTATTTTTCCACTGCAACAAGTTAATGTAAAAGTCTAGAGCAAACGCCTTGGATGGCACGGGACACAGTGAGATCGGGGATACCCTTTTTTTAGTAGCCTCGTAATCTCTGGGAAACGAAAAGGGGCCGAAAAGAGACCCTTTCATGGAAGAGGTTTGCTTCGGTATTCCCCTACATGTACATATATCAGTATATGATTTTCTAATAGTAACCAAACCGATGTACTAATTTTTTTTAAACTTTTGACAAAGTTAACCATGATTTATTGCTAGTGAAGCTCAAACCTTGGAATTCCCGGTTAAGCTTTTCCAATGTATAAGTTCCAATTTTAAAATTCGCCGACTGTGCTGTGCTATGCTATTAAAATGACTGTTCATCAAAACATATACATATATATAACTTCTGGAGTTTTACAGGGAAATTATCTCGGCCCTAACTTATTTTTATTATTTTCCAAAAGCTTTTCAATACAGCATATTTTACAAATAAATTACAAAGGATGAGGACAGTTTTATCTTCAAACTGATTTGGCTAATTTCCTTAAATGTTGTACGGTAAATCTTATGTAATAGAATTTAACAAAATGCAAATCTAAGACAGATATTCACCCGTTTTTCTTGTTTACTTTCTAAATTACTCTAAGTGAAATGCTGTCGACTTGTTTTTGGATCTTGGAATTCTCTTTAATGTAAAAATAAGTTTCAACTTGAATGTAACAATTATAGTAAATAAAGCTAATGACATATTAAGTTTCCTCAAGTATTGGGCTCAGGAATTTAATATCTATTTACATCATTGGTAAGGCCTTTACTTAAATATATAAGTAGATCAGTTATTTTTGATCTCCAATATGATGTGTATATTCAAAAACTTCAATCAGTCCAAAACAATTTTTGCTGATTTGCCTTTGCTAGCTTTGTTGAAATCCTAATATAAACTAACCGTCATATCGAAGACGTTTATCACTCATTGCGCTCAAAGCGTAACAAAGCCAAAGAATTATTTCCAATATTGCATTTGTTTTGAATATAATCCAAGTAAAATTTTTTTTACATATCTTCATATCAAATTACATATCAATGTTCCTAACAGCCAGCTTAGATATAATAAATCGTTACATATAAAATTTCTTAGAACAAACTACATTAACTTTAATCCTAAACAAAAAATTTGAGACTTCATAAACACAAACTAAATCAATTGGTTGAATTGAATTAATTTAGTTTTTCCATGGTGACCATATATTTCAAAGTTTTAAGTTCTTAGAAAACATAATTAAACTTAATCGTGAACTGACTATATTGTCTCCTCTTTTGTAGCTCACCTTAAGAATTTATTTTTTATCAAAATGTTTATGTGATTTTTGATTGATTTGAAGATGATCTTTGCAAAAATTTACTTTGTACACACATAAGTACATTAAAGTGGTTTGTTTAGATGAATGTTTGTGTAGACTTAAATGGCGACACTTGGATAAATAAATTTTTTCTATCAGTATAACATTGGAAAAGTGGAAATATTTGCAAGAAGATGTTATAAAAATTTATTTTTTAATTTTTAAAAGCAAACAGTGAAACCATTTCACGCTTCAAATTTAATATATATTTAAGTTTTTTGTTATTATCATGTGATAATACAGACAATATTGTTTTGTTTACAAAACATGAAATTTCCCTCTTCTCCCTCCTGCAACTATGTATATAATCTACAGTAGTAACAATGCAAACAAATGCAACGTGCAACTCTACTAACCCACTGGGAACATGTGTGTTCTTGGTAAACGCATTATAAACTACTGCTGCAGCATCTTGCTGCCTACTTGACAATATCGTTGAGCATACCAGTTTTCTGCCTACTTAACTGCCTCACTTAATATTGGCCGATTGTCTACTTGATTGTGTACTCCATTCTATGGTTTTCGAAAAATCCATGCAATATGGTCATAATAAAATAAATACTACCACTTATAACAATTCTTTAAATGCGTTCACGTATGTATGTATGTTAGTACGTCCGTATATATGTACATTCTTGCATACATACACTTTTCGTTAGTACGTTTGGACTTTTCTAAAATCACCGTCATTTATTTGTTTTCAAAAGGAAATTGTTTTCAAATGACATAAATAGTTTTTTAGAGTTGCGTTTTTATCTATTTTCTTTTAGCCTTTATTATTTAGTTTAGAATTGGCTTAAACAAAAAATGTAGAAGAAAAAAATATGTATTGTTTCATTCATCATTTGTGGCCTTGTCGTTGGGAAAAGTTGTTTGTATAATTAAGTATTTGTAGTATGAAAAAAATGAAAAACTTTTTTACAATTTTAGTGTTAATGAATTGTGATGAAGAAAGTTCAGAACAAAAAAATAAAGACAAAAAAGACGAAGAAGAAGTATATAAAGAAAAAGTAGTTTAAAGAAGTGAAATTTTTTTTTATTTATTAAAAGTCAGATACGATTTTAAATGCTTGTTTAAGAACTAGAAAGATAAGGAGATACTAATTAATAAGTAGGTAAGTAAAAAATTGTGTTATTTTATATTAATGCGCACTAAATGCAATCTTTAGATACCATTGATAAATGTTATATATATATATTTTTATAACCTCCAATAAGAACATAAAATATATTAACCATATTCATAAGTAATTTAAATTTTCATAAAAAATAGTTCTTTGAAACCTATGATCTCTAAAGCGCTTCCCATCAAGCGATGTGTGTGAAAGGCAACGTTCCGCAACCCTATATATTTTTATATACTTTTCTAAGCCTTTGAACAGAGAACAACATTTTATTTCGATTTTGTCACTATAAACTGTTATTAAATGTTGTGCATATTTCTTTGCTTCTTTTAAACTATTTAATTTAATTTTGACAGAAAGTTACTTCAGCACAATTAAATTTTAATTAATTCATATTAATAATTCAAATTACTTTGTAGTTCTTCTTTTGTAACTTCGCACTTGCAACACAAAAACAAATTGTTAATTTAAGAAACATATAAAGCTTGTCTCAGTAAGAAAACAGTTTTTAATTTGAAAATGAAAAAAAGCCGTATTTAAGATATTCGTTATTTTTTTTATTACTTTAAAAAGAGAGACATATATCTGTCAAACGGCTCCCACAGCTCTGATGACAGGCTATTACTCTTTGCATTTACTCCACCAATAACATTTTGGATTTCGGATTGGAGCTTAGAAATTATTTCTGATTCGCATAAGCCCGAGATATACAAAAACTACAAAAAAAAACGACATTATATCGTATGATCTTGATGATCAGCTAACTTCAGAAATTTTTAAATGTTTGCTTCTGTAAGTTGCTACTTCAATTAATGGATTATTTTAAGTACAGTGGTGGCACCGTCAAGACGGAAAACACTTTCTTATCCGGAGAAACTATATGCTACTCTTTTATCGGTTCTCTATGAGAAATCCGAGTTCAAGATAGACTTGACCTAGAGGAATATGACTTCACAGTAAAATTTTTTTGGAGAAAATACAACCATGTCGCTGATTATTACTATAAAATGCTCTAAGGCCATTAACCATAAAGTGACCTGTGTATTGAAGATCACGACAAGATCGATGACAAAAATTAAGGATTAGGGAAATGCCTTCAATAGACAATATATAAATATTGAGAATTATAAGCTAAAAATTCAAATTAAAAGTAGCGCTACTAAACAAGGTTACCAAAATTGGTAGGAAAAACACACAGGCTATTCACAATGATACCATGATGACAATCTGCAGTTTTTATAGTTGAATACCGCCTGTGTAGGTTATATGTATATAATTTTAAAGTTCTTGTTTTTGATCACTGGTTTTTTCATATATTTTAAGACACCTTTTTATCCAAACCTTACTTTTAAATATCATTATTTATCTTATATGCATTTTGTTTTAACTATTAAGTGTCGATCTACGGCTCAGTGAAGCAAACAAACACATCGTATAACTTTAAAACAAGTTTGGATATGTTGCTTAAATGCTAACTTTTTATCTAGTACAATCTCTAGATATTTTATAGCATTATTATTGAGGGGAATTTATGTATTAAGAGACGTATGTTTTTATTATTTAACATAAAATTAACGATTCGTTTTACTTGATACATTGTTTGGTGGTCTTTTCGAAAATCAAACTGCTCATTTTGTTTTATATACTTATATCATTACTGTTAATTCATTTAGCCTGATATATGTAAATGATTTTTTCAAGTACTTTGTCATGTTATCTGACTTAATGTACTTAATAGATGATAACTAAAGTTTTGCTTATTAACATTGCCTCTTAGAACAAAATAGACCTCATCAGACCACATAAACAAGTTGTTGATCAAATTAAGTATCAAGCTATTGCCAAGCGAATAGACAAAACCAGATGGTTTAACTTACTTGTAATTGGGACTTTTTATAAAAATAATTTTAAGTAATCATGCATTATCCGTTTTAGTGATCATCTGCTAATTCCAATTTGCACCGATAAGTCTTAAGGCGAAATCATTTGCCTGAATCGAGTATGCAATTGCCGAACATTGGCACCAAATTGCCTTTAGACGGAAATAAAAATCTACAAAGTGTGATATCTCAGCACTATTTAAATCCTTTTTTCGATATCTTAAGCATTTACTTTAATTATTTTAAATAGTAACTTGACAAGTAAATAAATTAGCTGATTACTCGCACAGAACAAAAGTTATGCATGTTTATACTTAGTACTTACATTTACATTTATACCAATACAGTATAATTTACAATTATAATTTTATTTAATGCTTAGCAATAATAGCAACTCAAAACACGTTTACATATACTTCGAATTATTATATTCAATAGCAATAACTAACCATTTAACAATTATTTTGTTATCCCTGATTAATAAATTGTTATTTATACCGTTTTAAACATCATAAATTAATAATGCAGACATTTAATGTGATTTCCTATTTAGTTTCTTGAATTTAAGAAAACTATTTTTAGAATTATTTAAGAAATATAGGATAGAATTTATAAAAAATTTTCTACAAACAGGTTTAAGCAATTACATAGTAAAAATCTTTAATACATAAAATATAATGCTAATGAGACTACATCATATCCACATTTTACTTTTCCAACACGATATCCTCACTAACGAAAATAATTACCATGACAGCTGACATGTATGGACTTACAATGGAAGTTATCAGCCTTGTTTCTGCTCTGAAATACACTTTAATTTACAAATTGAAAAATAATGCAATGTGTAAAGGTTTAATAAATACTATTATTATCACATCAAGCAATTTCTGGAATGTTTTTTTTTAAAGCTGGAGATATTTATAAGTACACAAAAAAAATTTTGCTTAAATTTTTTAACTAATTGACTGTTTGACTAGCTTTTAAATTCTAATTATAATTTTAATAAACTTAATTGATTTAATTAATTCTTTTCATTGATATTTTCAAAAAAACATTGCGATTTATGTCAATTGAAAAATAAAAAAAATTAATTTTAAATGACATTTTTTGAAAATTTTACTTCAAAGGATAAATTTAATATTTGTTATCCAAGGAAACAAAAAATAAAAAAATAGTGGGCAATCTATAAGAGATAGTTCTGGTAGGTGCACATCTCAAGATTCTCATTTTAATAGGCAATCCTTGTTACCCGCAAATACTTGATTATGTCAGGCATGATTAAATTAATTAAATCATTAAAAATTAGAGAAAATTTATAATTTTCGCAATATGTTTTCAATTACAACTATCAATTTTTATTAAATTAAAAGTATCATTTTGATTATTTGAGCACATTCAAATAAAATTTTAATTACTAGTATTAATTTCGTATTTGAAATTCATATTAATTTTTTTCTGTGTAGTCAATAAAAAGTGTTGTAATGACCAGTCATTATCATATTTTTTATGTGTATAAGCATATAAATTGTGCTTTATCCATTGTGTTTTTAAAAGGAGAAAGAAATTTCGTCTGCCTAAGGGAAAGGAAAGTCGGTCATGCCTAACTATAACATACAATACACAAAAATATATAAAATATACATATAATGTACTTTTAATATGATATCGACATTTGACATTACATAGCCACAGTTCTAATACATTTTCTAAGAAATTGCTTAAATATTAAGTTCCTAATGTAACCTATATGTACACAGAAAAAAATACTGGTAAGATTTGTTTAATTAATTTAATTTGTTTTTGAATTCTAATTATAGTTTTCATTAATTTAATTAAATTTTTTAATTGATATTAAATATTTTAAAAAAACAAAGAGATTTCTGTCAGTTGAAAAAAATTTAAAAAAAATAAAATATATTATTTTAAATGACATTTACGTGAAAATTTTATTTTAAGAAAAAATTTAATACAATTGTTACTCAAGGAGCGAATCTGCAAGAGAAAGTTCTGGTAAGTGCACACACGTACAGATGTAACAATATGTTCTGCTTTAAATATAATATATGGTTTCGGTTTCATTGTAGGTATGCCGAAACTCATTACATATTTATTGTGTGCCTTTATATTCCTCAGAATTCTCATTTTAATAGGTAAGTTAGTTGAATTTCTTCACTCTGCCTGATCAAGCCTTTTTACCGGTTAATGTTCCTTTATATCTAGGTCGTTGATGCTAAAAATTATTTTTGGAAATCCGGCTTTTGATATGGTAGTATGTGTATGTGTTTGGAACACTATTTCTTATCATTAATTTTATTATATAAGTAACAAAATATAATTAAAAATATAGGGCCGTATTCATAAAAAATATTTTAGGTTTATTGAAGGCTTATTTGACAAATTTCTCTACAACATCTGTCAAATAAGCCTATAATAAACCTAAAATATTTTTTATGAATACGGCCCTATATTTTTAATTATATTTTGTTACTTATATAATAAAATTAATGATAAGAAATAGTGTTCCAAACACATACACATACTACCATATCAAAAGCCGGATTTCCAAAAATAATTTTTAGCATCAACGACCTAGATATAAAGGAACATTAACCGGTAAAAAGGCTTGATCAGGCAGAGTGAAGAAATTCAACTAACTTACCTATTAAAATGAGAATTCTGAGGAATATAAAGGCACACAATAAATATGTAATGAGTTTCGGCATACCTACAATGAAACCGAAACCATATATTATATTTAAAGCAGAACATATTGTTACATCTGTACGTGTGTGCACTTACCAGAACTTTCTCTTGCAGATTCGCTCCTTGAGTAACAATTGTATTAAATTTTTTCTTAAAATAAAATTTTCACGTAAATGTCATTTAAAATAATATATTTTATTTTTTTTAAATTTTTTTCAACTGACAGAAATCTCTTTGTTTTTTTAAAATATTTAATATCAATTAAAAAATTTAATTAAATTAATGAAAACTATAATTAGAATTCAAAAACAAATTAAATTAATTAAACAAATCTTACCAGTATTTTTTTCTGTGTACATATAGGTTACATTAGGAACTTAATATTTAAGCAATTTCTTAGAAAATGTATTAGAACTGTGGCTATGTAATGTCAAATGTCGATATCATATTAAAAGTACATTATATGTATATTTTATATATTTTTGTGTATTGTATGTTATAGTTAGGCATGACCGACTTTCCTTTCCCTTAGGCAGACGAAATTTCTTTCTCCTTTTAAAAACACAATGGATAAAGCACAATTTATATGCTTATACACATAAAAAATATGATAATGACTGGTCATTACAACACTTTTTATTGACTACACAGAAAAAAATTAATATGAATTTCAAATACGAAATTAATACTAGTAATTAAAATTTTATTTGAATGTGCTCAAATAATCAAAATGATACTTTTAATTTAATAAAAATTGATAGTTGTAATTGAAAACATATTGCGAAAATTATAAATTTTCTCTAATTTTTAATGATTTAATTAATTTAATCATGCCTGACATAATCAAGTATTTGCGGGTAACAAGGATTGCCTATTAAAATGAGAATCTTGAGATGTGCACCTACCAGAACTATCTCTTATAGATTGCCCACTATTTTTTTATTTTTTGTTTCCTTGGATAACAAATATTAAATTTATCCTTTGAAGTAAAATTTTCAAAAAATGTCATTTAAAATTAATTTTTTTTATTTTTCAATTGACATAAATCGCAATGTTTTTTTGAAAATATCAATGAAAAGAATTAATTAAATCAATTAAGTTTATTAAAATTATAATTAGAATTTAAAAGCTAGTCAAACAGTCAATTAGTTAAAAAATTTAAGCAAAATTTTTTTTGTGTACTTATAAATATCTCCAGCTTTAAAAAAAAACATTCCAGAAATTGCTTGATGTGATAATAATAGTATTTATTAAACCTTTACACATTGCATTATTTTTCAATTTGTAAATTAAAGTGTATTTCAGAGCAGAAACAAGGCTGATAACTTCCATTGTAAGTCCATACATGTCAGCTGTCATGGTAATTATTTTCGTTAGTGAGGATATCGTGTTGGAAAAGTAAAATGTGGATATGATGTAGTCTCATTAGCATTATATTTTATGTATTAAAGATTTTTACTATGTAATTGCTTAAACCTGTTTGTAGAAAATTTTTTATAAATTCTATCCTATATTTCTTAAATAATTCTAAAAATAGTTTTCTTAAATTCAAGAAACTAAATAGGAAATCACATTAAATGTCTGCATTATTAATTTATGATGTTTAAAACGGTATAAATAACAATTTATTAATCAGGGATAACAAAATAATTGTTAAATGGTTAGTTATTGCTATTGAATATAATAATTCGAAGTATATGTAAACGTGTTTTGAGTTGCTATTATTGCTAAGCATTAAATAAAATTATAATTGTAAATTATACTGTATTGGTATAAATGTAAATGTAAGTACTAAGTATAAACATGCATAACTTTTGTTCTGTGCGAGTAATCAGCTAATTTATTTACTTGTCAAGTTACTATTTAAAATAATTAAAGTAAATGCTTAAGATATCGAAAAAAGGATTTAAATAGTGCTGAGATATCACACTTTGTAGATTTTTATTTCCGTCTAAAGGCAATTTGGTGCCAATGTTCGGCAATTGCATACTCGATTCAGGCAAATGATTTCGCCTTAAGACTTATCGGTGCAAATTGGAATTAGCAGATGATCACTAAAACGGATAATGCATGATTACTTAAAATTATTTTTATAAAAAGTCCCAATTACAAGTAAGTTAAACCATCTGGTTTTGTCTATTCGCTTGGCAATAGCTTGATACTTAATTTGATCAACAACTTGTTTATGTGGTCTGATGAGGTCTATTTTGTTCTAAGAGGCAATGTTAATAAGCAAAACTTTAGTTATCATCTATTAAGTACATTAAGTCAGATAACATGACAAAGTACTTGAAAAAATCATTTACATATATCAGGCTAAATGAATTAACAGTAATGATATAAGTATATAAAACAAAATGAGCAGTTTGATTTTCGAAAAGACCACCAAACAATGTATCAAGTAAAACGAATCGTTAATTTTATGTTAAATAATAAAAACATACGTCTCTTAATACATAAATTCCCCTCAATAATAATGCTATAAAATATCTAGAGATTGTACTAGATAAAAAGTTAGCATTTAAGCAACATATCCAAACTTGTTTTAAAGTTATACGATGTGTTTGTTTGCTTCACTGAGCCGTAGATCGACACTTAATAGTTAAAACAAAATGCATATAAGATAAATAATGATATTTAAAAGTAAGGTTTGGATAAAAAGGTGTCTTAAAATATATGAAAAAACCAGTGATCAAAAACAAGAACTTTAAAATTATATACATATAACCTACACAGGCGGTATTCAACTATAAAAACTGCAGATTGTCATCATGGTATCATTGTGAATAGCCTGTGTGTTTTTCCTACCAATTTTGGTAACCTTGTTTAGTAGCGCTACTTTTAATTTGAATTTTTAGCTTATAATTCTCAATATTTATATATTGTCTATTGAAGGCATTTCCCTAATCCTTAATTTTTGTCATCGATCTTGTCGTGATCTTCAATACACAGGTCACTTTATGGTTAATGGCCTTAGAGCATTTTATAGTAATAATCAGCGACATGGTTGTATTTTCTCCAAAAAAATTTTACTGTGAAGTCATATTCCTCTAGGTCAAGTCTATCTTGAACTCGGATTTCTCATAGAGAACCGATAAAAGAGTAGCATATAGTTTCTCCGGATAAGAAAGTGTTTTCCGTCTTGACGGTGCCACCACTGTACTTAAAATAATCCATTAATTGAAGTAGCAACTTACAGAAGCAAACATTTAAAAATTTCTGAAGTTAGCTGATCATCAAGATCATACGATATAATGTCGTTTTTTTTTTGTAGTTTTTGTATATCTCGGGCTTATGCGAATCAGAAATAATTTCTAAGCTCCAATCCGAAATCCAAAATGTTATTGGTGGAGTAAATGCAAAGAGTAATAGCCTGTCATCAGAGCTGTGGGAGCCGTTTGACAGATATATGTCTCTCTTTTTAAAGTAATAAAAAAAATAACGAATATCTTAAATACGGCTTTTTTTCATTTTCAAATTAAAAACTGTTTTCTTACTGAGACAAGCTTTATATGTTTCTTAAATTAACAATTTGTTTTTGTGTTGCAAGTGCGAAGTTACAAAAGAAGAACTACAAAGTAATTTGAATTATTAATATGAATTAATTAAAATTTAATTGTGCTGAAGTAACTTTCTGTCAAAATTAAATTAAATAGTTTAAAAGAAGCAAAGAAATATGCACAACATTTAATAACAGTTTATAGTGACAAAATCGAAATAAAATGTTGTTCTCTGTTCAAAGGCTTAGAAAAGTATATAAAAATATATAGGGTTGCGGAACGTTGCCTTTCACACACATCGCTTGATGGGAAGCGCTTTAGAGATCATAGGTTTCAAAGAACTATTTTTTATGAAAATTTAAATTACTTATGAATATGGTTAATATATTTTATGTTCTTATTGGAGGTTATAAAAATATATATATATAACATTTATCAATGGTATCTAAAGATTGCATTTAGTGCGCATTAATATAAAATAACACAATTTTTTACTTACCTACTTATTAATTAGTATCTCCTTATCTTTCTAGTTCTTAAACAAGCATTTAAAATCGTATCTGACTTTTAATAAATAAAAAAAAATTTCACTTCTTTAAACTACTTTTTCTTTATATACTTCTTCTTCGTCTTTTTTGTCTTTATTTTTTTGTTCTGAACTTTCTTCATCACAATTCATTAACACTAAAATTGTAAAAAAGTTTTTCGTTGATGCTAAAAATTATTTTTGGAAATCCGGCTTTTGATATGGTAGTATGTGTATGTGTTTGGAACACTATTTCTTATCATTAATTTTATTATATAAGTAACAAAATATAATTAAAAATATAGGGCCGTATTCATAAAAAATATTTTAGGTTTATTGAAGGCTTATTTGACAAATTTCTCTACAACATCTGTCAAATAAGCCTATAATAAACCTAAAATATTTTTTATGAATATTCGTTTGTAATATAAAAGTAGTATAGCTATAATAAACAAATATAAAAAAAAGAACATTTTTTTTTGCATTTTTTATACGGGTTTAATAAATTATATTATTGATATAATAAATGCTTTAATATTATACAACCCAAATCTCAAATATAGACATGATTAAATTAATTAAAATCATTGTTGAAAATTATAAAAATTTTAATTAATTTTTTAATACAGTTTTAATTGATATTTTTCTCAATATTTTTTCAATTAAAACTATTAATTTTCATTTAATCAATAGTATCATTTTGATGATTGGAGCAAAATTAAACAATTTTTTAATTAATAATATTAATTTCGTAATTAAAATCCACATTTATTTTTTTCTGTGTATACATATATATATTTCTTGTATAACAGTCAATTGTGGACTGATCTTAAAAGAAGTTTTTAGAGAGATTTTTATTTATAAAAAGAAAATATTTTCCCATTAGACGAGCTTTAGATCAAAAATTTTTTATAGAAAATATTTAATTCTTCTGATATTTTTCTACAACTTTGGGTAACTTTCTGAGGGTGAATACACAATAAATTTATTTCAAGCTCATCTAAAAGAATAAAATATTAATATGAAATATCAAATAAATTAGGAAATATATTATACTAATGAATTTGGTTTTTAATAATATTAAGAAAGCTCGGGTGATTTTCTAAAGTTGACTTCGTATTTCAAAGGTCTCTTGTTATTAAAAAGTCTTCTTAAATTTCCATGGTATAATTAAATTCCCACAATACTTAATAGAAAATTTTAGTTTAATATTCTATACCCAATATTTTTAACAATTTTACCACTAATGTCTAAAAATATGTAGTATTCAAGAAACTGATTCTATGCGTTCACTGAAAGGTGGCTATTTGACTAAGTATATGTTCGGTATTTGCACATAATGTTAGTTATAATAAGCACATATGTACAATATAAAGCTTAATGATCAGTTAAAAAAGTTAAGTTTCTTTTAACGAAAACCAAGATTTATTACTGTTTTCATACTTATAATACAATTCGCTAAAAGATGGCGAAATTTAGAATTTCAAGAATTTCATATTAGATTCGATTCTTATTTTTGGGGTTATAAAGGTAAAATATTTAAGCGATTTGTTTAGTTTCTTTCCAACGAAGATATAAGCTGTTAGCTTTGTAGATTTGTTTAATCAGTCTCTTTGTTTCTTCTACAGAAATTATTTTTACTAGATTTCTCAGGCATGGTAACCAAACTATCAGTTATTAGTGCAATATCGTTTACTTTTTTATTTATCATAAGAAATCTTTTAGAACTCTGCGGATATATATAAATGTTTTTGACAATGCGATGAGTATATTTTTCCATATATATTGTTTAATTCAGTTTTATTCTTTCATTTTAATCAGTTAATAATGTGAAACCTACAAAGGTACTATTAAACTTAATAACAATCTAGCCATATTATTTAAACACGACAAATTCAATCGAACAACAAGTGACACCTCCCCTTAGATTCGATTTCTAATATTCAATTTATCTTAAGTGGCATTGAACAGCTTAGCTAGTGTCCAGCCCCTAACATTATTGCCCTCACATTAAGTCATAATTGCCAAAGGCCTGAATATAAATAAATCATTGCTTCTGTATGTTGGTAAAACATTCATGCATATTAGTACATATCTACACACAAACAAATGTATGTATTTACGTATGAACTTACATGCATTAGAGTGGCCCAAATTTGTGTACTTAAAATTGCAGATAGAGAGTAGCTTAATTTTTTAAGTGCCTTCAGGGCTATAGTATTTTTTAGAATTATTACAGTTATATGAAATTATATTGTCTAAAAGGTGTGAATTTGAAACACCCTAATGTCCATGTCCTAATAGTTAGTTAGTTATGACTTCTATTCTATTATATTCTAATCAAGATGTGTTTAATATATGTATTGTGTTTATGTATGTATAAAAATTAATGATTTGACAGAGTATATTTATAATAATAATTTAAATAAAATATATAAATGTTTGGGTACAATTATTGTACAATAAGTAAAAGTTAATAAGTGTTTTATATGCTGGCTTATTACTCACACAAACATTTGTAAGAATGTAAAGTTATTGATTTTTATATTTTGTTTGTATATAGCTAATGGACTATGTAATGATGTATTGTTATGAATTGGGAGGGGTATATGAGGGCTAAATAGGTAAAAGTTTTTGTTCTATTTCTATAGATCATAATATTACCGCATATACTTAAGTGTCGTTTTAGCAATCCAAGCAAGTGCTTTGAGTGGAAATTGTAATTGTGTTTTGTTATAACATATTAATATTTAGTTTGTTTGACATGGTAACTATAATAAAAAAAAGTAAATTATAAATTTTAAGATTTGTTCTTCCAGATAAAATGTAAAAGGTGTAACAAGAGGCCTTTTTACATATATAATTCTTTTGTCTATGGTCACACACGACGATTATAGTTGGGCAATTCTTGAGTTTATAGATGTTTTACCGTTTTAGGTGAGGAGAAAAAGAAAGGAAAAATAATCGCCGGTACTCGGCTATTTAAAGCATTTTTTTTTTTTTTTTTAATATTTGACATTTCTTTTTATTCGCGTTGCGCTTCTTGGTGTGTAAGTAATTTAAAATTTGAATTAAAAACGTCACAAATTAAACGTTTAAAATATTTAAAATTAAAGAAAAATCCCCAAAGAAATTGTCGTGTGTAAACACAAAAGCAAGTTCAAGAGAAAATGTGGAAAAAGTTGGCAATTAAAATCGTCCTGTGTGACCTTCGACTATAAGAAAGATGTGAGTAGTGAAGAAAAAAAAAATTGCTATTCTACAAGAAAGAGGGCCATGGTAAATCTGAAATAATCACCAGATGGTAGCATAGCCTCTCTTAAAGATATAAACACCATCTTGTAACGTAATTTTTGAAACTAACTTTCTACTATTCTACTATTCAAGCCATTTCATTTAATATATGTAAGTATTGATGGTGATGAAAAAAAATTAGCCGCCTTTGCACCACATTGGATTTTAATAAAATAAAGTTTATTGTAGTGATCTAATGATCATGAAATTTCCAATACTGCGAGGATTGAAGGGTACAAACCCTAATTATTATATTTAACACATATATTCTCTATTTTATTTAGGACGCCATTATGGATTTTTATATTTTCATAACCTACTGGTCATTGGTTGGAGTGGGTTCATTTTTATACCCGCCACCAAAAAAATGATGGGGGTATATTCGTTTTGTCATTCCGTTTGTAACACATCGAAATATCCATTTTAGACCCCATAAAGTATATATATTCTGCATCAGGGTTTGATTTGATGACGATCTAGCTATGTCCATCCGCCTGTCCGTCTGTCCTTCTGTTTAAAGCACGATAGAGGTCGCACCGAAAAAGCTAGGGTGCTCGAATTTAGCCAGAATCTTTCTTATAGACAAGGTTTGTTTGGTATTGAAAATGGGCTAAATCAGAATATTAGGAAGAGAATTATATCTCGAAAAGCAAGAGTAGGTCGAAAAAACCCTGTCCTTCGAACATCGAATACAATGGAATTGTGTCCAAACGCATTAATGTAGACTCATGAAACTTCAAATATATATTTCCTGAGTAAAAACAATATTATTCCCTGAAAATTATCTAAATCTATGCATTAGGAAAGGAGTTAAAATGTACGAAAATTTATACCGCACAGTGTATTTTTCGGTATATTTAAAAACAAAAACGTCATAAAAGCAACAAAATTGGATGTACGACTCTGAAATTTTGTACACTTTGCTTTTTGGTGAGGGGCTTTTTTGTAACGAAAAATCGATGTGCCACACCCAACTCCCATATAACGTTTTACCCAAAATTCATATGATTTCTCTATTAATATAGATTTTGGAATAATAAAGGACTATATTGAAACATCTAGGTTGTAGTCATTAGCAAAAATAACTTTGACACGCCTACTATAACGCCCAATTTTCACGTTATCTACCGTTAATGAAATTTAAAAGCTCATAAAACCGCCAAAAATAGGGGTATGATGATCAAATATGCTACGTATATCCTTCTAGGCAATGTCATTACTGTGCCAGAAAATAAGGTGCCACGCCCACTTTTACGCCCACCTCCCATATAACGTTTTACCTAAAATTCATATAATTTTTCTATTAATATAGATTTTGGAATAATAAAGGGCTATATTGAAACATCTAAGTTGTACTCATTCGCAAAAATAACTTTGACACGCCTACTATAACTCCTACTTTTCACTTTATCTACCGTTAATGAAATTTAAAAGCTCATAAAACCGTCATAATTAGAGGTCTGATGATGAAATTTGCTACATATATCCTTCTAATCAAAGTAATTGTTGTGCCAAAAAGTTTAGGTGACACGCCCACTTTAACACCTACCTCCCATATAACGGTTTATCTTAAATTCATGTAATTTCTCTATTGACAAAATTTTTGGGAAAATAAAGGACTATATTGAAATATCTAAGTAGTATTTATCAGCAGAAACTTCATTGACACGCCTACTTTAACGCCCACTTTCATTGAAAGATTACATTTACAAAAGCATTTTTGTAGCATATCGAAGTTATAAAGGGTGGTTAAATTTTAAGGACCGATGTTGAATTTAAATAAAACACAAATTATTTAAGAAATTTATATCATTTCTTTTTGTACACAGAAAAAAATAAATGTGGATTTTAATTACGAAATTAATATTATTAATTAAAAAATTGTTTAATTTTGCTCCAATCATCAAAATGATACTATTGATTAAATGAAAATTAATAGTTTTAATTGAAAAAATATTGAGAAAAATATTAATTAAAACTGTATTAAAAAATTAATTAAAATTTTTATAATTTTCAACAATGATTTTAATTAATTTAATCATGTCTATATTTGAGATTTGGGTTGTATAATATTAAAGCATTTATTATATCAATAATATAATTTATTAAACCCGTATAAAAAATGCAAAAAAAAATGTTCTTTTTTTTATATTTGTTTATTATAGCTAATGAGAATTCTGAGGAATATAAAGGCACACAATAAATATGTAATGAGTTTTGGCATACCTACAATGAAACCGAAACCATCTTTTATATTTAAAGCAGAACATATTGTTATATCTGTACGTATGTGCACTTACCAGAACTTTCTCTTGCAGATTGGCGACAATTTTTCATTATTTCGCTCCTTGAGTAACAATTGTATTAAATTTATTCTTAAAATTAAATTTTCAAGTAAATGTCATTTAAAATAATATATTTTATATTTTTTAAATTTTTTTCAACTGACAGAAATCTCTTTGTTTTTTTAAAATATTTAATATCAATTAAAAAATTTAATTAAATTAATGAAAACTATAATTAGAATTCAAAAACAAATTAAAAATTCAATTAATTAATCAAATCTTAGCAGTATTTTTTTCTGTGTAATGATAATATTTGTATGGTTCAATTATGTATTTAACAAAATATCGGCCAAATGGCTCCCCCATCCTTGGCGCCACTCCTCTATCTGATGGTCCAAATATTCAATGACAATGTATGCTCAATTGTTGGGCATGATGAGGCGACGTTGACTGCTCTTTTGCCACACTATCGCAAAAACCAGCAGTGGTTCCCATTCAACGAACTAGGAAGGCATTCACAGATTTTCTAACATTTTATACAGACCTGTTTTGCAGAAATTTAAATATTTTTTACAATTCTCCCGACTGTGGGCGAATTTGAACGATTATGTTGATCAAAAGAATTATAAAGTGCACAAGATTCATTTTGATTTGAACGCCCATTTTTATAAAAAACCTGCGTTGCTCATTTGCGTATCTTTCCACGGATCAAATTGAGTGTAAAGATTGAGAAATGTCAAGTAAAAAGCAGAAAACAAATTTAAAGGTGTAGTTCACCTTCAACATGGGCCCTTAAAATTTAACCACCCTCTATAACGAAAGTGATAAATATTTTATTATAAAGATATTGATTGTTCCATAATGATTAACAAAATAATAAATATTGTGCTTTAAATGTACACAAAATTGGTGGTGGGTATAAAAGATTCGGCACAGCCGAATATAGTGCTCTTACTTGTTTATTACCAGAATTTACCCCTACACGAATTTATCATGAACTTGAATTTTTCTATAGAGTTTTATATCCTGCTTAACCTTTTGTTTATCTATGAACTGCAAAAGTCGATTGTAGTTTTTGAATTTTAAAAGAAATTCCGAAGCCGTTATATTTTTTTATTTCTATCTCCATTAGTTATACTATTATTTGCACGGCTTCTAATTAGGTGACTTCGTTATGCTCAAAAGGAAGAGATTTTAGTAACTTAATAAATTTAAATAATATTTAATTTTAAAAAATTTTTTTTCCCAAAACGCATATCATATCTATAACGTGTCCACAAATTATCCTAGTGCTAAAAAATTTAATTTATATTTTTGAAATTAGAAAAAATAGAGGCAATTATTTTTATTTGATTATATCTCAGAAATCTATGAGATTTCAATTGCGATTCATTCCCAAATATCTCTAAAAAACTGATACCTCACACAGATTTGTGCAATATTTCGCCACATCTTCGGTAGGATACTTCTATCCGATGGCCCATATTTTCAATGATACTAAGACATAATTGACATAATTGTTTAATGTCGTTAATATGCCAAATTATCTCGTCCTTTAGTTCTTGAATTGTTTTTGGCTTTTTGAAGTACAGTGTTTCTTTTAAGTATCTCAAAAGAAGGAAGAAGAAGAAAGTGAGATAGCACGTCCCCTTAATTTCTGGCACATAAGGGTTATTGTTTCGGTAGCTGTGTACCAAGTGGCATCATTCTGTTGGAACCACATATTGCCCAGGTCCATATCCTCATTTTCTGGCTACAAGAAGTCAGTCATCATCTCCTTGCTTGTTGATAACCAAATATTGTTATAGGAATTATAGTATGACCACTGTGATCATGCGGCAACCATGAATTATATTTACGTCTATTAATATAAAATTTAAAAAAAAACCAAAAAAAAAAATCTTTGTAAATTCCAAACTTCTTCTTAATATATATCTATGTACTCTTATGTGTATGTATAAAAATTTCAGTCTGAACCAAAAGTAAAAAACAACTTCAAATATTGCTATTCTCATCTCGTTTTGTTTTTTATCGATTGTTATTTGTTTTTCTTGCATACGATTTATATATCTGCTTCATAGTTGGCTTTATTATTGTTTTTAATTTTTAAATATATGGATATCGTCACCTACAATGCAAACTGCTTTCACTTACATTTAGTTCATTTTATGATTGTGGTAAAAAAACACACAGAAAAAACATTATTTTGGAACTCGCTACAGAAAGTCTACTTTGTATATTCTATGTATTAATGCGTGCGAATGCGTTTAAAGAAGCGATACTTAAAAGCTATCTTTAATAGTTTTAATTTGCATACGAATAAATGGATTTATAAAATATCAGCTTTTCAAACATTCACATTTACAGACACTTAACGAAATAGATAACAACACGGCTTAACAAAATTATATAACAAAACAATATTTATGTAATATTTCGTGCAAGAATTCTTACCAAACAACTTATTGATTTAAAATAAAAATAAAAAATAAAAGAAAACGACGGTGTGGTATGTCTGGAGATTCTGAAAGAAAAAGAGAGAAATAAAAAAATTAATTAATAAATTTATATTTCATGAAAATCAAAAAAGAAACAATTCCAAAACCTTGTTGGGAAGTTGATATTTATGATCGGTCATTATTAGCTTTTATGTGTTTGTTTATCAAAAATAGTTTTTTATTTATCGTACAATCTCCATCTGTATACTAATATGTACAAAACATTTTAGTATAAATAAGGAGCCTTATAACAAAACGTACCTTCAAGGCTAAGAAACTCCTTAAGAACCACAAAAAAAATTAAGAATCTATCTAATCTATATTATTAGGATCCTTGTGTCAATATAACGCGATGTAGGTATAACTTATCTCCTTTCTGTCAATTAAAATTGTTTACGAAAAGATTTACCCGGAAGAGTATTTTCCGTCAGAACGAGAAAAGCATATTTTACGATAAAATTCTTAAATTTCAATATTTTCTTATGTTGGGTTTTTTCGTTTACTAATAGTACTTTTACTGGACATTACTGGACTGTTTATATTTTATATGAAAATTTGTGTAAATGAACGCAATTCAATAAAAAAATTTAATAATTTTGAACGATCGTATTTTTTTATCGTTTATTTTTATAATTTCTTAAATTTTTGTTAAATTCGTGTGTACTTTTCTTTACATGACAAATTTTTTAAATAACAAAAATGTATTCAACAAGAAAAAGAACTGTTAACAATAAATTATAATTAAATTATATCATAGCTTGATTACATTGCAATCATGCTATTGTTCCACACAACATTAAACAAATATTTTAAATTTTGAATGCTTTTAAAAACAATGATATTTTTGCGAAGACATCATACTATTTTTGTTATAATATTTTTTAAATCATACAGTACAAGCATATCGAAGTTTTCATGAAAAGTAAAAAATAAATAATAAAGCTCAAGCAAACGTTTGATTATACTGATGAACTAAATGATAATACAAAACAAAAATAGATTTTACTTGATTTCAATAACAAAATATGTTTACAAAGAATATAAAATGACCGCCGTGATAATGCCCTGACCATGGTTTTTCTTTGCGTGTATATACATATTTTATTAACCAATTAAACTAAGTGTGATATGTTTTCTTTAACACCACTATGAGGCATATTTTTTGTGTATATTTTTAATATTGTGAAATTGTTTAAATTAGTATTGAATTCTCCATTTTTATTTTATCTCAAAAATAATATTAAAATATTATTAGAAAAACGAAACAATACCCCACGAAATTTTTACATAAAAAAAATTAATTTTAGATTCCATAACAAAATTTAGAAAATAAATCAAAATCTTATTTGAATTACGACCTATTACATACCACATGTGGCACAGTTTACAAGGTTCGAAAAATTCTTTGGTCGGCAGTTTCTTTCAGAGAACAAGAAGGTTTTGTGTACTTTAATTTTTGGATTATTAATTTAATTTCTAAAAGCTTATATTTATAAAATAGAGATTACGATAACAAAATTAATAAAGTGCTTATTATTAAGATATTTGATTACCAAGTTTTCTATTCCCGTACATTTTTTAACAGACCCTCTTCTAATGAAAATAAATTAATTGATTTTTTTCTTAATAAAAAAATTTAAATTACAAACAATTTTCTAAAATATTTCTCTATTTGTATAATTTGTATTTGAACATTTTGTATAAAGTTATTTGCTACTTATAAATGACCTCTTTATATACAATTTTAGTAAGCCGTATGTTAAAAAAATTACCCAAACTTTGTTTGGTATAAGTTTCTAAGAACCGGTACAGATTAATAAAGCATTTTTTATTTTTTAATAATAATCCTGTTTGATCTAATATAAATTTACTGAAAACAATTTTTTTAACAAGATCTTCGTTTTTTTACTTAAAAAAATAAAGAACAACACAAGTTTGTTTTTAATACTTAATTAATATTTATACACCACGGCTGAAAGTATAGTTTTAACAAGCCATTATAATAATAAAGCTGGACAATAATACATTTATTCAAAAATTAGAAGTTTGGGCCACACCTCAAAGTTATTCTTTAGTCTTATAATAATTATAAGGAAATATATGTACCACAATATAGATTTGACAGAAGTAATCTTCAAAAATATTATTTAAAAGAATGTAGTCTTACTTTTATACAAATTTGCTTAATTGTTTATGTTAATAAGAAAAAAGTTAAATTTTTAGAAAAGCAATATTAAAAAAGTAAATAAATTTTCAACTGTGGGTAAGAGCAAAATTTTGTGATATTTTACAGGGTGGTCCAATGAAAAAGTACGATGTTAGATGTAAATAAAACAAAAAGTTCTCGGAGAATTATTTTAATATTTTTTAATATTATAAATGGATCTCGCAACGGCTTCGGTGGAATACGTCTCTATCCGATGGTCCATATTTTCAATGACTCTGAGAATTAATTGAGTTCAATGTGCAAAGTTATATTATCCTTCAGCTCTTGAATTGTTCTTGGCTTATTCGCGTTCCCTTTTCCTTTTAAATATCCACAAAGACAAAAGTCCAAAGTGTCAAATCCCATAATCCTTGTTGCCAATTAATATCGCCACAACACGACCATTGAATTTTGTGCACTAGAGAGCCATTGTTTTCTTGACTGTGGGGCATGTCGCATCATCCTGTTGGAACGACAAATCGTCCTGGTCTATATCCTCAAATTCTGTCAACCATAATTCCGCTGTTATCTCACGAAAAATTTACGTTAAGTTGCAACTCACAATTAACATCATGAATTATGATTGAACCACCCTTTATTTGGTACAAAAAAATCACCGTAAAGCGAAAATGTTTTATCAATTCGTGATTTTCCGTTCAATACAAAATGATACAAACTATTTAAATTAAAAATAATTGTAAAAAGGATAAGAAACATATAATTATATTAGGAAGAAATTGTGTACATATTAGTAAATATTTCTTAACTGAAGGCTGTTATTATTGTGTATTAAGGATAAGGAAATAGGTTTTTAATTTTATCAAAGTTACTTTTGACAGAAGCTGCTATTATAGTCCAAATTTGTATAATAAATAAAGAAAATTTACATATAAAATTATAAATATTATTTCTTGTTACACATTTTACGCTCACATTATACAACCGATCATAGATATATATCCTATTAAATTAGTTTATACGTACTAACATGCATATAATAATAAGCAAAAAATAAACCAAAGAATATTTGTGTTTTTGTTTTTTGTTAGTTTTTTTGTGTTAGTCAGCAAATTTTACCTCCTGTTCAAAAGATGATTTGTTGTTTAGTTTTTTTTCTATTTTAAATTAGGTGTTCACAATTTATTGGATTTACTTCAGGAATGAAATTCAAGTAAAAATAATTAAATAGATAAAAAAAAATATGTTTTCAGCTTAAGAAATCATTACGATCGAATGGGTCAAATTTAAAACAGACAGTCATATTAATTGGACTTATTTATAAATGGCATTGGACATTGTCATAAATTTAAATTTGTTTTTTATATGTGGAGTTTGACAATCTCATAAATTCGCTTGCCAACAGCTGAGGTTTTGTTAACTAATCCACCTGCATATAACTTAAAAACATATTCTTCAAGAATTGCGTGCATATAAAGTAAAATTGCTGTTAAACAATATTCTCTGGAATTCCCGAAACTATTGACGGCATTGTTTTCTCTAAAAATGTGCCGGCTATCGGGAATGAAACCCATATATCTTAAACTGTTTTCGAGTTCAAAACTAGTTTAAAAATCAATATTACATAATTGCAAAAAAAAACATTAAATAATTATATATTTTACATTGAAGTTCACTGACACATACTACTTACATATATGGAAGTAATGTTTTTTTTATCTTATCACCACTTTTATATATCTAACATTATATATATTATAATATTGAAAAAACAAACTTAAATAAGAGTTTTTTTAATTCACTATCAATTTCTGCTTAAATCCACAAACCAGTTCAACAAATCTTAAAGATAATGGCCAAAACAGAAACAACTACTCCCATTTGCTTATTATTGTTAAATATTTATTCACCAACAACTTTTTGAATTTCTAAGTATAATAAATATTAGATTGATAACAAAAATTATTGTATACTGTATTGTGTCTATTCATAACCATACAAGAAAAGGTGCGGCTCTTCTTAAAATGGGAGAGGGAATTACACTACTAAGTTGCTGATAAATTCTTACATATAAATTATATTTTACACTATTTTATACCACATTTATAAATTACATAAAGCTTAAAACGAAACACAGCAAAACATTAAAAAGAAAATAAACATAAAAAGAAATCAAACAACTTGTCAGCTTTAACTGACAAGTAAAAAAAAGACTTCTTATTTGTGCATTTTTCCTGAAATAATAATTGTAGGCGCGTGTATCGAATAAGAATTATGATACAGGCACACATCAAGCGATATGGAGCTGTGTGAAGTGCTGTGTAAAAACAAAAATAAGACTGGTATAATGTTTTTGATTTAAGTGTAATAAATAAATAGAAGAAATTTTATGTAAATATTTAAACTGAGCAATTGAAATGAAAAGGAATTTATCTATAAGAACAATACAAAGAATGTCACAGGCGGCATTGACGCATTGTTTATGTCTAATTTTAAGATATTCTAAATAGATTTAAATTTCATTATATAAATAAAAAGGTTGGATATTCTTTTGTTTGCATATACACTGCCGTATAAAATTATAGCCGCACGTCTATTTTCACTAATAACAAAAAAATAAAAAATAAATCTATTTATAACATCTGCACGAGCATTTGTAATTAATAAGTAAAGCAACGAAAATCTTTATTTATTCACGTGTTTATAACGTTTATAACAATTAATTTAATTTCGGAGTGGTGTGCTTTTAAAGCCGCACTCTTTATGAGAATATTAAAACTAGTTGGCCCTCCGTTATTTGAAATGAGCTCGAAGATTCGATAGTGTCTCAAGCATCAATAACAGTGGCTTTAAGCCTCTCAATCGTACCATATTGTTTATTTTCCAAATGATTTTGAATTGAATAGGAGGCTAGCCATTCCAATTGTGGTGGTTCCCTACGCAAATTTTTTCAGTGTACCCATCCGTACCGACCACGTAAAATGTTTTCGACTAGATTTTGTTCTGAATAAGAGACTGGCCATTCCAATTGTGGTGTTTCCCTACGCAAATCTTTTCAGTGTACCCATCCGTACCGTCTAAGTAAAATTTTTTCTAGTCGAAAAAGTTATCTACATACAAATCTTCTGAAGTGTTTAATTAACTATTCTGATCTTACCTTATAACAATTTGAATTCATATTATTTTTGGAAAATACTATTTAGGCCAGGAAAATGAATTCAGACTGTTGTAGCACACGATTTACAGTGCAGCGTGGCTCATTTTAACCGCATTCAATTGGACTGGAGTTACTTGAGCTTAATACAATTTATCATTTACTACGTTGGGAAGTTTCAATTTTCTTCCCTTAATTTATTTCTTTTGGCCGTACATTGTATTGTCATTTAAAGAACTACAGATTACCATATCTAATCGGCTAAAGTAACACCTTTGAACTATAATGCACAGATAATAACCAAAGAAGTATTAAATTCAATTAAAACGAAACAGGAAAAAAAACCATTAGCCAAGTAAAACACATGATCTTTCATACTAACGCTATGATAAAACACCACCTTGAAAGCAAATTAGTTGTTATAACAGTAAAAAATAAATGAATAAGTAAAGAGTTTTGTTGCTCTTGTCTTTAATATTTTAAGTTCTTTCAAATCACATAAATATATATTTTTTGATATTTATGTTAATATCAGATAGCTTTCAAATTAACGTGCGGCTATAATATTGCACATAAGTGTATTTTAGCAATACTTTTGGGAGTCGGAAAGCGATTGTTGTTGCATTTGACAGGTTAAGTAGAAAATTGGTAAAAAAAAATTGTTTTTTTTTACAACATCATCTGCTTATGACAATAGGGTTAAACTGTTGTTAAACCAATATCATCAAATAAATGCATACATTAATAAAATCCATTTAAAACGTTGAAAAATGTCACGTAATATTAGGGAACTCTTTTGTAGCAAAAGGTTTTTGTACTATTAGTATAATATCTTCATATTTTACTTACAGTGGTAAAAACAAGGGCTTGTATTTATGTTTTACGAGCGTAAATCAAGGGGTTTAACAGTCGCTTCTAATAACGCCAAAGCTGTTAAAAGATTTTCTGATTTTTAGATTAAAAAAACAAATGTTTATTTTTTTTTTATAATTCTATTAAATGGATTTTTAAAAAACATATATATTATAAATTATTTATTCTGACTTAAGTTCATTTCCTTTCCTACCTACTTATGAAAAACAATGGACCATATTGGTCTCAGAGTATGGGTGTTAGAGGCGGATCCTGCATCTATTTATCTATCATTTTTCTAAAACATTAAACTTCGTAATCATTGGCCTATCATCTCATCATCGTCCTCACTCTATTAAAAAATGGCAAGAAAACAATACGTGTTCAGCATTCTCCTCAACATTTTCATCACAACTCGGACAGTATAGTTTAGAAGTATCATAACCAAATCTGTATAGGAATGATCATGTCCAGTAAGCAACTGCGTAACATAAAAGTCTAGATCGCCGTGTACTCGCTTAAGCCATGGGACCAAGTGAGGAATAAGAGAATACGTTTATTTTCCCTTCTCGGGCAAGGACCAACGCTGCTGCCACTCAGCAATCACTGCAATAACTAAAATGTCTCTGATCTGAAGATCAATTGGCATCATTCCTACAATCACCAATACTGCATCATCTGAAATAGTACGAAAAGCACAAATACACACTGGGCTTATAATGCCCCTGTAAATCTTTAACATAAGAGCGCCAGACCAGATGGGTGACGCATTCATGATCACACTCTTAACTACTCCAGTCAAAAGTTTCCGATGTAAGTATTTTGGGCCTCTCTTATTTGGCATTATACCAGACAGAACAGTTTTCGAAGACTTCTCAGCAACATACATATAGCAGATGGTCCTTTAAAGTTAAACGACAATCTATTATAACTACAAGATATTTTAGCAAAGATTTCGTCTCAATACAACATGATACCATACTAAATTTTATAGACTTCATGGACTTGCGGCTGGATATCAAAATCGCCTCAGTGTTTTTGGTCAGCGAGCCTCAAATTAACAGATCCAAATCTTGAGCGCACAATCTCTACGCTTGCGTTTTTTTTTCTAATAAAAACATTATTTTAACCACAACTCACATTTCTTATTTATAATGGACAATCTAAGTGTTAAACCTGCAATAACATGAACTTATTACAAATAAAATATTACAAATTAGGAACAAGGTTTTAAACAATAGTCTTTTTAAATTTTGTTTTTTTTGTAGTAAATTTTAATTTATTTTTATAAAATTTATTTTCTTGCAATAAAAAAAACCAAAAGAGCACAAAAAAATTTTATACAAATGTACATTAATGCATGCACTTAATATATGGCTGGGGTGAATTGTAAAGAATAATAATAATATTTAAAAGAATTTGCACTCCTACCTGGTCAACCTTGAGTAAGACAGTTGTTGTAAATGCTGCATAAAATAATCATATGCATTAATATGCACTTACACAACTAACCAGCAACAGTAGCTTTTGTTTTTCTTTGTTTCTGTTGTTTTGTTATATCGTTGGTCACAAGTAGAAAGGCCCTAACTCGCATAATTATAACTTTACAGGAGAAGGCAAAAACTAAATAAAAACTGTATTATCTTAATGTGATTTCTTTCGTAAGTTTGTTTGTAAAAGTGTTATTTTTAAACTAAATTAAATTTGTTTCGAGGTGTATTTGTGTAAAATGTATTGGAATCACTGAAAAACTCATTTTCGTAAAAAGTACGAGTTAGGGCCTTTCTACTTGTGACCAACGATATGTATGTACAATACATAGCATTATGAACAGCAAGCAGTAAGACAGATAATAATGCGCACTTTAAAATACAACAAATATGCATAACTATACAAACATGCTAAAAAAAACATTTTTAAATAAATTTTTAATAATAAATGAAAAATTAAGTGAACTACTAGCAACAACAACTGTTGGAAAACTCAAAATATAATTTAAATTCATGAACAAATCTAAGACAGCATTTAATAAAATAAAACATAAATGAAATATTTTGCAAAAACAAAAATTAAAAAAACTAAAGGAAAAAAAGTTTAACAAAGTTAATTCATGTACAGTGTTTTGAAAGAAGCCAAGCTAGATCAGGCCATGTCAAATTAAAGATCAGGCTTAAGAAGCCAGACATAATATCTATTACTTAACCCTGCAGGTGTGCAAATAGAACATTTAAATAAAACATAACGTGGCAGTAACACAGATAAGTAGTGTCTATTTTTATACATGTTTTTTATTGACAAACACAGCTACATGTACCATTTATATGCTACATATGCATACATATATAGTTTATATACGTTCCTACATATCTTTAAAATTCATAACTATTCAGAACCACGATTTATCCGTAATAATCTCGCATATAACAACAAAATAGTTAAAATTATAAAACAAAATCAAAAAGACTACAGACACGACAATCAACTCATAAAGAAACAATAAAAAAGAGATAAAATAATTATAATTAACTTCTTTTCATATACATACTCGTATATAAATAAATACCATGTTAATTGTTATTAATTTTAAGTAATGTTGCTTCTATGCTCCCTACAATAAACAAAGTAATTTTTTTTAATCACCAAATTCGTTAAGGGTTATACAATTTTTCTCAAAATTTACTGATCGCCAGTGTTAAAATAAAAGTTTCAAAAATCAAATAAAAACATGTTTGGGGTTGATGTATTTTTTTACTTTTTAACAAATAACAAGTAGAGATTTCTTAAAAAGTAGTACTTTTTGAGTAGGCTTAATTAGACCTCCATTTAAAAAGCTTTAAGTCTCCTCGCCTAAACAAATGGAATTCTTACTGAACTCTTTTGTTTTCGCCAGCTGAACGTAATCACAGAACTACACATAAAGCTGGCAATTTAAATAAATTTTGACAACCATAATGTGTAATCAAATTGAAAGCAAAATTTTAAACGTGGTACTGTAACGTTACATTAATGTGTCTAATGCTTCGAATATTCCAGCTTTTATATCTCATATAAAAACTTTAATTTTATATTTCAAGGCCGTATATTTATTCGAATGATTAGACAAACATTTATCTCAATTTGCTTCTCATAAAACACCGCACAACATACTCAAATCACAGCTCCAAATTGGGCAATTGTCACCGCAACTTCGGCTGATTATTCGGTTTCAAAAATATTATGCAAAAAAGTTTGATTTTTATGTTTATTGTTCGCCATTTTTTTGAATACAAACGTCATCTATGTTATTTACTTGAATTTTGGGCAACAGAAATTCATTGAGCATGGCACGGTAACGCTCACCATTGACCGTAAAAGAAAAATAAGTGCCAGACTTTCTAAACCCCAAATGCTGCAATTTTGTAAATTGGGATTAATTTAAATATATGAAAGTTTTGTAAAAAGCTTATCCTCGCCCTAGTGAACTTGAGCGCTATAGGTCATATTTCCTATCAAACTTCATAGTTTAAAAATCTCAAACCTAAACTGGCTGTTTATACACTATATTTCCTGCCTTTATTAGAAATCACAAATAACAAAAATAATAATCAAATTTTTTAATCTATCTATATATGTATATAAAAGTGAAACTCTGTCTGTGTGTGTGTGCTTGTGGGTTAAATATAGACTCCGAAACCGTAAAGCCGATCGGACTCAAACTTTGGAAAGTTATTGAACACATTCCAGGGAGTGTTTATGTGGTAAAAAGTGGGCGTGGTTACGCCCACAGAAATAAGTTATAATTTTTAGCTACTTGCACTTGATAAATTTTTCTGAAACTTTGCACACATATTGAACTCTTATGACTTTACAATTTTGTGATTAGAAAAGTGGGCAGTGTCACGCCCATTCAAAAAAGTTATAATTTTTAGCTTCTTCAACTTACTCTTCAAATAAAATTAAGAATGCATTTTTATTCATTAAGGAGAGTAGCAACGCGCGCTGGAATTGGCTAGTATAAAATATTTACTGTGTTCACAAAGTGTCGTAAATTCAAATGTTCTACAATAATAACATTGAAAAATATGACTGTTGTGAACGACGCTTCATAACTCAGTGTGACATATCAAATGTAAATCGCCGATTTTGCTAAATTTTTGATAATAGATCTTTTCAACAAGTTTTGGAGGGCCTGCAATCGCTGCAGTTATGACAGCACAATAAACATATCATACACAGTATTATTTTAGGGTAGGTTTTACTTAAAAGCCAACAACAATTTTGTTAAACTATTGTAAAATCCTAGAACATTATGACATGTTAGGACACCTTGTGAATACAGAAATTGAATATTTTTTTAGCATGCAATTTACTTGTACCCTACTGTCATTTGATGTTGTAACAACTTTTGTAAAACTTATTTTGGCTTCTTACAAAGTTAAAAAGATTTGTAATTCTAATTCAAATATGGACACATAAATATTTACGTTTTAAATATTTGCTCGTATTTGTTAATACATTGTACAAAGAGTATAATTAATGCGTAGGTTGTTGGTTGGTATGCTATTAAAATTTGCTGGTTTAATGACAACAACAATAAGAAGAAAAAAACTAATATTTATGTACATTGAAATCCATCATCGTTGACTGCGAGAAACACAATCTAATACTCAAAACGAGACAACAAACAGTCGAGCAAGTACAAGTCATGCTTATTAACTGTGGCGAACGTCAAACAATAAAAAAACAACAAAAACAAAAAAAAAAGACGATCAAATAAATCGTGACAAGTTCTTGGAAAAACCATTAGCTACCACTCCCTACCCTTTGCTAGTGTAAATATATAAATAAAGAAATGTGGTAGTGGATAGATAGAACAGATATAGGCATTTTTTAAGTAGCTATAAAATAGAACTCGTTTAAATTTAAAATATTATTGTTTTAAACATTCTTTTGTAAATCTGCCATAAATATACATATATAACCCAGCAAAAATTCTAATTACAAAATACTGAAATACAATTCTCTATTATTGACAATTTAGATGCCTAATCGAAGGTATTTAGTAAAGAACTGTATATACCATTACGGCGATATAAATAGAGACAAGTACTTACCACGCTTACAAATAGTAACTCAAATAAGTACTTATTACGCTCGTTTAAAAATAGAAACTTAAATGTGTACTTACTTTTATAGCATTAAGTAAGTAATATTAATTGTATGAGTTAACAAGTTATTCATTCTGAGCCTCGTTTTACTAAAATTTTAAATTCAGTAACAATTTTTAAGACATCAATCATTAACATAAACAATTGCTTTACCGCCACTGTTAAAAACACACTGTGTTTCACTAAATGAGAATCGTAAAAAGTTTGAGAGGCACCTAATATTTTATACGATAACAAAATTATATAGTGTATATATCTTAGTATATGTTTGATAAATACAGATCTAAAATACTTGGAAATAAAAAAAATTATAATAATTATAAAATTATTTAAAAACGTTTACTCCTATAGTCGTAATTTCTACTAGGCTATTCCTTTTAATCCTAAATGTATTCTCAAAGCACACAAACTTATTTTTTGTAGTCATGAAAAATCTCAAAGTTTTTCAATATTATGTTTCTTGAATTTAAATTTTCAACTTTATTATGTAATTCTTCTTCAACCTCACAGTTCTTAATAAGGTACATAATCTACACCTTTTTTCATCCTTTAGTCACTATTCTAAGTTGACAAATTTCTTTTGATTTTGAATAAATAGGTAGATTTATACTTACAACTTTATGATCCAACATTTTGTTATAGACTTTATCTTGAAGTTTGAATACGTTTGTTGTGTATTGTATCAATCCATTTTATTTAAAATCAACATTAAGGGGGTTATCTAGAATGTTTTCTTTATAAATATATATCAAAAGCGAAGTTTATGCAAAAAATGTATAATACTATAATGATTATAATTTCAATCTACACTTTTTCCGCAAAAGTAAATAAAGAATTACACACTGTCACAGTAGGCATGCGTTAAAATTTTCCAAAATATTAATCACAAAAATTTATTCTAAATTATGTTTCCCTTACTAAACTATGTAGATTCGTAAGACTTAAAAAATAATACAACAAAAAAAAAACAAGTAAGAGCACTATATTCGGCTGTGCCGAATCTTTTATACCCACCACCAATTTTGTGTACATTTATAGCACAATATTTATTATTTTGTTAATCGCTATGGAAAAGTCTCTTTATAATAAAATATGTATCACTTTCTTTGTAGAGGGTGGTTAAATTTTAAGGGCCCATGTTGAAGGTGAACCAAACCTAAACTTCAACTTTTTTCTTGCATTTCATTTGACATTTCTCAATCTCAGACTAACTCAATTTGAACAATGGAAAGATACGCAATTGAGCAACGCTTTAAATTTATTCAAGTTTTTTTATGAAAATGGGCGTTCAAATCAAAATGCATTTTGTGCACTTCGTAATTCTTTTGGTCAACATAATCATTCAAATTCGTCCACAGTCGGGAGAATTGTAAAAAATATTTAAATTTCTGCAAAACAAGTCTGTATAAAATGTTAGAAAATCTGTGAATGCCTTCTTAGTTCGTTGAATGGGAACAATTCATACACGGCTTTCAGACTAGGCAAGTCACTTGCGCAAGTGACTTGCGCAAGTGTTGTGTTTATAGGCAAAAGGGGTAAGGTCGGGTTAAGAGGAAGAAACTTGCTCATTTTTGAGTACACACTTGCCTGTACTCGGCAAGTACGAGCAAGTTTTTGTTGAGAAACCAAAAACAAAAGAGTAATAAAAACAAACAAGAGTGCTATATTCGGCCGTGCCGAATCTTATATACCCTTCACAACGTGTTGTCATGCAACAACAATTGTTTATGTCACCATTTATCTCATATGAAATACGTACATACAAAACATACATATATAAAAACATCCCATTGTAATATTATACATTAAGTTTACTTATGTGCTTAAAAAAAATAAATTAAAAGAAAAATTAAAAATAAAACAATAAAAATTTTAATAAAATATAAAATAAAAAAAAATTTTTGGCTCACTCTAACCAGTATACCACGTTTGTATGTATGTGTAGAAAATTGATAATTGTAGAAATTTCAAACGGAATGACAAACCTATATATACCCTTTTTCACTGTGTGAAGAGTATAATAAGTAAAAGAGAACGAAACTTGGGCAAGTCAGTTGCTGAGTCTGAACATGAAAGCAAGTTCAAAGAAAAATAAAAGAAAATAAAAAACTAACTTGAGCAAGTGACTTGCCCAATGCGAAAGGGGTAATATTTTTTGCGATAGTGTGGCAAAAGAGCAGTCAACCTCGACTCATCATCGTGCCCAACAATTGAGCATAAACATTGTCATTGAAAACTTGGATCATCATATAGGGTAGTGTCGCCAAGGATGAGGGGGGGGGTCATTTGGCCGATATTTTGTTATATACATAATTGAACCATACAAATATTATCATTATAAAAGGAAATAATAATAATTTCTTAAATAATTTGTGTTTTATTTAAAATCAACATCGGCCCTTAAAATTTAACCACCCTTTATAACTTCGATATGATAGTAAAATGTTTTCGTAAATTTAGTCTTTTAGTGAAAGAGGGCGTTAAAGTAGGCGTATTAATAAAGTTTCTGCTAATAAATACAACTTAGATATTTAAATATAGTCCTTTATTTTTTTCATAAAAACTTTGTCAATAGAGAAATTACATGAATTTAAGATAAACCGTTATATGGGAGGTAGGCGTTAAAGTGTGCGTGTCACCTAAACTTTTTGGCATAACAATGACATTGACTAGAAGGATATACGTAGAAAATTTCATCATCATACCTCTAATTTTGTCGGTTTTATGAGCTTTTAAATTTCATTAACGGTAGATAACGTGAAAATTGGGCGGTATATTAGGCGTGTCAAAGTTGTTTTTGCTAATGAGTACAACATAGATATTTCAATATAGTCCTTTATTATTCCAAAGTCTTTATTAATAGAGAAATAATATGAATTTTAGTTAAAACGTTATATGGGAGGTGGGCGTAAAAGTAGGCGTGGTACCTTAATTTTCTGGCACAGTAATGAAATTCACTAGAAGGATATACGTAGCAAATTTTATCATCATACCTTTAATTTTGTCGGTTTTATGAGCTTTTAATTTTCATTAGCGGTAGATTACGTGAAAAGTGGGCGTTATAGTAGGCGTGTCAAAGTTATTTTTGTGAATGCGTACAACTTGGTGTTTCAATATAGCGCTTAATTATTCCAAAATCTTTGTTAATAGAGAAATTATATAAAGTTTAGGTAAAACGTTATATGGAAGGTGGGCGTAAAAATAGGCTTCGCACCTTAATTTTCTAGCACAGTAATGAAATTCACTGGAAGGATATACGTAGCAAATTTTATCATCATACCTCTAATTTTGTCGGTTTTATGAGCTTTTAAATTTCATTAACGGTAGATAACGTGAAAAGTGGGCGTTATAGTAGGCGTGCCAAAGTTCTTTTTGCTAATGAGTACAACTTAAATGTTTTAATATAGTCCTTTATTATTCCAAAATCTTTACTAATAGAGAAATTATATGAATTTTAGTTAAAACGTGACATTGGCCCTTTTAGCTCCAAGCCACAGATATACCCTTTTTCAGTGTGTGAAGAGTATAAAAACGCAGTATTACCATACTTTCAATAGTATGTTTTGTTAAACTAAGGTTAAAGACATCTTGTTAACAATAGTCGCAGTTTATTGATGTACTTGTTTAATAAGGATAATCATACTTTGTAAAAAGGGCCGTTAGTCGTGGGCGTTATAACCATACATAAAAATGCATAATATCTTCCAGGCTAGATGGTGTAGGTTATAAAATTAGTAACTATACTGCAATGCTTACTCGGAGATAGTTCATCTTAAGCAATTGTTTTTTAATTTATGCGATCATAAAGATTGCTTTCAATTAAATACGATGAGTAATGACGAGTATAATCAATGTAAAATGCATACATACCTGCACATAAAAATTAAACTTTTAATCTACACGTTTTTTATGACTTAATATAAAATAAAACAACAAAGCGATTGAAGAAGACATAAATCTACGAAAACTAGAAGCAAAATAAAATGTATGGTATATAGACACTGCCTTGCGTTACAATATATACCAAAAAATAAAAATATTGAAAACCGTTTTAGTACTTACAATTGTGAAAACTTGTTGTGTTCATAAATTCAATGTATTTGTTGTTTTCAGAACAGTTTCTGTTAATTAGAAAAATACGTATAATACCAACATTACGAGAGCGTTGCTTATCTCAATAAGTCACCTTTAAATGTAGAAATCCATAATTAATATAAATCTTCTAAGCATTATGCCTAACCGACCATTTATGACACCAAATCGTTCAGTTTAAGATTTTATATATTTTTATTAGCACAAAAAGCATAACAAGTTTAAGTAAAAATAAAACCAAGTGTATTTAAAGTTAAGCAACGACGTATAAGTATAGGCTTGTGCGGCAAACTTAATGCAAATGGTATAATAAAAATAAAAACTGCAGTGAGAAAAAAGGCAAGGTATGCATGCCTCTTAACTATGTGTGTTTAGAATTAGAAATTTTTAGTTGCGTTAAAAAAAAACGAACACAGTCAGGATGATTGGTGGTTTTAGTAAACTTCTGCAGTATAACAATTTTATTAAAAAAACATGATTTAATATTTGTTATTGTTAGTTAAATAAACATTGAACACTTTTTTAAACCCCTCATGATTCAGTACTTTTATAGTTTAAATGAAAGTCAGCAGCGCGTCTTTGCTAATGTTTATTTTTTAATAATATTTTAATTATTGTACTGCTAAACCTTAACAAAATCGGTAAGCATTGTGTTAAGTGCTAACGCTAAAGTGACAAACCTAAACAAGAGCTTCAACGTTATATAAATTAACACTAATGCTCAAATATGTTTTTAAATAAAATTTAGTATATAAAAATTAAAAAAACCTATAAAATCACAAGCTATATTGACCTGAAAATCACTAATATAGCATTACTCTTCTACAATTACATAAGCCAAAAAACAACAGTTGTACTAGCTAAAAAACGCTTGTCGCTCTTGTTTAGGTTTGCCTATTACCAGTGTTGCTATAAGATGGTAGAGAAAAAGTGCAAAACCTCGGAAAAAAAGTACTAAAGTGTTTTACAGTTCAAAAAGAAAAGTGCTAAAATATTGCAATACTGTTTATTTAAAACATTAATAATTAAGTATATTTTTTTAATATAACAATTTGCTACATATTCATATAAATATTTTGTTCAATTAAATTCAATTTTACTAAAATTATATTAACACAAAAAAAGTGTCAACAATTACTCATATGTGATAAGAAGGTTAACAAGTTCAATCATATAATTTTCTTCACATACCAACTCTTTTTGGTACTTTTGTCCGATATATTGATGTTATAGCAACATTCATACGTTATTTAGTTTTACGCTTTTCCTTATACGTACAACAGAACATAAAAGTTGTTTGTTCATTTTTGTTCTAAGTTTGCTTTTTATTAAGCCCATTAAGCTAAATAAACCCTCCAGCGTTTGAAAATGGTAAAACCAATAGAGACGTTACAAAATCCGATAATTCCTTAAAATGATTTTCAATAATTAAATTTCTAAATTGGTTTACTTAAATCCAGAACTCTGTAGTATCCATATAGATATCCCAGATTTGTTTCGATTCCATTTCAGTTATACTAAAATTCATATTATCTAAGATACAAGTAATAGGTGCTTTAATTTGTTAAAGGGTATTATCTATTGAAAATGTTGAAAATTTTTTAATATCAAAATATTTTTGGGAAGCCAATATTTTAGTTCATTTACAAGCGATTTTAAAAAATGTAAACATATTTTTCTGACTGTGTCTTCTTCTTCAGGAGATATTATATTTTTTTCTTTATTCTTTTTTAATAACGTTTTGAATTTATATCCTCAATACGGATTTGGTAGCAAATATTCTTTAAATATTTCTTCGTCATCTCCCAAAATTATGTCAATCAGCTTTTCCTTTACATATATTTTACCAGCTATAACCTTTGCAAGAAAGAAAATATCATCTAAAATTTACATATAAAAAATAATTGATTGCATTCAAATTTTATACGAAAAAAATGCAAAAAATGCCGGATTATTATTAAAAAGTGCTAAAATAGCACTTAGCACTTTTTCGAAAATCTTTTAATCTTTTGTGCTAACTTAAGAAATGCTTAATCAAGCTTTAAAAGTGCTAAAATGGCAAGCCTGAATATTACCTTTGCAAATACATTATATCTGTGGCTTGGAGCTAAAAGGGCCAATGTCAAAATAATTACTTTTGAGAAAATTGGAATTGAACTTTAACTTTTATAGGTGCTTTCATAATGACATTGGCCAGCATTTTATTTATGAAGCTGTTCTGGGTTACGTTTGACTTTAGCTATTTTACCACAATGAAATCTAATGATTAACTCAAAAGAGCAAAAAAGTGACATTGGCCCTTTTAGCTCCAAGCCACAGATATGTCGTCTACACATCTATAAAAGATTTTGCTCTCTTCTATCATTTAAAGGCCAGCAAGTACTTACTTACATCAAATAAATGCGAAAATAAATAGACTTTTATATTTTATTTCTCATTATTTTTAATAGATATTTTATTCACGTGATTGTAAAGAATTTCGCATTAAAAAAACAAAAAAAAAGAGATAATAAAAAAGTAAAACAAATAAATATAAAAGTATCAAATGTTAATGACATTCAGATCGAGATTAAGTATGAAATACCTAAGGTAATTTTAATGTCTTCCTTATGTTGAAGTAGTTGTATGCACTATTAAAATTTTTATGTAATTCTCACGTAATGGTAAAAAGAAGAATTAATAGAAATGAGAACTATGCACTGTTGTTTGTTTGCTGGTTATATAAGTTTTTAGTAAGTAACTTAACTACTAGTCAGTAAAGGACAAGTCAGTTGTTTGGGGGTTGCGGGTTCGATTCCCGCCGGAGACTCTGGAATTGTCTGCTTCTCTTTCTCTTCTATCCTAAATATTTCTATTCTTAATCTATTCTTCTCTCTATTAAGGCGTCACAATGGACCGTATTGGTCTCCGAGTGAAGGTGTGAGGGTAACTTTGCACCAGCCTTACCTACCTACCTACCTACCTAACTTAACATCTGTCACAAAAGAGTGTACGTATAACAAACATTATCAAAAAAAAAATTAGTAATCAATTAAAAAGTCTAAGAAAATATTATGTTGTCGGAATTAAAAATTGTGGGAATTACAAAAGAATTGACAAACCTATATACATATACCCTTAGCACCTCAGGTGAAGGGTATAAAAAGTGTATGGCAATCAGGAAAAATATAAAAATTTTAAATTTATGTATTAAATTTATAAAGAAGAAAGACTCGCTGTTATTTCAAACAGCTTGACATTTCACTAACCACCGTTAAGCAAATTTTGCAACCAAGTCCCAGTTAAGCAAGCAGCTGAAGCTAAAAGACCATTTAAGTCGTCACAGCTTTTAAATTAAATTTTCGGAGCTACAATGGGATTTATAATTTTTTCAAAAAAATTTCTTTTTCTTAGGGCCCTATTAAAATATCGTTGCATTAAACTCAGTAATGGAGATGTCAATTATATGCTTCGAAGCTGCTATTTGACCTATTCAGAACTTTGTTTTGTAGTATCTTTTGACAACGTTAATGCAGCAACAATTCATATGCGCAAGGCTTAGAAACGGAAACAGAAATGTTGACAAAGTTTTGCTCAATTAAATGCAGAGGAAGCGAAGCCTGCCTCAGCAGCCACATAAGTAAGTTCGCGTTCCACAAATAATAAAAAGAACAATATAATAAAACTGAGCTTTTAATAATACCCGAGTAAATCATGCTATAAACGAAGACGCGACCCAATGTTTCATAACAGAACAGACTAAATTAAAATTGAAATAGCTAAAGCATAACAAAACATTGATATTTTCGAAACAAAATAAATCTATATGTTAAACTTTAAGATCAGACTGTACATAAATTTCAAAAATATAATAAAAAAATTAAAAAATTTGACCCACCATTACCATAAACATAAAAATTTTTAAAATTTTATTGCAAAAATTTTGAATATTCAAAGTTTTTAATTTAATTTTTTTTATTTTTGTTTGTAAGGTAGTACGATGTTATGTACCAAGTACATTAAAAATATAAAAACAAGTAAATGAAATTAACATTTAAAGCTTTAAAATTACTGTTTTAATAAAATAACAGCAAAAACAGAAACAACAACTTCAAAAATTCAAACTAAGTTTTATTATTAATTTTTTTTTTTCAGTAACAAAATCATGTTAGACGTATCTGATAAATTAGATCACTTTGGAAATTCCATTAGTTTCCTGATCATTAAGAGACATAATAGCAATAAATACTTTTTTTTCTTTTTTGTAGATATTTATAGAACAACAACAAGTGCAGACAAAATGCTAAAAATAGAACGATACAATTGTGTAAAAACCAATTGAATCACGACAGCAACTTGTTACTTATTGTTTGTTTCGTTGGAATTTTTTTTCATATTTGAATTTGTATATAAATCATTATAAACCATTTTTAATTTTTTATATAAACGATCTCTAAATAGTTTTTATGTCTATCTATTGTAGTTTAAAAAATTTAGCAGCTGTTAACCATTTTTAATTTTTGGAAATAAGTTTGTTATGTTTGAAAAGAATTTCGTAGTCTTAATGGTCTTATAAGTAAATAATTTTAAATAACTCAACTCAATAGCAAAAAAAAGGCTTTTAATATAGACTTGATGCATCATGGATACCTAAGTACATAAATGGTTAAATTCTTCGATTCTATTTTTATAATTTTTAAGTAAAATTCAAGAATTTTTTAGACGCTTCTCCAGTCCGATATTTTTAAAATATACTTAGAAAAATGTAGACTATTATAGCCTTTAATTCGTTTATAAATTGCGTTTTAATCGGCTCAGTAGTTTTGGAGTTATAATAAAAAATTAAAGAAAAAAATATATTTTTTACGTAAAAATAAAATTTTTTTTTTTGTTTTCAAAAAATCATGAAAAATCGAAAGCGGCAAAAATTTTTCAGATTAATTACATTATCGAAAAGCTATATATAATAGCAGAAAAATAGATATTGATCATAAAATCGATTGATTATTTTCGAATTTATTCACAATTAAGTGATATCCCTCATTTTCACAAAATTTTAGTTTTTTGTTTGATATACATACATAAAATTGAGTACTTAATGTTCTTCTTCTAGGAAATTGTTTGGAAAAAAATTTTTTGACATGTTTGTGACTATCAGAATAAAAAAAAAAAAATAAAAAAAAGGTTCTTTATTTACGATTGTGGTAGCAAAGTTATAAACGCTCATAAATAAGCGAGCACGCTGAATTGCTCTATTTAATTCCTTAATTTTTTTAATGATTCTTGGGAATAACAAACAATTTACAGCACACACAAAAAACTGTACCCACCCACACAAAAAGTACACATTTTTACATCAAAAATGCTTTACATAGTAACTTAGATCGTTTTGCTGACAATCTAAAAGACTTGAGTGACGAACAAGACAAATGATCCACCAACATATCCGGGCAATGAAGGAACGATACAGGGTCGCTGGGATGCACACATGATTGTTACAAATTCTATTAGAAGAAAATGCAAGAGTTTGTAGTTAATAAGAATTATTTATTTATTTGTTTTCTTATTTTTCTTTCTTATAATAATTTTAAATAATAAAATATAAATTTTTAGCTGTTACATTTAAACTCATCTTATTCATATGTTATTGCTTAGTGGTTTTTGAGGCCTTTAAGATTTTTTTAGTTTTGTTGTGTTGTTTAATTTCTTTTAATTTAAAAAAAATCTTTTTAAAATACCCTGTTATAGTAACTACAAACAGTGTAAACTTCTCTGTTGTGCAACCTATTAATTTTAAACAGCTTTATTCAGTTTTTGAATAAGTAAAATTGAGAAATATCGTACAATTAACATGTCCAGTCCATACACGCATAAAGACTAATAAAATACGACTCCATAATGGACTTGGACTACTCCAAAAGTCACATAAAAATATACAAAGAATCATGATCGATTCCATTAAATGATATCTTAGAGCTGGACCATATTACCCAGCATTGCATTACATGGAAGTAACCTTAAAACTACATGTCTATTATACAGTTCTTGACAACACTATATGCAATATTGCTTGAAAATGATATGGTTTAAGACAACATTATATGGGACCATGTGTATAAAACTGATATATTTCAATATAGTCCTTTATTGTTCCACAACTTTGTCTATAGAGAAATTATATAAATTTGAGGTAAAGCGTTATATGATATGTGAGCGTAAAAGTTCGCGTGTCACATTTATTTTCCGTTAGTACAAAGCTTTTGACCGAAAATATAAAAATTTCAGAATCATACATATAGTTTTGCCAGTTTTATAACGTTTTAAATTTTGAATATACCGAGTAATACACTGCACGCTGTAAATTTTCGTATGTTTTGTTTTTTTTAACAAAATTTGAGCCTCAACCTTTTTCCTTCCGATTCAATCGTGGTTTCAACAGACGGACGGACATAGCTAGATAGTTATAAAATTAAACCCCGATTCAAAATATACATACTTTATGGGGTCTAAAATGGATATTTCGATGGGTTACAAATGGAATGACAAAATGAATATACCCCCACCATTTTTTTGGTGGCGGGTATAAAAAATGTTCAGCATCTTCAATCAGATTGTGACAGCATGAACACAAGTGCAATTCTCCCAATTCAAAACTGTGAAGGTTCATTTTAAAAGCACCATTTTTACTTAGGAATTGGGTAATGTAGTACTCAATGTCTCCATGCTTTCTCTCCAAGCAACTACTTACATCAGGTTTAAGTTTATTCGTTCATCGTCTCTTTTTGGGAAAAACAAAACATCTCCGTTGCCAGTTATCCATGGTACTGGATCTAGCCTCCGCCTATGTAACTTTGCCATTGTAACTAAAAGCTTTTTCCTTTGCAAAGAGATGCACGGGTAGCATTCTTGATATGAACAACGCTGCTTCATCCGATACCGTTCTGTACACACAGTATACTCCTAACGCACTAGTCGATATACTGAGTTCAGTATGAATTAAACTTTTCGGGATGAGACATAATTAATATGACTACTAAAAGACAGTTCACTATCAATCATCATGACCAAATACTTTAAGGAGTCCTTAGAAGGCTGCAATATCAAATAAACTCGCCCGAACAAATCCTTTCCTGTTTGTAACTGATTATTTTGGTTAGTTACCGTTTCCTGCCCATACTGATGCTGTTCTAGCTGCGTCGTTCTCCATTTTGCACTTTTTATACCCGCCACCAAAAAAATGGTGGGGGTATATTCATTTTGTCATTCCGTTTGTAACACATCGAAATATCCATTTTAGACCCCATAAAGTATATATATTCTGAATCGGGGTTTGATTTGATGACGATCTAGCTATGTCCGTCCGTCTGTCCGTCTGTCCGTCTGTCCGTCTGTCCGTCTGTCCGTCTGTCCGTCTGTTGAAAGCACGATAGAGGTCGCACCGAAAAAGCTAAAGGGCTCAAATTTTGCCAGAATCTTTCTAATAGACAAGGTTTGTTTGGTATTGAAAATGGGCTAAATCGGAATATTAGAAAGAGAGTTATAGCTCGTAAAGCAAGAATAGGTCGAAAAAACCGTGTCCTTCAAACATCGAAAAAAAAGGAATTGTGTCCAAACGCATAAACGTAGAGTCATGAAACTTCGAATATATATTTCTCGAGTCAAAAGAATATTTCTCCCCAAAAATTGCTTAAATCTATGCATTAGAAAACGAGTTATAGGTCAAAATGTACGAAAATTTATACCGCTCAGTGTATTTTTGAAGTTTAAAACGTAATAAAACTGACAAAACTATATGTACGGTTCTGAAATTTTGCAAACATGGTTTTTTGGTCAAAGTCTTCGTTATAACGGAAAATAAATGTGCCACGCCCACTTTTTTTTTAAATTTTTATAAAAATATATTAGTCATATTCATTAGCATTTATTCATTGCAGATGGCGACATCTGTTGAAGGCGCCACTACATTTTGCAAACACTGAGGATGATGTCTTTGCTAAACATCACGTAGAACACTAGATGACTCTAGTAACATTTTTTTGCACAAACTACAAAGGAATTTTATAGGGGTTTGTGAAAACGAAAATGACCGAAGTTTGTTGACAAAAATTAACTAGAGTAATGATTTGTGCCCAACTTTACATATAGTTGTACACACAGTCTTATGAGGTTTAAGATTTTAAAATATTAAAAAAACTGTGCATCAGTAGATTTAAAATAAGTATTTGAATATTTAAAATACATATTTTAACTAAATTTTTTTTATTTATCTATTTTTTTGTAAAGGGTGGTTAAATTTTAAGGGCCACAGGGTGATTCAAAATAGACATGCTCAGCATTTTGCTAAAACGGGAAACTTATTAGTAAGATTTTGATTTTTAAAGTTCTATAACATTTTACTTTTAAAAGATTTTCAAACGAAATAAGTTTTGTATAATTTTAAAATTTGTTAGCCATTAGTACATGAAAATAAATAGTTTATAATGCTTAGAAATAATTGTTTTTTTATCTTTAGGTCTAAATTTTCCTAAATTCCTTTTTTTAATACACCATACTTCTAGAACTTCTAGAAAACATAAGATAACAAAAAGAAATTAGCACCATTTAGTAGATAAGGCTCTCCTCTATACCCCTATACCCCATTTTATACCCGTTACGATCCGACCGTGATCAGCAGACCAATTTTTGTGACACAAGGTCAAATATTTTTTGCAAAATTTTAGTAAAAGAGCTAAACAAATTTTTTTGTAATGTGTTTTTTTGAAGTATTTGAGTTTTTATATCCGCCACCAACAAAATGGTATGTATATTCTTAATCGGGGTTTTATTTGATGACGATCTAGCTATGTCCGTCCGTCTGTCCGTCTGTTAAAAGCACGATAGAGGTCCCATCGAAAAAGCTAGTGGGCTCAAATTTTGCCAGAATATGCCTTATACACAAGGTTTGTTTGGAATAGAAAATTGGCTAAATCGGAGTATAAGGAAGAAAGAAAAATTGCCTAAATGCATGTATTAGGAAGGGAGTTAGAGATCAAAATGTACGAAAATTTATACCGCGCAGTGTATTTTCCAATATGTTAAAAATTTTAAACCTAATAAGAGTGACAAATTTAGATCTACGATTCTGAAATTTTGCAGGAATTGCTTTTTGGTCAAAGGCTTTCTTCTGACGGAAAATAAATGTGACACGCCAACCTCCCATACAACGTTTTCTCTCAAATTCTTATAATTTCTCTATAAATCGAATAATAAAGGACTTTATTGAAATATCTAAGTCGTATTTATTAGCATAAATAACTTCGACACACCTACTATAACGCTCACTTTCCACGTTATTTACTGTTAATGAAATTTAAATTTATAAAACCGACAAAATTAGAGGTATGATGATGAAATTTGCTACGGAAATCCTTCTAGTCAATGTAATTGTTATGCCAGAAAATTTAGGTGACACGCCCACTCTTACGCCCACATCCTATATAATGCTTTATTTCAAATTCATATAATTTCTCAATGAATAAATATTTTGGAAGAATTACGGACTATATTGAAATATCTAAGCTGTATTTATTAGCAGAAATTTTATTGACACGCTTACTTTAACGCCCATTTTCACTGAAACACTTAATTTACGAAAACATTTTACCAGCATATCAAAGTTATAAAGGGTGGTTAAATTTTAACGGCCGTTGTTGATTTTGAATAAAACACAAATTATTTAGGAAAATATTATCATTTCTTTTTTAATGATAATATTTGTATGGTTCAATTACGTATGGAACAAAATATCGGCCAAATGGCCCCGCGACCTCAACGGCACACCTCGATCCGATAGTCCAAACTTTAAATAACATTGCTGATGCTCAATTGTTTGGCACGATGATGAGTCGAAGTTGACTGTTTTTTTGCCACACTATCGCGATAAACAGCAATGCTTCTCATTTAACGAATTTAGAAGGCATTCATAGATGTTCTAACATTTTATACAGACCTGGGGCCGAATTACGGCATTCGATATCGATCGAAATTTTACTCGAACGATCGAGTACGCTGTGCTTTAGGTATAGAGATTCTAATAAGATTTTTCAAATTTCGATCACGTTCGAGTGCCGTAATTCGGGCTCTGTTTTAAATTTAAAATTTAACCACCCTCTACAAAGAAAGTGATGTATATTTTATTATAAAGAGATTATTCCAAGCGATTAACAAAATAATAATTATTGTGCTTTAAATGTACACAAAATTGGTGGTGGGTATAAAAGATTCGGCACAGCCGAATATAGTGCTCTTACTTGTTTCTATTTAATAAGGCTCACATAAGAGTACTGCATATGTATGAATTTGCATTTACTTCTGTGCAATGTGTGAAAAATATAATTAACAAAAAACAAGTAAGAGCGTTATATTCGGCCGTGCCGAATCTTATATACCCTTCACAACGTGTAGTCATGCAATAACAGTAGTTTGTATCACCATTCATCCCATATGAAATACGTACATACATATAAAAAACATCCCATTGTAAAATTATAAATTTACGTAAATATGTATGTTAAAAAAAAAAATTAAAAAAAAAAATTTAAAAAAAAAATTTTAAAAAAAAATTTAAAAAAAATTTAAAAAAAATAATTAAAAAATATATAATAAATATAAAACAAAAAAAAAAATTAAAAAAATAAATAATAAAAATATAAATAATATATTAAATAAAAAATAAAAAAAAATTAAAAAAAAAATTAAAAAAAAAAATTTTAAAAAAATTTGTAAAAAATAAAAAAAAAAATTTTTTGGCTCAGCTGGGATTCGATGCCACGTTTTCTCTAACCAGTATACACGTTTGTATGTATGGATGTTGTTGTTGTAATGTTGTTTTTGTGAAAAAAAAAAATCGAGGTGGTCGTGGGTTTTTGCTCATATCTCAGTTGTTTATGTACCGATGTTTCTGATTTTCAATAGCGATCTACTCCCGAATATTTCTGATATTTTAATACCTCACCCGAGTCCAAGCGATGTCGGGGGGCTTCAAAAAGTTGATTTCAACATACACACGGACAGACGGTCAGACGGACAGACTGACAGAGCTTAATCGACTTCCCTATTCATAAGCTTTCAGAAAATATATACTTTATGGGGTCGGAAATGAAAATTGTAGAAATTTCACACGGAATGACAAACCTATATATACCCTTTTTCACTGTGTGAAGGGTATAAAAAAAAACTAAGAAATCTTTTGACAAGGTATTTACCATATTTAATTAAATATTTGTATGAAAACATATTGTTTTTGCAGTGAAAAGTCACTTTAGAAAAAAAACAACTAAATGGCAAATGCTGTCTATGCATCAGCGCGAAGAATACACGTGACAGCAACAACAATTAAAATGTTTGTTTGCTCGTATAACAACTAAATATGTGATGGTTATTTAAGATTCGGTTAAATAGAATATTACACTAAGTAAGTGTACCGATAAAGAGTGGTGATGATGAAATTATAGCTGGTTTCGAAAATACATTCCACTTGGCTAATATCGGAATAGTTTATCCAGATTCTTAAATGATAACAATGTAATTTAATTTAATAAATGTTTTAAGGAAGTTTAATATAGAATAAATGAACTTAGGCCAGAATAAAAAAAAATAATATTAATTTTATATAGAATTAAAAATATACCACTATTTTGGAGTATAGCATTTAATATTGTCTATTAAATATCTTAGCAATTGTTAGAATGTTCCAATTTCAAACTATTGCCTATTTTTATGTTCGATAATCCCTCTTAGTTAAGAGCATTGCATACCCTAAATACTGCTCTGTTGATGTTAATATAGTTTATGTGAACATGGAGTAAGTAATATCTTAATTATTTGTTATATTGGTTGTCATAGAACATAGTTGAATTTCTAAGAAAATCATATAAGTTTTCTTTTTTAAATAACAACGAGAAAACGTTTTTACTCTCTATAGAATCTATTACATATACTAAAGTTCATAATTGAAAACTGAATTAACGTTAACTACATTGAATCATGTCATAGAATTTAATATTATTATTTTAAAGAAAAAAATGTTTTTAATGACATTTTGATTTATGATTTAATTTATAAGAAATTAGCGTAATGAATGGTTTATATTATTGATTTTATAAAAAAGATGTTAAAAAAATTCGCTAAATATTTAGACATTAAAGTGCTTTCATCTCTTCTACTTATACCTTCGCTATTGATATGATATGGCTATGTAGGTATGAAGGCGCATAAAATATATAAATGCTTTGTTTGATGGATGCAAAACTATTACTTGGTTTCGTTGGGTCTGTTGAATATCTTGACCTCCTTCCCCTGGATCCGTGATTGATGGATGTAAGAATATTTAGACTCTATTTAAAGGTTTACTTCTAAAATACGACATAGTCTCATTTATTTGTAAGTTAAAGTCAGAATGTATATAAAAGCATAATATATAATTAAAACACACACATGTTTCAAACAACTATTGACTAGGGTCTATTTCACATGTAAAAAATGGTGAAATTTTAAAGGCCGATGTTGATTTCGAATATTTAAAACAAAAATTATTTAGGTAACCACAATTTATTAAAACAGCTTTATAGGTGGTTTGTAATTTTAATAAACAACAGTGTAAGAATTTTATGAAATGTATTTTGTTCTTTAATGTGTTTATGTTCGAACAGTATTTACATGGGCGTAACTATACCATTCTAGGCGTTTAATATCCAACCGAATTCGAAAAAATCAACTATTCGCATTTAGTATGCATATAAAAACTCAGTTTATGATTTTAACCAATGTTTAACTTTTTTCTACCCCTTGAAAATAAGTTTAGCTATGTCAATGAGTATTTAACACTAAATTTATAGCAAAAACAAAAAATTTATAGAAAATCTACCTATTTATCACCTTAAATTTTTTTGCACTAAATAAATTTTATTTTTTTTTTTACCAATACAAATTACCACTAAAAGATTAAAGGGGACATTTACTGTATATGTACTAAAGATCTGCGTAAAATATTCTAAAAGTCATAGGTTCTATTTCACACTTCTTTTAATCACTATATTTCAGTGTAAATATAAATAAAACACCACTCTCATTACAATAAATAAATCAGCTCTTAAAAAGTTTTTCTCTACATCTGTGTCTTAAATGTTCTATTTCAGTTTTTATATTCTATTTGATCTTTGTGCTAGTTCAGCTTTATTTTATTATTACTGCCCTTTTTATACCCTTCACCTGTGATGCACAAGGGTATATATAGCTTTGTCATTCCGTTTGTAATTTCTACAATTTTCATTTTCGAACCCATAAAGTATATATTTTCTGAAAGCTTATGAATAAAGGAGTCGATTAAGCCATGACCGTCTGTCCGTGTGTTGGTTGAAATCAACTTTTAGAAGCAACTATATGTTCCTCAAATCACATATATGTTCACAAAAAACATGGTACCAATTTCTTGGAAATGTCCAGGAATGATTCGCTATTGAAATTCAGAACAATCGCCCCATAACTTTCTGAGATATGAGCAAAAAACCACGACCACCTCGTTTTTTTCACAATTACAACAACATACATACTGGTTAAAGTAAACGTGGCATGTTATCCCAGCTGAGCCAAAAAAAAATTTTTTTTATTTTATATAATATTTATATTTTTATTTTTTTTAAATTTTTTTTTTAATTTTTTTTTTTTTTTTAAAACATGTGCATACGTAAACTCAATTTATAATTCTGCAATGGGATGTTTTGTATATGTACGTATTTCATATGACATGAATGGTCATACAAACAATTGTTATTGCATGACTGCACGTTGTGAAGGGTATATAAGATTCGGCACTTTTACTTGTTTGGATTACTCTTGGAAATTTCAAATACAAAATTTCTAAGCTTAAGTAATCATCTCATTCAATCTAGTTCTGAATATATAAGGTTCTAAACATCCTTTCATACACGTAGGTAAACAGATACTCTTAATTCTAAATAGTATTTTAAAGTTCATATTTATAAATATAGACATATGCCTTAATATAATATTTATGATCTAATTACTTAATAATTGCATTCTTCCTTCACAGATAGACTTAATCGTAGAACTATTTGTTCCTTTAAACATTTGTGCACTTTAATTTACTACCATTTTTTATTTGTTAGAGCAAATATACGTTAAATTTACATTTAAAAATATTGTTTATAAGCAATAAAATATTTCAAATGAACAACATAAAAATCGCATTAGAAAACAATAAAACTGTTGAAAAAAATAAAAACCACACTTTCGCAGCATTATCTACTAAAAGTTAACATATATTGAATATGTTTACACTGTACAAAACATACTTACAGCAATATTTTGTTTGCGATATAGAAAATTAATAATTGTTTATTTATATCATAAATTTTGCTAGGTATTCGTTTAACGTAACCTATAATTATCTTCCTTAAAACCTTAACTTTAGCACAAGCCACTAGTCATTAATGCATGCATTTTACATATGTAGGTCAAGTAGGCTCTTTTAGTAATATAGTAAATATTTAATATTAGAATCACAGAGTAAATTTTTGCGTTTCGAAACATTTTTATTCAAAAGGTATTTTGAATTTCGATTGTCAAAGTGCAGAAGTACAGAATTTTTTACCGACAATTCCTTTACGAACTTATACTCGTACCACTTCATAAATAAATAAGCAATTTCTAATCAGTGCGTCTTATCTTTAAGTTATTGTTAACAATTTAACATAAAGTTTTTCAATTAACGATTTAACAATAATTGGTTTCCTCTTATCACGTTTTTTTTACTAGGGCCAATAAATATTTTCTTAATGATGTGGTGCTATTTATTTATTCTTTTCAGTAAAAACAACTGCCTACTCGTAAATTCTTTCAGTGCTGTTTAAACCGCACAGCTGTTAATTACAAATCTAAATGCACTTATGCCTATCTAATCAACGATATACTTTAATTATACACACACACATAACAAACACCTAATCAAGTCAATAAAACTAAATGGAGAATATACATAAATTACAAAAACTAATACGAAACAAAAAATATAATTAAAACAAAAATATTTTTTTTTATAATGTAAAACAAATTTACTAAATTGTGGAAAAACCAATGACTCGATATAAACAGTGAATGAAAATGTGAATTTTCTAAAATTAAACAAAATGCACATATTTAATATGTTCAGTAGTAAACTATTTATAAACATTTATATTTAGTATAAGTTATATTTATTTTATTAATAAAACTGATAATTATAAACAAAAAATATACGCAAGCAGAGCTATGATTAAAACAATGGTTTGTATGAAAAATCCCTGTAACGAAAATATATTCATTGAAAGTACCATTGTAAGAGTACAATCAAAAATATTTAAAATAAATTTTTATGACAACTAAGAAAGACGAATTTTATAACTCTCTGTGTCGAAGCATATTTAAACAAAAAAAATAAAAAAAAAATTAAAAAAAAAAAAAAATTTTAAAAAAAAATAATAAAAATATAAATAATATATTAAATAAAAAATACAAAAAAATAAATAAAAAAAAATTAAAAAAATTGAAAAAAAAATTTTTTTGGGTCAGCTGGGATTTGATGCCACGTTTTCTCTAACCAGTATACATGTTTGTATGTATGTTTGTTGTTGTTGTAATGTTGTTTTTGTGAAAAAAAAATCGAGGTGGTCGTGGGTTTTTGCTCATATCTCAGTTGTTTATGTACCGATGTTTCTGATTTTCAACACCGATCTACTCCCAAATATTTCTTATATTTTAATACCTTACCCGGGTCCAACCTATGTCGGGGGGCTTCAAAAAGTTGATTTCAACATACACACGGACAGACGGACAGACTGACAGACTGACAGAGCTTAATTGACTCCCCTATTTATAAGCTTTCAGAAAATATATACTTTATGGGGTAGGAAATGAAAATTGTAGAAATTTCACACGGAATGACAAACCTATATATACCCTTTTTCACTGTGTGAAGGGTATAAAAATAACTTAGTTAATTTATTTTTAACGCAATAATATTAAAAAATAGTATTAAATAATTGTTAAATTTAAAAATTATCTTACATCGACTTTTTTTCTCAAAAGTCCGTAGAATTTATCTATAAAAAGATTTAGTCGTAGTTTTGAATAAACTGACTTTGTACATACACGACCGTTATATTATATTCCGTATAACAACTTTTGGTTACCGAAAATAAGCAGTAGTTATTATACCCTTCACCTGTGGTCCAAGGGTATTTATAGCTTAGTTATTCCGTTTGTAATTTCTAAAGTATTTATTTCCGACCTTATAAAGTTATGACCATTTAAGGCGATTGATTACTGTACATCTGTCCGTGAGTTTGATAAAATTAATTTTTAGAAGCCTCCACATGTTTTACAGATCTGCATGCACTTAAAAAAAACCAGACTATGACATGATCACGACGATCATATTATATTCTCTGTAACAATATTTGGTTACTTAAAACAAGTAATAGTTATTTTTATCTTGCTTTGTCATATATTTCGTCAAAATATTTATTATTATATATTATTTTTTTTTAATTTTATCGTTTGTTACTTTTCATGAAAACTTCAATATGGTTGCCCTACAAAATAATATGATTGAACAAATTATTATAAAAATAATAGTATGATGTCTTCGAAATAAAACATTATATTTAAAATTGAAAATAATTATTAAATATTGTGTGAAACTACAAAGCAATCAATCTATGATATCTTTTCATAACAATTCGTTTTTGTTTTCTTGTTGAAAACATTTTTATTACATAAAAATTTGATATGTAAAGTAATGTATACAAAAATAAAATTCAAGAAATCATAAAAATGAAATATAAAAAAATATTAATATAAAAAATTAAAAAAAAAAATTATATATAATATTTTACCTCTGAAGAGAGCAAAGATTGTACATATTTGTAGTCATAATATGATTATTGAATGGTTCTCAAAGGAAACATAATAAAGATAACTTTCAAACATTATATTTCAACCACAATCATACAATCTAATCATAGTATGTTACTCTTCAATTATGATTACCACAAACATGTTTTTATACCCACCACTAAAAAAATGGTAGGGGTATATTCATTTTGTCATTCCGTTTGTAACACATCGAAATATCCATTTTAGAACCCATAAAGTATATATATTCTGAATCGGGGTTTGATTTTATGACGATCTAGCTATGTCCGTCCGTCTGTCCGTCTGTTGAAAGCACGATAGAGGTCGCACCGAAAAAGCTGAGGGGCTAAAATTTTCCCAGAATCTTTCTTATAGACAAGGTATTGAAAATAGGCTAAATCGGAAAATTAGGAAGAGAGTTATAGTTCGTAAAGCAAGAGTAGGTCGAAAAAACCGTGTCCTTCGAACATCGAATAAAATGGAATTGTGTCCAAACGCATTAACGTAGACTCATAAAACTTCGAATATATATTTCCTGAGTAAAAACAATATTTTTTCCCTAAAATTGCCTAAATATATGCATAAGGAAAGGAGTTATAGATCAAAATGTACGAAAATTTATACCGCACAGTGTATTTTTCGGTATATTTAAAAACAAAAACGTCATAAAAGCAACAACATTGGATGTATGACTCTGAAATTTTGCACACATAGCTTTTTGGTCAAATGCTTTGTTTTAACGGCAAATAAATATGACACGCCCACTTTTCGCCCACCTCCCTTACCCTTACCACAAATTCATATAATTTTTCTACGAATAAGGATTTTAGAATAATAAAAAACTATATTGAAACATCTAAGTTGCATTCATTATTAAAAATAATTTCGACACGCCTACTATTAAGCCCACTTTTCACGTTATCCTCTGTTAATGAAATATAAAAGCTCATAAAACCGACAAAATTAGAGCTACGATGATGAAATTTGCTATAGATATCCTTCTAGTCAATGTCATTGTTATGCCGGAAAATTTAGGTGACACGCCCACTTAAAATTAATACTTAACAGGGTCTTAAACGAATTATACGATTTGTAACAAACATGATGAAAAATTAAGTATACCGCCACAAAATTGTTTATACTGCTTGTTTTGTTTTTTATCTTGCTGAAATGAATGCTCTCCGCTTTTTTGTTCTAATATTTCATATATGATTGTTTAGAAAAATACAGAGGTTTAGCTAAAACCAATACAACCAGCACAATTGGCATCAAAAAAATTTAAGACTGTATTGTCTTAATATTAATATATTACAAAATTATATTGTTTATATCGAAATTTTGTTAATAGCAATATTTAAATTCATAAATAATAGTTCATTTATTAGTAATAATTAATACGTAAACCACAAAAAGAACAGAAATAAAATAAATCACAACTTAGAACAGGCTTTTAAATGAATGTCTACCTTTTTAACCATTTGAAATGCTGTCAAAGAAAAAAAATTTAATCAAAATGCTCTTTTTATTTTAATATGTTATTGTTTGTATATTTTTTATGAACCTTTGGTCTTATATTATGGATGATGTAGTATTAACTGGAAGATTATTTAGCAATTTGGTTTATGTTAAAATTTTAATCAAAATTTTCCTACACACTTGATGGCGAGTAGAAAACACAAACCATAACCAGAATTACTTGAATTATATGTCACAAAAATTTTTTTGTTAGACTTTTACAAATCAAATTTATTAAATAAAAAAATGTACAAAGAACGTGTTCAAAGTACCAGATTTGGTACAATTTTACTCTAAATCTCAACTACCCTCCACAGAAATAACATGTTAATATTGTTAATAAGTTAGTGGCAAGTGAGAGAGGACTGTATTTTTTATATTTTTATATATTCAGTTTGACATCTCCAGCCGTAGAATGTACAGAAAAAATTAGTTCTTATATAAACATTAAGAGCTTGGGATCTGCAAAAGTAATTGGCTCAGCTTATAGTAGTATTTAGTTAAATAGTAATTAATTCTCTACTACTTACAATTGGGGTTTTTACTCTCATTCTCATTTTAATCAAATAAATTTACAACTATAACGTCATATTGGTTTTTTATTCGAATCGTCATGAATTTAGTTTATTTATTTTTTTTTTTTTGTATTTTTATTAGGGTTTTTTGCATTTTTTCATTGTTCTAACTTTAAGCTTTTTAGGTTCTAGTTGTTTGGTAGATTGTTTGGAGTATTGCTAAAAGCCTAATAAATGTTAGCAAATATTTTTTATAATTTAGTTGGCTTTCTACCGGCACAACGGCTTGTTACAAACGTTGTAAGATAAAAATGTAAATCGCGCTTAATACAAACGTTCATCTTTCTTATTTTAAGTTGCGGTTTTCTCGTATTCAACTTTATTAATATTTGTAGTGGAAATTACTTTTGTTTGTTTAATTTTTTATAATACGAATGCATATATTCACACACATAGTTATGCATTTATTGTTTGAAACGAATGTATATCAGCTTAAATAAATCCCCAACGATTCGTAGTGTTTTTTAAAAGTTTTAAAATCTATACCTGTATGGAGCCATAATTAAAGGTGTGAATTTTCAAATTGTTTTTGTTTATCTAATGATCTCATAACATAAATTAGTATAAAGATAATTAACTAAATCAGTTTCTATTCTGCCTAAAGTTGGTAAGTTTTTGTCAGAATGTGTATAAAATTAAATAAACCGCAGTAGTAAATAAAAAACATTGTGTTCAATATAGTTAATTAAAAAGTTTGATGCCAAAGAAAACACTCTAAATTACCAACAATTGGTTAATAATTGCGCATTATTTTAAAAAATCCTATAATCGTGTAAATAATCTATGAAATTTCCTGGTTTTAGTGAATTTTAAGCTTAAGTTTTTCGCAAAGTTACAGTAAAAATTAAGACATAATTTCATTTATACTTTTTCTGTTAATATATTTAAACTTTTATATTCTTGGAGCATTTAAAAGAATTTTTAAAAACTAAAAATAGAATCTTAAAGCTAAAACTTTAAATATTACTTCAAAAAAAGCTAGTCTGGTAACTCAGATTTACAAAAATTAGAGTAAAACAATAGAAGATGGTAAATATTTATTCAGTGTTCTACGGAAATCTTTAAATTTGACAAACACTTGAATAATTGAATTCTTAATACTATTTTCATTAAAAAGTATTTGTGTTAATTATCTCTTAAATTTTATTTTCATATATGCATATGTATATGTATTGGCAATCTGTATTGACCATTGAGTTTTAAAATCATCTGTTAAATTCTTTTTGTGTTATTAATTTGCTAAATTAATTTAGCATATCAAACTATAAAACTAAAAGAGCTTTTAAACGACATGTATTTTCCAGTCAGTCAGAACCTGCTGTAGCACTGCTTGTGTACTGTACATGTGTAAAAGTTGTTTAAACATTTTTCAATTAAAACGAATTCTGTTTTGATTTGACAAAGTATCTGACATAAAATCGAATTATATTTAGCGGCACAATGTAAAGAACATAAATTAAAACAAAGTTAGCATTTAGTGTTTTTAAATTTGCGTTCTGGTTAAAAAAAAAAAACAGAAATTTAATTTTCTAATAATAGCTTAAGCATCTAATAGACGGCATGTTTTTTACATCTGTCATGACAAATTCCACACAGGTAAATACGAACATGTCGTGTGTTACCTTTAAAACAATACTTCGCTAAAAAACATGTGTTGAGACATCTGACTTGATTTACATATGTCTCACAAATTTTAAAGTCAGGTGTAGAAAACACGCCGTGTATTATAGCCTTCAAAAAATATTTGTGCATTATTCTATAATAAAGTTTGATTAAAACATTTTAGAAATTTATTTATAAGAATTATTTTAAATAAAACAACTTATTGATATCTAATTGATAAAACAAAATTCGGCACAAAAGTATTTAAAGGCGAAAAAGAGGTTACGACAGATGTAATAACATGTGTACGTGTGAAAGCAGTTATTTTAAATCATCTGTAAAATGACAGTTGTAACAAACATACGCAATTACATATGGGTCGCAAAAGTGACAGACGTAAAATGTATCCCGCCTGAAGGTGGCTTAAGCAGGAATTCAAAATAATGAAACTTTATTATCAAATACAGTATTTGAATGTAACTTAAATTTGAGATATAAATTGGTAACCATATTCGACTTCTTTTGTAACCATTAAATTAACCTAACGAGATATGAGAGCATTAAATGCATCATCATTATACCAGAGAAGCCAAGGTATCGATTTATACAGGCGGGTCGAAAATTGGTGAGCGAAATCAAAAGCATATATATAACATAAAACGAAACATATATAAATACTTCGGTCTATGAGATCCTACTACTGTTATACAGACTGAGATTATTGCAGTTACAAAAGGCAATAAATGGATAATGTAGTCTGATAACGAAGCTCCGATTCGTATCTTTATGGATAGCCAAACAGTTATCAAGACCCTATGAAATTTCGGAAAATCTTGCAATGCAACAGGGTGATAAACTAATATGCGAATTGTGAACGTCTAAAGATATTTAGGATACCAGCAGATTACGGCATAACTGAAAACAAACAAGATGGAAAATTATACAAAATTGGATCGTTTTTGAATACCATTTCCCTGGAAAATGCTAAGCCCTTCCAGAGGTTCAAAAATGAACTTAAAGTCTGGAAACATGGAGGGACATTTAAGAGATTAACTTGTAAAATAAAAAGTCATACGAAGATGAAGCTCATCTAGCTCACATGGGTCTATCAAATAAAATGACATGTAGAACATGCGAAGAAGAGATTTTAACTTTGGAACACTGCCTTTATCATTGCTCTACGTTTACGCGTAAAGACGTGAGAATTTTAACGTATACTCAATGCCGAACTTGGAATATCCAATGAATTACCTTGAAGGGACTGGATCCTTGACCTATTCGAAATAATGACTGAATTGGGGTTATGGTTTTATTAGGAGATCTTTTTTCCTTTAGAGCGCATAATATGCCAACAGGACATAAGTGTAGACCTAACCTAAGTTTATTATTCAAGTTTGTACAGGTATAAGGAAAATAATTAAACTTGTTTATTTATTTATTAAGTTATTATTTGTTTATTAATTTATTTATTTGTATATTTATTGATATTTAAATAATTCTTTGTGTCCTGTGAAAATTGTCTTTAATAATATCTGCATAGACAACCATAGCAAAATCGACTAATCTATTCAAAAGTGTTTCAATTAAACATAAACTTATAGCTTATAGACTGGCAAACAAACATTAAAGAAATTATAAAGAAACCTCTTCTAAGTAAAGTAAATTGTATTTCCTCTCTTTAAAAAAAAAAACAAATACATATGAATTTTTTTTCAAAATTTATTTATTTAATTGCATTAAAATAATTATCAACCAGATTTTTATGAATTAAAATCTAAAAGTTAAAAACAGCTTCGGTATATGTTGACGAGTATTTGCTTGAAAATTAAGAATTCTGTATATAATATTTTCAATTCATAAAAAATGCACTAAAAGTTCGAATCAATCCGATGTAGGCCACATTAATTAATAAGCTCTATATTAAAACTCAACAAAACAATTATTATCTCATTAAAAGTTATAGCTTTTAACCCTTATGCCCATATGGTCCAACGGCCGTTATCTACACACATATATACTAAGTTGAGTAAAATATTTAATCTAAATTACCCTCTCGTTATGGGACTGTATTAGATTAAAATTGTTTTAAATATTGTTCAAGTAAAATCAAAACAAGATTTTAGTTATTTAATTTAGTATTTCTATTTTGTTGATTTAGTAATTTATTTATTTATTTTTAGTGATAAGAGATTTAAAAAACAAAATCGTTTGAGATGACACAAATAAAATTTCACAATTCTTGATTAGTTTAAACTTATAATCAGGCCTTCGGAAATCGTTCTATAATTTGTACTTAAAAAGCATTATTTTTGCATTTTAGTTATATTGGTTTAGAAAGTTTAAAAATATTTCTTATCATTTATATATCTTCTCTTCAAAAAACAAGGAAAATTTTTGTTATGTTAAAATAAAATAATGCAAGAACTTAAGGATATCTACATTAGAGTTGGCAATGAAAACTATATATTTTAACTGCAGATTTTATTTTAAACATATATAAATATAGAATTAGTAGAACCTTATACCAATGCGCTTAACCCTTATCAAGTAAACATGCGCCTCTCAGGTACATAATTGATTTTAAACTCATGTAATTTTCTTTGATTTTTAATTATAGTTCTTGTTGCTCGTTCAAACCCTACTCTCAATTGTTCTATTTGGAATTAACGAATTTTTTGTCATAATATTATTTTTTTAACTATGCTTTTTATCCTTTACAACCCTCCAGATAATGCATTAGTCCATGCACGTATGTAAAGTATACTCCGGAATTAATGCACTAGTCCATTAGCGTATGTAAAATAATACGGAATGGACTAGTACAAACCCAAAGATCATTCAAATGTATAAAGAAAACGTGGTCGATTTGACATTACGATGTCCTAGGGCTGGATTATATAACCCATCGAAGTAGTCTCAAAACTACTCTTTGTCACTACTCCATGAAGCACCTACATGACCATTACATACGTCTTGATAATAATTTATGTACATAATCGTTAAAACACGAACACTTGGCGTTTAACTACAATCTCTTGTTTCTTAATGATATGGTCCATGACTTCATTATATATGACCATATTGTAAGTATTCCATTTAGCTAAAATGGACCACTTAGTCCAGTATTATCTGCAGGGAATGTGCCTGGCAGGCACATTTATCAATGTTAATTATTATTTTCGTAAATGAATCATTAGGAAACAGCAAAATTAAATGTAATAATGGGAATAAAACATAATTTCTTCAGTTGTCTGATTTCCAATACAAAAGTAGTGAAGACAAAAATTCTTCTATACAATATCGAAAAGAAATATTGTTATACCAAAAGAAATTTAGAGAATTATTGAGGAAATTCATTTGGAGGAAACTTTCAATCAATAAGGCACTAGTGATATGAAACTGAATGGTATTAAGAGAAGAAGAATTTGAAATACATACAAAAATAATTTTTAAAATAAAAAAATAAAAAAATAAAAAAAGGATTTTTCTGCTCTTGCTTTTAATTTTGTAGAAAATAACTATTGTTAATATAATTTCATACAAAATAAAACGTTTCTTTTTTACGTTGTAAACAGAGTACTGATTAGACTACATTATTCCTTAAGTATTTCTTAAAAGTTTTTATATGGAGCCTGAATATCATGCTAGCTTTTTAAAAGATAACAGTTTTCTGAAGCCTATAGGGATCATATAAATATTTTACAAAAAATGCATTTTAATAAGTTCTATTAGCTTTTTCGTTAACAAAATTCAATCATACAATGTAGTTTTCATTAATTTAATTTAATTTACACCTTCAATATCTTAAACAAATTTAGTTATTTTACACAAAGAATTTGTCAAACCAAAAGTCTGTATTTACATTGAAAGAGCTTTCTTGCATAAAATATTCTTTTTCTTTCTAATTGTGTGAGAGAGAAGAAGAAAGTAATACAAATCAGCTCATACTTGTATGCATGGTGTAATAACATAAGGTGATAGCGTAAATGAGAGCGATTTTCGGCTCTCTTTTTTTATGTATGAAGTTTGACAATTTCCGGAGTTGAAATAATTTTTTTAATATGTAGTTTGACATACTCCAGAACACAAAAAAATTGTCAGCTGGGCTGGCATCGCCACCTTGTATAAGTGTACCCTGCTTGCATGTACTTGAAATTAATTTTGTTTTGACTTTCGTAATTTAAATTCTGACATTAATGGCGTATATAAAATTTAAATTGTTTGCCATAAAACTGTTTCTGTATAAACGTAAAAGCAGGTTTAAAGAAGAAAATTTTCTGCAAGAAAACTTTTTGTGAACACAGATTTATTTATAATTTTTAACTCGAGCAAACAACAAAGTAATCAGCTCTTGCTTTGAATTTCGGAGAAAATAACTGTTGGTCATATTATACATTATAGACGGAGTACCGATTAGGCAAGATTATTCCATAAGTATTAATTACGAAATTTGTATACGTAGTTTTACAACAGTCTGCATGAAATATTGAACAGAGTAACAGGCTTAAGGCTTACGATTGTGGAAATAGTGTACATATTCAAAAATATAAAATAAAGTTTTCAAATATATGTATGTTTTATTGCAGTATTTATGTTATCAATCCGTTGAAATTGTTGTTACAAACAAAAAACTGGCCTCTATTTGATTTTGAATCTGTCGCTGTAAATATATTAACAAACAAGTCCACATATTGTTCCCAAATTTAGAAATTTAATCATTAATTTCCCTTATCGCAGAGAAAAAATTTAAAAGTGTTCTATGCTTTTTTAAGTAACTTAAAGATAAATAATGTAAAACGACCTTTTTAGTTTTTTAAGTCGCACAAATACCTAATCGTGCCATAAATTCTCATCAGAACACGGAAAGTTCTCCTTAAAAATTTTGCAAGATATAAAATAGATGGCGTATGTTTTGTGTGCGGTTTTTGTCTTTTATAACTTTTACGTTATTTTAAAAAAAGTTTATATTCTCACTTAGTTACTGAAACTTATATTTTTTTTCTTTTCGCTTTGAAAATATCGAATTGCGAAAAGTTTTATTTGGCATCCTTTTTTTTTAATAAGTGCCGCTGAAGCACACCGGTTTCATATCAATTCTTACGATGGATGTGTTCACTGGTTTCAATATACAAGAGATGGATTTTGTGGCTCAAACGTGTCAGTTTTAACAGAGAAGTGAATAACGCCCAGACAGAAATTTGGAGGCGTTTCGCATTGAATATTATTTTCAAACTCAACAAGAGCTTGAAAACGTATTAAAAGCTACTCGCGCAACTATTTTAAAATGTTTTCAAATAGCAGGATTCTTAGCTTGCATACGAATTAAAGCCTTGAATACGAATTTAAGTGACCTTAAAAAACCCGTTTTGCATGTCGGAAATGCTGTTCGAACGATATAAAAAGTAATTTTTTCACCGAAACATTACTTGCAATGAAAAAAAGATCGCAAGTGAAGACCTACCAACAAACTGAATCGACACCAAAGCCAAAGATTCACGGCGCTTAGTTGGGACAAAAAGGGTTATTTCTATAATAAACTATCAAAATCTCGACTATCTAAAAATTGAATGCAACAGATTATTTTAAAATCAACTATTTGGCCAACAAAAAAAAACACCCAGAATATGCAACAAGACATTAAACTATAATATTCCTGTTAAAAACTTTACACAAAGAAAAAAAATTACAAAATGTCTTAGCTAACAAAGGCTAACACTTTTGATACATTTGTATTTTACAAATATTACTTAATAAAAGCTAAGAAAAGTTTACAAAGTCCAGCATATTTTACCAACAAATCGAATATTTTTTACTTTTTAAAGTTTTTGAAGCACCAAAATCACCTAGAAAGTTTAAACTTTGTATATCTATACCACTAATCGTACTATAGAAAATTAATTAAACAAAACCTTCAAATTTACCTACATAAAAGTAAGAGGGCAAATTAAATATGTTTTCTACTTTTTTAAAACACCTTAAAATTGCAAACGTTATTTTTGTTACATCTCTAACACTCTTAAACTGTTGCAGAATTAACTAATATAATAATGATTTATTCATATATGGTTAGGTTAGGTAGAACAGGCAGCTGTTGTACAGCTCACTTGGGTCCATTATATTGATCCCTTTGTGATACCTGAATAGAAAAGTAAGAATAGAATAGAAAATAAGCAGACAAGTCCAGAGTCTCCGGCAGAAATCGAACCCGCAACCCCTAAGCTAGCAGAACAGCACACTGCTGACTAGTCCATCGGGGCACCCTATTCATATTAAAAAAATATTTTTTAGAAAAAGTATTTTTTTTTTTCTTCTTACTTTGAACTAATCAATAAACTCAAAACATGATAATTTATTTTTGAAAAATCACAAATTTAAAATTTTATTAAATATATTTTTTAAATTGTTTCATTTTCCCATATATTATTTCAGATGCCACAAATAGGTAGCCGTTTGGTTACTTTACCCCAACAAATTCCAACACCAACAGTTTCTTATAATTTTGAACAGACACATCAACAGCCCAACTTTACAGTCACAACAAGTGTAAATGGCACAACAAACGATTCATATGCCACATATACAGATAATTTTGATCTATCACTACTACCTCAGGATTATAATAATATAATAGAGACAACTACAGCGACAAATATAACGACAAATATTACACAAACGAATCCCATAGATAATATACCAACAACAGTTTATAATTTCGATGCAACGATAATAAATCCAGTACAGCAGCAACCACATTTACAACAAGATAAAGTGAATGGGCTCACAGTACCCAATATAAAAATCGAACAAACCTGGTCTTCGTGTCCTTCTCTCAATACAATTAAACAGGAACAGACCTATCAAAGTTATTTTCCGCTAAACACAAAACAAAATCAGCTTGTACCACCACCACCAGCATATCCGATACACATCTATCCATCACCACAATCTAGCCCCGCTCAGTCGGAATACAATTTTCCTCAAACTCCATACTGCTCCTTACCCACATCTGCCTGTTATGAATCATTAAGTTCATCACGTAATTCGTTATACAACGGTGCCTCTTCACCGTGTCCCTCCCTTGATGTTCAAACGATCAAACAGGAACAACTACACATATTGCCACCTTCTCCTCCCGAATCTAGCTGTGATACACCCACTCCACAGTCTAGTTATAGCAGTTTTAGCAGTGGCTTTGATTTAAAATCAGAACCTTTCGATTCCGATGCCGAAACGTTAAATGATCTAAATAAATCACAGTGTAGTGCCACATTATCACCTGACAATCAATTATTGCGTGAATATCTGGAAGACACCACATTCCAAAAGCGACACAATCTGAAACCTTTGGCTCTGGAGTCGTTTATTGGTGGCCTGGAAGAGGTTCGCGATAATATCGAACCTGTCATATCGTTAGCATTAGAACATGCAAAACGCGAAGTTGATGCTACTTGTGCCAAATTACAAATATCACAGGGTAAGATGAATTAACTATTATAATACTGTTACACATAAAGCGGTAAATTATAGCAGCTTGTTTTTTGCTGCATAACAACATCTGATTTTCCTAATATTTTTATAATCCACATCTGAAATGCCTCAAAATTTTTTTTAGAGCTATTGACTATGTCTATGTCAGTTTTGTGAATCGTTAAAGCAGTACTTAAATATTGTATTTAAATTATATTTATTATTTTCATACTTGTCGAGAAACATACATAGTGCAGTTTTGTACGCAATATACGGTTTTTAATAACTTGCTAAATTTTAAATTTCTAACTGTTTTTAAATTAAATCACATTAAAACTAAATTTCACTTTAGATCCCTCGGCTTGGTCAGCAAATCAAGTACACGCATGGTTACGATCCACCTTACAACAATACAAATTACCAATAATTGATGATATTGAAACCAAGTTCAATGAAAACGGTGCTGAGTTATTGCAACTGACAGAAGAGGAATTTGTTAAAAGAATACCAGAGGTAAGCGTATTCCAAGAAATTTTAAAGTCTTTATTTAAAAAAAACAACCTGATAATGCTTTTTTTATTTGTGCCTTATTAATGCTAGCTAATTTGGGGTATTTGTATCAGGTATGAATTTTAAATAAGACAAGGTCGTACCAGCTTTTGTTTATTACCAATTTAGCATATGAGCTTTTACAAATATTGTAAGATGTTGTTTTATTATTAACACACGCACGCACACATAAACAAATAATTTTGCTGTTATCTATACCAGATAGTTATGGCATGAATGAGAGAGATAGAAAAAAGAAATTGTTAAAGCAAGAGTAAAAGAGATACATTAAAAGTATTTCAAATTTATAGAAGTTACGACATCTTGATATTGACGTCATTTACCAATAACATAAGTTAATATTTTTCTGTTAAATATGCAAAGTATTATAAAACAAAACTCATAGTTATTTTACAAACAAAAGCTGCACACAAAATCTAATACCGATATAAATGTCGACAATAGCAACATAATATCACGATATTTATAAAGAAATATAAATCGAAAAAAAGTAAGATGAAAAAGTTGAAAGAGTTTTAAAAATGAAAGTCAAAGTAAGCTTTCATATCAAGTAATTCTAACGCAGAAAAAAAATTGCAAAAATGTGAAACGATAATAAATTAAATAAAAAAAAAAAACAAATTATTCTTTTGAAAACATGAAAAGCAAAACAAACAAGAAAACATTTATTTTTAAAGCTGATTGAACGGAAAAAAACTCACTCAAGTTATACTAAAAACTTCCAAAATAAATCTCAAATTCTCTTACAATTGCATGAAACAAAAGACTTAAGAAGCAAACACAAATTTTTTGCTCATCTCTTTTGAGCATGTTTGTTTGCTTTATGTTGTTTTTTTTATTTGTTTAAAGAAAACTAAAAGTAAATATGAAAATAAAATTATAGCGAATACAAAAAAGTGAACTCCAAAATTTAGTAACTGTGGTCATGGCTGAAGGTAAAGAAAAGAATGTGTGAAGGTTGTTTAGTGAAACTGTTGTTGTAAATACTTCAAACAAACAAAAAAACCCAAACACACACACAGTTGTCTTATACTTATGTGTGTATGCACCAATTTACGTTTGAATGGCTTGTAATAACGGTAGTTAGTATTGCATTATGGGTCTTAATAACATCAAACTAAATGAAAACATATTTAAAAAAATTTTAAAGGTCAAAACAAAATTATTTAAATCAGTTTTAATAAAAAAAATGCTTACTATACCTAGTCAAATTTCTATTTTACAAACTATGTAGCTATATAAAAGATTCAGTCAATAAAAATTATACTTTATTTACGAAAAAATAAATAAATTAAAAAATATTATAAAGGGTCCACCATCTAACGTTTTTTCTCAACAGTGCTTATTTCGTGAATTGTAACACTTAGCTCATGTCTGATTTGACAGATAATTAGTTTTATCCTTCCGCTGAACGAATTTGGTTGTGTATACGCTTGAAAAACGCTGGGAAATATTGCGACATTACTTTCGCCGATTTTGCCAAAAAAAATCATCTTTTCAGATGAAGCTCATTTTGATCTTGGCGGGTATGTAAACAAGCAAAATTGTCGCATTTGGGGCACAGAAAATCCGCACGCATATATTAAAGCCGATACAAAACGGGTCACTATTTGGTACGGAAGAAGTGGCCGTATTCAATGGCGATCGTTATCGGGCCATGTTGAACGAATTTTTGTTCACAAAAAATGAAGAGAAGGATATTGGCAACATTTGGTTTGAACAGGATGGCGCTACGTGCTAGCCAGCCGAAGCTGCACTTTTTTTATAGCGGTTTCAAAAAATAAAAGTTATTTGGCGGACCCTTTACAATTAAAACAAGTAAGAGCACTATATTCGGCTGTGCCGAATCTTTTATACCCACCACCAATTTTGTGTACATTTAAAGCACAATATTTATTATTTTGTTAATCATTATGGAATAATCTCTTTATAATAAAATATGTATTACTTTATTTGTAGAGGGTGGTTAAATTTTAAGGGCCCATGTTGAAGGTGAACTACACTTGGTCCTTAAATTTGTTTTCTGCATTTCACTTGAAATTTCTCAACCTCAAACTTACTCAATTTGATCCGTGGAAAGATACGCAAATGAGAACCTCTTTAAAGTTATTCAGGATTTTTATAAAAATGGGCGTTCAAATCAAAATGCATTTTGTGCACTTCGTAATTCTTTTGATTAACATAATCGTTCAAATTCGTCCACAATCGGGAGAATTGTAAAAAATATTTAAATTTCTGCAAAACAGGTCTGTATAAAATGTTAGAAAGTCTGTGAATGCCTTCTTAGTTCGTTGAATGGGAACCACTGCTGGTTTTTGCGATAGTGTGGCAAAAGAGCAGTCAACCTCGCATCATCATCAAGCCCAACAATTGAGCATCAACATTGTCATTAAAAATTTGGACCATCAGATAGAGGAGCGGCGCCAAGGATGGGGGGGGGGCATTTGGCCGATATTTTGTTAAATACATAATTGAACCATACAAATACTATCATTATAAAAAGAAATGATAAATATTTCTTAAATAATTTGTGTTTTATTTAAATTCAACATAAAATTTAACCACCCTTTATAACCTCGATATCCTACTAAAATGCTTTTGTAAATGTAGTCTTTCAATGAAAGTGGGCGTTAAAGAAGGCGTGTTAATAAAGTTTCTGCTAATAAAGACAACTTAGATATTTCAATATAGTCCTTTATTTTCCCAAAAACTTTGTCAATAGAGAAATTACATGAATTTAAGATAAGCAGTTATATGGGAGGTAGCCGTTAAAGTGAACGTGTCACCAAAACTTTTAGGTACAACAATTACATTGATTAGAAGGATATGTGTAGCAAATTTTATCATCATACCTCTAATTTTGTCGGTTTTATGAGCTTTTAAATTTCATTAACGGTTGATAACGTGAAAAGTTGGCGTTGTAGTAGGCGTGTCAAAGTTGATTTTGCTAATGAGTACAACTTAGATATTTCAATATGGCCCTTTACTATTCCAAAATCTTTACTAGTAGAGAAATTATATGTATTTTAGGTAAAACGTTATATGGGAGGTGGGCGTAAAAGTGGTCGTGGCACCTTAATTTTCTGGATATACCTAGCAAATTTTATCATCATACCTCTAATTTTGGCGGTTTTATGAGCTTTTAAATTTCATTAACGGTAGATAACGTGAAAAGTGGGCGTTGTAGTAGGCGTGTCAAAGCTATTTTTGCGAATGAGTACAAACTAGGTGTTTCAATATAGTCCTTTATTATTCCAAAATCTTTATTAATAGAGAAATTATATGAATTTTAGGTAAAACGTTATATGGGAGGTGGGCGTAAAAGTGGTCGTGGCACCTTAATTTTCTGACACAGTAATGATATTGCCTGGGGGGATATACGTAGCAAATTTGATCATCATACCTGTAATTTTGGCGGTTTTATCAGATTTTAAATTTCATTAACGGTAGATAACGTAAAAAGTGGGCGTTATAGTAGGCGTATCAAAGTTGTTTTTGCGAATGAGTACAAGCTAGGTGTTTCAATATAGTCCTTTATTATTCCAAAATCTTTATTAATAGAGAAATTATATGAATTTTAGGTAAAACGTTATATGGGAGGTGGGCGTAAAAGTGGGCGTGGCACATTGATTTTCCGTTACAAAAAAGCGTCTTTCCAAAAAGCAAAGTGTGCAAAATTTCAGAGTCGTACATGCAATTTTGTTGCTTTTATGACGTTTTTGTTTTTAAATATACCGAAAAATACACTGTGCGGTATAAATTTTCGTACATTTTGATCGATAACTCCTCTCCTAATTCATAGATTTAGATAATTTTCGGGAAAAAATATTGTTTTTACTCAGGAAATATGTATTCGAAGTTTCATGAGTCTACGTTGATGCGTTTGGACACAATTCCATTTTATTCGATGTTCGAAGGACACGGTTTTTTCGACCTACTCTTGCTTTTCGAGCTATAACTCTATTCCTAATATTCCGATTTAGCCCATTTTCAATTCCTTGTCTATAAGAAAGATTCTGGCAAAATTTGAGCTCCCTAGCTTTTTCGGTGCGACCTCTATCGTGCTTTCAACAGACGGACAGACGGACAGACGGACGGACATAGCTATATCGTCATCAAATCGAACCCTGATTCAGAATATATATACTTTATGGGGTCTAAAATGGATATTTCGATGTGTTACAAACGGAATGACAAAATGAATATACCCCCACCATTTTTTTGGTGGCGGGTATAAAAATTAGAAAATTATTAATTATAAGTATGACAAGTATTAAGCCTAATAATTATACAAGATATTATATCTGTAGCAAAAAGTAAAAACTCCTAACGCTTATTTCAATATTTTTTTAGGAAATCATATTAATATTTTTGGATTGATATTTATAAATTAATTCCCACACATACAAAAAATTATACATAAAAAAAGTCATAATTTTTAACTTTGTATCTTCCTGAAAACTTGCCTAAAATTGTTTGCCTGATGAAAGTTTTGAATTTCGGGCTTACCAAAGTGTGGTTATCTAAATTTTAGCTTATGTTGACTCAAGCGGTTTTTTCTTTTTGCATTTGATATGTTGTTGAAAAAAGTTTTAAGAAAAATAACTTTGAAACAAAACCTTTTTCGAAAACAAATAAATTCTTTTTAAAAACTACATAATTGTTGGTGATTTTTAAAGCCCATACAAATTAAAAAATTTGCGATTTATATCCCCAGCTTAATATAGTTTCACCGCTCATAGGTTTCACAAAATTATTTTTTCGTTAGGTTTTTATAAACTGTATAATTTGGTAAACTTTTTATACAATCAACTTTTTTATACAATCAATATTTTTTTACACATAGAAAATTGTTAGAAAGTATATTAAGTAAGCGAAGTATAAAAAATTCAGCTTTCCTTTAAAAACAATAGCTTAATAAAATTTTGTGGTTACTGGAAATCATAAGAGTATTACATTACTTAAAATTTAAGTTTAAAGCACCACGCATCTAAAGAATATCTAAGAAATCGTGTAGTATCAAATAAAAATGTTACATCGATATACAATCTTTAAAATTATATACGTTTGGTAAATATCACAAGATACTTATTATCAGCTTTTCGAGTAAATCAGGAAATATAAAATTTACTTCAAAATACATAACAGCTAAATAATATAAATATATCAAATTTTAAAATGCTGACTCAAGGTGTCAATCAGTTAGGCCAATAGCCAAATAAATTTAAACCTCATCATAATAAAAACATATGTTAAAAATAAATTCACAAGCTTTAAAATTGGTTTTTTTTTAACATATCATACAGCCCATTGTGCACTAATATGCCACTAGTAAATAAACAAAGAAACACAAAAACACATGCACTTGCATATACAATCAACCACACAAAAACTCTTAAACGAAGTATATGACTCTTGGCTTTGTTTTGAAGTGCAAATGATTGTGTTTAAACTGCATGACGCATAACAAAAATCGAATGGAAGGTTTAAATTGTTGCTACTGCTTTTGTATATTTGTAATACTCTTATTATAGGTAAAGAAACCTTTAAGTTCCAATGGCTAGACTAGTTAGAAATAACAAGTACAATAAAATGTAACAATATGCAACAAAAAAGACAAATAACATTCAATGTAATGTAAGGCAACGACCAGCAACGACATTGCAAGGTGAAAGTGAGTCGTCATTATGAGCACATTGTAATAATGATCATTAACCATAAAATAATGTTGGTAATGCTAGTCATCATTAATATTACGATGATCATTTAACAAAACACTTTAGCAGCAATATAATAAAAAATGAGAAAAAAGAGCAATTGAAGCTAAAACTAACTTGTATTAGACCAGAAATTCACTTGTTTATGTATGAAAATAAGAAAAAAAGGTATACAAAATGTATATCAGTTTATTGCATATTTTCTGCTTTATTTTTGGTTTATGATTATTTTTGAATTTATGATTTTTCTTATTTTGCTTTTATTTTAATATAAATTCACTTTTTACCGCAAGAAAATAATTTATATATTAATGATTTAGTAAATAATAAGACTTGAGTGTTTTCTGAATATTTTCTGGCATCCACTGGTTTAACCTTTTTCTGTGTACAATAAGATGAGTATAATCTTTAAATGTTTAAGAATGTGACTATCTTTTTTAATTAATAGTTTTTTTTTGCCAGGTTTAAAATAAAATCAACATATCATTCTCCTCTTGTTAAGAAGATACTTATTTTTAATTAAAATTTATGGCGTAGTATATTCTGTTTAAAAATATTAAAAAAATAACATAATTCCACGTTCGTTGTATGCAAATACACTTTAAAAAAATCCCCCATATATTACAAACTACCAAGAAGGCATTAACTAAAAGTATAAAAAGACTTTATCGAAAACCTTGAATATGGACAAACTTATTACAAACATTTCTATGTTAAATTAAAGTATACATTCAAAGAAAAATTATGGTTGTGGTAACCATAATCGAAGAGCATCATACTGTGATTGAATTGTATGATTATCGTTAAAACATATAATGGTTACCAGTTATAATTATTAGGTTTAATAAAAGTATCATTCAATAATCATATATATGACCACTATTGAAATCGACAATGTTTGCTTCTTTACCACAAATTATTGTCTTTTGCTGTAACAAACACATATTGATTGTACTCACCAATTTAATTGCAATTTTTATACCAATATTTTTTTACATTTTCTCATTTATTTGAAAATTTTCTTTAATTTTTCAAATATTTTGTTTGTTTTTTTTGACATTTCAAACTTTTAAAATAATAAAAATTTATTCAGCAAGAAGAAGAACAGTTGAAATTAAATTATTATTAAAAAAATTATAGCTTGTTTAATTTGTAATCATACTTTTTTCGCACCTATTATTAAATGATTATTTGTAAATTTTAATGCTTTTGAATATAATGTTATTTTTGTCAATTTATTTTTTTTTTTAATCATACTATTTTTAAATGATAACCATTTTGAAATTTTAACGAAAAGTAAACATTAAATGATACAATTCAAATGAATGCTTGATTATCGTGACAAACTAAATTATGAAATAAAACATAAATAACTATGACTTGTTTTTGACAACCAAATATTGTTGTAGAAACTATAATATGACCATCGTGATCATGTCGTAACCATGGTTTTTCTTTGCGTGAGGATGAAAGAAAAAAGTTATATTACAAAAATAACCAAAGTCATGATTAGCTAATATTTTCAACAATCTCTCACGTACTAGTTGAAGAGCATTATCTTTAAATTCCATTTATTCAATTCTTATGAAGAACACAACCTTGTTCTGATACATAAAGTTTGCTAATAAGTAAGAGCACTATATTTGGCCATGCCGAATCTGAAAATACCCTCCACGATCATGTACATGCTTATACCACCACATTCTAGCTAAGCTTAAGTAGATTTAAGATTTCATGAAATATTTCTTTATTATTTCTAACGTCATTTTGATTTTGAATTTTCGCATAGTTAATTGAATTTCATTAGTCAAGCCATTCCATTTGATACTCATAATGTTGGGGTTAAGAAAATTTTTCCCGCCATTTTATGTCAGACGTCATCTTAGTTTGTACACCTTTTTAATAATTTACCTCATTATTTGTTACCAAAGTTGTTGTGGGTAAATAAGCCAAAGCCGTGACTACTATATTTGACTCATATATTCGCCATCTTGTAAGTTTTTCTTATCATAGCTTGCTATGTTTTAATACGTAAGCCCTTTCATTTTATTTCTATATATGCTCTCACTGTATTTTAAGCGTGTTTACAAATTATTTAGGAATTTGCAAAATTTAATATATTTAAATGTTTGTATGGTTGGATTTTTGTTACTTACAAAAAACGGCTGAATGGTACTAAATGAAATTTGGCAAGCAGATATACAACAACAAAATATTTTAACAGATAGGCTACTCTTTATCAAGTTAACCAGGAAAATTCACGAAACTATGAAACAAATATTCTTTTTATATTGGTTGTTTAAGAGTTTTGAGTGTCCAATAATGTCCATGTACTGGCAAAAAAAATTAAATTATCCAAAGCCGTCTATAGAAGTATTTTTCTTACATATGTATTTACATTAAATCCACTAATAATATAATACATGTGAATGTTTGTATCTTTAAATGTTTTGATATCTTTATTCAATCACGCAAAAAGTAAACGGATTTAAATTAAATTTTTCGCAATAGATAGATAATATCGTGAATATTTAGGTAAATTGGCACTTTTCGTGTCGATAACTTCTCAGATAAAGTCGCAGGCACAGGCTAGTTTATAATAAAATTTTTATAATAAAGGTAAAAAGTCGATAATCACGATAATAACGCGAAGTCGTTGGCAAACTCATCATCACACATCATAAACGGGTTGTTTGTGTTGCAAATATTTTTATTTTTGTTGTTAATATTGAGTCTACCTTTTATCCAGATAACTACGCAGACGAAGTCGCGGGCACAAGCTAGTAATTTATAATTTTATTATTTATTTTGTGTAGGAATATAATATCACTCTACAGTGGGGAAATTCTTCTGAATAAAAAGCTCAGAACAATCACAGTTTTAAAAAATGGGAGAAGTATTGCTCTACTTATAAATACTATTCGAGGAAACTCTATAGGAATTTTATATAGACATATAATATAGACAATAGTCTTACAATTTTATAAACCCAAAGTTAAAAAAGCAAATAATCTATTAAATTTTAAATACATGAAGCAAAATTTAAAGCAGAATATTAAGTTGATCTTTAGTAACATAAAGTAATATATTTAAACTTATTATAGTGTGGTAGTACTTTGCATGCCCAGTTGGAAATATGGAAACTAACATACGCACCAGAACATCAAAAAATCTTAAACTTAAATCATATGCGTCCAACACACAATATGTGGACAAACAGTAATGTACAGCCGGCATACAATAATGACATGGAAGAAGAAACCGAAGGTAAACAAAAAGATTTTTTATTTGTTTGAAAAACACTAAATTTATAAAAGTCTATATGGTTACAGATGAAGATGATTTTCTTGCCAATCCAAGTTCTACACAAATCATCATACAAGCCGCACAGCAACACCAACAGCAACAAGTCAATGGCCAATTTGTCAATAATAATGAAGTGCTTAATACAAATGTAAATGGTATAAATGACAATAGCAATAATAATACCAGCAGCAACAATAATGAAGTTAATACCATAACGACAGTTAAACGTAGTGGCACCCGTAACGGTGGATCTCATATACATTTGTGGCAATTTTTAAAAGAACTTTTAGCGGCACCCCATATCAATGGTACAGCCATACGTTGGATTGATCGTAGCAAGGGCATTTTCAAGATTGAGGATTCGGTGAGAGTGGCAACATTGTGGGGTAAGCGTAAAAATCGTCCGGCCATGAATTATGATAAGTTATCACGTTCCATACGTCAATACTACAAGAAGGGCATTATGAAGAAGACAGAAAGATCACAGCGATTGGTATATCAATTCTGTCAACCATATCATATGTGAGCTGAGATTACAAAGTGAAGAGAGAAAAAATTACAATCAAGTAACGAAAATAAAATTGTGTTGGAATGTAGTTCATAGCGTTTTGAAAACAGAATGAAATTATTTATTTAATTATTAGTTATATTATTTATTAAATTATTTATTTATTTATTTAATTATTTATTTATTTATTTATTTATTTATTTATTTATTAATTAAAACATTTTATTTATTAAAATATCTATTTATTGATTAACTTATTTATTGAAATTATATGTTTAATTTATTTAATAAACTTATTTATTGAATTTGTTAAATTTTTTGTTTAACTTACTGAAGTTAATTTTATTTATTTATTTTAAGTTAATTATTTGTGAAAACAAATATATTTATTTCCTTATTTATTTATTAATTAATTTATTTATTTATTGAAATATTGTTAAGTTCTAATCAACATGATTAATAATTGTGCGAATATTATATCTAAGATTTTATATCTATTATTTATTTATTTATTTATTTAATTGTAATTTATTTATTTAAAAATTGTATATTAATTTATTTATTTATTTATTTGTTTATTTTTTTACTTATTTATTTATTACTCATTTCGATGTTTGAATAGGTTGAAAACTATATTATGGTTGTATGTATTTAAATCTGTGCTTAAAAATTCGATTTATATAAAGTTTATAAGAAATTTTTATAAAAGGCTATGGAAATAGTTTTACAAAACTATTAAAAACTAACATCTATTTTAAATATCATCATACTTCAGATCATATATATATATAAATCAAACATTTTTTTATGTGAAACTTCTTAGCAATATAACAATAACTGGTGAATTTATAGAGAGTCTTAAGTGATGTATTTTCATAATGTCAAAAAATTTTAATATACTTAAAACACTTAAGACTTTTTACTAATTGACTTATCTGTACATTAAAATAATTTTCATTAAAAAAAAAACGAATTTTGTTGTCAACCAAAAGCTTATGCTTTTAAAACTTTTATAACCATTGTTGCTGTTACATAATTTTGACTGTTATTTGATTTGCTAAGCGAACCTTTTGTCTGTACAACTTAAAAGCAAATAGTGCTATTGCAATATAGGCATATGAATTGAAACAAAATTTCGTAATATCAACTAATATTTTGTTATCGATATATTTCAATTACTTATGTTAAAGCAAATATAGTGAATTTAGCTATTTACACAAAAATTACTTTTTTATTGAAACAATTATACATTTGCTCAATTTACAAGCTGTCCAAGTTGTTGTATGTCCTAGTTGTTGCACAAATTTTTTTGATAACTTCTACTTGTACAACACTTACAACAATTCTAGTTATGTTTATAAAATGTCGTATAAATATATCATGGCTATCACCGTTTTTCTTTAATATGTAGAAATGAACTTCTCACAACCTACAACTACTACGACAAGTTGTAAATGATCTTAACACGAAAGATTTTTCTTTTCTTACCAAAATATTTAAAACAAATTTAATTTTATTTTTAATTTTTGTTTTTAATATCTTAACGAGAAACAAATTTTGTTTGCGTTTAGAGAAACAATAGTTAGTATTTTTAGTTGTTTTTAAAATCATCCTAATTAGCGCTTTTATATGAAACTTATTTAATACTGATGTGTAGATCTCAGTTTGGATACTCTTCCCCATTAGTTCGAAATTTTTCATGTCTTGTTTCTTATTCCTTTATCTATAACAGACCATAAAAAAGTAAAAAAGAGTCGTCTTGCTAGGCAGTGGTCTTGTGTTTAGAGGTTGTTTTATTAAAATAGTTCACATGCCCTCCGTTTTTTTAATTTATTAAAAGGGCTGTATCCTTCATGTCCACCATAATATTACACTCATGTCCCTTAAAATCTCTAAATATACTAACGCGTGTCAGTATGTGAAATGTGTTTAAAAAAATGTACAAAGTTTTTTCTTTACATCAAAACGTAAACTAACCCCCTGTTTTTATAAAAAAATTATGAAGAATTACTTTTGTAAATTTATTTTCTAAACAACAACAATTTTTTTAAATTTTGTATTGTTTTTATTGTGCAACTACGAACGAAAAAATATTTTTAGTTTTATAAAAACAAAAAACAAAAATATTTTTACTGAAAAAATATAATTTATGTCTGTGTTAGATGCAAATTTTTGCACTTAAATCTATATGTAACAATTTGTTACCTAATTTTTTGTATATTTATTTATTTATTTTTATTAAACTTGGACTATGCAAAATAGTACATTTCTTCGTATGCATAGAATGTAATTTTTTCCTTAAATTTTATTATATGGAATTACAGCGATTTCTAAGGCATTGAAATTAATTGCCTGTAATATTCTCTTTTAAAGGGTAAATTGTTACTTATCTCCTCGAAAAATTGTAATTAAAACAACAGTATTCACAAAAAACAGAACAGAACAAAGTAATAAAAGTGGTTTTCAAATTAGTTTCGCATTCGTTTTCATGATTAATTTTAAACTAAATTGATTTTCAGTTTAATTAAAACCGATACTAACATATCTTGGAGAAAACGTGCATTTAAAATGATTTGAGAAGACAACTAGAAGTTCGTCTTAAATAGATTCTATTTAAAGTAGTTTTTAAAAATGTTTTCTTAATATCTGTATAAATTTCTTTAATATGTACTCCTATTATTCAATCTTGAGACTAATTTTTGTAAAAAAAAAAAAATATTGCATTTCAATCCAATATTTTGTTTCACATTTATTAGCTTCTTCAGCAAAATAGATACATATTTACAAAAAACTTTTTCCGGAAGAAGCTACCGAATGTGGCAACGAAAAATTGGATAAAAATAATATAACATTAAAAACTGATTTTAAGCTCAAATAATAGAACAACGTAATAATTAAGAAAACATCGAATTAATTACAAATACCTCAGCAATTAATTTTAATAAGTCCTTTTAAAATCTCTTCTGATCCAGGAATTCAATTTTATAATAAAAAAGCAATAATTTTTGCATAAACAAGAGAAGAAAAAAAAACAACAAATAATGAAATGGAAAAAATAGCAAAATGTATTCCATTACCTATATAGTATTTATACTTAACAAAATTAAAAGAGTAAATATATAAAAATTTTACAGATTTTTATGGCACAGAAAATTTAAATACAATATAAGCAAACATACAATTGGTTAATTTCCAACTTGTGCTATAATGTCATATTGACAGAATTCCTTGAGACTTGAAAAAGTTTTACAACATGCAACAATTTAAAAATAATAATTATGATAAGATGACAATGCGGCACGGTAGCACATATTGGGAGTACACAAAATATGTAAACCAACAAATCCTAAACAGTTACCAAACTACTTTGATTTTGGTAAATAATACAATTTAAAACTACAAAAATAAAAATCAAGGTTTTTGCAACCAAATACATATTGAAAAAAAAAAAGAAATTAAAAAGTATATATATCTATGATATATGACCATATTAAAGCCTATATATTTATTTTGAAATAAAAAAAAAGAAATTAAAGTTCTATGAACAAATTACAATATGAATTGAACAAAAATAAATTATATAAAAATATTTTATTTATTTATTTATTTATTTATTTAATAATTTGTATGTAATTGGTGAATTCATAAGTGTCTTAATGTCATAATGTTATATTTTTTTAAGTTTTAAAACATATCAAAACTTTTACAAAAAAAAAGTATAATACCTTTCATTTTTCTAATTTCAATTTTTAGGAAATTATGGCATTTGGTTCATTAAGCACTTAGGACTTCTTGTGAATACACCAAATCTTGTTTTAATAAAATGTTCTATGCAAACTCAAATGCTGCCATAAAGCAAATATTCTCCTAATATTAAGTTATTTATTAAAATTAAATTAATATATTTAACTATTTAATATTTTATTAAACTATTAATTTATTTATTTATTTATCTAACCATTAAATAATTAATTTATTGATTGCAAGTAAATAAAAGGTGTTGGTTATTTATTGTTTAAACAAGTCAAATAAAAATGATATTACAGCAATTTGGGGATTAATTTATTTTTTTATTAGTTGTAAGAAACACTCTGCAAATAAGAACAAACAAATATTTATTTTTTTTTTTAGTTTAATTAAAAATGTACTTTCTTAACTTGAAAACACATTTTTTTTCTATTTATTTACAATATATAATTTATTTATTCATTTATTTAAAAGAAAAAAAACTCTTACAAAAGTTTATTTATAACCTCAGTTGCCTTTTAATAAAAAAATGTTTTTATTATTTATTAAATTTATTAAAAATATTGCTATTTATTTAAAGACTTCAATTTAATATATTAAATTAATTAAAGTCACAACAAAATATTTTACTATTTTATAAACGTTTTGTGGTATGAAACCACTGCTATGTGCCTAAATATTTATTTAATTTATTTAACTTATTTGTTTATTTATATATGTACATATATATACATATTTAATTGTAAGCTCAACTTTTTAAAAATATTTGTTTTCCACTTTTTCAATTATTTATTTTAGTTTTAGTGTATTTATTGATCATTACAAATTTGTAATTCTTACATATTTTTGTACCACTTTTAAGTCAAAATTTAAAACTTTTGACTTATAAGGCGAGTGCTTACTTTTCTATTATTATTTTAAGTTTATTTATTGAAAAAAAAATATTATTTAATTATTTATTTATTAATTTATTTATTCATTTTATAATTTATTAAAATATTTATTTAAAAAAAATGTAATAACAACAACAAAAAAACCTTAATAAAAATCTATTTTGGCCAATTTCAAAGCATTTCGGAATTAAATTTATTTTTAATACATAAGAAAAACTACAAAATCAAAAGAGATAAATGGATGTATTTTTAACAAAAAAAGTAAATACAAAATAAACTTAATTTTTGGTTTGTTTTTATAAAAATATATAAATTGTTTGTTTTACGGCTGCCAATAGCAATTGAATAATGTTGTTTATTCCAATAATGTAGACATTGCCAATTCTTTTGCTGATTTATTCGCCTCCACTTTTTCTGCAAAAAACGTTCGATAGTACAACTTATCCTTATTATGTTACTTCGTCTTCATCAATTAATATACCATCTTTAGATGTCAACACTGTCTTAAAAATCCTGAGAAGTTTAAAAAAATTGTTTTAACCCTGGTGCCGGTGTTTTGGCTAATCCTATCACTCATCTATTTAACAGTTTTTTGAAATTTGGTATATTTTCTAAATGCTGGAAAGATTCATTTATCATCCCGCTTCATAAATCTGGTAGCCATAGTTATGTTACTAATTATAGAGCAATAGCTAAACTTAACTCCATTCCTAAACTGTTTGAGAAAATATTAACGGACATCCTAACTACCCAAATATCAACAATTCTTTCTCCAGCACAACATGGTTTTTGTAAAGGTAGATCTATCTACACAAACCTAATGGAACTTACGTTCTTCATCAATACTGGGCTTTGTAATGGTAACTAAACCGATGTAGTCTATACAGGCTTTAGTAAAGCTTTTGACAAGGTTTACCATGATTTATTTTTAGTGAAGCTTAAAAACTTAGGATTTTTGGGTTACATTTTAAAATGGATTAGTTCTTACTTAAAGGATCGGAGACAATTTATTTTTTATAATGATTGTATATTAAAACATATTGAAATAACTTCTGGAGTTCCTCAGGAAATCATCTCGGCCTCATCGTATTTTTATTGCTTATAAATGATCTTCCAAAGGCTATTCAATACAGCAATATTTTAATGTTAACAGATAATGTTAAAATTTATTCATGGATTAGAACTGATGACGATAGTTTTTATCTCCAAACTGACTTGAATAATTTTTTTTAATTGGTGCAAATCTTACGGAATTGAATTTAACAAAATGCAAATCTATGACTCTCTGCAGATATTCACAATTTTCAAATGTTTAGTCTTTAAATGGCTCTATTTTAAATGTTATTGGTTCGTTTTTGGATCTTGGATGTAAAAATTAATTTAAACTCACTTGTAATAATGACAGTAAATAAAGCTAATGGGGTATTAAGTTTCATAAAGCGTTGGGCTAAGGAATTTAATGATTCTTATGTAACCAAAAAATTATTCAAATCATCGGTAGGACCTTTAGTGGAAAATGGATCAGTAATTTGGGATCCCCAATATGATGTGTATATTCAAAAACTTGAATCAGTCCAAAAACAATTTTTGCTGTTCTGCCTTTGTAACTTGCGCTGGAATCCCAATACCAACTTACCATCATATCAAAGTTGTTTTCTACTCATTGCGCTCAAAACGTAACAAAGCCGAAGAATTGTTTTCAATATTGCATTTGTCATGAATCTAATTAAAATTGAATCTAAATATCTTCAACGTAAAATATGCATCAATGTTCCTAATAGGCAGCTCAGATTTTATGAACCGTTGTATGTACCATTTCATAGACTAAACTACATTAACTTTGATCCAATTAGAAGAATTTGTGCTGAGGTAAATAAGTTTTATGTTCACATTGACTTTTCTGATAATGTTACCGTAAAAAGTGGAAAGCTGATAAAGTTTCTAGCTCAAATGCATACGTTTAATGTTGTTTTTATCTTTCTTAATTTTTGTAATCATTATTTTCTTTGGAAAAATATTGCTCAACTGTAACTTTTATTATGTTGATTAAATTAAATAAATAAATAAATAAAAATAAATCTAACTTAATTAATGCATTATAGAGTCCTTCATATTTCTTACATATTTTTCCATGTAAAAGTTATACGAATTTAAGATAGAGCATTAAATATTAACCTTAACTATTTTTTATTATAATAATATTGACCAGAAAGGCGTATATGAGAAATTTTAGCATAGTTAATCCATTGCTGTTTGTTTAATTAGCTTTTGAATTGTATGAATGGTAGTTTGTGACTAATGTGAGAGTTGGACGTTACAGTAGGCACGTCGAAGTAATTTCTGATAATAATTTCTGCTTATGATGTGAAGACACAAATAGAATTATTTTCCCATAATCTTTGCCCATAGATAAATGATACATATATATTTAAGAAAAATCGTTTTATAAGTGGTGAGCGTTTAAGTGGGCGTGTCCTATTAATTTTCTGTTATTACAAAAATGTTAAACAAAAAGCCTATACCTGAGGAATTTCAGAATCTTATACGTAATTCTGTCAGTGTTATGGCGTTTTATATTTAAAACAGAGAAAAAAAGGAATTTATAGAGGAGAAATTTTCGTAAATTTTGATTTATATCTTCTTTTGTAGTGCTCGAACTTAAAAATTTTGGGGGAAACCAACAATCAAGCCCAAATTCAATACAACACGTTTCTAATGTATTAGAGATGTGGCAAAATTTTATCAATCTAGCTTTTTCTGTTCGAGCAACAGACAGATAGGCGGAACATTCTAAAATGAAAACTGAACTCAGAAAATATATAGGCGATGTGGTGCAATCGAAATGGAAAATTAATATAACCCGACACCATTTCATTGGTGTTTTTAACTTTTATTCTTTAACAAAATTTGTATATCGAATTATCAACATTTAAATAAATGTAATAAATTTATCCTATGAAAATCACCTGATTTATTTTAAACCTTTCGTAATCAAAATGAGTTTTCACTTAATTCAGTCAATCAAATTTTGCTTAAATGAAAAACTTTTTAAATCGTAGTTTTAGTTTTTCGTTTTTGTTCAATAAACATAAATTGCAAATACCAGTTATATGTATTTATACGTGCGTTTTGTCGTTGTAAGGCAAGTATAATATGAAAATATATATTGTATAAAAGTATGTACGAATTTGAAAATGTGTACTTAAAAAAGTATTTATTTCTTAAGAAATGCATACATTTGCACATATCGATTGATTTTTTCTAAAGAAAGTAATTTCATCTGCAACACAAACGCTATGTCATATCACATATACAGTCTTATACACATACGAACATAAATGAAGCACATCTACCTACATGCATTCATATACAAATCCATACTTACGTACTTACAGTCATGACTTAAATAAAATGAACAACACTTTATTTCGTTGTATTTTATTTCATTTCTTCTTATTTTTGTTACTGAAAAAAATAAAGAAAAGGAAATGATGAAAGACTTCTTATATGAATGACAGGTACATGCATTTAAGGAATAAAAATAGTTTTTATGAACAGCATAATAAACATATACACAAATGTATATGTATTGTTTTTAAGGTGACCGCATCGTTCGCAAACAAAGTAACCGATTTTTTTTTACTTTAGGGACATTTATTAATGTTGGCTTGTTTCTCATAAAATAAACCCACTTAATTTTTTGGCACATTTGAAATTTATTTATACTATTCAAAAATACAATAAAAATTAATTAATTAATTTCCAGCTGATTTTAAGTTGGTACTAAATATGTTATATGTTCATACATACATCGGCTAATGAGTTCTGTAAACTTTTGTTAAAATTGCAATCAACTCTATATTATTCCATTACTAACAAAATTGCTAAGCAGAACAGACTATTTCGCCCGCCCTAAGTTATTCTTTAGATTTAAAAAAAAAAATTATTGTGAAATTTTTTAATTTTAGGCAAAAAGTCAATTGAAAGAAGCGATGAAAAACATTAACCTCCAACGTATAAGGAATATTTACAAAATTGCTTTCAAAGAGGCTGGTCTTTCTATTTTTAAAAGGTAAAAAACACAATCTCATACTCGTAAATTTCTAAAGATGATTATTATTTTGCTGATATCGATGAAGTTTTTGCTGTCATTTTATTGTTAGATAGTGATATTGTAGAATTTTTATACAGAAGACTAACGTATGATTGAATGGTAGTTTTGGTTAAAAGTATTTACCACAACACATTCACTTTCATATTTATACTAACTACACACGTTACTCTTTACCAAAAGAATTGTATTTGGGAAAAAGTTTTAAAATAAACATTTTAAATAATAGTAGTATTTTTTTAAAACAAAAAAAATTTAAAAATTAAACATAAAATTTAATAGTTTTGTCTTAAAAGATATGGACTAAAATATTTCTTACTTTAAATTAGAATACATTTAATTTATTTTATCGGTTTGAACATTTAACGTTTTTGTGTCGCCTGATTAAAAAGTTTAATAAATTCAAACCGCATTTAATGCGCATATCATATCAATACCATTAGAATCATAGTTGAATAATGTACTGAACTCAACTGCAATCTGTACTTGCTCTGTGTAGATTATGAATGCGTTTTACATTTAGTCTGAAGACCTGCATCCTGGGCGGACCTACAAAGAAATTTTCGACGTCATTCATAAGTTATACGGAGGCGCTATATGTAAAGTTTGAACATTAATGAAAGACTCAACGATATAGACTATGACTCTTACGATATCGAACCTAAACTCAACAGAATAGTAAAAGGTTAAAAAAAAAAACAACTGATGATCCTAAACGGCAAATTAATAGATATAAAGTTGAAAATGTTAAATTCTAGTATAAAATTGTACTGCATGGAATACAAAGAATCACCCTTGGCAAGCTTCAGACATTTGTATAAACTTATTTACAAAAATCCTTAGAATATTCTGACCACGATGGTTTATCAAACAAAAAATGGGGTGTATAGCAAACGTCAACACAGTATCAAGTTAAACGTCGCAAATGGTCCTAACCAGAAAATATTTACACATACCACCTAACAATATTTTCAAGCCATCCTTGCTGCTAATAGTGTTACTTTATAAGTCACGACAACAAGTAAAATCTCTAGCTAATAACCGGTCCCAATGAAGAAAATTCGCAAACATTCATAGAGTTACTTATTAACCCTTATGTTAACTTATGTATTTGTATGCTTTATGTGTTATATATATGTATTAGTTTTATAAGTAAAAAATAAACCAGCTAGACAGTCGTTAAACTAATCGTTTGTAAAGTTATTTTTATACCTTACACAAAGAGTGTAAGGGTGCATATATGTAGGTTTATTATTTCGTGTAAAATTTCCGAAAGCTATAAGTGGGGGAGTCGCTTAAGCATTGTTCGTCTGTCCGTGAGTATGATGAAATCAAGTCGTTAAAGCCCCTCAACATAACCTAGACCCGTGCAAGAATCAATATATCAAAAATCTTTGGGAGCAGATCCATATTTGAAGCCAGCATAAACGCATCATAACTTTCTGAGATATGTATAAATAAACACGACTGCAACTGTAAAAAAAGTGTAAAATACAAGAGGGTGTCTGAAACAAAAATTTTTTTTACCCCAACAATATAGATATAAAATAAAAGAGCTTGAGAATACAGTTAACTATGTAAAAATTCAAAATCAAAGCAGACGTCGGATATAAGAAAGAAACAGGATTGCAACTGCAAAGCACTTGATGTATTTAATTGTGATTTTGACATCATATCGACGCTTTTACCATAACGCCCTAACATTGCCATGATTAAGCTTATCATAAATATGTTTTCCTTTTATTTTCTTTGCAGCTTAATAAATAATGTCTTGCCGTAGCACTTAATATATCGTGTGTTCTCATTTATCATATATATTTTCAATAGTATCGATCTTTGCAAATATTTGACAATGAATCGATTTTGAAACCAGCACAACTGCCCCATAACTTGCTGAGGAATAAGGAAATAAACATACTGCCAGGTGATGAGGAATTCGTCTTGCTAATGATTTCCACTGGATTTTGAATAAAGAGACACCGGATAAATTTTAAATTTAAATTTATTTCATCGATGTTTCTTATATTAAAATTCCTACAAAAATATACTATATATAATATAATGGAGAAAATTAATTATAATAAATTAAAAGAAACTCACGTTTTGGTATGGAAACCACTAGGGTTTAATTAAAAAAAAATCACCACGCCAGTCAGCTACGTACAAAACTTGCTGTATTAAATAAAAATCTATTTAAGACTAGCACGGGTAGCGTTTACTCCGAAAGTATATATGCATATACATCTTAATTATAATATATAAAGTGTAATAGATTATTTTTGATATGTGAAGTTGGTAAACACAATAAGTTTAGCAGTTTTTTTTTACTGGCGGCAACACTGCCTCTTTTTTCGAAATTTTTACTAAAAAAATAAATATTTTTTAACCCTCAGATAAAATATAAACACGTTGGTTACTAGTTTTCATCATGATATTTATGAATTAAAGCTTATTACTAAAAAAATTTTAGAGTTATTGGCAACATACTTTTATGTATACATCCACCAATTTTGTGTACTTTTAAAGCACAGAATTTATTATTTGTTATTAACGGTAATCGCTATGGAATAATATTTTTATACTAAATTTGGAATCACTTTCTTTAAATAACTTCAATATGCTAGTAAAATAATTTTGTAAATTTAGCCTTATAATGAAACATTAAAAATTTCTACTTTAGAAATAATACTACTGACTCTTTTTTTTTTTTCAATAATATTGTATTTTTACGGAATCTGAAGAGTATAATTTGGTACCCAGAGGTAGTTAAAAAGTAATATTAGCTTTGTGTTGGCATGTCACTACTTTTAAAATTATATAATTAATCTTTGAATCCATCTCAAATAATCCATTAAAGTAAGTAAAATAAGCATGATAACAATTAATCTGAGTAATCAGCCAGACTCTTTTATTTTTGTCCATTTAAAAGAATTATGAATTTAAGATAAAGCGTTGGGAGGTGGGCGTTAAAGTGAGCATGCCACCTTAATTTTTTGATATTATACTAATATTGGCATAATTAAACTTAACAGAAACTATATATGCGAAACTTCATAAACATACATCTAACTACGTCGGTTTTATAAGCTTTTAAATTTCATTGAGAGTAAATTAAGTGAGAAGTAAGCGTCAACTTAGATATTTTAGTACAAAGTCCCTTATTCTTTCCAAACCAATGTCCATAGAAACTATAAAAATTTGAGATAGAGCTTTGTATAGGAGGTACTCGCTAATGTGAGTTTGTCACTATAACTGTTGGGAATTATATCTATATTGATGAGAAATGTACATACATGAGCAAAATTTAATAATCATATATCTAATTCTCTCCGTTTTATGTATAGATAAATTTTTATGGAAAAATATTTATTTTTTTTTACTCCAGAAATATACATTAGAAATTTCATCGCCCTACGTTAATGCGTTGCATTTGTATTTTATTCCATGTTGGAAGGACATGGTTTTTTTTACCTACTCTTTCATTACGAGCTGTAACTCTCTGCCTAAAATACCTATTAAGCCCATTTTCAATAACAAACAAACCTTGTGTATAAGAAATATTCTGACAAAATTTGAGCCTTCTTCTTTTTTCAGTTCGAGCTCTATCGTGAGGACGAACATTGCTAGATCGTCCTAAAATAATACCAGGACTCAGAAGATGTATGCTTTATGGGGTCAAAAATGGATATTTCGATGTGTTACTGAAGGTCAAAATGAAAATCAGAAATCAATATTGGTATCAAATGGATGGTTTTAAAATGCACTTAATAAAAAAAAAATTTTAAAAAAAATATGATGTCGATAATAATTAAACAAAATTACGTAAAACATTAAATCTAAAACGTTGGAAATGAGGTCGTTTACCTTTGTACATGGTGGTGAAGAGTACTATCAGATTTAGCACAGCCAAAGAAGGTGCTAATCTCTATTATGTTATCTCGTAGTTAAATTGAAAAAATTAATGGTTCGTGAACTTTCGTTAAACATTTCAATATTTGATTAACGAAACAAAGGGTTATATAAAGAACAGCAACCGCTAATAGAATGTGTAATAGAAAGTATGTCAAGGACATACTATTAGTACCTATTAGAAAACAAATAACGAGGCTTTTATTCATTAAGATTAAGTTTAAAATTAAATAAATCAATTACAAATAACAATAATTTTCTTTGAGTAAGAAAATATTCGTTTCCCTTACCAAATGTATATATGTGGTTGATCATACACTTAATTCTGTTAAGTGAACAATGACATTCACGTTATTTTTTTATGCAATTGATGCTGTTGTTGCAGCAGTCGTTATTGCTGCTGCAATAGTTTATTGAGTGAATAAAGACGAAAATTTATTGTCTCGCATAAAAAAAGGGATTGATTCACAACATAAAATTTTACAATACATACACAATCGTCGTCAAGAAATATACGCACACACGCATAAACATGTAGTACATCGAAATAAAATTTTTACAACAAGATGTTTATAAAATTTGTGTGTGAAAATTTACACTGAAAATATTTATATATTTAGAACAACCAAAAACACTTTTCTCAAGTAGTTAAATATGTTGGTTTCAGTAGATAATTTTTGTATTTTCTGAATGGATTGTATTGTCATTTTGATTGAATTGTAGTTATCGATACATACACACATTAATTTATTCTGACAGCTTTGCACACACATACTCACACATATATAAATATATATACACAATGCGAATGACTCCAACAAGATGGTGGTTAAACGAATTTATATTTTTATAGATATAAAAATACTGTCTTTCAATCTTTAGTGTTTTCATTTTTATTTGTTACAACTATTTATGTTTTATAGATTTTTTTTCCAAAAAGCTTTTGCTGTTCTGAGTAATACCTGTAAAAAGACTTGTCTGGATTTTGATTTGTATTTGTTTTATATACTTATTTTTATTGTTTTGTAAATGTTGCAACTGACATAAAATTGTAATATTTTATTATGACAGTTATATGAAAAAGTTGTCCTTCTTTTAACTTACGTTTCCGTAAATACTATTTTAACTGTTATGCTTTCATAATAATATCTTTATGTACACTAAAGGAAATATATCTAGAAGAATTTTATACAAAATAGAAAACAAATATTATTTTTTAATATTCTTCTCTTATAATTCATAATTTAATTGTAAAATTATATCTACGTTATAACTGACTTATAAACATACTAATGTATATGGTAAAAGGCCAGATATACATGAAATTTACGCAACTTGTAGCTTTTATATCCTTCACACAAAAGTGAAAAAGGGTATATACATTTATAGGTTTTTCATTCGGAGTGAAATTTCGACAGTTTTCATTTCCGACCCCATAAAGTATATATTTTCTAAAAGCTTTTGAACAGAGAAATTAATTGAGGCCTAACTGTCTGTCCATGTGTGTGTTGAAATGAACTTTTAGAAGCCCCCTGCGATCGCCTGGACCCGCATGAGATATTAAAATATCAGAAATATTCGGGAGCAGATCAGTATTGAAAATCAGAAAAATCGGTACATAAACAACTATGAGAAAAGTTGTGAGAAAAAAAACAACGGCTACCTGGTTTTTTACAACATACAACACATACATACGAACGTGGTATACTGGTCAGAGTGAAAGTGGCATCGACCCAGCTGAGCCAAAAAAAAAAAAATTTTTTTGTATCATATATTATTTATTTTTGTATGTTTTTTTAATATTTTTTTTATTTTTTTTTTTTATATTTTTATATATTTTTTTTTCAAACATACATACATAAACTCAATTTATAATTTTACAATGGGATGTTTTTATACGAGCATATGTAAGTTTTTTTATATTGTGAGGACTTGCGTTATTTAAATTTCCATTAATATAAACTACTGTAATTTTTTATATAGAAGAAAAAATAGAAAATATTTTGAATACTCTGGAAAAAATGTGTTAGATTTGATTTGAAATTGAAAGGAAAAAATTGAAAAAAATTGTTTTGAAAATTGGTATTGGAGAATACAAAGAGGGAAAATAATCCTAGGAAACAAAACTTTCGAAAACTTTAACATTTTACCAATCGGACTTATTTTTATATATGTGCGATATTAAGAATTGTTTTATGTGGGAAGAAAATATTTAACTGAAGATAATAAACTAAGCACCTTAAGCAGTAAACAGCACTAAAAGTATCAATACCAACATTGAAAGATCTACTAAATACCCAGAGACGTAGTAAAGGTGAAAATTTCGTTTTCATCTTCTTGCCAGCCACAATTCGTTTGCCAATCAACCAGTCAGCGGGTCAACGCAGTTCCAAAACGAAAACAAGGAGTTTATTTAATTTTTATTTATTTTTGAAGTTAAATTTGGTAAAATTTTCATTATTTGATAAGTATTTGGATTTTTGTACAGTTACATACACACACATACACACTGGCACACATATTTATTAATATAATATAACGTACATACTAACTTACATATCTTCAAACATACACATCTTCAAACATACACACATAAAAATCAACTTACATACACACATGCATGCATCAACGTTTACTTTACACTAATATTTACATATACATATATATATATTTTTTTTGTTTGTCTTTAATTTAAAATTTCTAATATTCTTTTTTTTTTTACTTTTAACTTACGATAGTATAAATATTTGAAACTACAGTATTGGAGTATTGAGAAAATTCCCATTTCTGCTACAAAAGGCCTTCGTCATCGGAACGTGAACACACTGGTAAATCAACCGTTTATAAATGTCATTTGGTTTTTAAATTGTATTATCGTAAATTTTCTAATACATAATAATAACTTTAAATATTTATAGGTAAATCTTAAATAAGAATAATTTCATTTAATTTTTAAATTAAAGAAAATATAAGGAATCTTAATTTATTTAAAGATTTTCTATATTGCTCCAAAAGTAACTATATATATGTAAACATTATACAATAGCACATAGTAGCACCTCATCAGAAAAGGTAGCAAGGTTGGGAGGGTACAGACGAGAAAAGACAATAACATCAGTTTCTTTTCATAAGCAGGTAATTGACATCTGATTTTAATTTTTTTTTTTTTTTTTTAATTTATTAACGACAATGCTACCTACCCATAATTTTAAAATCTTATGGAGCGAACCGAAGCCTACCAGTCTGAAAAAAAGAACCAACCCAATTTCATTGAGCACAGTCGTATTTGAAGGTAGCGAAGTTTTCAAAATGGTAGGGCCACATCGGTGGTTCGTCACAATATGTATGTACGTACTTCATATTAAATGAGATGAATGGTGATACAAACAATTGTTATTGCATGACTACAGGTTACGAAGTGTATATAAGATTCGGCACGGCCGAATATAGCACTCTCACTTGATTTCTTTAATTTGTTGCACATTTGTACTGCGAATTACTTCTACTATTTTTGTACTCCTAACTGTATGTTTATACAGCATCGATTCTTATTAAAATATATTATAATGCATTTGTTATAAAACTACATTTCTCTTTATCTCTTTGAGACATTCTTAGAAAAACACTTTTGACAAGTCTCATAAACTTATGACAGCTGCATGAAAAGCAACTGAATTTTCGCCAGTATAAAATTGTATTTTACAGAAGATTTTAAACTAAAAAAATTTAGTGCATATATACTTATACATACATATACTTATTATAATAGTTGTATATCCATTAACAAAAGCAGATAGAAACATTTTTACTGCAAAATCATTAAAAATCTACTTAGTACAAAAATAATGAGTAATTTTTTAATAGCCTTTTCATCACTTCCAAAGCAGCTTAAGTTATATTTTAAAAAATATATTTTTTCACACCTAAAATACAAAAAAGATATATAATAATGCATTTCACTTAGTATCGTTAAAAAGGGACAATATTGATTGCATTTAGATTTTAAAAGACAAATATGAAAATAAATACTACGATTCCCAAATTCTTATTTCATTAAATTGTAACATAAATACATATGAGTATGATAAAGAGTGCTGAGGATGAAATCTACTCGGTTAACATCGGAGTAGTTTTTCAAGTTTCTTAAATGACTACAATTTAAATTAGAAAAAATGTTTTAGGAATTCAAAATACATAATAAAATAAGTGAACTTTAGTCAAAATAAAAATGAATTACAGTAAATTTAATTTTCAAAGTCCTTTTTGAGTTGCCTATATCGCCTTCACTTGAACTTTTATTAATAGTACCTAATATCAAAAATATTGATTCGTAAGAGTACAGGGTGTCCGTCGAAAAGTTATACTTTTTTATTTTACTGCCATTTTGGTAAACATTAGTCTTGACAGTTCATATTTGGCAGTCGTGAAGTAGAGACGTAAGAAATTAATTATGGAAAAATATTTGGTAAGCCAACGTGTTTTAATCTTTAAAACATTTTATCAAAATTATTCATCGATTACTGTGACCATGAGAAAGTTACGTGAAATTTTTAGGAGAAACAACGTGCCAACAAGACGCACTATTTATCGAAGAAAGAGACACTGTAGCTGATAGGCCTAATCATGGACCACAGCGTACTGCGTACTGCGATCTGCTGAAAACATTACTGCTATTCAAAAAAGACAATCCATCAATCTCAATTTGACGCCGTTCTCAGGAGCTTAGTCTTCAAAGAACAACTTTGGCAACAATTTCGCACAAGGATTTGCCTTTGTTTTCATTTAAGATTCAGTTGACACAAGAAGTTCTTCGAAGAGACCATTTAGGCTGCCATACATATGCCAATAGTATGTTACAGCCCGCCATTGACACCCACGATTTTCATGAAAAAATCATAATGATCGGTTCTAGGCTATGGAAAACCCTTAAATTATTCATCGGTCACATTTGCATCCATTAAAAGTGACAGCTTGGTGTGCAATTTGGTCAGGAGGAATAATTGGACCTTACTTATTTCAAACTTAAAGCAGCGTAACGGTAACTATCAATGGGGAGCGATATTGTGATAAAATTGAAAACTTTTTAACACCTCAACTGCATGTTTTGGGCTTGACTAACATGTGGTTTCAACAAGACGTACCAAATCACACACAACCAGGATTACAATGGAATTACTGCCACATATCTTTCCACAACAAGTTATTTAAAGGAATGGTGATGTTGATTGTCCTCGATGGTCGCCTGGTTTGACTACTCCGTACTTTTTTTTTTGTGGAGATATCTGAAAAGAAAGTTTTGTGCAAACAAACCAGAAACGCTAGAGCAACTCAAACAAAGTATTTGTGATGAAATTAATGAAAAACCGCGTGAAATAGTGAAAATATAATAAAAAAAATGTGCTCAAATGGTGACGCTAACCGAGCGGACATTTATCTGATATTGAATTCTATACGTAATTGCCGACATTAAACAAAACATTTATCAATATAAGATTCATTCTCTTTCATTTACTCAAAAATTATAAACAAACAAAGTAGTATACCTTTCCGGCGGACACCCTGTAGAAAATCCAAAAAGAATCATACAAATTAAGAAAAGTACGTTGTGGGTCGCCCAAACTATTTTAAATTTCAACTTGGGTCAAAAGTCCTTACTTTCGAATATTCCTTCATAAACTTCATAACTTAGAAAATACAAAAGGTATTGTACTATAAAAGTGCACGAAAGGAAAAAATATGGTTGTGGTAACCATAATCGAAGAGCAACATACTATGATTAAATTGTATGATTATCGTTAACACATATGATGGTTACCAGTTATCATTATTATGTTTAACTAAAGTATCATTCAATAATCATATATATGACTACAATTGAAATCGACTATCTGTGGCTTTTACGGCAAATTATTGTCTTTTGCTGTAACAAACACATATTGATTGTACTTACCAATTTAATTGCAATTTTTATACCAATATTTTATACATTTTCTTATTTATTTGAAAATTTTCTTTAATTTTTCAAAATTTTTGTTCATTTTTTTGACATCTCAAATTTTTCAAATAATAAAAATTTATCCAGCAAGAAGAAGAACAGTTGAAATTAAATTATTATTAAAAAAATCATAGCTTGTTTAATGTGTAATCATACTGTTGTCTCATCTATTATTTAATGATTATTTTAATTTTTTTATGTTCTTGAATATAATGTTATTTTTGTGGAATTAATTTTTTTAATCAAACTATTTTTATATGATAACGATTTTGAAATTTTTACGAAAATTAAACATTAAATTATACAATTCCAACAAATGCTTGATTATCGTGACAAAATATATGATGAAATGAAACAAAAATAACTATTACTTGTTTTCGACAACCAAATATTGTTATAGAAACCATAACATGACTGTCGTGATCACGTCGTAACCATGGTTTTTCTTTGTGTGTGGAAGAATGCACCATTTGGCTCGCCATATCAACCAAATTCCATTTTTTAAATGTTTAGATATTTATTGGGCAATAAAACATTTCAATAGATATGATTTAGAGTGAGTGAATCTCACACTTTTTGTAAAAAACAAATATGTTTTAAAAAGGACGAAACTGTTAATCTCAATTATCTCCTTTGTTTCCAAATAAGAATATGTTTTTAATTACATAATCTGTTTATGTCTAATGAAAGCCTTTTGTAAAAGTTGTCTGTTATAATTTCTGTTTATTATTCTGTTTATTGTATGAAAAATTTATTATTATGAAAATTACATTTTAAATATTTAAAAGCATTTAAATTACAAATAATTCTTAATTAAAAATACGTTTTTCTTTGCTTGTAGAATTATTAAAAATAGAACATCTTATTAAAAGTGTTGTTATCCAATATATTTTCGTTTAAAATCAGTATTAAAAGAAATTTATTTTTATTTAAGTAAACCCTTTCTTTTTTATAGGAACCACAAGACATAATGTATACAAGCATCATCAATGATAATGTTTTCTGGTATTTTTAAGTAGAAATTATTTTATTAGCTTTTAATCGCTATTGTCAATTCACATATAGGTTGCGGTTTAATATTATTCGGTTTAATATTATTTATTTCTGAAATTCGTATGAAATAACTTAAATTTGTATGTAATAGATTTTCTTCCTACCAACCATTTTCTTCCTACCAACCATTTTCACAAAAAGTAGATTTCGTTTTTTAAAATTAGTTAACAGAAGTTAATTTGCTGGCCATTAATTATTTTTACAAGAGCTTCTAGCACACATCGAATAATCAAATTTTGTTTTAAGTTTTTTCATTGGCAATAAGTTATACCTGCAAAATACATACACACTAATTTTGCATCATACCACAATGCATTGTTCTATTTCTTCTCGAACAATGGTAGTTCCGCACTTACATACATATATCCAATAATGAAAGTAACTAATTTACATTTACCCAAAAGCGTAATACATAGAGCTCCTTAGAAGCCACAAGTACACACTTAAATACACAAAACATTTTGTAATCGAAAATCGTTGATAAAGTGAGTTTGAAATTTACCACAAACTATACTTATACATATACATACATCTATATGTGCTGTAATTGAAGACTTAAGCTTCTTTGTGGATGAACAGTTTTGCAAAGTGAAACACTTGTGGTCATGTACAGAAAATAGGTATTTACAAGCCTAATGCTGGAGGAAGAAAGAAAAATGGCAACAAATCAAAATATGATGCATTTAATGATAGAAAAGTTAAGCTGATCAAATGTTTTCATAATATCAAATACTGCCCCGATGGACTAGTCAACAGTGTGCTGTTCTTCTAGCTTAGGGGTTGCGGGTTCGATTCCCGCCGGAGACTCTGGACTTGTCTGCTTGTTTTCTATTCTATTCTTACTTTTCTATTCAAGTATCACAAAGGGATCAATATAATGGACCCAAGTGAGCTGTACAAAAGCTGCCTGTCCTACCTAACCTAACCTATCAAATACTGCCAAGTCACTTCTATGAACTTTTTAAATTAGGCCATTAAAATTGTTATTAAAAGGACTAGTGTAGAATAACAAGAACAATATTGTATACACATTTAGAATTAAAAATTCATAATATCCGCTGTTATGTAGCATTGGTGCAATGTTTTTATGTGTTAACAGTATTGTATGCTTGTTTTTTGTGATTGCTATTGAAATATTTTATATAACTATACACTAACATTTCATATTTCTTTTAAACTCATAGAGAGATAGGAAATTAAATTTTTTTGCAGAATCAAAAAATAAATTTATACAATTTTTGTTCTCAAAAAAATTAATTATTTTTTTGTTCTAAATCTTTTATTGATTTTGTCAAACTTGCAAAAGGTTTTTATTTAAATTTAAAATTATTATACAACACTCTTTGCAACTCTTCCTAAGTAAGATTTGATTAACTTTCCCGTTCCTGCCTTTTTTTTTGGTTGCCGTTTAATATTATTTGAAGTTTAACAATACCAAACACAACTGATACAACAAATTTCTTTTTCTTCCCAAGTAAATAAATCAAAAATTTAAATAGACAGTACAATTGAAAAATTATACAAATTTTAAATATCTATTATACTTTTTTCGTATACTAAAGTTAAAACTCATTTAAGTACATAGTTCTTCAATATTTTGTACAATTGATCATACTTTACGCGTAGTTTAACACAATTACCTTAATTTAAACAAACATATAATTTAATTTTTCACACAAAAAAAAAGCTTTAATAATACAAACTGTAATTAAACAAAACCAGAGATAATTATGCATACACAAAGGACAAACTATTAATAAATACATAATTGGTCTTTACCGGTTCTGAAATTTCAGTACTGTACAGCAGATGAAACGTGTGTACTCAGTTATTAAAATTTTTTTAAACCGACCACTCCGAAAATATTTAATAAAATGCCAAATGCCGAAAATATGACGTAAAGATAAACAAAAATCTGTAACAAAATATAAAAACAACAAACAAGTAAGAGCACTATATTCGGCTGTGCCGAATCTTTTATACCCACCACCAATTTTGTGTACATTTAAAGCACAATATTTATTATTTTGTTAATCGCTATAGAATAATCTCTTTATAATAAAATATGTATCACTTTCTTTGTAGAGGGTGGTTAAATTTGAAGGGCCCATGTTTAGGGTGAACCACACCTAAACTTTTTTTTCTTGCATTTCATTTGACATTTCTCAATCTCAGACTAACTCAATTTGAACCGTGGAAAGATACGCAATCGAGCAACGCTTTTAAATATTAAAGATTTTTATAAAAATGGGCGTTCAAATCAAAATGCATTTTGTGCACTTCGTGATTCTTTTGGTCAACATAATCGTTCGAATTCGTCCATAATCGTGAGAATTGTAAAAAATATTTAAATGTCTGCAAAGCAGGTCTGTATGAAATGTGAAAACATCTGTGAATGCCATATTAGTTCGTTGAATGGGAAACATTGCTATTTTTCACGATAACGTGGCAATAGAGCAAGCAACCTCGACTCATCATCGTGCCCAACAATTGAGCATCAACAGTATCATTGAAAATTTGGACTATCGGATCGAGGTGTGTCGCCTAGGTTGGGGGGGCCATTTGGCCGATATTTTGTTCCATACATAATTGAAGCATACAAATATTATCATTATAAAATAAATGATAATAATTTCATAATAATTTTATTCAAAATCAACATAGTCCCTTAAAATTAAACCACCCATTATAACTTCGGTATGCTAGTAAAATGTTTTCGTAAATTTAGTCTTTCAATGAAAGTGGCCGTTAAAATACGCGTGTCAATAAAGTTTCTGCTAATAAACATAACTTAGATATTTCAATATAGACCTTTAGTATTCCAAAATCTTTATTCATAGAGAATTTACATGAATTTAAGAGGAAGAAAGTGAATTTAAGGTTAAATTTTAAGGGCCACAGGGTGATTCAAAATATACATTCTCAGCATTTTGCTAAAAAGGGAAATTTATTAGTAAGATTTTGATTTTTAGACTTCTATAACATTTTGCTTTTAAAAGATTTTCAAACTAAATAAATTTTGTATAATTTTAAAATTTGTTAGCCATTAGTACATGAAACTAAATGGTTTATAATGTTTAGAGATAATTTTTTTTACTTAGGTCAAAATTTTCCTAAATTCCCATTTTTAATAGAGCATAACTTCAGGAGAACATAAGCATAAGTTGTTAGCATGCCATCTAGTAGTTGCTAGTAGAGTCATCTATCTTATCATCTTTATCTTATATTTAGCTACAGTACAATAAATGGCGCAGTGTAAGATGAATAAATGCTAATATATATGGCTAATATATTTTTATAAAAATTTAAAGAAAAAAGTGTGCGTGGCACATCTATTTTCCGTTATAACGAAGACTTTGACCAAAAAGCCATGTTTGTAAAATTTCAGAATCGTACATATAGTTTTGTCAGTTTTATTACGTTTTAAATTTGAAATATACACTGTGCGGTATAAGTTTTTGTACATTTTTATCTATAACTCTTTTCCTAATTCATAGATTTAAGCGATTTTCAGGGAAAAATATTCTTTTGACTCGATAAATATATATTCGAAGTTTCATGACTACGTTGATGCGTCTGGACACAATTCAAAAGTGAAAGTGGGCGTTATAGTAGGCGTGTCAAAGTTGTTTTTGCTAATGAGTACAACTTAGGTGCTTCAATATAGTCCTTTATTATTCCAAAATCCTTTATTATTCCAAAACGTTATATGGGAGGTGGGCGTAAAAGTGGGCGTGGTACCTTAATTTTTTAACATAGTAATGAAATTGCCTAGGGGGATAGACGTAGCAAAATTTATCATCATACCTCCAATTTTGGCGGTTTTATGAGCTTTTCAATTTCATTAACGGTAGATAACGTGAAAAGTGGGCATTATAGTAGGCGTGTCAAAGTTATTTTTGCGAATGAGGTCAACTGAGGTGTTTCAAGATAGGCCTTTATTATTCCAAAATCTTTATTAGTAGAGAAATTATATGAATTTTAGTTAAAACGTTATATGGGAGGTGGGCGTAAAAGTGAGCGTGGCACATTAATTTGCCGTTACGAGAAAGCGTGTTACCACAAAGCAAAGTGTGCAAAATTTCAGAGTCGTACATCCAATTTTGTTGCTTTTATGACGTTTTTGTTTTTAAATACTTATACCGAAAAATACACTGTGCGGTATAAATTTTCATACATTTTGATCGATAACTCCTCTCCTAATGCATAGATTTAGACAATTTTCGGGGAAAAATATTGTCTTTACCCAGGAAATATATATTCAGTTTCATGAGTCTACGTTAAAGCGTTTGGACACAATTCCATTTTATTCGATGTTCGAAGGACACGGTTTTTTCTACCTACTCTTGCTTGTCGAGCTATAACTCTCTTCCTAATATTCCGATTTAGCCCATTTTTCAATACCAAACAAATCTTGTCTATTAGAAAGATTCTGGCAAAACTTCAGCCCCCTAGCTTTTTCGGTGCGACCTCTATCGTGCTTTCAACATACGGACAGACGGACAGACGGACGGACATAGCTAGATCGTCATAAAATCAAACCACGATTTAGAATATATATACTTTATGGGGTCTAAAATGGATATTTTGATGTGTTACAAACGGAATGACAAAATGAATATACCCCCACCATTTTTTTGGTGGCGGGTATAAAAATATATACTATGATTCCCTTATTCAATTTTCATAAGCTAATAACATAAATAGTAATTTTAAACTACATAGGAGTATACCGATAAAAAATGCTGATGATGAAATTGTAGCTCGTTTCAAAAATACATTCCACTCGGCTAAATAATTATAAAATTATAACACTTTAATTTAATTTAGAAAATGTTTAAGGAAAATAAATAGTTGAATAAATGAACTTGAGCCAAAACAAAAATAATTTACAAAATCTATAATATACTAGCGGACCCGGCGAACTTCGCCTCTCCCCAATTTTAAGCCTTCAGACAAACTTTAGAGTAATAATACAACACAAATATTTAAATTTTCAATATGATTTATTTGAAGGGAATCAGTAGAGAGCGATTTGATGAACAATGTTTATCGATTTTTTTTCCGGCGCAAAAAAAAATAACGAAGACCGTCTTCCAACACGCGAACATGCAACCTACAGCTGACCGTGCGAAAAATAGGGAAATTCGAGATTAATCCCACAGACTTCTAGTGACTGGCCTTGCGACACCTGTCAGATTGCGCAAAGTCTAAGTCAACGTTTAACGCCATCTATAAGATTTTGGCTGAGAACTTTCTATTTCTTCATTTGAGAAGCCATTAAGAAATAATTTCACACAAATTTTCATACAAAAACTCGATTTTTCCAATTTTTCAACTTTTCCGAAGGGATTTTCCGTAAAAAACAACGAACCAACTGACAAAAAATTGTACAGAAATCGGCCCAGCCGTTCACATTTTATAAATTACTATAAATTTTTTACACGATTTCAATATATATAGATAGAATAGAATTCCATATTATACACAAAATACTTGGCCAATGAAAGTTATGCTCTCATTACACTACTATGCTGAAAGATTTTGAAGACATTTAATTTTTCTTGAAGATGGCGAAGTGACAAAATTTTTTTTGAACTTTGTTATATTTTTAAGACAATTTAAATAAAATATTTTTCACAAAAGCTAAAATATTTCATTATGCAGTATTTTACCATTAATGTGCAAAAGCTGGATTTTTTACATTATTTATTTCGTATGAACATTACCAACAACTTTAAGCATGCATATAAGTGAAATGATAGCTCATATGCCACCACTTTTTATTGACTTGTTATATTTTATACACATACAAATTTATGTTAAATTTTAAATACATTACTTTAAGTCATAATTAGTTCAAGCTACTGCTACTTATACCTTTACTATTTATATACGTATAAAACACGAGCATGCCTTACATATTAAATTGTCCAATATACCCGTATACATATGAGTAAGCGTTACATAATTTTGTACACAAAACAAACGATACATTGATTGCTTTAATGCTATAAAGACATAAGGCGTCACAGCAGACGCAATTGGATTTCCGGTAATTGCTAGACTTCCTATACAGAAACTGACCGTATTGATTAACATGAATGACAAACTTAAACGATGTACGATACCAAGTGCATACTCCGGAAATGCACCATCAATTACGGTACGACTGGTTGGTTTTAGCATCAGCTTCCAACAAACTGTTGCATGGGGGCAAAGTATTTGTATGAGTGTAAGTTTTTTTTATAATTTACCTTGAATAAAAGAAAGTATAAATACTTACGTAGTAACAATGTTTTTAAAAGTTAAATTGTGCTTTTCATGATTTATGTGAATAGTGCTTTGGTTATGATAAGAAAATATTCTATATTTGTCATCTCAAATATCGTATGCACAGTAAATAAAAACGTTGTTACGTTAATCATGACATTCGTAGTCCCCGTATGTGGTATTATAATTTTAGACATATTCAAGAAAAAATGTGTGTGGCAATAATCGGAAGATGGGTCCATAGTCTGCTTAGATATAAACAAAAAAAACCTTTTTCTATTTACCAAAAGTTAAATTTCGCAGCACTAGATTAAATGACGGACTTGTCGAAAAAGCGCTTAAAAGTACACAAGTTATTGACAATAATAATTAAAAATGTTTTAAATAAGTTAAGTTCTTTAAATTTCTGATAATTTTTTTGATATTATTGTGACACCAGATTGCCAGACACAGTAGCAAGAGTTATTTCAGACAAAGATGAAAGCTCCAAATAAAAGTTTTCCGATATAATTCGTTCTATAATTAAAAAAGCACAATTTCTGTTTCTTTTTACCATCAAGACAAACAAATAGACTTTTTAGAATATGTTTAAAGAAAATTAGTTAAATTTGTGCATAATCGGCAAATCTCTGGACATATATATGGATAAAATCTAGTAACTGGGGAAATTCCAAATCCAACAAGTCTTCCGCCAAAAATCAAATATAGCGTCCAAAACAAAACGTTGGATCAAAGGGCTTGGTCAGTTAATACATTTAAGCTAAAATCTACTTTTTAAATGTATCAACTACCTTTGCCAAGAAAACTTATAGTCTGTATGGTATTGGGAGTGATTAAGATAATAAAATTGAAACGATAAATGGCGCCTTTACTGAGCCAATACTTCACCGCATGACTTTCTTTTAATCTGTACAATGTCCTCCTTAATCTACCTTCAAACTCACATTAATTTTTGTATTCTAGTCATCTGCATCTATAAATTCTTACATATCTATTTAATACACTAACTAATTTAAAATTCTAATAATTTAACGCAAAAACATCATGCAGACTTTTTACATACTTCATTAACAAATTGATTATATTTACATCTACCTACACTAACGTGTGAATCGCTTACACGTACAAAAGCGTGTATCGTAAATGCTAAGGTAGTTTTAATATTTATGGCAGGTTCTAATGGGAGCAAGAAATACTATTTATTTTTTCGGATAGCTGCATGGCCACACATTAAACAATTAATCACGTTTTCAATATTAAGGTTTCTTATTGCAAAAAAGGAACTGACAATTGATTAAAATTTTTAATCTGTATAAGTACATGAGACCCGAAGAACATCTCTATGAGTAAATTTATAGTCTTAGGAATTTATTTTTTGTTTTTTTATACCCACCACCAAAAAAATGGTGGGGGTATATTCATTTTGTCATTCCGTTTGTAACACATCGAAATATCCATTTTAGACCCCATAAAGTATATATATTCTGAATCGGGGTTTGATTTGATGACGATCTAGCTATGTCCGTCCGTCTGTCCGTCTGTTGAAAGCACGATAGAGGTCGCACCGAAAAAGTTAGGGGGCTCAAATTTTGCCAGAATCTTTCTTATAGACAAGGTTTGTTTGGTATTGAAAATGGGCTAAATCGGAATATTAGGAAGAGAGTTATAGCTCGAAAAGCAAGAGTAGGTCGAAAAAACCGTGTCCTTCGAACATCGAATAAAATGGAATTATGTCCATATGGATAAACTTAGAGTCATGAAACTTCGAATATATATTTCTCGAGTCAAAAGAATATTTATCTCCAAAAATTGCTTAAATTTATGCATTAGAAAAGGAGTTATAGGTCAAAATGTACGAAAATTTATACCGCTCAGTGTATATTTGAAATTTAAAACGTAATAAAACTGACAAAACTATATATACGGTTCTAAAATTTTGCAAACATGGCTTTTTGGTCAAAGTCTGTGTTATAACGGAAAATAAATATGCCACGCCCACTTTTTTTTAAATTTTCATAAAAATAGTCATATTCATTAGCATTTATTCATTGCAGATGGCAACATCTGTTGAAGGCGCCACTACATTTTGCAAACACTGAGGATGATGTCTTTGCTAAACATCACGTAGAACACTAGATGACTCTAGTAACATTTTTTTGCACAAACTACAAAGGAATTTTATAGGGGTTTGTGAAAACGAAAATGACCGAAGTTTGTTGACAAAAATTAACTAGAGTAATGATTTGTGCCCAACTTTACATATAGTTGTACACACAGTCTTATGAGGTTTAAGATTTAAAAATATTTAAAAAAAATGTGCATCATTAGATTTAAAATTAGTATTTGAATATTTAAAATACATTTTTTAACTAAATTTTTTTTATCTATCTATTCTTTTGTAAAGGGTGGTTAAATTTTAAGGGCCACAGGGTGATTCAAAATAGACATGCTCAGCATTTTGCTAAAACGGGAAATTTATTAGTAAGATTTTGATTTTTAAAGTTCTATAACATTTTACTTTTGAAAGATTTTCAAACGAAATAAGTTTTGTATAATTTTAAAATTTGTTAGCCATTAGTACATGAAAATAAATTGTTTATAATGTTTAGACATATTTTTTTTTTACTTAGGTCTAAATTTTCCTAAATTCCTTTTTTTAATACACCATAACTTCTAGAGAACATAAGATAACAAAAAGAAATTAGCACGATTTAGTAGATAAAACTCTCCTCTATACCCATATAGCCCATTGTATACCCGGGACGATCCGACCGTGATCACCAGACCAATTTTTGTGACACAAGGTCAAATATTTTTTTCAAAATTTTAGTAAAAGAGCTAAACAAATTTTTTTGTAATGTGTTTTTTTAAGTATTTTAGTTTTTATACCCGCACCAAAAAATGGTATGTATATATTCTTAATCGGGGTTTTATTTGATGACGATCTAGCTATGTCCGTCCGTCTGTCCGTCTGTTAAAAGCACGATAGAGGTCCCATCGAAAAAGCTAGTGGGCTCAAATTTTGCCAGAATATGTCTTATACACAAGGTTGTTTGGAATAGAAAATTGGCTAAATCGGAATATAAGAAAGAAAGTTATAGCTCGTAATGCAAGAGTAGGTCGAAAGAACCGTGTCCTTCCAACATCGAATAAAATGGAGTTGTGTACACCAGCATCAACGTATGAGTCATGAAACTCCAAATATAAACTACCTGAGCAAAAACAATATATCTACTCAAAAATTGCCTAAATGCATGCATTAGGAAGGGAGTTAGAGATCAAAATGTACGAAAATTTATACCGCGCAGTGTATTTTCCAATATGTTAAAAATTTTAAACCTAATAAGAGTGACAAATTTAGATCTACGATTCTGAAATTTTGCAGGAATTGCTTTTTGGTCAAAGGCTTTCTTCTGACGGAAAATAAATGTGACACGCCAACCTCCCATACAACGTTTGCTCTCAAATTCTTATAATTTCTCTATAAATCGAATAATAAAGGACTTTATTGAAATTTATAAGTTGTATTTATTAGCATAAATAACTTCGACACACCTACTATAACGCTCACTTTCCACGTTATTTACTGTTAATGAAATTTAAATTTATAAAACCGACAAAATTAGAGGTATGATGATAAAATTTGCTTTGGAAATCCTTCTAGTCAATGTCATTGCTATGCCAGAAAACTTAGGTGACATGCCCACTCTTCCGCCCACATCCTATATAATGCTTTATCTCAAATTCAAATAATTTCTCAATGTATAAATATTTTGGAATAATAGAGGACTATATTGAAATATCTAAGTTGTATTTATTAGCAGAAATTTTATTGACACGCTTACTTTAACGCCCATTTTCACTGAAACACTTAATTTACGAAAACATTTTACCAGCATATCGAAGTTATAAAGGGTGGTTAAATTTTAAGGGCCGATGTTGATTTTGAATAAAACACAAATTATTTAGGAAATTATTTTCATTTCTTTTTTAATGATAATATTTGTACGGTTCAATTATGTATGGAACAAAATATCGGCCAAATGGCCCCCGCGACCTCAACGGCACACCTCGATCCGATAGTCCATATTATTAATAACACTGTTAATGCTCAATTGTTTGGCACGATGATGAGTCGAAGTTGACTGTTTTTTTGCCACACTATCGCGATAAACAGCAATGCTTCTCATTTAACGAATGTACAAGGCATTCATAGATGTTCTAACATTTTATACAGACCTGGGGCCGAATTACGGCATTCGATATCGATCGAAATTTTACTCGAACGATCGGGTACGCTGTGCTTTAGGTATAGAGATTCTAATAAGAGTTTTCAAATTTCGATCACGTTCGAGTGCCGTAATTCGGCTGCTGTTTTAAATTTAAAATTTAACCACTCTCTACAAAGAAAGTGATGTATATTTTATTATAAAGAGATTATTCCAAGCGATTAACAAAATAATAATTATTGTGCTTTAAATGTACACAAAATTGGTGGTGGGTATAAAAGATTCGGCACAGCCGAATATAGTGCTCTTACTTGTTTTTATATCCATTATGAAATAAAGCTCTATAAATATTATATTATAAGTAATAAAATAATACCAAGTCATAACATAAATAAATTAAATACTCGGCTTTTAAATAAGAATTACAACCATTTTAAATGGAATTTATTTTGTACACATCTGCTGATTTATTCATTTTCAAATACGATTTATTAATTAATAATGGTTAAGGCTAGTAAGTCCAGACGTTCTCTTATTGATAATCTATTAGCAAAATTAAATCAAATTTATGGTTACCTGTAAAGACCTATTTTCTAGGAGAAAGTATCCTTGCTTGTTATACCCGCCACCAAAAAAATGGTGGGGGTATATTCATTTTGTCATTCCGTTTGTAACACATCGAAATATCCACTTTAGACCACATAAAGTATATTCATTCTGAATCAGGGTTTCATTTTATGACAATCTTGCTATGTCCATCCGTTTGTCCGTCTGTTCGTCTGTTTAAAGCACGATAGAGGTCGCACCGAAAAAGCTAGGGGGTCAAGTTTTGCCAGAATCTTCAAATCAAAATGCATTTTGTGCGCTTCGTAATTCCTTTGATCAATATAATCGTTCAAATCCGTCCAATATTGGGAGAATTGTAAAAAATATTTAAATTTCAGCAAAACAGGTCTGTATAAAAAGTTAGAAAATCTGTGAATGCCTTCTTAAATCGTTGAATGGGAACCATTGTTGTTTTTTGCGATAGTGTGGCAAAAGCGCAGTCAACCTCGACTCATCATCATGTGCAACAATTGAGCATCAACATTGTCATTAAAAATTTGGACCATCAGATGGAGGAGTGGCGCCAAGGTTGGGGGGGGGGTTGTATTGATAATTTGGCCGAGATTTTGTTAAATACATAATTGAACCATACAAATATTATCATTATAAAAATAAATGATAATAATTTCTTAAATAATTTGTGTTTTATTGAAATCCAACATCGGCCCTTAAAATTTAACCACCCTTTATAATTTCGATATGCTGGTAAAATGTTTTCGTAAATTAAGTCTTCTAGTGAAAGTGGGCATTAAAGAAGCCGTGTCAATAAAGTTTATGCTAATAAATACAACTAAAATATTTCAATATAGTAATTAATTCTTCCAAAAACTTTGTCAATAGAGAAATTACATGAATTTAAGATAAGCCGTTAAATGAGAGGTAGGCGTTAAAGTTTAGTTAGAAGGATATACGTAGCAAATTTTATCATCATACTTCTAATTTTGTCGGTTTCATGAACTTTTAAATTTCGTTAACGGTAGATAACGTGAAAAGTGGGCGTTATAGTAGGCGTGTCAAAGTTGATTTTGCTAATGAATAAAACTTAGATATTTCAAAATAGTCCTTTATTATTCCAAAATCTTTATTAATAGAGAAATTATATGAATTTTAGGTAAAACGTTATATGGGAGGTGGGCGTAAAAGTGGGCTTGGGACATTGATTTTCCGTTACAGAAAAGCCTCTTACTAAAAAGCAAAGTGTGCAAAACTTCAGAATCGTACATCTAATTTTGTCCGTTTTATTAGGTTTTAAATTTAAAATATACTGAAAACTACACTGCGCGGTATAAATTTTCGTACATTTTTATCTATAACTCCTTTCCTAATTCATAGATTTAAACGATTTTTAAGGAGAGATATTGTTTTAACTCGAGAAACATATATTCGAAGTTTCAAGACTGTACGTTAATGCGTTTGGACACAATACCATTTTATTCGATGTTCGTAGGACACGGTTTTTTCGACCTACTCCTGCATTACGAGCTATAACTCACTTCCTAATATTCCGATTTAGCCCATTTTCAATACGAACAATACAAACAAACCTTGTCTATAAGAAAGATTCTGACAAAATTTGAGCCCCCTAGCTTTTTCGGTGCGACCTCTGTCGTGCTTTCAACAGACGGACAGACGGAGGGACATAGCTAGATCGTCACCAAATCAAACCCTGATTCAGAATATATATTCTTTATGGGGTCTAAAATGGATATTTCGATGTGTTACAAACTTAATGACAAAATGCATATACCCCCACCATTTTTTTGGTGGCGGGTATAAAAACAAGTAAGAGTGCTATATTCGACCGTACCTATTCGGAAAATACTCTTCACTATCATGTACATAGGTATAATCCCACATCGTAGCTTAATATCATGTTATACGCCATTTTTCCTTATTATTTCATACGTCATCCTTGATTTGGAATTTTAACGCAGTTAACTGTATTCTACCAGTCAAGCTCTTTTATTCGATACTCATATATATGAGGTTAAAAAAATTTTATCCGCCATTTTGTTTTAGACACCATCCTGTGTTTTACATTTTTTTATAATTTACTGTATTTTACTGGTCAAGCCTTTTCATTAAATACCACTATTGAGGGGTTCAAGAAGTTACATTTTAAAATACCAGATTTGACCCATATATAAATTTATTGTCCGCCATTTTGTAGTGGTGTTGGTCAATTTAAATTTTTTTACAGTGCTTAGATCGCGTTTCTTTCAGATGATGCTAATATTGACCCTCTCGGTTGTCTAGAAGCTAAAAAAATTGATTTTAGTTTGTAAATTTTTGGAATATATTTAAAAAAAAAAATTGTTGCCTATAACTTTACCAAATAGAGCCCGCATTATCAAAATTTTTTCACGAATATCTCTAGAAGCATATTATATCTACAAATAGTAGATACCTACAAATTATTCTATGGCCCTCAGCGGCAGCAATATTCTCGACACTACGGGCACTTCTTTGTCTCAGTGGCAAGGGAACATTTTGTACTCTGCCTGCGGATTCAAATTTTTACACTAAACGCTCAATTGTTGATCTTTTAGGACGATTATGACGACCATAAATTAGACGTAGCGCTATTAACGTTGAAGCCACTGACTCCGAATTTCGGTAGTTAATGTTAATACTAGTGATGGGAACTGTTTTATGAAATAAATAGCTTTTTCTCGGTTTTAGTACTTTTTGAAATTTCAGAGATGACAACGCTGTTTATGGTTATGGCGTCTCTTAAAATTGTGTTATACTTGGAGAAAATGAAAAGTAAAAGTACGTAAGATAAAACTTGAATTTTTTTTTGCTTCAACCAAATCGTTTTAGCCGTTCTCATGTAATGCGATCTATTCAATTTTTATATAAATGTGGCACTAAGGCAAACTGCTCATGTCTGATTTTATATTTTTTCGCGAAAGACCTATTAAATTATTGAGAAAATTGTTAAAAATTGATTTTTTTTAATATAAACTATTATATGACTCAAATTTAAATTTTTACCAATTTAAGAGCATATTGATTTTTGTATACTTAGCTTATATAATTTATAATTTTACACAAGTTTTTATTCTAAATAATTTTATTATTTGAAAAAATACAAGCAATAAGTTTTTACACCATAAGTTCATGGTAAGCAGTCCAAAATAGTTGCAAATTTTCCTGAAATCCAGAATTACAATGATGTGCTTATCCTAATTTTAGCTGATGTTGACTTAAGCAATTTTTTCCTTTTGCCACAAATATATAGATAAAATCAAATAAAATACATAAACTTTTGATGAATGATAGTTTTTGACTACAATATTTCTTGTTCTGTTTAATACACTTTTCCTAAACGCAGCTTTTTCGAAAAACATAACCTCTATATTCAACAAAGACTGCCTGTATACCCACTCTTTTGTCATATCTAGTGGCAGATAGCAAATATTTAACAATAAAATTTATGCAGAGAGTAGACAAAATTGTAATTGTGATGCGACTCAGAATTTCAAATACTTATATATTTTGCATGTATTTTTAATTAAGTTACACCCTAATAAACACACATAAAAAGATATTCCAGGACACACTTGCATGACTTTAAAAATACGTTTGGGAATTTGGTGGTCAAGTGATAATATTTAAAATTATAATTTATATTTCATTTATGATTACTTCGGTACGTGTTTAATTATATTGCTTCGGTTTTTTTTTTCGGTAACATCTAGTGTCATCCAAATAATTAAGGAAAACAAACCAAAACTCCCACCATATTACAATTAAATCAACAATCACACACAACTCACTGAAGGACTATTAAATTTGTTATGATTTGATGTCATTCATTTATTCGCTTATATTCAAATATTTTATTTTATGAATGGTATACTAAGTAAAAGTGTGAGTTAATGTGCGTTCGTGCTTTTCTGTGTTTGAAATTATAATTTTTGTACGTTTTGGTTTTACTTCAACAAACATTTCTAGTCACGTTTAGAAAATGTCATTTTAATTTTAAATTAAACATTTTTATTTTTTCAACAAAATTTTCAAAAGGAATCCCAAAATTTACAACAACCAAAAATATATGTATTATACACTTTTAATTTAAATACCCTGCACTAATACCAGTTTTGACTACACGTTAGTTATGTCATGTCATGTGTAGGGCCAAGAAATCTATATAAATAAAAGTGAAACTTTGTGTGCGTTAGCTGTAGACTCCGAAACCGAACGGACTCAAACTTTGGCAAGTTGTTGTACACATTCCAGGGAGTGCTTATGGGTATTAAAAAGTGCGCGGGACTAGGCCCATAAAAAATAAATTATCGTTTTTAGCTACTTTCAATTGATCAATTTTTCTGAAACCTTGCACACATATTGAGCTGTCATGACTATATAATTTTGTGGTTGGAAAAGTGGACAGAGCCACGCCCCTAAAAAAAAGTTATAATTTTGAGTTACTTGCACTGGACCGATTTTTCTGAAACTTTGCACAAATATTGAGCTGTCATGGCTATACAGTTTCGTGATTATAAAAGTAGGCAGTTGCACTCCCATTAAAAAACTTATAATTTTTAGCATCTTGCACTTAATATTTAATTAATATTCAGAATGCATCTTTATTCATTAAGGGGCATAGCGACGCGCGCCCGGCTTATCTAGTAGTTACATAAAGATAAGTTATATATATTATTCAACCTTTACAAGTGTTTATGTGTATGTTAAAATAATCTAAAGTTTATCTAGATCCAAAGCGAATTTTTTGTATTGGAAATAGTTTTAGCATAAAATGTTTTTTAAATAATCACTCAAAATCACTAAATAAGTTTATATAAAATTAAATAAGCATTAAAATAAATTTGGATAAAATGGGAAAAATGTTCAGTGCTTTACACTATATTTAAATCATTAAAACAAATCGAATAAAATTCACGAATCTATTCATTAATTAAATTGTACTCCTGCTGCAATACAATAGTTATCAAAACTTTTTTCTCCAGAATGTTTAATTTTTAGTTCTATATTAGCATAAATTAAAAAGAAATTGAGTAATTTTTAGATAGCAAATGACAGTCAAATTCAACTCATCTGAATGAAGAACTCTTACTTGTTATTGTAACCATTGGAACGTATGCGAGCATTCACACGTTTGGAACTTGTTTGTATTTCTTATCCTTTAAGAGGTAAAATAAATTTGTTTAATTTTTCCAACATAAGATGTGTGTAATGTTGTGTGTATGGGTCACACCCAAAAAGTAAAATAATCACCTGTAGCTGCTGGTGAACTGTGGGGTAAATAAATAAGTTGTACCTACGGGAAGATTATAAATTGTATTTACTAATAGGATTAATAAAATTTTAGTGTGATTGGTGCGGGAAGAAATAAAAAGACAAAATTCGTTATTAATTGTTTTTTCAGATAATTATTTTCTTTTAATATTCACCTTAACGGGTTGAGGTACTCTAAATTTTGGATGAGTTGTTCGCACTGGTTGTTGAAAAAGAAGTGATCAAATGGATTTTTCAAATACTAGTTAAGAAGGAAAACCATTTGGAACTTTCCAAATGAACAGTGTGGACAACTTTATATTCACTTACGATATTTTTATACATTTAATAAATGGTACACAAAAAAAATAAATATGAATTTCAATTACGAAATTAATACTATTAATTAAAATATTATTTGATTTTGATCCAATCATCAAAATGATACTATTAATTAAATGAAAATTAATATTTTTAATTGAAAATATGCTGTGAAAAATATCAATTAAAACAGTATTAAAAAATTAATTAATATTTAATTTAATATTTAAAAATAATTTTAATTAATTTAATCACTCCTGTAATTGGAATTTGGGATTAATTTAAATAATGTATTAACTGTATCAATAATATAAATTAATGAACCTGTTAAAAAAATCCGGAAAAAAATAGTCATGTTTTTTTAAATATTTATTTTTAGCGTACATCACTGCATATATTAAAAGTATACGAAAAATATAAAGCATAATACAATATAACACAATAAGGAACTGGTGGCATAACGAAACATCATATTATCAAAAATAAAGGAGGTGTATCCTAGACCTAAGCGCAAAAAAATTTTACCCATTAAAAATTTTATCAAACGAAGAGAATAAACTCCAATAATTACTCACATATTAAGGTCCAACAGAATTTATCGGACTGCAAGATATATTGACTTTAGTCCCATCTGCAATAAAGTTTTGTTCTGTTTTCTGTTAATATGTACTTAGTAGAATTTTAATCTTCTAATTCACCATTTTTTTAAATATTACCCACCTTATTAACCAAAATTATTTTAGGACTTCCCTTCAAAATTATATTAAGACTTTCCTTCAAAAAGAATTCTTGACAAAAAAAATAAATTTTTCCTATTTTATTTTTCAATATACTTTTTTCAACTGACAGAAATCTCAAAGTTTTTTGAAAAACTTTTATATCAATAAAAAAAATTGTTTAAATTAATTTAAAAAAATAATCCAACTTAATGAATAAATCAATTAGTCAATTAATTAAAAAAATTTAAGCAGTAATTTTTTCTGTGTAAGTATAATTCAAGGGTAAGTATAATTCAGTATAATTTATATAAAAAACAAGTAAGAGCACTATATTCGGCTGTGCTAAATCTTCTATACCCACCACCAATTTTGTGTACATTTAAAGCACAATATTTATTATTTTGTTAATCGCTATGGAATTATCTCTTTATAATGAATTACGTATCACTTCCTTTGTAGAGGGTGGTTAAATTATAAGGGCCCATGCTGAAGATGAACTACACCTAGTCGTTAAATTTGTTTTCTGCATTTCACTTGACATTTCTCAATCTCAAATTTACTCAATTTGATCCGTGGAAAGATACGCAAAAGAACAACGCTTTAAAGTTATTCAGGTTTTTTATAAAAATGGGCGTTCAAATTAAAATGCATTTTGTGCACTTCGTAATTCTTTTGATCAACATAATCGTTCAAATTCGTCCACAATCGGGAGAATTGTAAAAAATATTTAAATTTCTGCAAAACAGGTCTGTATAAAATGTTAGAAAATCTGTAAATGCCATCTTAGTTCGTTGAATGGGAAACATTGCTGTTTTTCACGATAACGTGGCAAAAGAGCAAGCAACCTTGACTCATCATCGTGCCCAACAATTGAGCATCAACAGTGCCATTGAAAATTTGGACTATCGGAACGTGGTGTGCCGCCTAGGTTGGGGGGCCATTTGGCCGATATTTTGTTCCATACATAATTGAAGCATACAAATATTATCATTATAAAAATAAATGATAATAATTTCATAATAATTTTATTCAAAATCAACATAGTCCCTTAAAATAAAACCACCCATTATAACTTCGGTATGCTAGTAAAATGTTTTCGTAAATTTAGTCTTTCAATGAAAGTGGCCGTTAAAATACGCGTGTCAATAAAGTTTCTGCTAATAAACATAACTTAGATATTTCAATATAGTCCTTTAGTATTCCAAAATCTTTATTCATAGAGAATTTACATGAATTTAAGAGGAAGAAAGTGAATTTAAGGTTAAATTTTAAGGGCCACAGGGTGATTTAAAATATACATTCTCTGCAATTTTCTAAAACGGGAAATTTATTAGTAAGGTTTTTATTTTTAAACTTCTATAACATTTTGCTTTTAAAAGATTTTCAAACGAAATAAGTTTTGTATAATTTTAAAATATGTTAGCCATTAGTACATGAAAATAAATTGTTTATAATGTTTAGAGATAATTTTTTTTGACTTAGGTCAAAATTTTCCTAAATTCCCATTTTTAATAGAGCATAACTTCAGGAGAACATAAGCATAAGTTGTTAGCATGCCATCTAGTAGTTGCTAGTAGAGTCATCTATCTTATCATCTTTATCTTATATTTAGCTACAGTACAATAAATGAATAAATGCTAATATATATGACTAATATATTTTTATAAAAATTTAAGGAAAAAAGTGTGCGTGGCACATTTATTTTCCGTTATAACGAAGACTTTGACAAAAAAGCAATGTTTGCAAAATTTCAGAATCGTACATATAGTTTTGTCAGTTTTTTTTACGTTTTAAATTTGAAATATACACTGTGCGGTATAAATTTTCGCACATTTTTCGTACATTACTCTTTTCCTTATTCATAGATTTAAGCGATTTTCAGGGAAAAATATTCTTTTGACTCGATAAATATATATTCGAAGTTTCATGACTACGTTTATGCGTCTGGACACAATTCAAAAGTGAAAGTGGGCGTTATAGTAGGCGTGTCAAAGTTGTTTTTGCTAATGAGTACAACTTAGGTGTTTTAATATAGTCCTTTATTATTCCAAAATCTTTATTAGTAGAGAAATTATATGAATTTTAGGTAAAACATTATATGGGAGGTGGGCGTAGAAGTGGGCGTGGCACCTTAATTTTTTGGCATAGTAATGAAATTGCCTAGGGGGATAGACGTAGCAAAATTTATCATCATACCTCTAATTTTAGCGGTTTTATGAGCTTTTAAATTTCATTAACGGTAGATAACGTGAAAAGTGGGCGTTATAGTAGGCGTGTCAAAGCTATTTTTGCGAATGAGTACTACTGAGGTGTTTCAATATAGGCCTTTATTATTCCAAAATCTTTATTAATAGAGAAATTATATGAATTTAAGATAAAACGTTATATGGGAGGTGGGCGTAAAATTGGGTGTTGCACCTAAATTTTCCGTTACAAAAAAGCCTCTCACCAAGAAGCAAAGTGTGCAAGATTTCAGAGTCGTACATCCAATTTTTTTTGCTTTTATGACGTTGACTGTGCGGTATAAATTTTCGTACATTTTGATCGATAACTCCTCTCCTAATAAATAAACTTAGATAATTTTCGGGGAAAAAAATTGTTTTTACTCAGAAAATATATATTCGGAGTTTCATGAGTCTACGTTAATGCGTTTGGACACAATTCCATTTTATTCGATGTTCGAAGGACACGGTTTTTTCGACCTACTCTTGCTTTACGAGCTATAACTCCCTTCATAATATTCCAATTTAGCCCATTTTCAATACCCAACAAACCTTGTCTATAAGAAAGATTCTGGCAAAATTTGAGCCTCCTAGCTTTTTCGGTGCGACCTCTATCGTGCTTTCAACAGACGGACAGACATAACTATATCGTCATCAAATCAAACCCTGATTCAGAATATATATACTTTATGGGGTCTAAAATGGATATTTCGATGTGTTACAAACGGAATGACAAAATGAATATACACCCACCATTTTTTTGGTGGCGGGTATAATAAGAAAATAGACATACATATAAGTAAAAGTTTATCAATAAAATTTAACTACAAAAAAAATATGTATTTGTCCATAAATAAAACTGGACAAAGTGAGAAACTTATGCTTGGTCTAACAAATTCATACCATTTATGGTCATAACTTTAAGCGTTATATTGTAATAGTGTTACTTAAAGTTTAGAATTTACCAGAGCAAAACATCCATGCGCGTAGTCGAAAGCTAGAGTTAAGATTCGCTATATCGAGCCTAATGATGGCTTTCTACACCATTTTCAAAATTAAATTTTAACAATTCTCATTGAACTTATAATTTATTTTAACTAACTCGGTAAAAAATTAAAAAGTTATTAAAAAAAATTTATATTTTTTTTATTTAAAGTTTCCTCATTTTTCAAATTATATTTTTATTATACTTAATATGTTTAATTTAATTATTATCTATTTAATAATGATAAAATAATTTTATCAACGAAATCATTGCAATTTTTAATTAGTTTTAGAGCAAAATGTAATATCAAAATGGTAAGGCTATTTAAAATTTTCCATTTTAGATCATTTTTGTGTGCACATATTACGCAGCTGCAATATCTTTGTCTATGGAGAAATTATATGCATTTGAAACATATCGTTATATGGCAGGTAGGCGTAAAAGTGAGCGTGTCACCTTAATTTTCCATTGTTACAAATCTATTGACCAAAAAGCAATTTCTTGAAAATTTCAAAATTGTACATCTAATTTTGTCTGTTTAATTGCGTTTTAAATTTTAAGTAGACCAAAAAAGACACTGTGCGTTATAAATTTTCATAGCTTTGAGCCATTTTCAAAGAAATATATTATCCAATACTCTTGCGAAATTTTATCGCTATACGTCAATGTGTTTATTGGGTATCCATTTTAGATATTTCGATATGTTACAAAGGGAATGACAAAATGAATTTACCCAATACCATTTTTTTGGTGGTGCATATAAAAACAACGTTGACGTATAAGTGCTCATAAATAAATAATAAATATTTATTGCGTATACGCAATGTAATTAATATTCATACTCTTAAGCTCTAAACACATAGACGCCAGCAGACTTCACAACTTCACGGCTTCAAATGCTGCCAACTTCAAATGCTGCTCTGAAGTCAGCTTCATAATTATTTTGAAGACAGCAACAACATAATAATCAGCTGATGTGAAGTTTAGCAATACAAATTTCAGGGATGCCGCATGTATATTTTTTAATGAATAAAATTAAAGTTATTGATAAAAAAATGTAAAAATATCACGAAAAACTACAAAAACACATAAATTTATTTCTTTATTGTGTTTTTGTAATGTTCTTTTCTGTTTAATATTAAAAATAAGTTTTTGTTCTTAATTTTCCAATTTAATATGTATAATGGCAACACTATATTTGTTTCTTGCTGCCCGTCAAAATAGAAAATAGCCTAAGTTGGCAGCAGCAGCAAATGCTGTTGTGCAGTCGTGCTGCTGTGCTGCCGTCAAAATAATCGTTTTCATTCAAACACATGGATTTTATTTTTGACATATTGCTGCTTGCTGTCTGCTGTCGTCTATGTGTTTATAGCATTATAAGTAGGACCACACGATTGTCGCAATCAGCGATCAGGTAAAATATTCCACCTTAATTTTGAAGATTTTTGAATAAAACTAAGATTTTAAAAACTTTTTCCCAAAATTAAAATTTTTAACATTAAGTTGCTTACATAGATAGTCAACTTGACGTTATTTAAAAAAAAGTACAAAGTTTTGTAGAGAAATACCATTTGCTTAACTAATAACTTGGAAAAAAATTTTAGCCAGAGAAACTTTTTTACTAAAAATATTCAACAGCACGATTTGCTCATTTTCAAAAATTTGTGCGGTATATCAAAGCTAGCATATAAAATACATATGGAAATAACACTACATTCAAATTTAACAATTTTCAATTTTTGTTTAATGATTATTTAATGTTATGTGATTTTATATTGATATTCCCATTAGTTTAAAAAAAATTCTCACAAAGCATTAAAAACATAATATAAATATAATTCTAGTTACAGCATGTAAAGCTTCTTTTAAGAGACAATCTGGAATGAACAGAAATTCCAACAGTAGTCTGCCGTCATATGTGTATATCATCTTCCCTGGTACCGATTCTCCATAATTTTTATATCTTGGTGAAGCCTTTCTCCTTGTTCTTCGCTTAAATTTTCCGGAAATCGATCCAAGTGACTGTGCAAATAATGGATTTTAATACTCACGAATGATGTCTACGCATTTCGTTCAGTTTCAGTCATTCATAAACTGCCTTATTTGGGGACCGTCAAAAACTCCTGCTCTAATCTTACCTCTACTTAGATTAGGCATTTTGCTGCAAATATATGCAAAACATTTCCCATCGTGATTCAGAGCATTAACAAGCTGCTTCATGAGTCCTAATTTGCTGTGCAACGGTGGTAGGATGATATTTTCACGTGCAACTAAAGCTTCATTTAGAATATTTTTATCGCCAACAATCATTTTTTCTCTCGTAGGCCAATATTTTTGCCGCCAGTGTTGTTGCTTAGATCTACTATCCCAGAGACTTAAAAAGCAGGGGTACTTAGTATAATCACTCTGTTGTCCAAGAATAAAATTTACTATTTTCAGATCAACACAAATGATCCATTGGAGGTCTTTGTATTTTATCTTTTTCATCCCTAATGCAATGTTGTTATGTTCCTCTTTCATTGTTGTGGAGTGTGCAATTGGAATTGATGCATACACATTGCCATTGTGCAATAAAACGCACTTCAAACTTCTCTTGAAACTGTCCGCGAAAATGCGCCAATCGCTAGGAAGATACTTGGATAGCCCCATTTCCTGCATAAGACCATTTACGTTATTACAAAACACCAGATTGTCTTTCTTAGTAAAAAATGTTAAAAAAGCTTTATCCCTAGTGCGGTAATAAGTTATTTTTTTTCCACGTTCTAACAAATTCTTATCATTTAACCTCGAAGCTAACACTTCAGATGCTTCTTTTGATAAGGCCAAATCTCGAATTAAGTTATTCAACTCCCATTGATTAAAACGTTGAGGAATAGTGTCTGTTTAGTTTTGTTCTGAATAATATTACACAAATAAAATTCCAATTAATCAGCTAGCAATTAAACAAAAAATAATATTTTTGGAAAAAACGGAATGACAAACTGATATATACCCTCCTCACTTACAGCGGAGGGTATAAAAAAGCTATATCAGGAAAAGTAGAGCTGAAAGAAACAAACTGATTACAGATTTAAATTTAACGCACCCAAATTAACTAGAATCAGTTGATAAATTAAAAGAAGCAAAAATCTTTTTTAATTTTTTCGGGCTTTGTTATTTATGTATTACACATACTTATTACAAATTAAGAAGATAAGATTTTTTTCTAAATCTAAGATTTTTATTCCGACGTATGAAGGTTTTTTTACGAAAATTTCTGGTACCACTGGTCGCAATATTCTAAATATCCAATCGTGTAATTTTAAATTAATGGGTTTATGCGACCATCGGGGCTGATATATTGTCTATTTGCTCCAATTAAATACAGCCCTTTTGACAGACAGATAAGCAAAAATAAAAAATAAAAAATAAATCAAAAATGCACTAATTTGGTCCTTGTGCCACAATCGTAATGGAAAATTGGGGACAATAGCTTATTTTTTCAAAACTTTCCTTATTTTTTTTATCTATTCAAAACCCATTACGTACCATTTAATTTTAAAATATTTTACTTTATTAAAAATATTTGTAATGGTGAAATCTATATTAATTTTTTAACATTTGAAAACCTTTTTTGTTTGGTATACGTGTTCACATAAAAGTATGCAAGCCAGCATATCACCTGCCACAAAGAGGAATAATTATGTGACAACGCTACAGAAATTAGTGCCACTGTATTATTTTGCATTAACTTGTGGCAATCGAATTTATATGAATTGAGGCAATCTTCCATATTAAGAGATCTAAATTGAGACAAATTTTGAAGTTGTAGAAATCGTGTGATCCTATTTTAAGAACTAAACAAATAAGTCATTGTACAAATAATAGCAAATAAATTTGTTACAAACCTTTTGAGTTTGTAGATGAAAGAAGAAGGTCAAATGAATACCTTTGAATACTTATATGAAATAGCGACTTCAAACATGTGCTTCGAAATATTTTTGCACAATTTTTAAACAAAGTCTCAGCATAAATATGTTCATATTCAATTCGTAAACCGACTTTAGAAAAACTAGAGCTATCGAACCGAAATAGTGATATTAAATGTTTAAACGCTTGCTAACAAGTATTTCAAGTTTAGCAAGTATTTTATGCAAAAACTTAATTAGCCTCATTGAAAATGATTATTACATATAAACTTTTTATAGCACAAATAAATTAAGGTTGTTCTATTAGGAACTTAATAGAGTAGATAAAACTGAAGCGAAACTAAATAACTGCATATGTCGACTTACGATCTCTTCTTACCGAAAGTAAAAAAATAGCGTTTGTAAGCTTATGTTAAAAAAAAACAATAGCAACTGTTCTGAATATTAAATTTTTAATATTGCATCTCCTTTTTATTTAATAAGAATAGCAGGTGGAAAATAAATTAAGACAATAATTTCTTTAAATTCTTCAATATCCTTTAACAAAATTTCAATTACTTATGAAAAGTTATTATGAAATAAAACAAACAATTTTCAAATTTGTAATGTACATATATTTTATTGATAATATTTTATAAAAGTAATACAAATGAAGTTGTTTTTAATATTAATATTACAGTTCTTTACTAAAAAAATAAAAAATCATACTTAATCCATTGTTTTTTATGAGCACAGTAACATTATTCGTATCCTCAGAGAGAAAATAGAGAACAGGGATAAGAATTCAATTTTAGAATACGTTCACAATACCGAAATAAAATTAATTTCGTATTTTCAAGTTTAAGTCACTTTATTGATTCCTTTATTAATTTCTTTAAATAAGTTTTGCCATATGGTCACAGTTTTTCAGGCAGTTTACTTATTATTTATTTTTATCTCAATTGTAGTTATAAAAGAGTTCTGGGAATGTTGTGCAGATTATCTGTTATAATTGTTTACAATGGAAAATAGTTAGAAATGAGGGAGGTACGAACAATATGTTATTTTCTATTTCATTTTTAAAAGTATTTACAAACTTCACATATTTATACATAGAACTATAAATACAAACAAATATTGCAAAGAAATAATACAGACATAAGTATAAGTATATACATATAAATAACAATTCATATGTTTGCTTATACGTACGAATTCTTATTCACACTATAGTCAATTAAACCCTCATTCTATAACTTCGATAAGTTGGTAAACGTGTTTAGGGAAAATAGAAATAAAAGGGTTTGTTAGCACAACTACTTTTGACTTCAAGTAACTGGAAAAATCCTTGTGGAAAAGCCAAAGCCAAATATAATATATACGTACTTATAGTTTATGAAATAAGGAGAAAAATAAAAAACGTAGAATAAGTTGTAAAACACACTACAGATATAAAATAAAATGAACAAAAAAGAAATAGATAAAATCAAAAAATTTTTTTCTGTATAACTATAGTTGAGTACAATTGCATCAATGGAGCATGTAACATGCATAAATACACATGCACACTAACAAATACTCAGGCACAATCATGCACCGACTTAGAATTTTGCCATGGCAATATTCAATACACACTGCTACTCAAATGACTCTAGAGTATTGTAAAAATCAAAATGGAAGGATACAACATTAAAAAAAATGAGAAAAAGAATAGAAAATATATAATAAAACGAAGCATCATTTGCTTAAGAAAAAGTATTTTTAAATATTTTGTTTTTCTTTTTCTGTGAATCTTTTTTCCCTCTTTTTGCATTGGAATTTAATACGTAAGTACTATTTGAGAAGGATGATTTTCACACAATTTCAAAATTGAATTTAATTGAAGTACAATTATTAAGGATTATAAGTAAGATAAATTATTTAATAATGTAAATTACCTGAATCATTAACAATTTTGAATTTTATGGTTTAAACATGCATACATATGTTTATAGACAAAAGAGAATAGTTTTCTAAAAGAGTTGTAATAATTTTAGCTTTACTAAAGCATTAAGAATGTTATAATTCAGCTGATAGTATGAGAAAACACAGTGGGTAGCAGCTGCTCAAAGAATCGTATAAAAAACAGGATGTTGGGTAAATCAGTATTAAAAAACAAACTTTATAGTCATTTAAAGAATAGAAATTGAAATAACTAAGGCTCTAAGTAGCGTGAATTAAGCAAAAAAAAAAACTTTACGATTTGTTAACGTGATTTTTTTTTTCTTATTTATCAATAATTAATAAAACTAATTTTAAATATCACTTACTAAATTCTACTAAGGGCTGTTACCATCAAGTGGTAATTTTTCAACACGATGTTTGTTGATATAATTTTTCAGCACGATATTTGTTGATATAATTTTTTAACTCGATATTTGTCTTACTCTGATCCAGAAAAAAAATTTACTAGAAAATTTAAGTATTTGTTTGTACAAGGTGTCTGGTGGCAGACTTATATTTTCAAACTTAAATTAAAGACATAATAATTGACACAAAGTTTTATTAAGAGCATTGAACACACTGTTCAAAACGGAGCCTTGTGTTCTGCGCCACACGCTGCAGTAAGCTTGGTTTAATTGAACTGATTTTTCGACGAATATTTTCCTTTAAAGACACAAGAGATTGGGGATTGTCATTATAAACCCTTCTTTCAAGGTAGCCCCATAAAAAGATGATGGTGGTAAGATCGGGCGACTTTGGAGGTTATGAGATGTCCCCAAAAGTGATTATCGGAAGAAAATTTATCGATGCTCGGGGTGTATGTGCAATCTCCTCATCCTGTTGTACGTGAAGAGTACGATGGATGTGCCCGCAGGTTTGGCAAAAAGAATTCCGTAATCATGCGTCCAATTATCTCATGCGTGTATAAGGCAAACCAAACAGTTACTCTGAGCAAATTCAATGGTTTTTTATGTTTTAACGAAGGGTTGCGGGTTTTTGGAGACCAGTAATGGCAGTTTCGCTTGTTAACGTGACCGTTTAAATGGAAATGAGCCTTGTTGCTCTAAAAAATGGAATTTACAGTGCGAAAACGCTTCAAAATCTGGGCCTCGGTCGTAGGACACTCAAAGCTGAAGCAGTTACGCGTAAACTCTGTACCCATGAACGACTTCGCCGAATACCGAACTTTAAACAAAATTGTCTACGAACAATTACGTAAGAATCACTTCTCTAAAAAAAATGTCTCCACAGCGAACCCGCGATGCTCACTCGACCGCTGCGACATCGTGATGACAAATCCGCACAATTGATAATTCTAACTGCGCCACCCTCTCTCCGCACTGTTTATTACTTTTTGAAATAATAGTATTTGAAAATATAAATTTTCCACCAGGCGCCCAACAAAGTTAGTTTATTGTTTATTTTTCTTAGTATGCTGTTGAATATATCGTCAAAAACCGCTGTCGTTAGTACCTAGCATTCTTTTTTTTATTTTCATAATTTATTATGAACTTAAAACTTGTAAATAAATAAATAAATAAATATCGTATATTTAAAAAATTTTGATTTTAAGGCATTCTTCTTCTACTTTTTTTTTAAATATGAACCGAATTGGTTCATACATACTAAATTTGCTATAATTTGACTACAGCGCCACATGCTAAGAATACAATTTGTCGAATTTTTTTTCAGAGGCCATTGCATAGCCATTACGAACAAAGTTGCAAAGTTGGTCCAATCGTTTTCAAGTTAAGACAAGAAGGTAAAATTACAGTTTTAGTTCTTGATTGGATTTTATCCAATTCTTAACTGTTTTCTTTAGCATCAATAACTTGAGCCTAGCTCAAGTCCCGCCCTCCATAATAATATGCTTTTAAGGCAATAATGTATATGTTCCCAGCAGAAAAAAACATGCAAAAGAAAAAGTGAATGCATAAGTTCAGCCCATAATGAAGTGGTTCAAATTAGGGGAAACATAAATAATTTTTACATTAACTTGTCATTGTAGAGCATGTGTTTATATGAAAATTTTTATAAAGTTCCCTTAAGATGAAAAGAAAACCATGTTTCATGAGTTAATAATGTTAGTTTACATGAATTGTTTAAGATATTTTGCGTGTTTTTGGATGTATTTTGAAGCACATCATTTAATGCTAACTATTTTGTATATGGAGAAGGCATATTTATGTCTTCTTTTGCACCTATGAATTATAAGCCACGAAAAATGTTATTCACATTGAACTAGTTCAAGTTTTTTTTGCTGGTTCTTTATTATTAACAAATGCAAGTTAAGCCTTAAGACGTTTTTGTCTAATTTTGAAAATATATAGAATTACTTTTAACATCATTTAGCTGTTACAGTATAAACCTTTATATTTCAAAGCACACTAAATATTCTTATTACTTAACCGTGTGTATTGGTGTTATATTATTTTGTAGCAAACATTCATTCACTACAGGTATAAATATATGGCATTAGTGTCATACTTAAAATGTCTTTTGTTCAATATGATATAGAGGTTCCATCTCCCCGAATCCGATTCGGTAAAAGAGTCAATAAACTAAACAATATTTTTCGGATTAAGGTAAATTTGGCATGTTTTTCTATGAAATTATTTATTTCAACTAAACAAGAGCACGAGAGAGCTTTAAGTAAATTAATGTTAGTATAATATATTGTGGACAATTGTGAAGTACAAACTCAATTCATCAAACAACAGACAAAATTTTGTTTAACTTTTAATTTTTTAACGTCATAAAAAGTCTTCGCCTACATTGTTTCGTAAAAATGATCAGGTCTTGAGAAATTGTTTATAAGACAGATATTTTATGGAAATTCAATCAATAACCGTTCAATTATATTTTGATAATTTTAGTGTAAAAACCTTAAATTATTTTTACAAATCCATTTATATCTGTATACTAAAAATAAAAAATGTATAGAAAAACTCTTTTATTTATTATTAAGTATTTTTTATATATATTTCAAAAACATTTTAGTAAAATTTTGTTTACTGACTTGGGGAAACTATACCCTTAAGTATTTGTAAGTAAAAATAATATTGTTCTGCAAAATACAAAGCAGAAAAGATAAAGACCAAAAAAATAAAAATTTTCTCTTAATACTAAAGTTAGGAAACGTTTAAATCAACTGAACTAAAAAGCAAACTCCTTAAGAAAATAAAACTAAAGATGCATACACAAAGTACATAGTAGATTAAAGAAAGGACCTTCTTCAAAGGCAAAGGTACATTGCACTTCTCTCTTATAGAGTTTGCATAAGTATGTTTGTGTATGCAAAATATTAGTATATGCGTAGCGTTGACTGTAAAAGTGTTTGTGGCGTGTTTGGAAAAATAAAATTATAAAAAGAAATGAAGTGTAACTTTAAACCCTTACAACATACAAACAAATAAACAGACAGCCACACGTACACGTTCAGCTGTAAAAGAAAATTACACTAACGTCACTAACACCATCAACAATGCCACCACCGTTACTTCGTTAAAAATTATATTACGGGACTAGAGTTTCAAACATAAATTCAGTTGATTCAACAGAGTATTAGTGTATTTGCATGTATGTGTTGGTGTATTTTTTTTTTTTTAATTTGCATTTGTGCATTAATGTGTGAGTGTGTGTATTTTGACTAAACATTGTTATGAAAATGACAAATACTCGTAAATACTTCAACACTTAAAGTTCCATTTTTTTATTATATTTCTGCATTCACATTTAATTTTTGTTCCTTTATTTTTTCCATCTGTAATAAGTACGTTGTTTTGTTTTTGTGCTTTTAGTTAGTCTCATTCTTTATTTTTTTCTTATTTAACTTATAATTAAAATTATATGCAAATTCAAAATATTGTTTATGAGTCTGACACAAACATAATTTATAAATATTTTTTTTTTCTTTTGTTGCTTTTTAGCCATTTTTACTGTGGTACAGTAGGGTTTAAAGTAATAGTTTTAAAAATATCTCTTATAGAATTTTTTGTACGATTTTGTATTTTTGTAAACAAAAACAACTATTTTACCATTGCGTTAGTTAAACTACATTAAATCAATTCCTTAAATATATAAATTTTAGTACCTTATGATGTTAATAAATGCTTCATTAAAGAAAAATCTTTAAATTTTTTATGCAAATAGTGTCTCAAATGAACCACCGGATTTAAGTTTTTCATTATTTTGTAATATTTATAAGCGGGTCAATACAACTAGGGAGGAGCCTTTGCAAATAAAGTCGGATTTTATGGAACAAGTTTTTTCGTTTGGTCCTCTGTTCAAAAAGGTGACAACATCCTTCTAATAGATTTTATTTGTCTTAATGCGCAAACGGAACTTCGAACTATCGTAGTTCTCCGCATAAAATTTCTTTTAAAATACGTAGAAGTATTCAATTGAGAAAAATAAGTTATTTTGTTTCTGAGCTAAATTTCATATGCTCATATTTTAACAGGCTAATCTGCTTCAAAATGTTGCCATATTTTTGATTACAATTTTTAATTTTTATATTGCATGAAACAATAAAATACTAATGCTAGTGTTATCGATTAATTTATGGATATGCTTTTGCAGATCCAAACTTGCTTTATTATTTAACACATTTAATTATCTGTATTTTTTTACATGCACAATTTTTAGTTCTTCCAAAAATTTGGTAACATTATCGAGAGAGTAATATTTTAATACAAAATTTAAAGAAATTTTTATTTTTCAAATAATAAGTAGTAATTTTCCACAGTAATTTTTTCTAATTCATATTCTACAAGAATTTATGTTGTTAGTATTTTTCTTTTACTCTAGGTCTTTGCATGTTTAAATGGAATTTTTTCTTAAGAAGAATTTGTTTTTTTTTCCTTTATCGTCCTTTATGCTATATTCTCACAATTATATGTGCCTATATACATAAATACTAAAGTAAGTAGCTATTTCCCTTTTCTCTACGTTTAACATTTCATTATAATTTTTTATAGTTTTATACGTTTGTTATTACGGCTATTTATATTATTGTTTTTTGTTGTTTTTCTTGTGGTTGTTGTGTTGCGTAGTTTACTTTTTCTTCTTTAAGTAACCTCATAATTATTGATTGTTTAAGTTAATGTTTCCAACAAACAAGTGGTATTAATTGAAAGAAGCCTACATAATACATTATAACAAAAGTTTATGTCAAAGCAAATTGAACGCCCCATCTAAAGGATAATGGTGGTGTATAAAATCATACACCGTACCGGAAAAAGGGGTTCATCGTACAAAGTGGAATATTAAGTAGACAAACATAAGAAAACTCTGGACTATTTCAGAGGGAAACAGAAATCAAGTTCGCTATTAACAAACTAAATTAAGAAAATATTAAGAAAATAAACTAAATCGCCAAATTTTCATACAGAGAAATATAAAAAAGAGTTTTAGAGTATTATTTTCTTGTTTGTTTTATTTATTACATTATTAGAGTAAACGGGTAATTAGTTATCAAATAATCTTTAAATTTCTGGAAATAAAATGTATCCCTCAATTTTGTTGTGTGTTGTTAGTTCACTATCTTAAAATTTAAACAGCACAGTAACAAATGTTGCTTAATATTAATATTAATTTAATATTAACTGAACATTTGGTTTGTTTTTTAGTTCTAGTAATACTTTAAATTTATCTTATCGACTTTTAAATTAAATCCTACTTATATAATAAATGTGAATGTTTGTATGTTTGTATGTTTCGATATTTGTTACTCAATCACGCAAAAATGGCTGAACAGAACAAAATGAAATTCGGCACATAGATAGATAACAACGTAGGTTAACGAATAGGATACTTTTTATCACAATCACTAGGCGAAGTCGTTGGCAAACTCATCATCACACTGCCTAAACAGGTTGCTTGTGTTGTAAAATTTTTAATTTTGTTATAAGTTTTGACTTTTCTTTTATATTTTTAAATATATTCATTTAAATTTTCAAATTAATAATCCTACTAATAGATTTAATAAATTAAAATGTTTGTATGTTTGGATAAATTTGACAAACATATAAATAATAGGTTAATACTAAGTCTACCTTTTATCCCTACAACTACGTAGACGAAGCTAGTTAAGTATAAAACATTATTTGTCCTCCAAAAAAATAAAAAAATAAGTTACTAAAAATTAAAATTTTTGTTAAAAAATTATTATTATTGAATTTTATTAAATATTATTCTAAGCTTGTTAAATAAGGATCTAAGTATAAGCATAAAGTAACTTATCCGTTGTAGAGACTTTTATTAAGTAAATATAAGCAGCAAACTTGAAAATAACATTACCCTCGGCCTATTCTTTTAAAGTGATATAAATTTTATTCAGGGAGCCAAAGAATTAAACCTTGTACACTAAATAATCGTAAGAGCTTAAAAGGTTACCCAAGAAATTATACTACATAATATAACATGGCAATTATTGAGATAACGGTTGTTTTCCAAAGTCAGTGAAACTTTTCTATAAACATTAAAAAAGCAGTGCGACTAAAGCTTTTTAGTTTTCTTGAAAAAAGTCGAAAATTTTACAAAAATTTAAACAGAAGTAACTTAAATATTTATTATTTGTACATTTTATAAAATTAAAGAAACATGTTCGTACTTTTTTTTGTTTCTTATTAAGTGGACCGCGCAAAACATTGCACTGCCGATCAGTGGAAGTTAATTTCAGAATGGAGAAAGGAAGGAAAATCTTACACCAAAATACAAAATGTTTATGCATTGTTCAGCGAAAATGATATCGAATGCCATAAAATACGTAAAAAAAAAGTGGAAAAGTGTAATGTACAAATACGTCCTCTTTACTATGGTAAACTGAATTGCCATGGTAGTGAAGTATCAAGTCTAGTGACTTAGGGGATGATAGAAAAAAATATGTGATAATTTTAATAATCAAGAAACAATATACACTTTAGCTTTATAAGATATGAAGATAGACTGTTTTGGGAGCCTTTGTACTGCTAGCTATCAGTATTTTGGGGTGGGATCTTGTCTACAACTTATCCTAAACTCACATATCTATTTGTACGAAATGTCATAATATTTTATAGACTCCCTTGCCTCTGTGTCAGACTGTAAAGGAATAAGGTGGAATACACACAATCAATTTTTAGAAAGCAAAACACTTAGAAGACACCAATGATGGTTGAGGGGCCTTTGCCTCTTTACCCTCCCTTCCATGTTTTAGCGCAGGCAAATATTGCTAAAACCCAAACGATATCTATTCCGTTACCCTTCACATCCGTAAGAAATTAGATTTAATTTAACGTTCCATTATATCTTAAATTATTTATTCACGTTGAATAATTTACATAAAATTAGTTTTTTTTTTTTTCTGTTTTTCTCTTTTTTTTTTCAAATTCACATTAAAGTTTTAATTAATATTCTTTAAAAAAAAAATATGTAAGATCATGATAGAATATTTATAAATTCATATATAAGTAACAAAACTACTAAGGTATACGTCCCTTACTTATTTTCTATAAATTCAAAAAAAAAAAATATACTATGTATAACAAAGATATGATATAAATAGAAGCAAAAACAAAAAAAAATAAATCACTGCATAACAAAAAAAAATCAATAACACATTTTTTAGATATATTAATTTTAGTTGTTGCTTCTTTTTACATTGTAAAGTCAAATGCAAGTAATAATAAAAAAAAATATATATATATGTTTTTATATGTATATGATCACTCACCACTTATATCACGCAACCTTTATTATATTCCAGGTTTGATGACGTAGAGGCCTCTTCGAACATCAGAAACTGTGTATGGGTTTTATGATGTACTGTGAACTTAAAAAGTTTTCGTTACTTGCATACACCTTCTTAAACTATGTATATTAATTAATTTATCTAAATACTTTTGACAAATAAAAACTTGTTACTATTTAACATTATTTATCCAAAACAAAGAAAACATTTTACTCGCGGTTAAATTTATCTGTGATATTATTAGGTGATTCGGATCTGTAATGTATTTTTTCTTAATTAACTATTAAACAAAAACCAGTATGATTTAACTTTAAGCTTTATATATCATTATTTATAGATTTTAATTAGCGGAATTATTTTAGATTTTTAAAACTGTTATTGAATTTATTTGTAATTTTACCGTTCATTTGAAAGTTCTTTTGTAGGCTTATTTTGTTAACCGTTATTAGTATTAGGTTAGATTATAACGGAACGGGCTAACGGTACTTTTGTATGTCTATGTAGAAAAAAAATTGTTGGCCTTATCAAAGAGTTTACAGTTGTCCAGATTTTTTTGCAATTATTGCCGTATGTAGCTACGCTGACCTTCCCATTGGTTTTATTTCTGATTTCGTTTCTGGTTCTTTTCTGTTGTTTTTTTTCTCTTTCGAGGGTTTTTTTTTTTTTTTCAAAACAATAATTGGACTGATGTAAACTTCAATTATGAAATTTAAAGTGACGTCACTCTTACTAACTGTCCAAGGTGATTTATTGCAGGCTGAATTGCAACCTTTCAATTGAAAGCCAAAATTACTCCTTTCCAATCTCTCGTTATCTTATGTTATGTTGAGAATATAATAGAAGTTTATTAGTTTAAAAAAATTTTTTCGGTGTTAAATAGATTAAACAAGGGTAAGATTTTATTTTTCTTCGTGATAACTTGTATCCAGATCACTGGATAGTGGGCGTTCACGTCTTTGGAGCTTCAGGACTCTGTCCCTTTGTTCTTTTATTAAAAGATAGGTGCGCAAATATTCTGTAGTATAATTGATTATAATCCAATAAATCAATAAAAAAAGGTAGAAAAATGCGTATGTATAACTGTTTTAAATTTTTTTCTTTTAACTATTGTATTTTACTGCACTATATATGAATTTTAAGCCGAACACTTTACTCACTAGGTTTTATTACTTTGAAGATCAAATTGAAAAAGAAATATTTAAGCTCAGTTACAAAACTCTTAGCCTCTCAAAAAAAAATATTTGCATATTGCAGTTACCAATACATTTACATACATAGATAATCTGCAGAAAAAGCTGCAAATGTTAAATGTTAAATTAAATGTTCAGCTAATCCATTTAACTGCGCCGAACAGGTGCAGAAGGTGTTTACACCGACAATTTTCTCCGGTTTAGTTAATCGTTAGTTAACTTTAATGGCAATAAATAATTAAAGGTATATTGCAAATGACACAATACAAACAAGTGTTCATATATTTTTCTACAGCAGGTAAATATATTAGGTAATAAAAGTAAAAAAAAAAATTAGCATAGCTTAATAACGTTTTCTTTTTCTTCTTGTAGGTTACCGCAAATGAAACAAGTATTAATAAATTAATAAAATTCTAATTTAAAAAAATAGTTTTAATTAATCACTACGTTTCTTTCGATAAAACAAATGTTCACTACAAAAGAGAGGCGGAAAACGAAAAACACCACTCCAAGATGATCGGAGAATCTTGAGACTCTGTACAGAAGACCCATGCAAATCGGCTAGCCAGATAAAAGCAGAGCATAATTTGAATGTTTGTGACACGACTGTACAAAGGAGGCTATTAGAAGGAAAACTATCGGCTAATAGTCCAAGAAAAAAGACACTTATTACCAAAAAAAACATCGAGACATACGTTTTCACATTACCTGAAAATATGTTGACTGGTCAGCTGTGAAGTCGTTATTTGAAATATAGGAAATGCAACTTAAAACTAATAATTTATCTACTTAATTTTTTGTATACATCTTTGTTTCTCATAAACTTGAATGAAATGCATTATTTCCTAACCACTGCTATTTTCATATTATCTTTGAATTTTTATTTTTGTTGTTAATATACATATATACTTATATATGTTTCTTTTTTTTATGAGTAAATGAATTTTATTTAACTATTAAATGTCATAATATTATTTTAATATTCAAATAAAAACTGCAATCTCATATATGAGTTTAAAAATATTTACATTTGTGTAAAATAATTTAAACGTGTTATGTTAAACGTGTTATTTTAGATGTGTCCAAAAGCAATATTTATCGAAAGTCGATATATGAAAGGTAGGTAGGTAATAAGTAATTATAATTCTCTTTACTCGGTTGAAGTCATCGCTCTTACTGATAAGAATTCTTTTCTCAAGGTCATGGATGTTACTGATTTGAAAATTAGTTGGCAAGATTATGAAATCAACTAAACAGTATTTAATGTCAATTATATTTAAGTATAAATATTAATATCTTGTTTTAATTTCTTCGAGCTAAAGATCACTTTTTATATAAAATTATTATTATTTTATTCCGATATTTCGCTACCACAAAATCAGGATAATAATTGGAATTAATCAATCATTAATAATTCCAATCATTCATTCCATAATAATTAATTCCAATCATTATCCTGATTTTGAAAACACAACAGTTTTAAATACAGAGAATAACTATAGACGTAGATATATATTGGAAATGTTGCAAATTATAAAAGTACCGTATACACAAAGAATTAATTATAAAACTGATACAGCTAATGTTGCACAGAATTATAGGCTATTATACTTAAAAAGTTTTTGTAATTTGTAATATTTTATATGTATGTATTTAAATATTTGGTTTGTATAATATATCAAATTGTTGACAAAAATAATTTTCCCGCCTTTTTAAAAAAATTGTAAAATTGTTGACAAAAATATTTTTTGTGATTTATGTACATATGTATTTGAATTTTCGTTTGTTATTTTAAATGTAAACAAAAATTTTCCCGCCTTTTTAGAAAAATTTGTTTTTTAAACAATTTTAATATTTTAATTGTTAATTGTTATAAATTGTAAAAACTTTCCCTGAAGAAGCTACCCAATGTGGTAGCGAAATATCGGAAAAAAATAATAATAATTTTATATAAAAAGTGATCTTTAGCTCGAAGAAATTAAAACAATATATTAATATAAAAAGATCGAAGAAATTTACATAATATTTTTAAAAATATTAATATTAAAAGTAATTAAACTAAGATAATACTTGATTTAATAAATGTTTTAAAATATAATTAAAATTAAATAAAAAATTTCAAATCCAACCATGATTAATTTTATTAAAATTTCTTCCAAAAATTTGAAATATTTCAATAAAATTTTTAGTATATTTTTGAGAATAGTTTTTTAAAAATATTTTTATGTTTTGTTTTTCAATTAAAAATATTAATTTTCATTAATAGTATTAATATTTGGAGAAAAATCAAATAAAATTTCAATTACTTAAATATTATTAATTAGGTAATTGGAATTCATATTAATTTTTTTCTGTAGACCTAGCAAAATATTTTTTTTTTTATAACTTTAATTTGTTAAAGGAAAAAAAATTATAAAACGCCAATTTGTCAGCCTGTTATAGCTTTTTTCATAGAAAATTTTAATTTGAACCGGCTGTTTTGCCATACCTTATGGCCAGGTGGAAATGTATTAGAATCTGTTAAATTCTTAATGACAGTTTTTCTATTTTAACATTATTCTTAATGGCTGCATCAGACAAATTATTCGCATATTCTGGCCACATTTGGCAACTAATAAACATTTTTTGTGCATGGCCAAATGTGTACAGATTGAAACAGAAATTAAAGTTCAAAAATGATCTTGTACTAGCAATATCCTACATAGGCCATGTTATAAAATCAGCTGAGAGGTCAAGGTCGCCGCCTGTCTGGTCGTTCACAAAACACAATTAGGTGACGGTGGTAAAAACAGAAGTCAAAAGCTGCAACAAGTCTTGGATCCACGTCAAATCTCTAGGCAATGATCATTTCAAATGGAGAGAATCAACGGACGCCCTAGGTTTAACATGAACTTTTAAATACTTAGCGGCGACATGGACAATATTAATTAATATAAATAAAAGGAAATATATATATGTTATAGTAACCATAAGCACAACTTAAAGTGACATAGAATTTATCAAGAGTATAGGATTCAGTAAATTCTTCCAAGGTTTAAAATTTTATAAGAGTGAAAATTTAGATTCAACCTTATGTGGAACGTAAGATCACTTATCGCACGATGTGAATTTATAAAGTCCAATTTCTAAAAAGACTAGAAGAATGCAATTTGTTCTTATACTCAAAAAACCATCAACACCAAATTTCACAAGAAAATATTTAATATTGTGCCCTGTTACAAACTTTAAATGAGCAGGCAGGCGAACGAATTTTTTTTTTAAACAGGACGTTGATTTGTATACTTAAGCAACTTATACTTAAGTCAACTCCCAAATATAATAAACTTTAAAGCCATGCCCGTAACTGCAAAGCTACTGGATGCTTAACATTGCCTAAATTTATATTTTAGAAATTTTTATTTTTGCAAGCTTAAAAATAATAATATACAAAACCATTTTTATATTTAGAATACTTTTTCCTAAATCTTTACCTCAGACAGGGTGTGCTTTAGCAAAACGAAAAGATTTAACATTTGTTGGTAATAGTTCTTTTCTATATTCAGAAAATAATTTAATTTAACATCTTAATCAATCAAAAACCAAAAATATTATAAAATAATTCAATGAATAAATGCAAAATAGAATTTGTTTAGCTAAACACTTAAGGCTGTTAAATAAATTGTTTTACTTTCAAAGGGTTTTTGAAAAAATTATAGGAATCTTAAAGTTTTCTTTTTTCTGTTTCTTTTGTACCATTGAACTTCACTTTTTTGTTAAAGAAAATTTATTTAGCTACTAATTTAGTCTACTTAACTTAACCCTGCTATATATATTCTGATTTTGTTTTATAAAATTGCATATCTATGCCAATAAACTGTAGTTGAAAGATATTCTCAAAGATAAAGTAATTGAAGACACCGCTCAAACTTTGCCCAATATATTAGTTTTAATGATTAAAGATTAAATTTCGTGTGTTCATTACTCCCCACTATATTATTTGAATCATGACTCATCTTAAAACTCAAAAAAGAATTTATATTTTTTTCAGCCAGTTATTAAAGCGATAATTTAAGTAATGAGTCATCTTTAAACTCAAAACATATATTTTTCCAATCATTTAATAATTATTATCGGAAAACCCTTTCTAACAAATTTAAAATTTTATTGTTTCCATCATTTCTTTTAGTGACCATGTCTTATGCAGTTGTGATTATAAATCATATTTATTTTTGCATGTCCATTACATTTATTGTTCAATTTTCTTTTGTTTTTTTTTTATTGTAAGTAATCCTATATTAAATATTTTAAAATCTAAAAGAACTATTAAGGGAATTATGTTGTTATCCAATAACTTATATGAATATGTTCCGGAAAATAAAAAATTTTAGAGATGATTGCATTTATGTGAATCCTTCAAAGCAGATATTGTGTTGGTTAAACAATGATTTCTGTATTTGAATCTATATATATATGTGATATGATTGTAAAAAAAATTGAATCTGTACTTTAAACACTTTTTGGAAATTTATGTGTGTCTTGCTGTCTATCATCTTGAACCCTACCTTGATACCTGGTTTAATACTTAATGTACTTTTATTTATTTATTTGGTATTTTCCAATTCCTGTACATCAAGATTTAATCTTATGTTTGAAGTATAGGAAAGCAATATTTGCAATTTACAAATTCTAACCACAAGTTAATATCCTTATTCTAATACGAAATAAAATAACAGCAAATTAAATGATATTTAATGTGGATAAGAAAAAAATTCACATACGGGCACGACAAAAAAAAGGACTATATTAAAAGAAATTACACTTACAACCAGGCCTGCCACATTTGGCGAATTATCGGTATTTTGTAGATTTTTATCCTCCAATTTATCAAGGTGCCGATTCGCTTATTCTTTGATTTGTACTCACTAGAATTTTGATTACATTGAAAACAGACAACTATCAAAAATAAAGCTTTTACATAATGATTTTTCACCATGTTTGCTGACCACGACTTCTTTTAGTTTGTCGATGATCGGGTGAGAGTTGTAATCGAAGTAGTAAATACGATATGTTTTGTGTTTTTTTTTAATTTTCTTTTATACTTATTTGATTCATTTACAATTAAAGTAAAATGTAAAACAAACATGAATTGTTGCAGACAAAAAGCCGTCCCTTGAACGTTAATTATTTTTTTTTAAAGATTCTTCAAAAGAAAATTGTAATGATTTCGACACTCATCAAATAAAAGTGTTATAAGTTAGCCCATATACTAAAGAGTTTATTAAAATTGTATGCAGTGTTTATATTATTTATGAACAAAAAGATTTTTGTTAAATTCTATTTATATAATAAATCTTTATATATAATTAACCTTAGCAAAATCATAACAGGGTATAATAATTCTTTACTCGAGATTCTGAAAAAATTTCCTTGCATTATTTTACAAAATAAAAAAAAATTTTATACTCTGAATTTCTTTAAAACTTATGATAAAAAAAAATTTTTAAAGGAATTAAAAAAATTTTGCAAAATTTTTAGCATAAAATTGAATATTAATAAGTAAGATAATACCCTTCACCATCATGTACGTAGGTATAATCCCAGATCGTAGCTTTACCTATATTTCATGTCATACGTTAAATTCCTTTTTATTTTCGATGCCATCCTTGATTTTGAATTTTTACGTAGTTATATTGATGTTGTTAAAAAAATTGTTCCGCTATTTTTTTCAGACGTCATCTTGTATTTTAAATTGCTTAATAATTTACTCTATTCTACTGGTCAAGCCCTTTCATTGGATACTAATATTAAGGGGATTCAAGAAGCTACATTTTAATATACCAGATTTGGCCCATATATAAATTTATTGTACGCCATATTGTAGTGGCGGCCACATGCATTTTAATTTTCTTATAATACTTATATTGCGCTAGTCAAGCCCTTTCAGATGATATCAATATTAACTCCCTCGGTTGTCTAGAAGCTGAAAAACTTGATTTTAGTTAGTAAATATTTGGAATATATAGTTTTAAAAAAAAAATTTTTCCCAAAAACTATACCGATTAGAGCACGCTCTATCAAAAATTTTTCACAAATATCTCTAGACTCATATTATATCTACAAATAGCAAAGGTAGCTATAAATTATTCTATCTCACAAAGTTATTCGGCGATAATGCTGAATTTTAATAGCGATTCATTCTCGGGTTTTTCCAAAGGTTTGATACCATACACAGATTTGAGGAACATATGGTTGCTTCTAAAAGTTGACTTCAACAAACACAGATAATCAAACATACCGACGGCTTAAGGGACTCCTCTATTCATAAGCTTTCAGAAAATATATACTTTATGGGGTCGGAAATGAAAATTGTAGAAAATACCAACGGCATTACAAACCTATATATACCCTTTTTCACCAGAGGTGAAGGGTATAAAAACGTGTGGAATTAAGAGGTTCATCTTCAATGTCGTAAAGTTTTTTCAACAAATTATGGTCCTTCCACAAATGTGTAGCGAATAATAAATCAAATTCGATGTTTCGTAAGCCTGGTATATTTATTACGTTCGGTTATAGAAAGCGACCTAAATATGTGCTAACTTTTCTACTAGTAAATGGTTACCTAAATATAATATAATTTTTATTATGGACTTACAGGAGTCATTTGGTTCCTTTAAGAAAGAAACTTTGGTTTGATTTTTCTGCAATACGTGATTTTTTTTAAATTAAAAAATCAGTGAAAATTTTTATGTCAACACTTTGCTAATGAAAAAAATACTTTTTCAAAATCATTATTACTTATTGTATCGTGTGGTTTAATACCCATAAACATCTTTAGATAAAAACTAACGTATCAGATTATAAATCAAGTCATTACTAAAATACTTCTTAGTAAGATAGACGGTATGTTATATTAATTGAAAAGTATGTTGTTAAGGTACAGCAAGTTAGTACCTAAATAGTTTTTGCTGGGTAATACTAAACTGTGCTATTTTTTTATATTTTGTTAATAAAATATTTTTCCATCATATTTTAAATAAGTATTTTTAATTTTCCGATGTTTTGAAAATAAAGTGCCAAAAATGTCATACCATTAATATACATACCATTCATTTTTATAATTAGTATACGAGTATAATATTTTTCTTTTTTATATTTGCGCATACGAATAAGTATAGGATAGAAAATATTAAGAATTAAAAATTTTAAAGTTTTGCTTTTAAAGAAAATCGATTACAGAAAAATAAATTAAGTATTAGCTTCAACTATGGTTAAGTATGGCGAAAGTCTAGTATTATTTAACATGTTATTTTCTTCCAGTATAATCCTAAATTTTCACAAATCGTGTTTTATAAAAATGAATTATTTCGACCCTAAACTATATCACAAATTATTTTATGTTAAAATTTTTACCAACAAAAAGCAATTGCTTTATCTTTATCAAAACTTCCCATAAAATCAGAAATTGCTCTTTTCTTCATCTAGTAAAAAAAAAATAATATTACAGTTTCAAAAATACAACAAAATGTTTTAAAAGAATAAACACACATAAATAGTTATTCAAACTCTATAGGTACTGTTTTACGTTCTACCTTGTTGACTAACGCCGGTCTTTATTTGATATTTTTACGGCCAATTAGTTCTAAAAGCGATTCAATGTTAACATCGGTTTAGTTTAAACAATTCTTAAAATGTTTTTTTCTACATTTTTTACTACTACGTAAAAGCTACAAATTTCTTTTTTGTTGGACTTATTTGTACGTTTATTTGCGGCATTGGTTGGAAGAGTGAGTCTGTGGGTGGGTTCTTAGAACATAGTCGATTGTCATTTATGTTATTTTTTATTGTTTATGAGCTGTTAAATTTAACAATTTTATTTGACTTTTATTTGGCAATAAAGTAAAAAATACCAGCACACGCAAAGAATGATTAAGAGTGTAAAGTATAAAATACGAGAATATTTTTTGAACCCTTTCCCAACAACAACAAACAATGTATTTAATGATAATTGGCCACATTAGGCAAAATGAAGAGATTAATACGTTGGGGTGACAATAAAAGCAAATAATTATTTAAAGAAGAGATTTAAATTTTACTTATATGGATTAAGCAACATTTATTTATTTTAAGGGATTATTGTTTTACGTTGTTCATTAAAAAATTATGTATTGAATTACAAATAATGAAACTAATAAAAAAACATCCATTTTACCAATACTAGACTTTACCACAAACTGGTTATATACACACCTGATCAAACTACTAGTTACGTTAATAAGTACTTCTTTTAAGCTATGATTTTTAATCCCTGTTGTTAGTTTAGCTTACAACATGTTCTTAATATTTTAGAAATTTGCACGGTAACACTTAAGCGGGTAAGCGTAAACGAATACTAATTACCGTTATGAATATATATAAGCAAGCACTTTACCATAGAAGTGCAGAGAGTTGTTGTTGAACTTCGTGCAAATGATAAGTCTTTTGTTTAGAAAGCATGGAAAAAACATATAAAATAGGTAGACGAGATAGGCAACTCCTAATCGTAACATTGTATCAATTGAAAAAAATACCCAATCAAATCATTAAGACATATTCCAGCCAAAATTAGAAATTCTGTTACCGCTCCAATAGTCGGCGATACTTACCTTTCCTGAAAGATCATTATAAAAACAATGGCGATCAGGTTACAATTTGCAAATAACTATATATAAATTGATATAAATTGATCCTGACATGAAGGTTTAAAAATAGAGAAATCGAAAACGACTCTGAAAAGAATGCTTTAAAAGTAAAGAATTCCATGTGAGATTTTAAGAAAAAGATATGTGTCCAATATATTTAATTTATTGGCATTGCATCACATATGGTTTTTGTAAAGGTAGATCTACATCATCCTAATGGAACTGATCAATACAGGATTTTGTAATGGTAACCAAACTGATGTAGTCTATACTGATTTCAGTAAAGCCTTCGATAAGGTTAACCATGATTTATTGTTAGTGAAGCTAAAAAAATTAGGGTTTCCGGTTAACCTTTTAAAATGGATTAGTTCTTATTTAAAGGATCGGAGACAATATGTTTTTTATAATGATTGTATATCAAAACATATTGAAGTAACTTCCGGAGTTCCTCAGGGAAGTCATCTCGGCCCCATCTTATTTTTATTGCTTATAAATGATCTTCCAAAGGCTATTCAATACAGCAATATTTTAATGTTTGCTGATGATGTTAAACTTTATTCATGGATTAGAACTGTTGACGACAGTTTTTATCTCCAAACTGACTTGAATAATTTTTTTAATTGGAGTGCGGTAAATCTTATGGAATTGAATTTAACAAAATGCAAATTTATGACTTTCTGCAGATATTTACCGATTTCAAATGTTTCCTCTCTAAATGGCTCTAATTTGAATGTTGTTGCTTCGTTTTTGGACCTTGAAACTCTATTTGATGTAAAAATTAATTTAAACTCACTTGTAATAATGACAGTAAATAAAGCTAATGGGGTACTAAGTTTCATAAAGCGTTGAGCTAATGATCCTTATGTAACAAAAAATTTATTCACGTCATTGGTAAGACCTTTACTGGAATATGGATCAGTAATTTGGGATCCCCAATATGATGTGTATATTCAAAAACTTGAATCAGTACAAAAACTATTTTTGCTGTTCTGTCTTCGTAACCTTCGTTGGAATCCTAATACAAACTCACCGTCAATCGTAGTCGTTTACTACTCATTGCGCTCCCAACGTTACAAACCTGAAGAATTGTTTCCAATATTGCATTTGTCAAAAATCTAATTCAAGGTAAAATTGATTGATAGGCAGCTCAGATTTTATGAACCGCCATTTGTACCATTTCATAGATCAAACTACATTAACTATGATCCAATTAGAAGAATTTGTGCTGAGGTAAATAAGTTCTATGTTCACATTGACTTTTCTGATAATATTGCTGCAACAAGTGGAAAGCTAAAAAGGTTTCTAAACTCAAATGCATACTTTTATTGTGTTTTTTATCTTTCTTTATTTTTGTAATTAAATTAAAAAATATTGCTCAACTGTAAATTTTATTATGTTTTTATTAATTAAATAAAAAAATAAATAAATTTTAAAATATTTGAAAACAGGGATCGATTCATTTCATTTGGATCTATCGTTGCCAGATGTTAATAGCGATTCCCTTATATTAAAAAACTATTGAAATTGCAAATTAAAAGTATTAGAATATAAATAAATATTTAAAAAAACATTAACTTAACCAAGATCTTTTTTAATTTTTCAGTATACAGCTCAAATCACTGATCTGTCTCGAACAATCATTACGGGAGCACAGGCAGGCAATAGTAAAAAAAAATGTAGCAAGTAATCTAGTATCAGAGGACAATAGTACCCCTGTAAGTAGAAACATGGCAACGAACAAAATTTTAGAGGCACAGAGATCGCTTGAAAATCCAGTAAAACCGATAATAGAGGGTAAAATGTCGAAAGTCAGTAAAAGCATATCCAAGCTGGCAAAGCCGTTAGGGAATCGATCGCAACATAAATGGTAATTTTTTTAACTTCGCGGTCTCAGGCGGTTTCAACCCAGATGTCAGGTCGCACCAGCAACATAAAAAAGGGTAAACAAACATCTAACAAAACTACTAACAACGATACCAAACTATCAAAATTGAAGGCTGATGTCGGTCTTCTTTTAGCCCACCCAAACATGTCGAAGTGTATAATCCCATAATTATTGTCATCTACGACCCGTTACCTGCGCGATACGACCTAAACACTTACCTGTCCTTCATTTCTATTAATTCAACCAAATAATAGCTAAAAGTCGAAATTTAGATTTGTATACCATAATTTTTAATTAAATTATTTAAATTTCTAAATCAAATTTTTGCCAAAGAAAATCCAAATATTTCGAAAAATATTTTAAATTAATATCATATCGTTAGTTAGCAAATTAGAGTAAAGTATACAAAAAGTGTATTTTGAAGATGGCAGGAAAAGTAAAAAAAAACTGTCTGGGTTTTGTTTTTATACATGCCACCAAAAAAATGGTGGGGGTATATTCATTTTGTCATTTCGTTTGTAACACATCGAAATAACAATTGTGGACCCCATAAAGTATATACATATATTCTGAATCAGGGTTTCATTATACCCGCCACCAAAAAAATGGTGGAGGTATATTCATTTTGTCATTCCGTTTGTAACACATCGAAATATCCATTTTAGACCCCATAAAATATATATATTCTGAATCAGGGTTTGATTTGATGACGATCTAGCTATGTCCGTCCGTCTGTCCGTCTGTCCGTCTGTTGAAAGCACGATAGAGGTCGCACCGAAAAAGCTAGAAGGCTCAAATTTTGCCAGAATCTTTCTTATAGACAAGGTTTGTTTGGTATTGAAAATGGGCTAATCGGAATATTAGGAAGAGAGTTATAGCTCGAAAAGCAAGAGTAGGTCGAAAAAACCGTGTCCTTCGAAAATCGAATAAAATGGAATTGTGACCAAATGCATTAACGTAGACTCATGAAACTCCAAATATATATTTCCTGAGTAAAAACAATATTTTTCCCCGAAAATTATTTAAATCTATGCATTAGGAGAGGAGTTATCGATCAAAATGTACGAAAATTTATACCGCACAGTGTATTTTTCGGTATATTTAAAAACAAAAACGTCATAAAAGCAACAAAATTAGATGTACGACTCTGAAATTTTGCACACTTTGCTTTTTGGTGAGACGCTTTTTTGTAACGGAAAATCAATGTGCCACGCCCATTTTTACGCCCACCTCCCATATAACGTTTTACCTAAAATTCATATAATTTCTCTATTAATAAAGATTTTGGAATAACAAAGGGCTATATTGAAACACCTAAGTTGTACTCATTCGCAGAAATAACCTTGACACGCCTACTATAACGCCCACTTTTCACGTTATCCACCGTTATTGAAATTTAAAAGCTCATAAAACCGCCAAAATTAGATGTATGATGATCAAATTTGCTACGTATATCCCCCTAGGCAATGTCATTACTGTGCCGGAAAAAAAAGGTGCCACGCCCACTTTTACGCCTACCTCCCATATAACGGTTTGACAGAAATTCATATAATTTCTCTATTAAGAAAGATTTTGGAATAATAAAGGACTATATTGAAATACCTTAGTTGTACTCATTCGCAAAAATAAATTTGACACGCCTACTATAACGCCCACTTTTTACGTTATCTACCATTAATGAAATTTAAAAGCTCATAAAACTGCCAAAATTAGAGGTATGATGATAAAATTTGCTACGTATTTCCTTCTAATCAATGTAATTATTGTGCCAAAAAGTTAAGGTGACACTCCCACTTTAGCGCATACCTCTCATATAACGGCTTATCTTAAATTCATGTAATTTCTCTATTGACAAAGTTTTTGGAAGAATTAAGGACTATGTTGAAATATTTTAGTTGTATTTATTAGCATAAACTTTATTGACACGCCTACTTTAACGCCCACTTTTATTGAAAGACTGAATTAACAAAAGTATTTTACTAGCATATCGAAGTTATAAAGGGTGGTGAAATTTTAAGGGCCGATGTTGACTTTAAATAAATCACAAATTTTTTGGGAAATTATTATCATTTGTTTTTATAGTGATAATATTTGTATGATTCAATTATGTATGGAACAAAATATCGGCCAAATGGCACCCAACCCCTAACCTCGGCGCCACACCTCCAACCGATGGTCCGACTTTTCAATGACAATATTGGTCCTCAATTGGTAGGCACGATGATGAGTTGAGGTTAACAGCTCTTTTGCCAGACTATCGCAAAAACCAGCAATGGTTTCCATTTAACGAACTAAGAAGGTATTCACAGATGTTCTAACATTTGATACAGACCTGTTTTCAGAATTTTAAATATTTTTTTAAAATTCTCCCAATTATGGACGAATTTGAACAATTATGGTGACCAAAAGAATCACGAAGTGCACAAAATGCATTTTGATTTAAACACCCATCTTCATAAGAAACCTGAATAACTTTAACGCGTTGCTCATTTGCGTGTCTTTCCACTGTTCAAATTAAGTTAGTCTGAGATTGAGAAATGTCAAATGAAATGCAAAAAAAAACTTGTTGTTTATGTGTGGTTCACCTTCAACAGGGGCCCTTAAAAATTAACCTCTCTCTACAGAGAAAGTGACACATGTTTTATTATAAAGAGATTATTCCATAGCTATTAACGAAATAATAAATAATGTGCTTAAAATGTACACAAAATTGGTGGTGGGTATAAAAGATTCAGCACAGCCGAATATAGTGCTCTTACTTGTTAAAAATGAGGCAATCGTTTTTGCTTGATCCTTACTATACTGAATCTGCTGATATTTAATTTATGTTATGTCTTGTTGATAAAAACAAGAATAATTAAACCTTATTTTATCACCATTTAATTTAAATTAATACATTTCATATGCCCAGCTAGTGTTGAAATTTTAGCTGTTCTAGAATTCAATTACCTGTCTGTGACTGTGTCGGCAACTGTAATTATTGCCTATAAGTCCATAATGAATTACTATTATTATTTCATTTTAATATATCTAATATATTTATACATCACACTATCAAACTTAATTTTAACCAGAAAATTAAATTGATAGAAACAAATATTCTTCCAAATCACTTTTTTCTATTGCTTAATATTGGTTAATGTCTTGTTATATATGCTGGGAATTTTTCGCCCAATTATAGCTTCAAATGAATTAGTGAGGTTAGGTATAGATTCTTGTGATGGTTTCGCCAAATTTTACCAACTCGTAATAAATAGAAGTCTTTCACTCCCTCCAAATATAGAACATTATCTTAGCATTATCATTAGGTTATAGTAATAGCTCCATTTTTATCGCAAATAATAATTCGATGAATAATAATTTTCTTCCGTAGCAACCAAAGAGTACTTCGTACGTGCTTAATTGTCTTAAAAGGTACTCGTTAACCAATTTCTCTAATTTTGAATGAAATCTTAAGGCAATAGATGTCTGTATCGGACGAATGCCTTTATAACCCGTACCACATTATCGAAACTCAAAAATTTTAGATCATAACCATTAGATAGGGCGGTTACTAAAGAGTGAGTCAGAAAAAAATTATACTCGTATTAAGTTATATAAAACTTAAACCGTTTAATAGTGAAATTCCCAAACATGTAAAAATTTTATCCAAATATTGTACAAATACACTAAACACTAAAATTTTGGCACAATACTCGGTATTTATAAATTAATCCGTTTTTTTTCGGAAATACTTCCATTAAAAGTTTTTTAGTTGCTTCCGTTACCTTTTTAAACGAGGTGGTCTACTGATGTTTAAAATCGAGCATATTCTGGAATAAATTTTCTGTATTTTTAAATTCTCTTTTTGCAAGAGCATAATACCTCTCCACAAGCAGAAGTTTTAAACATCTGTGTGGACTTGCCTATCGTGGTACAAAAATGACATTATTTTTTAAATATCACCCAATTGCTTTTTTTCATACATGACATGATGCAAAATCGGGCAAGAAATATTAAAGTACTCTGTGCTGGTTTTATAAAATATATATACACCGAAATATATATTTCGGTGTATATCGAACCAGATGTTACAAACAATTCGCTTTTTTGCCAGAACTGCAAATTGCTTTCACCAAAGAAACTTTTTGAAATTTTGTTCGTTGTTTTGGACGGTATTGTTCTCGATGATCGTTAACCCGAAGTTGTAAAAAATCTGCCAGTCTATAAGTTTCATCAACTGAATACAACAGATGTATTTTTTTCCAAAAATTTTGACTTGAATTTTGCTGCTTCTAATTTCTTTACAGAACTGCGATCTTTAACTTTATACAACTTCAACTCAGCATCAGCTTTGGCTCTGCATGCAAAAGTATCAGAGGATTAACCATAACAGGCTGCTTTTTCGATAAATGTATTCAGTGCGTTTCGAAAGTGTTGTTCAACGTATTTTGTCTTACCAATATCTGTTACGACCGTTTTTCCTCCTGATCCAGATTTTCTTTAAATGTTCAAGTCTTCTTTACTTTTGATGTCTCTTGAAACAATGTAACCATGAACCTCTAAATTTTTCTTTATTTTTCTAAAAATTCATATCAGATTTTTTTGAAAAGTTTTAATTACATGTTTTTAATTAATTTTTTACCAACAGCACAGCTAAGTGATGTAATAGTCCGATTCACTATCTTGTGCATTTGTCATTGCAAATTTGCATAATTTCTTCTTTCTGTGCACTCTGTTAGTATAAAGTAGAAATATACTCTACTATTTTGCAAATGCACTGATGCAAGTGCTTTTGCACAAGCTTGTGAATTAAGCTAATATTTATTTGCATATTTTATAGCTCTTTTGCAATGATATATACCAACTCTGTAAAAAAGCTGTCAAAGATAAATAAATGCAAAATTATATTGACTACAAATTGATAGCAATAAAAATACAATATATTTAATTATCATAATATATTAAAAATATTATTGTAATTAATATTTGTTGTTACTATCGTTAAAACGTTATTAACAATATAATTGCAGCTTTCCTTTTGCCATATGTGATTTTATTTGCTACAGCAATCGACGTACAAGTGAGAATGCTGCTGGTATCAGTAAGAGCCTTATATTCAATTACGCTTAATTTCACAAGTAATTTTTATTGGAAATCAAGTAAAAAATGAACGAATGGTGTTGATAATAAGCTGTGATGTTATAGTTGCATACTGAATAAAAAAATGTAAAAAAAGTAATAATTATAATTGTTTTTTTAATGCACATTAATTACAAAGGGCATACTTTATACATTATTCATGCATACAAACGCATATATGCACATTTACATAAATTAAAAACAAACATAAGAAATTTACCTAAAGATACCGTGAAAATAACAGAGAAGAAACATTAAAATAATAAATATCGCACAAATATGAATGCACATATACATGTATGTAAGTGTACAAATTAATGGCGTGAAAGCTCCTCATTACAAACAGTATTAAGTCAATTGTAATCATATATCTTTAAATGCACAGACACAATGCATATACATATGTACATATAAATACATGACATATATACATACATAAATATATACCAAGCGGGGATCTAGAGTGAAAACCCCACCCCCCCAACACGCAAACAAAATAGTTTTCTTTGATAAGTACTAGTTTTGGCAATCATAAACAAACCAATCATATATACATATTACATATATATAAATCTCTAACACCCCCCCCCCCCCCAAAACGCGAAAACTGGATACGCGTTTAACGATAGGTTACAATATTTGCATCTTTTCCATTCTTTCTCTCAATTACACACACAGAGGCAAACACTGAACAGCCATGCCTGTTCATAATACATATACATTTTTTTTTTGTTGAAGTATTCTGTAAATACGGAGGGCATTAATATTAATGCACGCACATAATACCAATTCCGTCCGTATTTCCTGTTGGCATTACAAAACCAGTAAAAATGAGCATCATTACAAATAAAAACACTGTAAAATAAAGAAATTTTTCTGTATAAAAAATTAACACAAATAAAGTTTTTCAGAAGGCTGAAGTGTTCAAACTTGTATGGTCATAAACTAGACGTATTTTTAAGTATATAATCTAATGGATAATAAGAAAAAGCTATGTTCGGCACTAAGCAATTAATTTAGCACTTTCTTAATTTATATAAACTATTGAACTTGTAGCAAAGTGTAAACGAAACACAAAAAACATCTACCAAAAGGCGCTTTGCTCAGTTAGGAATTGCTCGTACGCTACTACGGCGCATAAGTAAAAAAAATATTTATTGTTATCCCATATAAATTGTATTTTGTACAAGTTGGTCAAAAATGAGATCAAATAGTAAAGCCCATTTCCATTTGAATGACTTTGTTAATAAGCGGAACTGTTGGTTCTGAAGAAATCATTGTAACTTACTTCCTTAAAAATAAAGAAAGAATTGCTGTAACCCTCAATATAGAGTTTATAATAAATTAAATTTGTTTGTCCTGCCTTTAAAAATATACCTAAGTTGTGGTTTTTGCTGAATGGAGCCACTGACCAGATAGCCCGAGACACTTTTTAGTCAAATTCTTAGATAGCTAATAATATGCAGAAATTCGGAAAATAATTGGCCAGCATGTTCGCCAGAATTATCAGCACCCGACAATTTCTTTGGAGTTTTTTAAAGACAATTGTCAACAAACCCGAGATAGTTCTTGAACTCAAAGCCAATATTGTTGTAGATATTCAAGCGCTATAACCACAAATTTTAAATAAAATATAAAATTTATCAGTCGATTTCTAAATGGACAAATTCACTCTAAGGAATATAAGAGAGAATATAATTTACAGCATTATTTTTTTATCTCTTTATAACCAACATATTGAAAAAATATTAAAATTCAACAATACTAATTATTTTCAATTTAACTTCTATTTAGGCTATAAGTTCAATGTCATAATGACAGAAAATCTAGGAAAAGTTAGCTATCCAATACTAGCTAAGTGGAATACATTTTTCAAACAAGCTACGATTTTATCATCAGCACTCTTTATTAATTGCACGTAGAGCAAAATTTCAAGCTCTAATCGATTTCATAATTTTGTACTGAAATTGGGCAAACAGAAAAAAATGTTTGTTTTTTAAAATATACAATGCAAAAATGATACGAAAAAAAGGGTCAGTTAAAAAATTTGTTGCCGAAAGCCCAAGGTGACATACGTACCTAAAAAATTCCACAATGGCTATGAAGCACTACCCCCGGGCGAAGAATATTTGAAAAATTTAACTTAAACGAGTACAAGAAACGAGAACCAAGAAGAGCGTGACAAAAAAACTATGATCCTAAATAATAGTGTACAAAAATTTATAAAGCAAGCCATGGTTTGTAAATCTGACTAAAGCTGTATTAAAAAAATTAAGTCCTTGAATTTTTAAATATTCAAAACAATGCCTGAAGTTACTGACACTTATTAGACAATAGGGCTTCCCAGTAAAATTAACACTAATTTAACTTTGTGTAGTTTTTTCAAAACTGCTGGGCTTTACTAGTAAAATAAATGTCCCCATCTTGGTGTCACTAGATCAGTGGTCGCCAACACCTACTGTTACATATGCATTTATATAGTTTAATCGCAGAATTTCCCTCTCACAGTATACCGAAATTAATATACATTTTAAAAAGCAATTGAAACAATAATTTCCTGTAACCTTAACATTTATTTTGTTTACTATTGTCATACCAGAGTGCAACTTGCCTTACCCAGACCAACACAATTCCAATTAGTTTACCTAATTACCTACTTTCTTTTCACCAAATAACAGTTTGCTTAAAACTTATTACTAAAACTTGTCTGGAGAGAAAATTTAGCCTTTAAAATCAAAACATATTAATTTTTATATTTATCACATGGGCTTAAAATGCTTTGATATTATAAAATACAAAGTGGAAAGAAATCATTTAGTTTCAAACACTAACTATCATTTAATTTGTTTTTAATGTAAATATCATTTCAATAAATTTAAATTTATATATAGAAAATTTTAATATTTAGTTTATGTAATCAATTAAACTGCCTAAATTTATAATTTTACTCAAAAATCTAAATTTAATGCCCCCATTAAAAAAATTTATTTACATTTCCTGTTCATTAACACAGACGTATGTTTTGTTTACTCGAACTGCTTGATTTCTTAAGCTTCACATTATAAGCATATAATAGTATGAGTAATATCTGGATGTCTTTGTATGTAAGCAATTCAGCTTGCTTTATATGTGTGTAAATCAAAATTAACATACCTAATAGCAAACTGTAGTGTAATTTTTCGTATTTACTAATAAACAGTCACACCATTTATGGAAATCTTTTCAAATCAAAACAAAAAATTTATGTAGAAAATACTATTTTTAAATATGTAAATATTAAATGAATATAATAAATATACTCAAAGAAAAACCATGGTAACGGCATGATCACGATATATATAATAATAATAATAATAATATAATATTCTCTTTAACAATATTTGATTGTCGAAAACAAGAGTTAAATGTTTTTATTTTTGTTATCAAATATTTTGTCACGATGATCAAGTGTTAGTTTGAATGTCATCATCAAGGTATACATAATACCTCTCATACAAATTTCGATAAGGTTTTCGATGAGATTTTCTTACATTTGTGGCCGCATATTGTGGCCTTATATGTCTTTTAAAGGGTCAATCAATTCGAACTTATCGGCGTAACCTAGCAGTTTCACATATTCCCCAAGAAAATAGTCTAGTGACATTAAATCTCACGATCTTGAAGGCCGATTCACGGGTCCGAGACGTTAATCTATGCGGTTTAGCGTTTATTTCTTGTAATGAATCAATTGTGACACGAACCATGTGACATATTGCACAGCCTTATTGAAACCACAGCTCATGTACATCAAGGTTGTTCAATTGATGAACGAAAAAGTCAGTAATCATGGCTCTATAGCGGTCTCCATTGACTGAAACGTTCTGATCAGCATCGGTATTAAAAAGTGTGGAGCAATGATTGAACCATCCCATAAAAAACACCAAACAATCAGTTTTTTTTTTTTTATACAACGGTGTCTCAACATACTTTTGAGGATTATCAACACTCAAAATACAACAGTTTTGTTTATTGATATGTCCATTCAAACGAAAGTGAGCTTCTAAATTCGCTTTTAAAAATCAGATCAACGGCAGTTTTTTTGCCCATTCACCAAATCTAAACCTTGCTGATCATGCGTCAATCTATTCATGTTGAAATGTCAAACTAAAAATTAATCACTTGGCTGCTGACAAAATGGCCAACAGTTAAAAAAGTTGTTATAACTATATATATAATATATATATTAACATCTCTTTGTCACGGTTTCGTCACCAACTGCACATATGATTGCTTATTTCATATTGCATTTTTTGTTATCTTCATACACAACACATACCTCCATACACACTTGCAAATGTGAATAAATAATTTCAACGAATACGTTGCAACATTTCGCTTAAATGACTTGCATAACAATTAATTACATTTTAATTACGCTTGTTTAACTTAATGCCCTATAATTGTTTATATTCCAGTTGTAATGAGGCATTATTACTTTTTGATGCAAACTCGTACAAGTATGTTGATTTTATACAGTTGTATATGTATGTATTAAAGTAGTTTCAATGGTGGCAAAAGAACGTAATATTGTCACATGTTCTGCATTGCTTTTTAAGAATCAACCGACGTATGACCTTATTTTCTATTTAAGAATAAATTTCGCATAATTACGAAATGTACGAAAAAAAATGCACAAAAGCATGCAAACTTATGCTTAGATTTTTTTAGCCATTTTTATATTTTTCTAATAATTTAATTTTTATCCCAGATAAAGTATTTATCTTTAAAATTTTTGTTTTAGATATTTTTTGATACTTCTTGTTTCTATGATTTAATTTTTTTTTAAGTTAAAGCTCATTAATATTGCCAATTTACAGTTATAATATCATTTTTTGTTGTTGTTGTTTCTATTAGGAAAACACACTTGCTAACGATTCTGCTAATATTTATTTAGTGAATTATATTTAAAATAGAAAATATTTTTGGGAGCACATCCCGAATAATTTAGTAAATTTTTTACTAGTCTTGTTTTAATAGAAAAATACGTACAAATTTTTAGATGACTTAAAAGAAAAACGTAAATGAAAGTGTCATACCGAATCTATATGCGCTTCACCAACATGTAGACAAAAAATATATATAAATATAAATATAAATATACATAAATAAAAATTTGATTTGAATTAGCTTCAACTATCAAATAATTATCAAATTATCAAATATTAATTAAATTAATAGTTTCATTTCAAAAATGTTGTGAAAAATATCAATTAAATTATTAAAATAAGAAAATTTATTTTTACAAATTATTTTAATTAAGTTAATCACACCTATTAATAAAATTAGGGACTAATTTAAAAAAGTAATAGAAAGGACACTATTTTCTTGACCTACTCTTGCATTATGAGCCATAACTCAATTTCTATTATAAAACTTTAGACAATTTCCAATACCATTTTTGAGAAACCTTATCTATTAGAAATATTCTGGCAAAAACTTTTTCGGTACGAGCTCTATCATGCTTTAAGCAGACCGATAAACTGCCGGACATACCTAGATCGTCATAAAATGAAACCAGGACTCAGGAAATATATACTTTATTAAAATGGATATTTTGATGCGATACAAACGGAATGATTATATTTTTTTGGCGGTAGGTATAAAAATGACCTCTCATATACGGCGTTAATCGCGCTAAAGCCATACGTTGGGTAAAGGGTAGCCTTAGTAAATATGTAAATGATTTTTTATGATCAAAAAGGCCATTTTATTATAGATGCTATTGTCGATTTAAAATTTTTTCCGGTTAACTAAATTCTTTTACTTAAGTCTGGTTTATTGCATCTCATAAATATATATTTAATCCCCCATTTCTGAATGTAATAAAAAACAAAGTTAAATTATAATAAAAATGTATGTATATTTCGGTATTCATCTTAAGTTTAGAATTTTTCATGTGTTCTATATCAATTGTTCTTATATCAATTTTGCTATTTATTTTCTGTAGTAATGTTAGCAACTATACTTACAATCTGATCTGTCAAGTAAAAAAATTATTTAAGAGCTTTAGAAGCTTACGGCATTATGCATAATAACAAAGCGTGTGCTAAATAACGATCTGCTATATCTGTGGTTTTCATGGGCACCCACGTATGTCTTAAAATCAAATTTTTCAGGAGAGCCACAAAACCATTTTATGTAAAACAACGGGTTAGGTATTGAACTTTTTAAACTTTTTTCTACCATTCATGCCAATAAAGATCTTACAATTATCTTATAAAAATTTCAGACATATATCCTTTTAAAATAAGATCATAGCGAAGACTAAAATAAAAAAAGTGGTACGAAGACTAAAAGTGTTTGCAGATAAAGCAGTGTATGTTAGCTTAGGTTGTACATAGTAATTATAGGTTCTAGAAACTGAAAATTAATCAGAAAAAATTTTTCAAATGTGTTCAGAAATAACACGGTATGTGGTTGTAGTTAAAAAAAAAATGAAATTGTTTGCCATTAAGCAAACGTAAGTTAGCGTTCACGCTTTTTTAATATATTTAGAAGATACGTTGTTTATGCCAATAAAAAAATCTAAATGGGTTCATCTTATTTCAGACATTTTTAGAACCAAGTAAAGGGCGTTTAAAACGAAACAATATGGCATTATTAACTCAAAATCATAAAAAAATAACATACTCGGTTGCCCATGAAAACCGCAGATATTTCCCTTATAGAAATTTTCCCATAAAAAAAGATGGCAGCCGTTGTTATATGTATTAAGATAATTAATATTTTTTCAAATTTGTTTTTCTATAACTCCAACGATTTGTGATAGATTTATTCACGGCAAATAAAAGACATATCAAGTATATGTAAATAATAACAAACTCTCTGTTAACTTCATGATTGCTAAACAATTTTCGTTTACGCAATGACAGAGTTATATACCCTTGCCACCAAACGTGAAGGCAATAGAAATGTTTTCCATTTCAGCTGTGTACTAAATGTAAATATTTTTAACGTGCCTTAATTAAATTTATAATAAATTATTTAATGCTTCTGTTTTTAATCAATCTAATAACAAATATTAATTACTTACATAACTAATGTCCTGTAACTGTAACTGCGACCCCAGTAAAGGCAACATAACTAACAACTCGTAAAACATAAAAACATTGCCAACACGTTTACAATTAAATTATGTAAGAGTACAAGATGTTTTACATGTCTGTTTACTGCTATGGCTGTCACTACTATCACTGCTCTTCATGGCATATTAACAACAGTAAATTAATGATTGAGAAACGACCAACTTAATATTGCACAAGGAACGTTTAAGCGTTTTTTTAACAACTTATCTATATCCTCATCCATCTCTGTAGCAGTGCTATCAAATAACAAAACAACACTTAATAATTGTAATTTTATTTAATTGAATTTTTCTGCTGGTACGCATCATGTTTATTAAGTTTTGCCTTCTCTAGTTTTTCTTTGCAGATCACATTCTCAATCCTGCTGTTTTAATCATTTCTAATCTTTCGCAATATTTGTTTTTAAGGTACGTATTTCTGTTTTGTTTTTCATTTAATTATTTCTTGAAGGGTATGCTACGAGATTCCAAATTTATGGGTATTTAATGCAAAGACAAAGAATACTTGTTTCAGTATAATAATAAAATTCAAAGTTTATTGGAAGAAAATGGGAAAAGAATAAAAAGTATAACGGTGAGATTCTTGCGCAGAATATGCAGAACTTTAAAAGGAAAAAGCATAAAAAATTAGCTCAGTGGTAGATAAGGATTTACGAAAAATTTAAAATTTCTTTTTTCAGTATAGATATATTTTTTTTTTATTTATCCTGTATTTTTTATTCAAAGATTTTATACAGAGAAAATTTTCAACGCAAATAAATTTCTGATAAATTTTCTCTTTACAGATTATACGAAACATTTTATATAAATATGATTGCATATGAAGGAGAATAATCTGTAGACTAATGAATAATATTTCTGTTGTTTATTCCATATTCAACAAACACACGGACCAATAAATGATCACCCCTTGTAGTGGGTTTAACAAGGCCGTAGGCACATGCAACACCGGACCAAAGAGTATTCTTAAATCAATGTTTTTGGTTTGATTAAGGAATTTGATTCTTCTAGAAATTTTTTAAACCTATTTGTTTTGATGGACAATTTTACTTAAATTTCCATTTAACTATATAAACAATTTTCGTCGATAGTAACTATTTTTACAGAAATTGATTTAAAAAATATTTTTCCTATAGAAAATTTCTTTAGAATATACAGGTATGTTCTTAAAATTATTATTGTTACTTAACAATATCATGCCTATTTAATTCCTTCAAAAACTGACAACAACTAAAACAAACCATAAGAAAAATTATTACAAAAATTTCGTGTAAAGATTCCACAATATTGAAAAAGTAAACATAACGTGAGTTTCGTAACGTTGAATAACAAAAAAATATTTGCTCTTAATACTGTTCGTCTCTACAAGTTAAACACTCTAACCATAGCATATACGCACACAAATACGTGCATACTATATACTTTTGAAATAAATGGTCATTGTCGAAATTAAATATATACTCCTATTCAAGCGGCATCAACACTATAGCCAACAGCGCCACCATTATGCTGGCCACCATTACCACAACAAGTGCAATAATGGCGAAATGAAATAAACAACATTTTAAACAATTAAAAATAAAAGAATACAAAACAAAAATGAACAGAAAAATATTAAAACCGAAGTGAAAATAAAGTCTGAGTTTATGCGGTCATTTTGGTGAAATATAAGCACATTAATTTTAACACAACATTAAATTCGATATGGCTGCTGGTGTGTTGTTCTCTTACAGACAGACACTCATGCATACAATACAATACAAAGTATGCCTTGTGTAGGTACTTATGTTCATACACACAAATGTATATTGAAATGTGAGCCATTCTTATTAAGTGTGTCCGTGTGTTGTACATTAAACTACTGGTACATCTATACGCTAGGCCGGCCATAAGATAGAAGCCATTTCGATTGGATTGAATGTATTCTTAAGTTAATGAAGCCTCCCGTTTTAATTGAGGGCAAATACTTATAAATTACTCTCGCAGATACTTAACATTATTAAAAAAAGTCTTATTAAATTGAGGTAAAACGAAACAAAACTTTTATTGTGTATGTAAGCAATTTGTATGAGAACGTTGTAAACTTTTTTTTTAAATCTATGGTGCAGAGGAGTATAGAAATTTACCATGAGAATACCAATAAACTCTTAATTAGGAAATTGTTATAATTACGGGTTTCTTTGTTTTAAAGCGTTTGTTTATATCTTACATAATCTTTTCATTTCTCACTTATTTAATTTTTGTTAATCCTTGATGTATTTTTATATAACAATTTAATTTATTTCGAATATCTCATTTATGCAAAAAAAACGTATGCTCCAGAATATTTGTATGGATTTCGAATTGTAGTCAGTAGCCGGTTTTTACTTTTTATACCCGCCACCAAGAAAATGGTGGGGGTATATTCATTTTGTCATTCCGTTTGTAACACATCGATATATCCATTTTAGACCCCATAAAATATATATATTCTGAATCGGGGTTTGATTTTATGACGATCTAGCTATGTCCGTCCGTCTGTCCTTCTGTTGAAAGCACGATAGAGGTCGCACCGAAAAAGCTAGGGGGTTCAAATTTTGCCAGAATCTTTCTTATAGACAATGTTTGTTTGGTATTGAAAATGGGCTAAATCGGAATATTAGGAAGAGAGTTATAGCTCGAAAAGCTAGAGTAGGTCGAAAAAACCGTGTCCTTCGAACATCGAATAAAATGGAAATATTTTCCCCCGAAAATTGTCTAAATCTATGCATTAGGAGAGGAGTTATCGATCAAAATGTACGAAAATTTATACCGCACAGTGTATTTTTCGGTATATTTAAAAACAAAAACGTCATAAAAGCAACAAAATTGGATGTACGACTCTAAAATTTTGCACACTTTGCTTTTGGGTGACACGCTTTCTTGTAACGGCAAATAAATGTGCCACGCCCACTTTTACGCCCACCTCCCATATAACGTTTTAACTAAAATTCATATAATTTCTCTATTAATAAAGATTTTGGAATAATAAAGGCCTATATTGAAACACCTCAGTAGTACTCATTCGCAAAAATAGCTTTGACACGCCTACTATAACGCCCACTTTTCACGTTATCTACCGTTAATGAAATTTAAAAGCTCATAAAACCGCTAAAATTAGAGGTATGATGATAAATTTTGCTACGTCTATCCCCCTAGGCAATTTCATTACTATGCCAAAAAATTAAGGTGCCACGCCCACTTCTACGCCCACCTCCCATATAATGTTTTACCTAAAATTCATATAATTTCTCTACTAATAAAGATTTTGGAATAATAAAGGACTATATTAAAACACCTAAGTTGTACTCATTAGCAAAAACAACTTTGACACGCCTACTATAACGCCCACTTTCACTTTTGAATTGTGTCCAGACGCATAAACGTAGTCATGAAACTTCGAATATATATTTATCGAGTCAAAAGAATATTTTTCCCTGAAAATCGCTTAAATCTATGAATAAGGAAAAGAGTAATGTACGAAAAATGTGCGAAAATTTATACCGCACAGTGTATATTTCAAATTTAAAACGTAAAAAAAACTGACAAAACTATATGTACGATTCTGAAATTTTGCAAACATTGCTTTTTTGTCAAAGTCTTCGTTATAACGGAAAATAAATGTGCCACGCACACTTTTTTCCTTAAATTTTTATAAAAATATATTAGTCATATATATTAGCATTTATTCATTTATTGTACTGTAGCTAAATATAAGATAAAGATGATAAGATAGATGACTCTACTAGCAACTACTAGATGGCATGCTAACAACTTATGCTTATGTTCTCCTGAAGTTATGCTCTATTAAAAATGGGAATTTAGGAAATTTTTGACCTAAGTCAAAAAAAATTATCTCTAAACATTATAAACAATTTATTTTCATGTACTAATGGCTAACATATTTTAAAATTATACAAAACTTATTTCGTTTGAAAATCTTTTAAAAGCAAAATGTTATAGAAGTTTAAAAATAAAAACCTTACTAATAAATTTCCCGTTTTAGAAAATTGCAGAGAATGTATATTTTAAATCACCCTGTGGCCCTTAAAATTTAACCTTAAATTCACTTTCTTCCTCTTAAATTCATGTAAATTCTCTATGAATAAAGATTTTGGAATACTAAAGGACTATATTGAAATATCTAAGTTATGTTTATTAGCAGAAACTTTATTGACACGCGTATTTTAACGGCCACTTTCATTGAAAGACTAAATTTACGAAAACATTTTACTAGCATACCGAAGTTATAATGGGTGGTTTTATTTTAAGGGACTATGTTGATTTTGAATAAAATTATTATCATTTATTTTTATAATGATAATATTTGTATGCTTCAATTATGTATGGAACAAAATATCGGCCAAATGGCCCCCCAACCTAGGCGGCACACCACGTTCCGATAGTCCAAATTTTCAATGGCACTGTTGATGCTCAATTGTTGGGCACGATGATGAGTCAAGGTTGCTTGCTCTTTTGCCACGTTATCGTGAAAAACAGCAATGTTTCCCATTCAACGAACTAAGATGGCATTCACAGATGTTTTCACATTTCATACAGACCTGCTTTGCAGACATTTAAATATTTTTTACAATTCTCACGATTGTGGACGAATTCGAACGATTATGTTGACCAAAAGAATCACGAAGTGCACAAAATTAATTTTGATTTGAACGCCCATTTTTATAAAAATCTTTAATATTTAAAAGCGTTGCTCGATTGCGTATCTTTCCACGGTTCAAATTGAGTTAGTCTGAGATTGAGAAATGTTAAATGAAATACAAGAAAAAAGTTGAAGTTTAGATGTGGTTCACCTTAAACATGGGCCCTTAAAATTTAACCACCCTCTACAAAGAACGTGATACATATTTTATTATAAGGAGATTATTCTATAGCGATTAACAAAATAATAAATATTGTGCTTTAAATGTACACAAAATTGGTGGTGGGTATGAAAGTTTCGGCACAGCCGAATATAGTGCTCTTACTTGTTTATTAAGACTTTGATTTTTTAATTAATTTTTGTTTGTAACATTTTTATACCCGCCACTAAAAAATGGTGGGGGAATATTCATTTTGTCATTCCGTTTGTTTGAAATATCCATTTTAGAGCCCACAAAATATATATTTTCTGAATCAGGGTTTAATTTTATGACGATCTAGCAATTTCTGTCCATCTGTTGAAAGCACAATAGTGACCAGACCGAAAAAGCTAGGGGGCTCAAATTTTGCCAGAATATTTCTTATACATAAACTTTTCTATTTAAGTTTATTGTTTTTTTTAGAAATGGAAGGTGACACGCCCACTTTGACGCCTACCTTCTATAGAACGTTTTATCTTAAATCTACAAGTTTTTCTATGGACAAAGTTGTGAAAGAATAAAGGACTATATTGATATATTTCAGTTTTATTTATTGGAAGAAACTATATTGACACGTCTACCTTAGCTCCCATTTTTATTGAAAGACTAAATTTACGAAAATATTTTATATACATAATTATATAAAGAAAGTGATACATATTTTAGTATAAAGAGATTATTTAATAGCGATTACAGTTAATAACAAAATATTGAATTTTAAAAAAGTATTAATAAAAGTACACAAACATGGTGGTGGGTATTGAAGCTTCGGCCCAGCCGAAAATAGTGCTCTTACTTGTTAGTTTTCAACTTATCAGTTTTTACTGAATTACTAGTTTTACCCTCCGAACACTTCCTAATTTACATACAACTAGCATATTATCCGCTACTACAATAGGGCAGTTCCTACTATTTATTAAATACTCAAGTTGTATTTTTATTACCATTTTTTCCTTTACTAAAATCTTCAAAAACAACTTGGATATAATAACCAGTAAGAGTGCTATATTTGGCCGTGCCGAATCTGATAATACCCTTCACCATCATGTACATAGGTATAAACCCACCAAAGGTCCAAGCCGTTGGCAAATAGTCGGCGGCGGTGGCTGAGTGCAAAAATGACCGGCGACGGCTTCAAGCCGGCTGAAGCCGATATAAAAAAAATGATATTAAATCTATGTAAATAAATAAATTTCGAAATCGTATTGAAAACTAGGGCAAAAAAAATCAGCGAAAAATGTCTTTTAATTTTTTTATTATAACATTAATATGAGAAACCGAATCATTGTTTAATATATCGTAACAAATAAAACGATGCAGTACATAGGCATATCCATAACGTATAATAGTTTGCAATTTCAATGCAGCAACAATGTTGGAGCCCCCTCCAATAATAGCAGATATGTTTTAACACTGTAAATTCAAATTTTTAATACTATGATTTATTTTTTCTGCAACGGCAATAGCTGTTTTTAAAGTTTTTACTTCCAGTGCAGTAATGCACTTTTATGTTTATATAAGGTAAAAGTTTATGTTTATCAGGCCACATATCTAACACCAAACAAATATTTTTTTGTGATTGGCATATTACCTGTTTAACGTGTTTTAAATACAAAGTGTATAAATCTTCTAATGCAGCTGATGATATGGTAAACGCCCCACAGTGGCGCCTTTTTCTAAAACCCGTGGCAAAAATACAAAATTTCATGACAAAATTTTGTGAAATGAATGAAAACATCGTATAAAGAACTACTAACTGATCACAATTCAAAAACGTTTTCCTTAATTGCATAAAAATTATAGTTTGTAGAGCTGCTCAAAGTCAACAATTTTTTAAAAAGCTAAAATAAAGGGTGATCTTGAAAAATTAAATGCATTTTAGAATTAAAGTGTCAGAATAATTGCCGTTTTATTACTACTTTTTTGGTATTTTTTTTTAAGGTATGTATATTTTTTATTAAAAGAAGTAGTAAAATGTTTAGCAGATGCCTTACTTTTTCGGCAGTAGCCGCTTTTCAGACACCCTATATTTAGGTCATTTTTACAAATAAAATAGAGCATATCTAAAAATGGTCAAAAATGGTCTCGCCCATATTTTCTGAGCATATTTGCTCAACTGTTACAACCTCATAGCAAAAACGAGAAAAAATTTGTTTCTCATTTTTAAAGTATGTAACAAGGGTGTGTGCAAAATGTGAAAAGAAATAAAAAAGGGTTTCCAATTTTTTTTCACTGCAGCAATTTTAGTGTAAAATAAAGTTACTTGATGCATATTTTTATTGTTTCTCGTTAAATAATGAACAATATTTTGCTCTGCCAATCAGGTAGGCATTTTTTATTTATTTCAATTTAAAAATACCTGTTATGAAAGTAGGCAGGTAGTTTTAAAACTTTTTATACTGAATAAAATATAAACTGCAATTATATATTCCAGTAAATATTTTTTTGGACCAATTAGAAAGTTCAAACCCTTTTTTTAATTTTTGGGTATACATTAAACAGCAATTGTATAATGCAGCCAGTTAAGTTTCTAAAACTAGTGATCAGTGACAGAATTTATACAATTTTATTTTAAAGTGCGATAATGTTATTTAACAATTTAGAATTGTTGGAGTTATTCAGAAACTCAGATAATGAAAATGCATTTAAATTGGCTATTGTGGAAAAACTACACCATACCAAAATTCACTTCGTTTTCCTAACAATAAAGAAAAATGGCTTGCCTCACACCGTACGTAAAAAGCATTTATAAAAGGCACCGCAACATCGAAGAACCGCACACATCCTCTGACAAAAAAAGGAAAACCTGCAAAACCTATAAACGAGTGTTTTGAGTACACAAGAAAACGTAAACTTGAAAATGCCACAAAAGATATATCTAAATCGCATCTTTAAGAAGCTTTATGTCTTCAGTTTGTAAAAGATAAAGATAAATAAAGGTTCGTCATTACAAAAGCTGTGGTGCTTGCAAGCCCAGTTCGACTGCAGAGAATCAAAAGGTGTATTTCTAAGAAGCCTTAGCTTTGTTTATGAAATTGGGATTGTCAAAAGAAAAATATTCTATTTTACGAAGCTCTTTAAAGAATAATAATGTGAATATTCTTTCTGAAAACAAAAAGATTACATCTGCCAAAAAAAAGCAGTGCCACCTAATGTAAAGGTTACTGAAGCATCGGTAGAGGTAAAACTGCAAGACTTAATGGATCATACAGCAAAACGCTTTATTCAAAGTTTGCCTGAAGAGGAAGCAGTATCACGTCCAGATAGGCTTATATTGATAAATAAGTGGGGGTGTGATGGATTATCCGGTCAAAGTGCTTAAAAACAAACAATATCGACAAATGACACAACTATTACAGATACAAATATGTTTATGGCTTCTGAAGTTAAATCGCTGAGCCTTGGAAAAATCCAATCCCATCATCAGTTCATATTTGCCGTCCGATATTTTTTATAACCGCCACCAAAAAAATGGTGGGGGTATATTCATTTTGTCATTCCGTTTGTAACACATCGAAATATCCATTTTAGACACCATAAAGTATATATATTCTAAATCAGGGTTTGATTTTATGACGATCTAGCTATGTCCGTCCGTCTGTCCGTCTGTTGAAAGCACGATAGAGGTCGCACCGAAAAAGCTAGGGGGTTCAAATTTTGCCAGAATCTTTCTTATAGACAAGGTTTGTTTGGTATTGAAAATGGGCTAAATCGGAATATTAGGAACAGAGTTATAGCTCGAAAAGCAAGAGTAGGTCGAAAAAACCGTGTCCTTCGAACATCGAATAAAATGGAATTATGTCCAAACGCATTAACGTAGACTCATGAAACTTCGAATATATATTTCCTGAGTAAAAACAATATTTTTCCCCGAAAATTATTTAAATCTATGCATTAGGAGAGGAGTTATCGATCAAAATGTACGAAAATTTATACCGCACAGTGTATTTTTCAGTATATTTAAAAACAAAAACGTCAAAAAAGCAACAAAATTGGATGTACGACCCTGAAATTTTGCACACTTTGCTTTTTGGTAAAAGGCTTTGTTGTAACGGAAAATCAATGTGTCACGCCCACTTTGACGCCCACCTCCCATATAACGTTTTAACTAAAATTCATATAATTTCTCTATTAATAAAGATTTTGGAATAATAAAGGGCTATATTGAAACACCTAAGTTGTACTCATTCGCAAAAACAACTTTGACACGCCTACTATAACGCCCACTTTTCACGTTATCTACCGTTAATAAAATTTAAAAGCTCATAAAACCGCCAAAATTTGATGTATGATGATAAAATTTGCTACGTATATCCCACTAGGCAGTGTCATTAATGTGCCAGAAAATTAAGATGCCACGCGCACTTTAACGCCTACCTCCCATATAACTTATTTTAAATTCATGTAATTTCACTATTAATAAAGTTTTTTAGAAAATAAAGGACTATATTGAAATATCTAAGTTGTATTTATTAGCAGAAACTTTATTGACATGCCCACTTTAACGCCCACTTTCATTGAAAGACTACATTTACAAAAGCATTTTAGTAGCATATCAAAGTTATAAAGGGTGGTTAAATTTTATGTTGATTTTAAATAAAACACAAATTATTTAAGAAATTATTATCATTTCTTTTTATAATGATAATATTTGTATGGTTCAATTATGTATTTAACAAAATATCGGCCAAATGCCCCCCCCCCCCCCCCCATCCTTGGCGCCACTCCTCTATCTGATGGCCCAAATTTTCAATGACAATGTTGATTCTCAATTGTTGGGCATGATGATGAGGCGAGGTTGACTGCTCTTTTGCCACACTATCGCAAAACTATTAGTGGTTCCAATTCAACGAACTAAGAAGGCATTCACAGATTTTCTAACATTTTATACAGACCTTTTTTTTGCAGAAATACAAATATTTTTTACAATTCTCCCGATTGTGGACGAATTTGAACGATTATGTTGATCAAAAGAATTACGAACTGCACAAAATGCATTTTGATTTAAACGCCCATTTTTATAAAAAACCTGAATAACTTTAAAGCGTTGCTCATTTGCGTATCTTTTCACGGATCAAATTGAGTAAGTTTGAGATTGAGAAATGTCAAGTGAAATGCAGAAAACAAATTTAAAGACTAGGTGTAGTTCACCTTCAACATGGGCCCTTAAAATTTAACCATCCTCTATAAAGAAAGCGATACATATTTTATTGAAAAAAGATTATTCCATAGCGATTAACAAAATAATAAATATTGTGCTTTAAATGTACACAAAATTGGTGGTGGGTATAAAAGATTCGGCACAGCCGAATATTGTGCTCTTACTTGTTCAATATGCAAAGGGGTGTTCAGAAATAATCAAATCTACAGTGAACGATATAAAAAAGCAAATTTCAGAACTAAAGGTTTCTGTTATTGAAATAAAAAATGGAAAAAGTGTTTCGATTGATTATTAATTTTTTCTTACAATGATTGATGGCAAAGTCTTAAATGTAATAACAGATACCTCATCAACTCAAGTGATGAGCGAAATTGTGAATATGGAATTTCTCCATTATATGCCAGAATTAGGTGCATGGAGTTTATTTTAAAACTAGCGTATACAATTTCGCGTGAAGGTGAATGTTTTGATATGAACGCAACACAAAAAAACCATCTTTTTGAAAAAAAATTATACAAAATGAATTTCTTAGGAAACTTGGACTGAAAGTAGACTGCCCAAAGCAGGGGGATGGAAAAACTAGCGATGGTAATATGTCAAGAGCATTTTTTGAAATTGATGAGGTAACAGCCCGAATCACTGGGGTCAACAACAATATTATAAAAAGGTTGGCAGTTATCCTAAATGTTATAAACTCCAGAAAATGGTAAATGGCTCAAAGTTTGATATTTATGCATCAAAAACTGCCCAGCTTTTAGCTCACATGTACCCTGAGAAAAAACTAACTCCTACGGTTCATAAGATTTTGGCTCATGATAAAAGTTTAATTGAATATCAAAGCTTACCGATTGGAAAGTTGTCAGAAGAAGCCCAGGAATGCAAAAACAAAGACTTCAAAAATGTAGATACACGAATACGTGCAAAATTTCACGGATTAGACAGAACGCGGACCTTTCAATATGTTGGCGGTCTCTTCAGACCCACTAATTTCATCACGAAGACATGTAAGATCTCGAAAGGATTTGGAAGAACATAATTATATCTCCGATATGTTAAGTCTTTTATTTGACGCTCCCAATGTTAATGACTATTTCAAAGAGAACTAACTAATAAAAATCAATTAATAAATAAATAAATTAAATAATAGCTAAATAAAATAAATACTTAACAACATTTTATCTATAGCATAAATAAATTAATATTAAAAATAATTTAAAAATGTGTTTCTGTAATAGAAATAAAAAAATTAATGCTGGTTTAACATGTTATATTAGAGTGTTTCTTTCTAAACTTTCGAATTTGAACAATGTGTATTGCAAAGCGCACCGGGTTAAACTAGTTACTTAATATAAATTAACTTATATTTAAATATTAAAAGTATATAAAAATGTGTTTTTACGATACAAATGAAAAACTTATATTTAAAAAAACATGTTAATATTTAACTGGAAATTTTTTTCTACTTTAACCGCAATTTTTGGAGCACCCTGTACATCCAGCAATATTTTGTAAACATTATTTTGGAGTTTAAGGTGTCCTCTGTCAACATCTTTTTAGATTTTTAAAATATCTTAATTATTTCAAAAGTAATGTTTTTTGCAACGAAAAAAGTCAAAAGGCGCCACTGTGCGCCCTTGGAAGAATCGTTTTGGCATTTAATGTTTAGATATATTTTTGAAACCCACTACACTGTACAATTGTAAATGGCTGAAGGTGAATACAGCCAATCGGCGAGCCGTTAAAAATGTATAATTTTTTGTAGAATTTGAGTCCAATGCACTTTGAGTCATTTGAAGGTTGTTCTTGTAATTAATATACTTATCGTCAACACCATGCACGTAAATGGTTAAGATAATTACTTGTTGATGTAGACTTTCCAAATCTTAACAAAATAAAAAGTTTTATTTAAAAATATACTACATATGTACACATAAAAAATAACTTACCCTTTCAGAATCATATTTTCATCTTCAAAACAAAGCAAAATTTTTATTTTTCAAGTATTTGCTTTCCGTTAATAAAAATTTCACTAAAATACTTCCAACACTCGAAAATTCCATTAGTACTAACAACTTTAGCCACCTTCCCTATTATTGATTTTTTTTCGAAAAGCTCATTGTAGTGTTCCAGTAGTTCCAGTCAGTAGAAGATATACAATCACTGAAATTTTCTGAATTCAATGAGCTTTCTGAAATAGTATTGTTTCTTTGTGTTTCTTTTAAAAAGTAACTATTTAGATTTTTTGCGTCAGTTTTATAGAAAATTTTAATAAATTTACTTTTAATATGTATTCTTAAATAATTATGCATACAAGCGCGTTGAAAAAATAAGTGGATATGTTTTTTTGCAGTTTTTGAGAGTAACCGTATTGTATATTTTATTCTTTTCGGCTTTAAAGATGCTAAAATTACTTTACTTTTACTTTTTTTTAAATTTAGTGTTGAGGTAGGTATTAAACGGCTAAGTCGCCAGCCGAAATCAGCCGTGCCCAGTCGGCGGCGGCTAGTCTTAAACAAAATCACTCGGCGGCGGCGGCAAGCCGGCTGAAAGCCGATCGACTTGGACCTCTGAATCCCACATCGTAGCTTAACCTATATTTCATGTTATACGCCTTTTTCCTTATTATTTCCGACTCCATCCTTGATTTTGAATTTTTATGTAGTTAGCTGTATTCTACTAGTCAAGCCCTTTTTTAATTTGATATTGATGGGGTTAAGAAATGGATCCCTCATTTTGTTTTAGATGCCATCTTGTATTTTACATTTTTTTATAATTTACTGTATTTTACTGGTCAAGCCCTTTCATTTGTTACCAGTATTGAGGGGATTCTAGAAGTTGCATTTTAAAATAACAGATTCGACTCATATATATATATATATTTATGTATACAGCAGTGTGTATATGAATGCTAGATATACGGGTATTAATGTACATGTGAATATACAATAACAGTTAACAGTGCAATAGTAATTTTTAATATTCTATTCATAAATATATTTAATGCAATTTTGTAAAATCAGGTGTTTGATGGAAAACGATAGTTTTCAAAATCTTTTTTAAAAGATTTGATGAATTCCGGTAGTTTTTGAGAATCAGTAAATAATTAATCTCAAATTTTGACATCTAGAAAAAGTATTAGAAGTTTAAATATCATTAAAAATTATAAAGAAGAACAATTTTGAAATGATTGAAAAAACGACTATTTCAAAAACACCACGCCAATCATAGATTTTAAATAGGTTTTATGTCTTAATCGTTCTTCATAACAGAAATGATTATCTATACTAAAGATAAACAATTTTTAACACACATACTGAAACCTTTTATATGCATTGATATGAATATATGTATATCAATCAAAAGTTCAAAAATTGTTTAATATAGAACAAGTACTTACAATACCTTTTGAAACACACAACAAAGTAACTGAAGTCAACAATTATCATGTTAAAAACAAATGTATCTTAAAAATTACTTAAGACTAAACTACCAGCTATTCAATTTCATTGTATAGTTAATAAAACAAACATAAAAATATGCATATTGAGTCACACCGTCCTTACTTAAATTAAGGAGATGTTGATTTTCTTGTCTCTAACAACATTTTTTAAGTAAAATAAATTAAAGTTAGAAGTATTTGAAAAGCTTGCATATTTGCATATTTTCAATCTAGCATATAGGTAATTTTACTCACAAGTAAGAAGAATCCAAACAATAAAACTGATTTTAACAGATTACAAAAAACGTTTAATACTGTAATTGATAAAAACTAACGACTAACAAGGACATTTCAACACTCCCGAAAAAGAATTAAAACATACTGTACCAATAAAAACTTCACAACACCTCCACACTTCCTTTTTCCAGTTTTTATTAAAATTGAAGCATGACACAACACACAACTGTACAAGCAATTACACTCTCACTGTGTTATAAATAGGAATACATTACGGACTTTGTTACAAAAAATTCCAACCATTTGTCCATCATTTACTCAGGAAGTTTAGCAAACAATTCACGTAAAAAAATAAACAAACATACGTACACACAATTTTACCTTTGGTAATTCCCAGCCACCATCAACAACTCGAACAGCAGCTACAAACATACTCGCCCAAATAAAAAAAAGGAAAATAATAAAACAACACGTTTTTTGTATGTTATTTATTTACAAATGATTATTAAAAGTTTACTTTATTATGTATTTGTTTATATTTTATGTGACTTTTTTCTTCTACTTTCTTTGGTTTTTGTTGGCCAAAATGTAAAATTACTTAAACATTCTTGCCACTTAACTTGTGTATCTATGAATGTGTATTGTTTGTTTGAGTTTGTACGTGTGAGTTTATGGCCGCGAGTGCTTGCACTTACGAAAATACTTCAAGGTATCTTCATAAATCACAGCAATATAGTGTGTCCGTTTGCAATCGCTTTTCTAAATGGTGTCCTTCATTTATAGCTTAAAGGTTTTTGAATAACTTTTGTAATGGTTTTTTTTTAATTTTTACTTTTTAGCGTTAATGTAAAATATGTTTATTTGTTACAGCAGTTTGGTGTACTTTAGTTAAGTGTTTGGTTCGAGCATAGAATTGAATAATTGCTGTTTACTGACTACTTCTTATTAAAAAGAGAACATTATCTTTTTAATGATGACTTTAAAATATTCTATTAATTTTAAATGAACTGGAAATTTAATTTATTGTAATGAGTTTTTTTAATAATAAATATTTCAACAGGTGATTTTTTTAATTATGAACTTAATGTTGTTAAAATATAAAAAAATTGATTGCACTTAAACAAGTTAGTAAAATAGATAACAACAACAATTAAACTTAAATTATATTGTAATAATTCATATTAGATTAGGTAGTAAAAATATAATTACAAGGGGATCACAAAATTACTTCTTTGAATAATTAATTTCTGTTATAAAGACAATATTAGTTAGTTAATCCACGTTATTAATTGTAATATTATTTATATTCCAAATTGTTTAAATTTGGGAGTAGAACAATGTTTATCTTCTATACTGTATCTTCTAACTGCAGTTTTTATAGTTGAGAACAAGGGGTTCAAGTACTTTTTTTCCTAAAATTAAGTTTACTAACGAAATTAGTTAACAGATGAAGCTCAGAGCAGAGAAGAGATGAATGTGGGATTCTAATCCAGTAACAAGATATCGCAAACAATTTAAGCACTTACTTATAAAATATCTATTTTGCTTGGCGGACAAGGAGTAAAAGAGCGTTTGATCTCTTTGTGCCCAAACAAATATCTTTTTTACATAGACTAAGTAGGTCAAACTCATAGAAGTTCTGATCTTAAATTTTGCTACTCATTGTAGTACATGTTATCAACACAATGTTTCAAATTTATGCATCTGAAGATAGAAAGAATCATTTTATAAATGCAAGTAAAATATTTATTGTAACATTAATGCAAAATTAAAGTCAACATGAAAGCTTGATCATTTGGCCGATCCGTGTAGTTACTCTCACAACATCTTCCAAAAAACAGCGTCATATCTATTAAGTTAGAAAAATTCAAGAACATTTAGGATCTAATTTGCTATACACCACCATGAGTGGCTTAAAGCATTTACTTACGATAGAATGAGGATGACGATCAGCCGGATGTTATCAAGAATTTTGACAATGATGACTACAAAATGTAACAAAGAATAAAATGTCACTTAAAAAATTAGTCTAATTATTAAAATGTTATATTATTTTAATTAATTTAAAATATTTTGCATGTATTTGCATATATTTTGAAGCACATTATTAACGACTTATTATTTTGTATTTGGAGAAAGCATTCTTTTGCATTTTTAAATTAGAAGTCATAATAAATATTATTTACATTGATCAAGTGCAAAATTTTTTTTTCTGGGATATTAAATAAAGACATAAATTTAAAAGTAAACTTAAAATTTTCATTATTGGTTAAAAAATTTTTTTAGCATTTATCGAAATAGTTTCCTTAATTACACACCGATTTCATTTTAAGTGATTACTTCTATGGTTATTTCGATGATCATTTCTGCAATTAGTTATTATATTAATTTTTTTCAACTTTTTGGTGTTTTTAATATTAAATGACGAAGCCAATTGTACATTTATCATTTAATTGACTTTAAATACCCACAAATCTTTTTCTTATTGCGTTTACAACAAAGATAATCTTTTCTAGTTTTCTATCATTACTAGGGTGATCGATTATTCGACATTTTTAAGAAACCGGTTTTCAAATTGTTTGAAATTTAGAATTAAAGAAAAAACCGGTTGCTTTTTTGAAAATTTTGAAAAAACCGGTTAACCGGTCGAATACATAAAATATAATTCATTCTTATACCCATGACAGAGATACAAATATAGTTATAAACTAATTTGTTCTATGGTTTAATTGCATTTAAAGTTGACACACATTCAATAGCATTATTAAAAAAAAGCCGTAATTTAACATAAAAAAAAACTTTGTTACAAGGAGGTTTTAAAATTGAAGAATATTAAAAAGTCACTTCACTGCTCACTGTAGTCAAATTTACCTTTTACTAACATTAACTTTGTAGGCAAGTTGTAATAATGACCCTTTGTGTGCCAAATTATTTTAGTATACAAGTCATATGTTATAAGATATATTAGTTAAGATATGGGTAGTCTTTAGTACAAGTCGCTAGATTTCGTAGAAGCAAAATATTATGAAATTCGAAAATGAGATCTAAAAGTATTGCAAAGTACGATAATTTGGTCAAAAAACATAACAGCTGATTATCACAGCAAATTATAAGCGCAACAACGTATAAAATACCTGCTCTCCATTTAAAACAAATAATATTTAAACTAATTATTTTTCTTATTTTACATTTGTTTTGAAACAAGAAGAGGAAGAGTATTTAATAAATTTTCAGATTTTTTAAAATTTTTGAGTAATAAATATAGTATGATACGTTTGGTTACAAAGATAAATGAACATAAAACTAAAAATGAAAAAAAACCGGCTTTTGTGAGTAAAAAAACCGGTGTATTCGACATTCGAAAAATTAACATTTGGAAAAAACTGCCAGCTGAAATAGTAAAAAACCGGGTTAGCCACCGGTTTTAAAACCGAGTCGATCACCCTAATCATTACATATACTTTATGCCACACAAACTTACACACACATAGACTCTATATTTTTTTCGAACGAAATTTTTGGTGTAAATTTTTTATGATATTCTTTTCACTAACCCAACCAAGAGTCAATGAAACCAACAATTGATTTAGATGAGGTTTTCCGAAGTAGACATTGAAAACTTAAAAAAAAAATATATTTTTTTCTTTTGTGTGGCGTTATTGATGATTATTAACATCATTATCATGTAGGAGGAGTTTATGGCTCATGAAGTTACAAGCAAAAAAATTATTTTCTTAACATTTTCGTTTTTTTTATTGAAGGATTTATAATTTTCCTATTACATTTTGGTGCAAAAATATAAAAACTGAAAAGAAAGCATTTGCTGTCTAACGAATGACTTTAGTGTTTGAATGTGCGTGTGTTTGTATTGTGTGAACACGTATATTCGTATAAGTGTTGGTAAACGAATATTCATTGAATCCTTTTTCCAAGTCGTTGGTAGTTCAAATAGATATTGCATGTGCAATATCATGATTTGACTGTAATGACATGATAAATGCGATTTCTTTTTGTATGTACTTCTTACAGTCATTCTACTACTTACTACTATTTTCGTATTCCAGTCGCATATAAAAAATTAAGTGGATTCTTTTTTATCGTAAGAGTTTTTGTTGTTGTTATTTTATGTCATTTAATTGAATAAGCTCATCACTGCAAGCAATTATCAACGTATTTGTATGGATTATTGACTATTTGTTTGAAATATATAAAAAAGGAAGTGTAGGTAGGGTTGAGAGCTCTTATTGTTGAAAGGATTATAAACGGAGACGATTGATGATTTTATTTAATTTCATAGTTGTTGTGTGATCTCTTTACACCAGGGATTTTTAGTCGTGATTTTCGGGATTAAATTTAAAAGAAAAGCCCATTAAAATTTCGTGGGACAAAAAAATTAAAGTCCTTACGATGTTTCGTGTCAGCTTGGAGCATACCTATTAAGTCAATTGGTATAAGAAAAATAAGTATAATATTAAGATATACTTATTTAAAATCAAGTATTAACAAGAATACAAAAGATGATCTCGTTTCTAACTAGTTCGATAATTTAAAAATATTATTTAATTATCCAAAAAATTTGACCACCCAATGCTCTGCAGAAGATTTAAAATTTCTAAACAATGTCGTTTGATAACAGTAAAAGTTTACAAAATCGTGTACACTTTTAAAAATTAGTAGACAAAAGTCTAATTTGTTAATTTCTTCTGAAATAAAAATCTTTGAAACGCTTTAAATTATATAATAAGACTTTCCTTAATGAAAGAAAAAAAATATATACTAACACAATCTGTCACAAAATTAAAACATTTAGGCTTTTTAAAAGCTTATGAAAAATCGATAAAACTAAAAACCTGCTCGAATTTCTACAAATGAATCAATTTAAAAAAAAAAAAAAGAACTTATTCCTATTTAGTGTCTCAAATCATTTTAAAAACTATTTTTTGTTACCGATATCCAACTGTCCACTTTCGAGTAAATAATTAAAAAATTAAAATATTAGTTTTAATTGAAAAATATAACAGCAAATTCAAATTAAACTAGAGTTAAAAAATTAATTGTAATTTTCATATGATTTTAATTAATTTATTTAAGTCTATAATTAAAATTTTGGAAGTTATTAAAAAAGTACTAAATAATATAAACACTTTAACTAGTTTCAAAAAAATATTATAAAAGAAACAAAAACATTAATTTGTTACAATTTTTTAAATATAAAATAAGTTTATATATCAGATTTTTCTTACGCAATTAGTTTCTGAATCCTTTTTCAGATTTAACAACTAAGAGTGCTATATTAGGCCGTGCCGAATCTGATAATACCCTTCATTATCATGAAGCTTAACCTATATGTCATGTTATGTGCCATTTTTTCCTTTTTATTTCCGATGCCATCCTCGATTTTGAATTTTAAAGTATTAAATTGTATTCTAATTGTCAAGCCCTATCATTTGATACCCATTTGATGGGGTTAAAAAAAATTTTCCGCCTTTTTGTTTTAGATGCCATCTTGGATTTTAATTTTTTTAATAATTTACTGTTTTCTACTATTTAAGCCCTTTAATTTTTTACCAATATTGAGGGGGTTCAAGAAGTTACATTTTAAAATACCAGATTCAACCCATATATAAATTTATTGTCCGCCATTTTGTAGTGCTTAATTGCGCTAGTCAGATGACATCAATATTGACTCTCTCGGTTGTCTATAAGCTGAAAAAAAATTGATTTTAGTTTGATTGATTTTTGGAATATATATTTTAAGAACGTAGTCTAATCACTAGATTCAATTTTAGCAAAAACGCAACTTGTAATGGCGACTTTGCATGTCCCCTCCGAACATAGTCTAGCGGCGTTAAATTGCACGATATTGGAGCCTAATTCAGGGGTCCTAAACGTAAAACTATGCAGTTACCGAACGTTTTCTTTAATAAATCAATTGTGGCAAGATCTTTGTGACATGTTTCGCTATCTTACTGAAAGTACAACACTGATACATCGTAGTTATTTCATGGATAATCGAAAAAATCAGATATCATGTCTTTAAAGCGGACTGTAACGTTCTGACCACCATTGTTTTTCAATATTCATAATAAAACACATCAAATAGTTAGTTTTTCCGGATGTAACAGTGTCTCAACTTAAATTTGAGGATTATCATCACTCCAAATACGGTAGTTTTGTTTATTGACTTTCTATTTTTCAATATATTTCGATATAAATTTATTATAGGCATTTATAAGAGAATATTTAATTTCCATCTTTTTGTTATTTGTTATTCCTCTAACCATAAGAAATTCCTCTAAAATAAACACAAAATTTCATGTTTTGTCGGGAAATGCAAATTTTAAGAAGAGAAAAACTCTATTTAATACACAGTATAATATACTGTGATATTACCACTAAGTCATTTGAAAATCATTTTACATACAAAACGTATTTTAATTTGTTTAATGTGATTAGAATAGAAAAAATTAATTCGACTTTTATTCTTCAATTTTATGATTGACTGCAGTATTTAAAACTGAATATAATGTGATTAAAGATTATTAGTGCTAAAATTATTTTATAGAAATGTATACTAGTTAGGACAAATAATAAACGTAAAATAATAAAATAAAAGCACATTTAAAACAATATTGTTAAACAAATATGTATATCACATGCTACCCAATCATAATTCACATTGACTTAAACCCCTGAATTATATATTTTCTTAGTCCTGGATTTATTTAAGGATGGACTAGCTATGTCTATCCATTAAGAGTATGGTAAAGCTCGAACAGAATAAGCTAAATTGATAAAATTTTGCCATAATATTTCTACATATCAAAACTTTTTGCTTTTGAAAATCATCTCAATCAATTTATAAGGAAGAAAGTTGTAACTCGTAGTGTAAGAGAAGACCATAAAAAATTCTTTCTGACACCGAATAAAATACGATCGCGTTTAAATACTCCTACTTAAAGTAGCAAAATACCACAAGTATATTTATTCAGTAAAAAAATTATGTATCAAATCCTTATTTTTGTTTTTTTTTTAATTTAATTCGTCATAAAATTGACATACTTAGATATATGAAATTTCAAAAATATATAGATTTTTTAAGTTATTGTTTTGATGGAAAATTTATATTTGTGACATTTTCTTAAATTTATATAATTTTTTTACGGACAAAGATTTTAAAAAAATAACAACTCAATATTTCAATGTCTAAATGTAATTCAGTAGCGTTAATTACTCTGGCACACCTACTTTTACGCCCACATCTAACAGATGGTATAATACACATACTATTATTTTATTTTATTTTAAAACCTCATAAAACCAAAAATAGTTATTTACGAGCTGAAATTTCATCAGAGAGGGCTTTCGGCTAATGTAAACTAAAAACCAAATTACATAACGTGACATGCTTACTTTATCGCCCTACTTCCGTTAAAGGTTTTTGTTCTAGAAAATAAGTATTCATTTAACTACCTCTTCTTACCCAATATTATGAAACTTTGCACACACCTTCTATAATTTTTAAAATATGTATATATATTTTTATATATAATGTTTTTACTTACCTACCTTTAGCTACCGATTCAATTTATTTTGTCTCCTTTAAAATACAACAAATGTCGTAAAACGGATTCAAGTATACCATATTGATCCTTATGAATTAGTCTATCATAAAATATGTTGCTTTTTAAAATTTTGATTTTTATTTTTTCGAGCAAGAATAAAAGTTATTTTTTGATTTTTATTTTTTCGAGCAAAAATAAAAGTTATTTTTTGATTTTTATTTTTCTGAGCAAAAATAAAAGTTATTTTTTGATTTTTATTTTTCTGAGCAAAAATAAAAGTTATTTTTTGATTTTTATTTTTTTGAGCAAAAATAAAAGTTATATTTTGGTTTTTATTTTTTCGAGCAAAAATAAAAGTTACTTTTTGATTTTTATTTTTTTGAGCAAAAATAAAAGTTATTTTTTGATTTTTATTTTTTCGAGCAAAAATAAAAGTTACTTTTTGATTTTTATTTTTTTGAGCAAAAATAAAAGTTATTTTTTTGATTTTTATTTTTTCGATATTAATTATTATTTAAATGTAACGGTAATAATAAAGAAATAATAATAACACTGTACTCGAATTTGTGATTTCTCATATTTATTGTCAGTGATTGTTTAATATCGTTACATACTACTCTAAAAGCTCCTAATAACTCCTCTCATTTTTATCAATTCGTTTTGCTTAGTATTTACAAATTATCAAATATTTCTTTTTCAAACTTTGTTATCAACTATTGTCTTTAATTATTAATTATAATGTGATTTTAATTTTTTATGTAAGTATGTTATTTTTCAGGTTGTTTTAAAAACTTTTCAGCAATCATGTAGGATGATTTACTAAATACCTGAACAACTTCGTAACTCAGGCAAACCAGCGCCCACCATTGATATAGAGTACATAGTATACAAAAATGTGAGAAATCACAAAAAATGTGATCATCATGGGAATTTTTTATGAACATTAAAATAAATATTTAATTTACATAAAAAATTTACTAATTCTTTAGGATATTCTCCCAATAATTTTCAAAATTTTAGTTTTATTGGTTGTTGGGTTTAAGCTGGTCTATATGCATTTCATTTCAGCTTAAACCCAACAACCAATAAAACTAAAATTTTGAAAATTATTGGGAGAATATCCTAAAGAATTAGTAAATTTTTTATGTAAATAAAAGAAATTTTATTATTCGGTTGCCCTTAATGTATATTTTGTGTTAACCAATGTGTTAGCCAAATATATAAGGGATTAGAATAATAAAATAATGCAAATTGAATAAAATTGTTGGTTGGGTTTATTAGGAAGTTTTTATTTTTGTTTCTTGCTTTATTTAAAATTCTCATATTGTTTATGAAAAATTTTAAATAAAACTTGTAATAATTTTAAACTTTTTAATAAATTTTATGGTTTAAAGGTCTACTGATGATCTGGCATAAGCACCAGTGAAATGCATATAGACCAGCTTAAACCCAACAACCAATAAAACTAAAATAAATATTTAATATTAACTTAATTATTGTAACACGTACATTTCGTTCGAAAATAAATTTTTTTTGTTGCTCAAAAAAATAAAAAAATAACTTTTATTTTTGCTCAAAAAAATAAAAATCAGAAAAAAACTTATTTTTGCTAGAAAAATTAAAAATCAAAAAATTACTTTTATTTTTGCTTGAAAAAATAAAAATCAAAAAATAACTTTTATTTTTGCTCGAAAAAATAAAAATCAAAAAATAACTTATTTTTGCTCGAAAAAATAAAAATCAAAAAATAACTTTTATTTTTGCTCAAAAAAATAAAAATCGAATAGTAACTTTTATTTTTGCTCGAAAAAATAAAAATCAAAAAATAACTTTTATTTTTGCTCAAAAAACTAAAAATCAAAAAATAACTTTTATTTTTGCTTGAAAAAATAAAAATCAAAAAATAACTTTTATTTTTGCTCAAAAAAATAAAAATCAAAAAATAACTGTTATCATCTGACTTTTATGAAAAAAGGAATAATTAATTTTCTTATTTTATTGTTGAACTTTTTAACAAAGACTTTATTAATTTTTAGTTTGGCTCTAGTTCATTTTATTATTAAATTTCTAATCATTAATCATTCCAATATATTCTTTCATTATCACAAATAAAAATTGATTTCTTCATTTAATGATTAGAAATTTAATAATAAAATGAACTAGAGCCAAACTAAAAATTAATAAAGTCTTTGTTAAAAAGTTCAACATTAAAATAAGAAAATTAACATATACACATGGCACGGTATAATGATCATATAGACCGGTCCGTACCAACTTTCCGTTGAATAACTGACTTAACAAAAAAACATGTATGATTGAAAATGTTGTGAGGATCGCAACCAACAAAAAAGCTTTCATTTACCATCAGACTGATGGTTTAAAGCAGGAATAACAAATGTGATAATTGAAAAGAATAACAAAAAGGGGAAAAGCTTAAGTTTGGTAAATTTCGTTCTCACTCACTACAGCAAAAAGATATGAATATGTATGTGAAGTTTAATTAACAAAATCAAATTTCGTATAAACTTGTGAGTTAAATATATGATATTTACATCCAACACTAAGACATTCCGATCAAAGAGTGCTGATGATGAAACCGTAGCTGGTTTCGAAAATGCATTCCACTCGGCTGGTGTCGGGATTAAATCTTACTTTTCCAATATATTCTTTCATTATCACAAATAAAAATTGATTTCTTCATTTAATGATTAGAAATCTTTTATATATATAAAAGTGAAACTCTGTGTGTGTGTGTGTGTGTGTGTGTGTTAGCTATAGACTCTGAAACTGTAAAACCGATCGGGCTCAAACTTTGGTAAGTTGTTGTACACATACCGGGGAGTGTTTATGGATGAAAAAAGTGGGCGGGGCCACGCCCATAAAAAATTAGTTATCAGTTTTAGCTACTTGCACTTGACCGATTTTTCTGAAACTTTGCACACATATCGTGCTGTCATGACTAAATAATTTCATGATAAGAAAAGTGGGCGGGGCCACGCCCCTAAAAAAGTTTTAACTTTGAGGTACTTGCACTGGACCGATTTTTCTGAAACTTTGCGCACATATTAAGCTGTCGTAACTTTATAACTTCGTGATTAAAAAAGTGGGCGGGGCCACGCCCATAAAAAAAGGCTATAATTTTGAGGTACTTGCATCAGACCGATTTTTCTGAAACTTTGCACACATATTGAGCTGTCATGACTAAATTATTTCAAGATTAGAAAAGTGGGCAGTGCCACGCCCATAAAAAAAAAGGTATCATTTTGAGGTACTTGCACTGGACCGATTATTCTGAAACTTTGCACACATATTGAGCTATTATGACTTTACAATTTCGTGATTAGAAAAGTGGGCAAGGCCACGCCCATAAAAACAATTTTAATTTTGGGATACTTGCACTGGTCCGATTCTTCTGAAACTTTGCACACATATTGAGCTGTTATGACTTTACAATTTCGTGACTAGAAAAGTGGGAAATGCCACGCCCATAAAAAAATTATAATTTTTAGGTTTTTGCACTTGATATTCAATTAAAATTCAGAATGCATTTCGATTCATTAAGGGGCGTAGCAACGCGCGCCGGGTTTGGCTAGTTTAATAATAAAATGAACTAGAGCCAAACTAAAAATTAATAAAAAAGGAATAATTATTACGGTCCCTGCTAATAGCAAATCGAACTTAAAGAAAGCAAGATACACATACATTAGTATAAAGATCATTAACAAAATTAAAAACTTTGTTGCTGTAGGAATCAAAAATCATATATACTTCTTTTTTTAAAGAACTAAAAAGATATTCGATATAAAATTTATGTTTTAGCCTTTTTTTATTCGATGTAAAATTTATGTTTTAGGCTCGAATATAGAAACACATTTATTAAATTGACAATATGTCTCAACATGTCATATCGTTATTACGTTTAAGAATTTCACAAAATTTAAAAAATTTGTTGTTGCTTTTCCTATAATAATACTGTACGGTAGGTTTATTGTACTGCCATAACTATTCAGATACCTGCGTCGACCGGCCAAGAGTCAAGCCTACTATGATATTTATAAGCCGCCCCTCCGATATTCATTAAAAAATTTAAAAAAAATCGGCGATTTAAATTCGATATATCACACTTAGTTATGAAGGGTCGTTTTTTATGTAATAACACTATGCGACAGTCAAAATCGGGATGGGATGAAACCAACGGTATGAAATATCGGTAAAAAAAGAAGTTATACGTGTCCCCGCATTTTGCTGGATCACGTCTAAGAATCGAGATATATCGATTTGAAGTTAGTAACTATCATATAGGGGAAATTGTGACCTTTCTTGGTCTTTTTTTTTTTTTGATATAACTCGGGAACCACGAGTCCGATTTTGCTGAAACAAATTTAAAAAAATTAGGAATTACAATTCCTTTAATTTTATACAACGTTTCGCTACATAAGCAACAGTTTCGCAGTTATAAATAAATGTATGAAGAAAAAAACTATTTTTTGCCTAAAAATTTGAATTTTTTTATTTTAAATTTATAAAAAAAATCGATGAACGCAAAACTTATTTTTGTTTGTTTGCGCCCTTTACTTTCTTGAGTGGTGGTTTGCCCACTTGATTAGAGTCTGAATCGGATGAGGATCTGTCTTCATCTGGAAAAAATCAATTGTTTTTAATTAGTCAGTTAACTTAATTTTTGTGACTTACCCTCGGAGGAAACTCCCATTGTATATTCTTCTTCTTCATCTTCATTGTCGGAATCGTACGTCTTTTGCGACCACCAACAAATGTCAGCCACTAGCGAATCGAGCCTTTTGCCTTTATGTCGCGTTTCCATTGGCATTGCCACTTGATGGAAGCGCTCGCCATGTTCATCCGACTCTGAGGCTAGCTGCTTGCTGAAGTATTCGAGATGGTGATGCAAGAAGTGAATTTTGAGGGACATATTCACTCCAATATTCTGGAAGTAGTGCAACATTTTGGTCACAAGAGCGGGGTAATTGTGTGCTCGCGTACTTCCCAAAAAATATTGTATGACTTTCTTCACTGCCCTCCACGCAAAGTAATCATTACCATCTAAAGCACCTTTAAATTCCTTTGATTTCATGAGCTTTCGTATTTCCGGTCCATTCAAAACACCTTCCTTCAATTTTGCTTCGCTGACTTGTGGAAAAATATTTTCCAAACAATCAAGAATTTTCGGTTGCTTCACAATGGCCTTGATGAAATTTTTTACGATTCCCAGTTTGATATGGAGAGGGGGCATGAGGACATTCTCCATTGGCACCAGTGGATCATTTACGCAGTTGTGTCCTTTCTCCGTTGGTTCTCGAGCAAGCCACTCATGCGTTTCGTATTGATTTCCTCTAAATCGGGTATCCCAAAGACACAAGAAACACATGTTTTTCGTATAGCCTCCTTGGAGACCTCTTAGCATCGACACGACTTTCAGATCACAACTGATCCACCACATGTGATCAGTGTATCAAACTTTATCCAAAATTATTTTCATGGAATCGTATGTTTCGCTTGTGCTGTAGCCAATGGGAATGCTTGGTTTTTTATTATATTTATGTAGCAAAAGGACTTTCAGGCTTGATTTCGAAGAATCGATGAACATTCGCCAATCAGCTGCGACATAATTAATGGCCATCGCCTCCATCAGTCCCTTTATATAGTGGCAGTAAACAAATGTGTTCCCTTCGTTGAGTGTGTAGTACCGTTGGAATAGCAATTGTCGTGTTCGATATCCGGTGACTTTGACATTAGGCTCCAAATTGTTGCCTTTTTTCAAAAGCTGGGCAAGTTTTTCTGCTTCACGTTGAGAAAGGTTTAATTCTGCAACAATCTTTTCCATTCTTGCTTGTAATATTGAAATTATTTTGTTCGATGGGCCGGCTTCTGGTGTTGGTTTATAGGTGAAATCCGATTGATCCATTGTTTCAATAGAAAAAGAAGTTTCTCTTTCAGGACTTGGAAGCGGTGGAATTGGTATTTCATCTGAATGCGGTAGAGGTATTTTTGCACTTTTAACAGATATGTAAACTCTTTGTTTAAGGACTTTACGACTTACTCCACATATTTTATTTTCGGCACCGTAACAGTTGTCGGAATTGTGCTCTCCTGGATCAGTCCAAATCATTGGTACACTAAAACGAATTGAACTGTGTTTCCCTTGCATCCATATGGTAAGACCATTGTAGCACGTTTTACAAATTTTGTGTGGGACCCACGAAACGCCGCGAATTATTTTATTTTGAGAATCATAAAAAAAGTCATCAATATTTTTTCCAAAGAATTTTGAGCATATCTCGAGCAAATTTTTGAAATTCATACCTTCACTTAATTGTGAATAAAAGCGAAACGCGTCCATCGATTTTCATGATCTATGTCTCATTTTGTTTAAAGGTTATGTGACTTTACGTGAAAGTAATAGGACTTGACACTTTTTTTACCGTTTTGGATTTTTTATGAATTAAAAATAAAAAAATTCAATTTTTTAGGCAAAAAATTGTTTTTTTCTTCATACATTTATTTATAACTGCGAAAATGTTGCTTATGTAGCAAAACGTTGTATAAAATTAAAGGAATTGTAATCCTAATTTTTTTAAATTTGTTTCAGCAAAATCGGACTGGTGGTTCTCGAGTTATATCAAAAAAAAAGACCACCAAAGGTCACAATTTCCCCTATATGATAGTTACTAACTTCAAATCGATATATCTCGATTCCTAGACGTGATCCAGCAAAATACGGGGACACGTATAACTTTTTTTTACCGATATAACTTTCCCCGGTAGTTTGAACCCTTACCGATCACTGACCCCTATCATTTGTCGCACAGATTTATTTAAGAACATTTTAATAAAATACACCTTGTAAATACAATAATTAATACTTTATATTCAACATGTCTCTCTTTATAGTTCTTCAGGACGGCATTTTTATTAAAACTTTTAAAAATGGGCTAAACAATGTCCTTCCAACATCGAATAATATGCAATTGTGTCCAAACGCATTAACGTAGAGTCATGAACTTTCGAATGTATATTTCCGGAGTAAAAAAATAATTTCCCCAAAAATTGCTTTAATCTATGAGTTAGAAAAGGAATTATAAATCAAAACGTACAAAAATTTATAACGCACAGTGTTCGGTATATTCAAAATTAAAAACTTAATAAAACTGACAAAAATAGATCTATGATTCTGAAATTTTGCAAACTTTGCTTTTAAGTCAAAGACTTTGTGCTAAAATAAATGAATGAAAATAAATGTGACACGCCCACTTTTACGCCCTCCTCCCATAAAACGCTTTACCTCAAATTCATATGATTTCTCTATGAATAAGGATTTTTGAAGAACAAAGGACCCTTTATTAAAATATCTGAGTTGAGTTTATTGCCAGAAACTATTTCGACACGCCAACTATATCGCCCACTTTTCACGTAATCTAGTGGTTATAAAATTTAAGAGCTAAAACCGACAAAATTAGCGGTGTGATGATGATATTTCGTATATATAGCTTTCCAGTCAATGTGATTGTTATGCCAGAAAATGAAGGTGATACATATTTTAGTATATAGATATTATTCCATAGCGATTACTCTTAATAACAAAATAATAAATTCTGTGCTATAAAAGTACATTAAATTTGTGGAGGAGTATCAAAAATTCGGCACAGTCAAATAAAGTGCTCTTACTTGTTAAAAGATCATATCGGTTTTCGTATTCTAGTTAAATTTAAGGTTAAAATAAGCTCTTATTCTAAATAATATTGGTATTTAGTTTCTACACTAAAGCTTCCTGTAAAGTTGTCTAAATTAAAGAAAATTTTGCCTGAGCATAGTTTTATACTGCGAAATTATCTTAATTTAACCTCATGTGGACTTAAGTAGTTATTCCTTTTTGCTACAAATCATTACTTTCCAACACTCTTCAAAACGATTTTTTCTTGTTCTAGGCTTGGTACATTGAGATTTAATGCCTTTGAATTGTTTTCACTGAGTAACGTAAAGTCATTGCCGTAACTTTGAAAAACAGAAAATTCAAATGTATCCGGACCTACTCCAAGGCATTGTTTGAAATGCTTCACAAAATCAAAGATACATATATTCAAACAATAACAACATCAAGTTATCGTATTAGTAAAACTGAAAATAATATATTGTTTTAATTTCTTCGAGCTAAAGATCACTTAATAATTAATATTTTAATTGTTAATTGTTATAAATTGTAAAAACTTTCCCTGAAGAAGCCACCCAATGTGGTAACGAAATATCGGAATAAGATAATAATAATTTTATTTATTTGGTTGTTGGGTTTAAGCTGGTTTATATGCATTTCACTGGTGCTTATGCCAGATCATCAGTAAACCTTTACCCAAATTCTTAAAAAAGTTTAAAATTTTTATAAGTTATATTTTTTACTGATGATCTGGCATAAGCACCAGTGAAATGCATATAAACCAGCTTAAACCCAACAACCAAATAAATATAATTGAAAAATTATGGGAGCATATCCTAAATAATTTAGTAAAATAATAATAATTTTTATATAAAAATTGATCTTTACCTCGAAGAAATTAAAACAATATATTAGTATAAAAAGATCGAAGAAATTTACATAATGTTTTAAAATTACAAAATATTTGAATATTTTATTTAAATAGAAAACTTATTAAAATACTACCTGAACAAAAAACTTTAAGAACTCAAAAAATTTTCTAAAGAATATTTCTTATAAAGTCTTTGTCTTAAACAAGCATATTGAACTAAGACACACATCAAAAAGATTCAATTTAATAGTGTCAAACTCGTTCCCAGCAAAATCTTTACTTACCTAGTAAGTTAGCAAGTACTAATGGAGATATACATAAACTAGTTATTTTTCGACCGAATAACTACTTATTTTTGTTTGAGTTGTCCCAGAAATCATGACTTTCGCTTACAAATGAACTTACAGAAAGCAATCAAATAAATAGTTACCAATAAAGCTAAATTATAGCTGGATATCTTTATACTTTTGCGATACAAAATAATATACAAATTATAATGTTTTGCATATTATAATATTTATAAAGTTAATTTATAATTCACTGTTTGAAAAAATATATAAAAAGTCTTTACGAAGGTCATAATAATAGGCCATTACTCTGTATTTTAAAATAATTATGTTGGCAACGACCCCTTATTACTATGTAATGTATGAAATAATGGCAACCTATTACACAATTTTAAAAATATTTTGCTGGGTTATTAAAAGTTTAAAAATTCTTCTTTTATCAAAACACACTTTATAAACAATTCAATTAGACAAATATAGATTAACAAGTTGGTGGTATACAATCAGCTGATTGTTTTTATATATAATTATCTATATAGAGTATATATATATATATAGAATAGAAAGAAATTTAATGACCAGAGCAACGAAGATATCGTACTACCGTAGCAGGGAAAAGGATTTACTTGCTTTCTTTACTCAAAAAGATAATTTTGTGTTTTGTACTGACATTCCGGGCCTAATTAATGCAATGGGATTAAAAAAGTATAATCTAAGTCAGTGGCGAGTGTTCATTGATTCGTCAAAACGAAGTTTTAAATGTGTACTTTTACATAATGGTAGCAAACTTGGTTCCTTACCTATTGCGCATTCTACAAAGGATAAAGAAGAATATCCTACATTATATTTAGTTCTCGACAAAATCAAGTACAAGGAACATAACTGGGTTGTATGTGTTGATTTGAAAATGGTAAATTTTCTCCTGGGCCAACAAAGTGGCTAAACAAAATATCCCTGTTACCTATACTTATGGGACAGCCGAGCTAAAGCTGAGCACAGGACACTTTTTGGGCAATAGGAAATGTGACGGCTACATTCAGCACGTTAAACAGTTGCTGATACACTTCCAGCGGCTTGGATTCAACATGAGTATTAAGCTTCACTACCTTCACAGCCATCTAGACTATTTTCCTGAAAATCTCGCTGACCTAAGCGAGGAACAAGGAGAGTGCTTTCACCAGGATATTCGCACTATGAAGGAAAGGTATCAGGGGTACTAGAATGAACATATGATGGCTGATTATTGTTGGAGCATTCAAAATAGTACTCATATAACCCTAGAAAATAAAATTAAAACGAAATTTTATTCAGAATAAATATATTTAATAAATTTTTTAAACCTAAACTATTTTCAATGAAAAATCCAGTCTCTTCATAACTCCAAAACTAGACCTGTAAAAAATTTCATTGAACAGACATGCTGTTTTCAGCTTTTAAACTATTTATATTCTTCTAATTGTTTTGTTATTAATACGCGATTATAGTCGGTTTAAAATATTTTCAAAAAATAACTTTAAGAAACAGCAAATAATTTAGAAAATTACGTTTTTACTTCTAAGTTTTACAAGAAAAAGAATTTTTTGACATTTGCAACAAGTTATGCTGTATTTGTTGTCGCATTTTACTTTAGATTTTGTTTAATTTTACCAATATATTGATGATGCCTATAATTGAAAATTTTTTATTGTTATTTAAAACATCAGAAATTCTTTTTTAATCACAAGAACACAATACTGTGGTTCAAACTTTTACTATGAGTACATATACCATACAACAGTTTCTAGTTCCATAGATGTTTTTATGAATCACTTTGAAACTTTTCTTCCTCTTTTAATAATCAAACAATATTAAATCATAATTATAGGCTTATTCTGTATAAGTCTACAACTTCTTAGCCTACTTTAGAAGCCATTATAAAGAAATAAAAAAATAAAATATTAAAATTTGCTATTGATTCTTTTCTTACTTATGAATTCTTTATTTTTAAATTACTTTATTTAAAGTTCACTTTTCAGTATAAGAGTATAGAGTAGAAAAAACGAATAATAAGTTACACTCAAGTACACCGAATTTTTTATTTTTCTTGTTCCCTTTTTCATATTTCTTTTTTTTTTTTTTGCCCACTTTTTCAAACAAATTTTTTTTTGGAAAGTTTTCAATAGAATACCATAATTTAACAACAGCTGCATTATAAACTTTTAATGATGCCACCAAACGCCATAGAGCAATATTAGCAGTAACAGCATTATGTATGAAGCATCATCATAATATTTAATCGCAAGTTGAGTAACTAAGTATGTAATAGAGCAGTGTTTTACAATGTGAGACACAGTCCGCCATAAAGCCCAGCAGGATGTTAAGTCTAGAAATAAGTTGATTAAAATTTCTTATATGTCTATCGAAAATTCGGAAAGCATTTGTTTGTCTAAAACTATAGTTTATTCTTTATTTAGAATGATTTTTTATAAAAATAGTTTAATGGAAACTCTGGAAATATATAGGATAAAGATTTATTGGTATGTCAAAATGGAAAAGAGTATAATTATTTTTCAGAGGCTTGTCTTTTTGGTATACAAATAATATCAATTCTAATTTTATTAATTTTTTGCTTTTGTTTTTAAATTAATCATTAAAAAAAATAATATGGATCCTTTCAGCAAGATTATTTAAAAGGGTGTCTCAGTAAGAATAATGTTTTTGACTATAGAGTTATTTTCTTGTGTAAGTGGCAGCTCTAAGATTGGTCATCTGTAACATATGTTTAACCTGTGCCTTTCACTTACAAACATTTTAAAAGTTTTGCTACAAACTTATTAGTTGAAAAAGTGCACCTACTTTGTCAAAATTGTTCAAAAAATTTGAAGAAACTTGGTTCGGTTATGGACAGTAAGACACTTGTGCGTCAACGTACTGGTGGAACGCTGGACTATTGAAAAATATTGCTGCAAACGAAACTGTCGCTGAAGACCAGAAAACATCAATTCAACATTATTTTTAACAACTTCTAATTTCAAGAAACACTACGCAGAGAGACAAGAGACATCCACAATTATGCATGCAAAATTTAGCTTACTTTGAAGCTCAAACTAGCAGACTATGGAAAGTATCGGAAATTCGTTTAAAAGGTAATGAAGCGATGTGAAGTAAATTTGAATTTTTCGTAAACAGTCATCCTCTTTGATGAATCCTATTTCTATCTAAATTGCTTCGTGAAAACACAAAATTTGTAAATTTTAGGTTTAGAAAATCCTTGTGCAATCCATGAGAAACAAATATACCTACAACTAATAGTCAAACGGTCTAATTGGGTCTTACTTTTTAGACGATAAGGCCAAAATTGAAGTAACAGTAAACGTTATTTAATGCATAACAGAGTTCTTGTAGCCTTAACTTTACAGCATGGATCTGGACGACATGTGGTTTCAGTAAGATCGCGACACCTCTAATACCACGCATGAAATAAGCCATTTAATACAGCAATCATTTCCAAAACCAATTATCTCAAGAAATTGTAATGTTAACTGGCTGCCAAGATCTTGCGTTATACGATTGTTCTCCTGGAGTTTTGTGAAATCTCGGAAAACAATTCACTTACTCAAAACCGCATTGGAAATGATGCGGTCCCACATAATAGCAAAGTCACCTGGAGACAGAAGAGTGATGTATACAATTTAAATAGCCGATTTTGCTAAACTTTCGATAATAGATCTTTTTAACAGATATTGGAAAGGTGGCTTATAATTATTACAGACGGCTCGGCCTAGCAAATTCTTGAGTGATCGCCGCAGGTATCTAAATAGTTATGACTACACCATAAACATACCATACACAGTAGTATTTAAGGAAAGTTTTTACTTAAAAAGCAACAAACTATTTTTTTTTTCTTCAAAATTCCTTTTAAAAAAAATATTTCACATAATTTTTTGGGAAAATTTCTCTTTTTCTCTCTTTATAAATCATTTTCTTCTTTCATCGAATTTAAAATAAGTTGTTGATGTTTGTTAAAAGAATTTAAGATTGTAGTTAAAAAGTTTGCGAACCCCTATACTAGACGTTTGAAGATAAAAGTAGTTTCTATTTGGGAATAAACGAAGTACCAATAGAGAGAAATGGGCGATAGAAAAAAATTTGCAATACAAAGTTATCGAAATGCATACTTGCGTATTAAAAAAAAAATTAACAAAACTTGTGGTAAGTGAAATAGAAGCAAGCAATTTTAGATATCAGCAAAATTTAGAGCCCACGAATAAAGAAATCCCAAAAGACATTCAAATACAACAAATACAAAACCGAACTAAAAATTGGATTTGCAGCAGAATAGACTTATTTTACTCTATAGTATTGGTGTAGATACATATACAAAATTTTACACTCCACTTGAAAATAATATAAATTAAACAAATACTTTGGCTTTAAATATCTGTTTTTTTATTGCAAAAATTATATGATAAATAAAATGGTAAAACGAATAAGCTTTTCTTTTAATGCCCAGTGTAACAACTGATGTTGAAGTTGGCCTATAAATAAGAAAAAATAAATAAATGCGCGAAGGGAAAATATATTTAAAGTTCAAAATAGTAATAGAACTAAAACTATAAAAAAGTATTCAAATGCATTGACAAACAAAATTTTGTAGGAAAATATTTCACTACATACATTTTTGTGTGCTTATAATAAAATAATAAAAAATTCTACTCGTTCAAACATATAAAAACTATAATAATAGAAAACAAAAAACTGTTTTTGAAACTCATTTATACTACAGTATCAAATATGTATATATAAGTAGTCTTTCACACCTTATCTCTGTAGTGAAACAGTGCTATATCACTATTGACACTATCACCAGTACTACTGTTCAATTATACCCTAGACTAATGACATTAGAACCTCTGACTAGGTAGTTCTTATGGGATTATATGGCGATATTGGAACCAGGTATTCTACAGTTCATTTTAGTAATTCTAATCTTCACTTTTGCCCATATTAGCTCATTGAATTTAAATATTATTCTGAGATGTCAAAGTAAACTACAGTTTATCATCTAAAATAATTTTACTGGCAAATTTTTGCATCTTTTCTGTTTATTGTTTTAAAGCAAAAGAAAGTGTAGATGTTTTGTTGACAGTATCACCACAAAGTCGACAAAAGTAGTGACATGGAGACACTTGACCCCTTGCTTCCTACATATATAAAATTATAAACAAAGATTATGAATGTGTATGTTATTGTGTATGTATTATATGTGACCTTTTCCGAGAAAAAGGGACCTAGTGCGCCGAAAAACGGGTTTGGACTTAGTAGTGGATTCTGGTACCTAAAGGGGTGTAGAATAAGATAAAATGAGTTAGATTTCTGATAAAAATTTATTCACCCTATAAAGAAGTAAATACGAGCACTACGACTTAGTGTTGAAATCATAACAAACAGAGCAGCAACAATAGCGAAGATATTGTCACACTAAAAGCGAAAAAATACGTCACTACATAGGCATGACGTCACCAAAGTCGGAACCCAATCATAACTAACCATTCCAAATCGCATCTCCCAACTGATAATGCGTTATGAAACTTATAATGCATTTTTCTTAAAACTTCATTTTCACATATTAGGTGCCTTTTCTTGGTGAAGGTCACACATATGAATAGGCAAGGATGTTTATCATAACAATATTTACGCTCATACTATACATCCTGTTTTGAAATACCTACACTATTTCAAAGAAATTATCTCTTAGATGCATAGAATCTAAATTCTTATAAAATTCGTTTAATATTGTAGATGTTATAGGCATTTAATGTTGCTACTTACATATAAGCAAACCAAATACATGGAACAAAGCAAAAAATTAACAAATGTATGGAAGTTACTAACGCTATTGAATCTGTTCAACTAAAGTTTTTGCTTTTCTGTCTTTTAGTAAAGCTTTACGATATTTTGTAGAGACAAAGATTTTTAAACTGGCTTTAACAATTTATCATTTACAAACTCCTACCGGGTATAAGTTCTAAATTTGATAAAAATTGTCGTATCGTATGAAACAAAACTTTAATTTAATTTCTGTACATATCTATAAACAGAACTGTTGCGTTTGGAGCAATTATAATCCTTTATTTAATCACTGGTACATAATCACTGGCAAATAACAATGGTCAAAACATTACATTCAACGGTGGCCAGTAGAGACATGCTTCTCTTGTACGCGCAAGCTGCGAGGATACATGACCGAAATCATATTAACTCATCAATGCTATAAGATCATGTATCCAATAATAAAAATAATTGGAATAAAATAAGAAATATTTATCTCTTATTTATTTTAATTTACTACGGCCACTCCTTGTTCATTTTCGAAGAAAAATGGCTTAATTATGCCTCTGGGCTAAAAATCCGCACCAAGCAGTCACTCGTTTTGGGTGTAACGGCTTTTCAATGTATGCATGCGGGTTTTCTGTGCTTGTTTACATACCCGCCAATATCAAAATGAGTTTCATCTGAAAAGATAATTTTTTGGCAAAATCGTCCAAAGTAATGTCGCAATATTTTAAAGCGTTATTCAAGCGTATACACAATCATATTCATTCAGCGGAAGGATAAAACAAATTATCTGTCGAATCAGATATAAGCTAAGTGTTACCATTCACGAAATAAGCACTAGTTGAAAAAAAACGTTAGATGGAGGACCCTTTATATATACGGAAAAAATCATCACTTAGTCTTTTACACAAATATATATTTGGAAATAAATTCCAAATAAAGACAGAAACAAGGCGAATTCAATAAGGTGAACATATTAGATCAGCTGATCATCAGCTGTTGCCTACTTCTAGGGACCACTTGTAAAATTTTTGTGTATTTTTGACATATCGTTTTGTTTTACACTTATAAAATACACGTTTGTATTTTTTCACTTTGTAGTTGTTTTAGCGACGAGTTCACCTTATTGAATTCGCTTTGGACAGAAATAAAATTAAATAAAAAATAGATTTTAAGCTCAAAAAGTTTTTTACAACTAAAATGCGATTCCGACGATTGCGGACTATACAAGTATTTTTAAATCGATTAACTTCTCAGTATTTAATTCGGCTAGTACAAAAAGAAATACATTAAAACTTCTCTAATAGTTAACTTTTATGCAATGAAGTTCTCTCTTTTATGGGTTTATTTCAAAAACACAACATTTTCGTTCCAATCATAGTGTATTTTTAAGTCTTTATAATGATTTTTCATACAATGAAGTTTTCTTTACAATAAAAAAATTTTAAAGATATAATTTTGAATTTCTTAAGTTTTTGTCTTAATATAATGAATTAAGAAAACAAAATTTTAAAATTTAGTATTTTATTGTAATCGAATAATAATCTAAGTAATCAATAATTGGCCACACGAACCGAAAAAGTATTTCTCTTTTACAATAAATTGACATAAATGAATTTTTTATTATGCAGATAAATATTTAGTAGTGCATCCTAATACCCGTAATTAAATTTGGTTGGGATAACTGGAATTTAAGTTTTAGTTGTTGATCAATTTAGTTAGGAGAATTGATTATGGTGTTATTAGTAATCAATTTCCAGTACAATGTTTCTACGTTTATAAATATAAAAAATCTGTTTCTTTTAAAATCTTTTAACAGTTGGCACAATATATTAGATATTTTTAATATATTTTTATTGTTTTAACCGTTTTACAACCAATATTTTTTTTGTGTGTATACACAGAGAAAACAGATTCGTTGTGGCAACCGAATTTGTTGCCAATCGAATTCATTCGGTTCCACGTACTAACTCTCAATTCGTTTATAATAACTGAAAATTTTCTTTCTTAGCATCGTAAAAAAACTGTATTTGCTTCCAAATATATGATTAATGCAACTGAAATAAAATATTTAATTAGTGTTACCAAAAGAATTATTAGTCATTATCAGTTCTTCATTTGATCCAGGTAAATTAAGATAGAACACATTTTTTAAATTATTTTTTAATATTTTATTTAATAATATAAAAACTTATTATACATATCAATATCTAAATACACATATATGAATACATTTAACTTCCAGAATAAAACTAAAAGCAGAAAATATTATTTTGATCTTCGTTTTGGTCGCGGTTTTTATATATATCGAGTGGATTCAAAGCATTTTGCATCCCCGGTGCAGCACCACTAAGTATGTTATTATGTATCTTTCAAATTTTATTTTTTTTTTTGAATTAATTTTGTGATTCTTTGGTTTCTTACCTTCATTAGAAAGTTTTCCAGCTTGCTGATTTCATTTTGTATCAAAAGTAACAATTGACATGTTTTTTATATTTATTTATTTTAAAAATTTTTTTCTCAATAAAATATATTAATTTTTGTTTTGATTTATGTAAATGTTTCACAATTCACAGAAAAAATGATTTTTTTTGAAAGATAATATTTGTATTTAATGTTTGCAACAAATAATTATCACAAGTAACAGTTTTTCGTTTCTAAACACCGAATATAGCTAAACTGTATGTATTTGTTCACTGTAAACGAATTGTAATAATACAAGTAACTAATAATTACTTGCGGTGACTAAAATTGCATTTTTGTTTAAAATAAAACATTGGCATAAAGGATTTTTTATTACATGAATCAATATTTAGTTGTGAACCCTAATTCAGATTATAAAATTCGGTTGAGATAAGGTGATTTAAATAAAAATCTTATTAATAAGGCTATTTAGTTGGGAGAACTAATTTAAATGTTCTGAGCAATAAATTTCTAACACTGTTATGTTTTTTCGTTTATAAATGTGTAATATCTGTTCTCGTTACAAATTTTTAATATTTACAACACTATTTTTATTGTTTTAACCGTTTTCCAACCAATCTTTTTCCTGAGTGTACACACATCACAAACAATTTTTTTTGAGGTATATATATTTATTTAATACCCTATAAACAAAATGTTTCGTTATTATTGTTTCATCTTAGTACAAACCAGTGATGTCCGTTTATATGCCAGTCTGCTAGATGCACGTCGAACAGAAAAAGCTTTTTTGGGACATAAAATAAAACGTGATTGCGACTGAACGTAATAAATGGATAGAATAGATATATAGAGTGATAAAATTTCATAAGTATAAAAACAAGTAAAAAAAACGTTGACTCCTCGCAAACCGATCAAATCCGCATATTAGGAAAGGATTTATAGATCAACATTTGATTCGCACAGTGTTTTATTTTCGTCTATTTAAAATTTTTAACGTCAAGAAACCTACAAAACTAGATGTATGATGCTGAAGTTTTACAACAACAACATCTCACATAATCTACTACAAATAAAATTTAAAAGATCATATAAGCAACAGAATTAGATGTATGATGCCGAATTTTTTGCAAATATAGCTTTCTGGTCTTTGTTATTAAATACTTACAAAATATGACACGCTCATTTTAAGGCACACGAATTATATAATTTATTCATCGACAATATTTTGGAAGAAAAAGTACTCTATAATGCAATATCTAAGGTGGATTCATTAGCAAAAATTATTTTAATACGCCAACTTTTACGCTCAGTTCTCACATAATCTACTGTTAATAAAATTTAAAATCTCATAGAAGCAAAAAAAAAAAATGAGATGTACGATGCTAAAATTTCATTAGTGTACTTTTCTAGCTAATCTAAGCTCAAAACCAAAAAAAATTATGTGACACATGCACTATATCGCCCCATTTCCGCATAAGATTCAAGTGAGATACCCACTTAAAATAAATAATTATTTTTAACTACCTCTAGCTACCGAGTCGTAGTCTTCATTTTGCGTAAAAATACAACATTGTGGTATGAAGATATGGTCATTCGTTTTGTAGAAATACTTTAAGTTCCATTTTGAGACTAAATATATAAAAGAAAAATAATTAAATCGAACTTAAAAAAAATAAATTTAATACATATTTTATGATAAATGCATTTTTATATATTTAGTGATTACAGTTGTAAACAAAAGAATAAACGTTGTGGCACAAAAGTACTACACAAAATTGGTGGTGGATATCAGGAATTTGGCATAGACGAATATACTGCTCTTAAATTAAATGTTTTAAATTAGTATCAAAATCTTGAACTTGAAACAAATGGCAGATTAAATTTCACTCGGCTAAAATCATATTCATTTTCCAAACAAATTTATGTACAACCGATTATAAAGCTCTTACAGAGAGTTCATAGAAAAAATTCATTTTAGCATAGGCGGTCCTGCCGAAAGCTAAAGCAAAAACAGTGGTTCGAATCTATTATTGTTTAATTCTTAACGCCTGGCTGAAGTGCGACTTTGTAACGCACTTTTTAAGTTGCATCTTAAGTACAAATTTTCATTGAATTTACATCTGTTTAAACTAATACGAAATACAATTAATGGGTTATAAATGCAGGTAAATAAAAAATTGTCTGGTCATAATTTTTGAAAACTTCTAGTTGTAGACTATTTTTGATGGTGAAACTTAATTTCATATTTCGAGCTTAATTTCATAACGAAAAATTGGCCCAATAATTTGGACCATATTTGCGTTTGGAGTTTTATATTCTGTTTTTAATTAATATGAAAGAATATGTTTTAGGTTGTAGTTATGAAAAATCTTTTTTAATGTGAGAGTAGTAGCGGCGAATTGTTTATTGATTATGATTACTGAATGTACAAATACAGCTTATAATGATAACTTTCAACCTATATGTATTTGTTTTAACCACAATCATACAATTCAATCATAGTATGTTGCTCTTAGATTGTTATTTCCACAACCATGTTTTTCTTTGGCCTTGAAGTTGGAAAAAATATTTTTTTAATTATATATTGCTAGATATATTGTATAAATATGTTTAAACTTAAATTTTTGCGTAATTACAGTCAAAAGAAACACCGTAGTTTTAAAAAATAAATATAACCTTAAAATTGGGCAGTCGTGCTGATTATGAACAAGTTGATAAATTCTATTGTAAAATATTTTCTATCTGATATTTCCCTTTCTATTATCTTCTAATAGGGCACAATAACAAAGCCAACATATCCTTAATAAATCCATAAAAACTTTGCAAAATAAATTTTTCCTCCCCTTAATTATGATGATAATAATATTCCAAGCGGTATTAGTTTGAAATGATGCAGAAAACACGATTTAGTTCTGTTAATTCGATTAGTTATGCCAAGATGAGAAAAATTTCAAAATTCATTTTCATTCCATAATAAAATTGGCCTTGTAAAAATTACACTGTGTGTGTTTTATTCTTGCTGCTGTTTCCATAGTCATTTTTATTGGTAAAAATATGTACTGACTATAATAATAATTTGGTGACAATGTCACGTAATTGTTAAAAGCAAAAGAAAAAGTTATTTAAAAAAAAAAAACTAAAAAAAAGATGATAAGAATACCAACAAAAAAGTCACACATACTTACAATCCAATAAAGGCTGCAAAAGCGCAAACAAAAAAAAATAATAAGAAGATATTTAGAGCATAATTTATGCTGTGAAGTTTGATACTTCGTATTCGTTTAAGATGACATTTGCATACTTTAATAGGAAATCGTAAGTACTCCATGTATTTGTGGCTTAAAATAAAGTCTCAAAATCTTTTATCTTATTTTTACTTTAGAAGGTTTATAGAATTTATATGAAAACTTTAAAATCTGTTTCTCTGCACATAAAGGATTTTAGGTTATCTGTAAATTTAAAATTTTTAAGTAAATAAATAAGAGCTATTTATCAATTGATATTAAAGAGAGGAACGTATGTATGTATACTTCTTGTATGTGTTATAAGTAGTTGTGTATGTAGGGAATTGTAACCAAAAATGCTTTTTGGGTGGAGCTACTATCGGTAGTTACACTATTCGATATTTTCAATAGTTTGTTGGAAAACTATCGATAGTATCTAATTCGTTTAGTAATATATTTTTCAAATCATATGTATGCAGTTACATGTATTTTTAGTATAAGAAAACTAAAGCTTAGTCTAGACGATATGTTGAATCAGCAAATTTGTGCTTAAAAATTTGTTACAAGTGCCATCATATCGTGTAAACGCAAAATTTTTTCATCATACGTATGATTAACATCATTTGCTAACACTTTTTTAACAAGGCCATCAAATGTATGTCGACGATTTCAACATATCGTGTAAACAGCATATTTTTAATGCTGGACAAATTTCCTACGTATGAAGACAGATTTGTTGTTTGTTGAAAAGAGTATATCAGCTTTTCATCATATGGCAAATGTAGTATCATATAGAATTGTTGCAGTGTTGCCTAATTTGTTATATTCTTTGCTAGAATTTGTAAGTTATACATTAGTTATTTAGGCAAAATGGTTTATGTGAATTTTTGATCACTCTTTGATCGGTGATAAAGTATTGGATGTAAATATTATTTATTAAACACCTAGGCTTTCAGTTAATTAAATACGATAAGTTAGTTTCCTATATCATATATTCTTACCACAACGAGTTACACTAAAATTTTACCAACAGCAACCCCTTTTTTTGTTTGTTATTATCTTTTATATTATTACTAGTTTTGGCCTGCTCTAGCCATCAGCAAGATAGCGAAAGCAATAGATGACTGTTTCACAATTATTGTTTAGATTAGTGTCAACTTTAAAATTTCGAAAAGCATCAAAACATTTAAAAATGCGTTATTTGCAAAATTTTTAACTTTTTATTTTATTTATTTCATAAAATTCTAAATTTCCGTATAAAAATATAATAAGTAAATATAATAAGGAACATAAAGCCAAAACAAATTCTATATCACCCTTTAAATTATAATGCTATCAATATGAACATTACTATATGATTACTTATGAGAATACTAACTAAATCATGGTGTCAATTGTTATAAGATATCAAGAAATAGGTATGGAAATTAAATAATAATAAATAATAATAATAAATATAATCAATGTATCTAACTATTGTTTATTATGGTTTTTGGTTTAAAACAATAATAAGCTAACAATCTGCAATAACATAAACATTGTTTACTATCAATCCTTATTTTTTTCGTAATATCTACTTGCGATATTTTTTTTTAAATTTAGTATTTAGAAAAAACAAAACACCTGAATTTCAAATTTTTTTTTGCTATAAAAAAGCACTAAAAACATTGATAAAACTAAAAAGTTGACAGCGCTGTTTCTTATAACTATTTGTTTATTTTTGGTTTGGTCAGTACTCAACAGAATGTTGGTTGAACAACAAAGCATGATGTTATGTTCCGTGTTCTTGTATTTTGTAATTCCTAATTTTTAATTGTTAAACTTCTTGTTCTAAATTAGTATTTTTAAATTTTACTCAGGTTTGAGTTTAATTAGAATTTTTTTCTTTATATAAAATTCAATTGTAATAATAAAAGATAAACTTTTTCAGATTATTCTTTTTATTATCACATACATATACATAAATATAATTGCCGCAAAAAAGGGTATTGTCAAATTTATTTGGCATATACAAATATATGAACAAATGTTAATACGAATTAACATATATAACTAAACGAAATTCAACATATCGTGTATACACAAAAATTGTATGATAACTCATATGTTGAAATATCATTTGTTGGCGTATGATGAATTCAAAAAATTTGGTACTTTCAGCAAATCGTGTAAACGACCATCATATTCAATATGCTAACAGAGACATTTGCTGTTATTTTAAAGCAAATAAATATTACCACACATTTGCTGATTCATCATACCGTCTAGACTAAGCTTAATATAGTTAACGAACTTAGTTCAAAGTTGTTTTAATAATACATTAAGACAACAGAACAAACAATATAAAGCATTAAAACTAAATAAAAGACCTGTTTCCTCTACTATACTATATAGCTGGCTGTACGTCAATGCCATTGAATTACTATTTAGTTCTTTTTTACGTTCGAATCTGTTTCGTAGGTTATAGATTTTTTGAACAAATATTCTATTGTGTTCGGTTGTTTCGGCAGTTGGTTATAAGAAGGATGAGTACGTTTGAGGAGATCAATATGTTGCCACTAGTTTTGTAAATTTTCGCACACAAACCACATTTAGCACTTGTTTATTTTTTATTAAAAAAAACTAGACCTTGGATTTACCTTGACGTGCCTTTTTTATGCAACAGTTTCTGTTTCTAAATTAAACTATGCTTTTTTCGCTATCTTCATCAGCTTTTTTATTATTGTTTCTATAAGGTCCATGTATTAACACTGCAGCTTAGACATCATTGCTAGATATATAGAATCCGCCTTCACTTTATCAGTTTTTACAAATTTAGAAATACATTATTTAAGCGATAGGATCGCAATCGAAAAAAAAACAATCAATAGCCCAGTGAAAGTAAAACCATCAAAACAATCGATAGTTTGTAAGCTCTACTTTTTGGGTTATTTTTAAATCCGATTCAATTGACTATATTTATGTATTTACCCAGTAAAAATTTATACTTATCTGCAATCAGGTTTTACAGAGAGAGAAGCTGAACTCCCTTAAACAAACCTGCATACAAAATTAAAATGCATATCGAAGAAAATCATCTTCAGTAATGAGGCATACTTTCACAGTCATTTTCAGTGGATTCATCAATAAGCAAAGTTACCGCATTTGGGCGAATAATAATCCAAGAGTGATTGTCGAAAAACTAATGCACCCACAAAGAGTGACTATTTGGTGGGGGTTATGGGCTGGCGGCATCATCGGGCCGTATTTTTTAAAAAAAAAGTAACTGTATGTTCGCTAACGTGAGACGATGACGAACTTATTATTGCCCGAATCGGAAGATATAGATGTGGACGATATGTGGTTTCAACAGGACGGTGCCACTTGCCACACAGCTAATCAAACAATGTCTTTTTTGCGTGACAAATTCAATGGGCGTGTTATCTCACTTGGTGGCGATGTCAATTGGCCGCCAAGATCATATGATTAGACACAATTGGATTTCTTTCTTTGGGGTTATTTGAAAGAAAAGGTGTACGTCGATAAGCCAGCAACAATTCAAGAGCAAATGTTTGAGGTAATTCGGCACATTAATGGCATAGAACCTCAGCCTTAGCGTCATCGAAAATTTAGACCATCGGATGGAGGTGTGCCGCCGAGATCGCGGGCATACCAATATTATCATAATAAAAAGAAATGACAATAATATCCTAAATTATTTGTGTTTTATTCAAAACAATTTTTTAAATAATTTTATCACAAGTCTTATTAATATAAATTGATTAAAAATTTATTAAGTATTGTTAAACATAATGTATGTAAATGTATAAATGTAAGATAATAAATATGTATGTAAATTGTATGTTTCACTGTTAATGTATATGTGTAATTTTTACGGTAAATTTTTATGATTTTTTAAAAAATACTTTTAATACCCTTATCTGTGATCTTTTAAATTTCTTATTTCTAAGCTCCTGCATTTTTTTTTGCTCAGCTGGGATCCGATACCGCGTTTACACTAACCAGTATATATGTTGTTGTTGTAATTTCCTTCTTTTTTTAATTTTTTTCTTATCTTGCGTTCTTTAAAAAAAACTTCCTATGTCAATGACCTATGGTGGATATAAAAAAGGCAAATCGATCTTCAACGAAAAATTATCTATTTTTTATTCCAAAAATATTTATGTAGTTTCTGTAAAAATTTGTATGAGATATTTGTATTTAAATTTCAGACTCCAGAAAACTTTATTATTTCATTTCTAAAAATTATTAGCTCACTTTATATAAGTAATCGATGCATCTAGAGTAAAACTATATCGTTTACTAATAACACGTATTAATTATTAACTTAGAACTTAAATCATTATAAATAGTTGTAACAGAACTTGATTTGTTCAACTTTTTCTTACTTAATATGACTAACATCTTTACCTGGATGTCGTACTTTCTAAACAACACAAATATATTGAAAAATAATTTCCTATTTATTTCTTACATATCACGAACGACACAAACTACCTTCAGTATTACTTTTAACTATTATTAAATACAGTAAGCGTTAAGAATTAGTAAACGGCGTTAGTAAACAACACAAAATATAACTAGTACTCAAAAATTTTTTTAAGTTAAAAATTTTATTTTTAGCATATTTATCTTTTGTTGTTTTTTTTTTTGCACTATATAGTCTATTTAACTTAGATCTTTTAAACTCTTTAATTAATACAGTTTAAATCTTTTTTATATGGGAGTGAAAAAATCTTAATTTGGTGCTGAATATAATATTAGTTCTATTAAATGTTAACAAATTGCAAACTCTTTTAAAGGTTTTCAAATTTTATAAAATTTGTAGTGAATTTTTGAAATATTTTAGAGTTTATAAAAAAAATTCACAACGCAAATGGTATATTTATAAAATATTTTCGTTTTAAATTAAAATAAAAATGTCTTTCTGTTGTACTATTTTCTAAATTTCTCTAGAAATCGATTGAGTATGAATAAGTCTTTCAGTTAAATTTATAAACTGATTCTAATACTATAATTATGATAAGAAAAAACTAAATATTAATATCAATGTAAGCTTACTTTTTGCAATCATAGTATATTTCTCTAAGCATTATAAATGTAACTCATTAAACAAGCTAAATTTGTCTTGGAAAACATAAATTAAAGTTTTATTGTAAATGTTTTACTTCTTCTTTTGAGCAACTATAATACATACTGCTAAGATGTTAAGACATTTTCTTTTCATATATATTTTAGGATTTTCTTTATATTTTTTTTTTACATGTATTTGTAGTAAAAACGAAAAAGAGCATCATCTGCTTTATCACGCACAGGAACAACATCATCATGTAATTTCAAATACTTATATTGTCTTTAACAATATTTGCGCACAATTAGTGAGAAGAAAACTTTTATTTCTTTCGTTAGATTATTTCCTTAAAAAATTCAACACACACACGTTTACAAGCCAAGATACACCCACACAAATCCACACACACACACACACACACTTTTATAAACCTACGCATATATGCCCTGTTAACAAATGATAGTTTATTTTTGAGTATTAGTAATAAGACAGTAACTATTTGTTTTTATTATTTGTGTTATTATCGAACTTTAAAATTTAATAAAAGTAAGCGCAAATCTACCTTACCGATTCTAGCTAATTGTGTATAAAGCTCTTAAAAGTATTAATATTGAAGTTAAATTCTTTACCTGGAAGAAATACAAAAATCACATGATATAATGCTCACACCCTGAAAACAATTTAATGCTTGAACAGTCAGTTTTGGAATAAACACAGACCTAGCAAATTTGTTTTAAATCGATTCATAAGACACTCCAATATCATACAACAAAAATCACTGGTATTCACAATTGAATATTTATTGCGATATATCGATGTTTTTGCCTCGAGAAGACTAATGTTTTGCTCCAATAACCCCAAGTACTTTACTCTAGTATTTACCAACTAGATCTCATTTTCCACTAACCTTACGCATGTAAATACATCCCTAATATCAGAATTTTAAAGCTCGTAAAAATGATTTAACTTTTATTAATAATTCCTTGATATGCTAATAATGATCCTTAGAAAAAAATAATAACAACCACCAGACAAAAACATATAATGTATGATTCTATATCGGTGACTATATTACTCATTTCTCGTATATTGAGAAGTGATGGGCAAATAGAAAAATGTATCGATATATATCGTATCGATATTTTCAACAATATCGATATATATTTTTAAAAACATCGATATTTCGATATAACAATGTCGTTTAAATATCCCAAGTTTAAATATTAGATACACATAATACATACACATGTAGAAACTTATTACATATATGATTTTAAATATTTATTTTCGAAAACGTTTTAATAAAAACAATAAAATAATAGCAAAAATCAAAAAAAAAATATTGTCAGCTTGCTGTATTAATTAAAGGTTTAAAAAATAAACGAAACAATTTTAAATGGCATCAAATAAATTACGAAACCATCACCTTATGCTTACATATTATTCAAACCAGTACTCATCGGATGTAAACATCAGAAGTACCCTTCGTACTATGTTCTGTGCGAATTATATCGCTTATTTTTAATATAGCATTTGAGGCAACTGTTATAGAAGTAAAAAAAATCTGCTTAAACATTGGGTCCAATATGGTGACTATTGATATAAAAATATAAGTAAACGAAGAAGATGATTGATGCGTCATTTGACGGACTAAATTTAAAATAAGAATGACTAAGCTAGACGTTATAAAACAAGTAAGAGCACTATATTCGGCTGTGCCGAATCTTTTATACCCACCACCAATTTTGTGTACATTTAAAGCACATTATTTATTATTTTGTTAATCGCTATGGAATAATCTCTTTATAACAATATATGTCTCACATTCTTTGTAGAGGGTGGTTAAATTTTAAGGGCCCATGTTGAAAGTGAACTACACCTAGTCTTTAAATTTGTTTTCTGCATTTCATTTGACATTTTTCAGTCTCAAACTTATGCTTGGTTTTCACTATGTCTTATGAAATGCCAACAAAAACTGCCTCAAATGAATTCTGGTCAGTTTGCGTCAAATGCGTTTTCACTGCATTTTAAAAACTGACAAAAAAACTGACGAACGACAAACAAAAATAATTGACAACTTGTTGTCAAATTTACTAGGAAAAAAAAATGCTGCCATATCTGCTGACAAACTGAAATTTGGCGTTTTCACTTATTTGTCAGTTTGTGTGCATAACTGACTGCAAACATAGATGACGCCATATGACAACCCGTTTTCATACAATTGCCAACAATTTGGACAATTTGACAACAAAAATAAAATAGTGAAAACCAAGCTTTACTCAATTTGATCCGTGGAAAGATACGCAGATGAGCAACGCTTTAAAGTTATTCAGGTTTTTTTAAAAATGGGCGTTCAAATCAAAATGAATTTTGTGCACTTCGTAATTCTTTTGATCAACATAATCCCTTAAATTCGACCACAATCGGGAGAATTGTAAAAAATATTGAAATTTCTGCAAAACAGGTCTGTAAAAAATGTCAGAAAATCTGTGAATGCCTTCTCAGTTCGTTGAATGGGAACCATTGCTGTTTTTTGCGATACTGTGGCAAAAGAGCAGTCAACCTCGACTCATCATCGTGCCCAACAATTGAGAATCAACATTGGCATTGAAAATTTGGACTATCAGATAGTGGTCCAAGGATGGGGGGGGGGTTTGAATTTGGCCGATATTTTGTTAAATACATAATTGAACCATACAAATATTATTGTTATAAAAAGAAATAATAATAATTTCCTAAATAATTTGTGTTTTATTTAAATTCAACATCGACCCTTAAAATTTAACCACCTTAATAACTTCGATATGATAGTAAACTGTTTTCGTAAATTTAGTGTTTTAGTGAAAGTGGGCGTTAAAGTAGGCGTCTCAATAAAGTTTCTGCTAATAAATACAACTTAGATATTTCAATATAGGCCTTTATTTTCCCAAGCACTTTGTCAATATGGAAATTAAATGAATTTAAGATAAACCATTATATGGGAGGTAGGCGTTAAAGTAGGCGTGTCAACCAAAACTTTTTGGCACAACAATTACATTGATTAGAAGGGTATATGAAGCAAATTTCATCATCATACCTCAAATTTTGTCGGTTTTATTAGCTTTTAAATTTCATTAACGGTAGATAACGTGAGAAGTAGGCGTTATAGTAGGCATGTCAAAGTTGTTTTTGCTAATGTGTACAACTAAGATGTTTCCATATAGTCCTTTCTTATTCCAGTCTTTAGTAATAGAGAAATTATATGAATTTTAGTTAAAACGTTATATGGGAGGTGGGCGTAAAAGTGGGCGTAGCACCTCAATTTTTTTGGCACAGTAATGACATTGCCTAGGGGGATGTACGTAGCAAATTTTATCATTATTCCTCTAATTAAGGCGGTTTTATGAGATTTTAAATTTCATTAACGGTAGATAACGTGAAAAGTGGGCGTTAAAGTAGGCGTGTCAAAGTTATTTTTGCGAATGAGTACAACTAAGGTGTTTCAATATAGCCCTTTTTTATTTCAAAATCTTTATTAATAGAGAAATTATATGTATTTTAGTTAAATCGTTATATGGGAGGTGGGCGTAAAAGTGGGCGTGGCACCTTAATTTTCTGGCACAGTAATGACATTGCCTAGGGGGATATACGTAGCAAATTTTTTCATCATACCTCTCATTTTGGCAGTTTTTTGAGCTTTTAAATTTCATTAACGGTAGATAACGTGAAAAGTGGGCGTTATAGTAGGCGTGTCAAAGTTGTTTTTGCGAATGAGTACAACTTAGGTGTTTCAATATAGCCCTTTGTTATTCCAAAATCTTTATTAATAGAGAAATTATATGAATTTTAGGTAAAACGTTATATGGGAGGTGGGCGTAAAAGCGGGCGTGGCACATTGATTTTCCGTCACAAACAAGCCTCTCACCAAAAAGCAAAGTGTACAAAATTTCAGAGTCGTACATCCAATTTTGTTGCTTTTATGACGTTTTTGTTTTTAAATATACCGAAAAATACACTGTGCGGTATAAATTTTCGTACATTTTGATCGATAACTCCTCTCCTAATGCATAGATTTAGATAATTTTCGAAGAAAAATATTGTTTTTACTCAGGAAATATATATTCGAAGTTTCATGAGTCTACGTTAATGCGCTTGGACACAATTCCATTTTATTCTAAGTTCGAAGGACACGGTTTTTTCGAACTACTCTTGCTTTTCGAGCTATAACTTTCTTCCTAATATTCCGATTTAGCCCATTTTCAATACCAAACAAACCTTGTCTATGAGAAAGGTTCTAGCAAACTTTGAGCCCCTTAGCTTTTTCGGTGCGACCTCTATCGTGCTTTCAACAGACGGACATACGGACAGACGGACGGACATAGCTAGATCGTCATCAAATCAAACCCTGATTCTGAATATATATACTTTGTAGGGTCTAAAATGGATATTTCGATGTGATACAAACGGAATGACAAAATGAATATACCCCCACCATTTTTTTGGTGGCGGGTATAAAAACATTATGGTGAAAAAACATATGATGCATGCGGTGATGCCAGCCAGTATTGTTGAAAAAAGTCTAAAATTTATAGAGCTCTAAAAAAATCGAAGAAGATACTGAAAACGATACTCGTTAATAAGAATCGATGTATCGATATATCGGGGTTTGAAATATTGGCGATATACATATATCGATATTTTTTCTTAAATATCGATATTTTAATATATTGATATTTTTACCCATCCCTAGTTTACACGTATGCTTAAATTGACATGTTGTGCTCCCTAAAGAAATGAGAATTTACCTTATATAACCATAATCCCAAACTGCTATATTTTAACTATAAAAGGTCTCGAACCAGTTATTTCAACATAACTCCTTAGGGATTTCCAAATTAAATATAATTTTGGATTTTAGGGGTATGATATAGGAAAGCTCGACTTTTTAAATTTTTTTTGAAGCGAATTCATGTAGTAAATATTTCTAAATTAACAAGTAAGAGCACTATATTCGGCTGTGCCGAATCTTTTATACCCACCACCAATTTTGTGTACATTTAAAGCACAATATTTATTATTTTGTTAATCATTATGGAATAATCTCTTTATAATAAAATATGTATCACTTTCTTTGTAGAGGGTGGTTAAATTTTAAGGGCCCATGTTGAAGGTGAACTACACGTAGTCTTTAAATTTGTTTTCTGCATTTCATTTGACATTTCTCAATCTCAAACTTACTCAATTTGATCCGTGGAAAGAATCGCAAATGAGCAACGCTTTAAAGTTATTCAGGTTTTTTATGAAAATGGGCGTTCAACTCAAAATGCATTTTGTGCACTTTGTAATTCTTTTGATCAACATAATCGTTCAAGTTCGTCCACAATCGGGAGAATTGTAAAAAATATTTAAATTTCTGCAAAACAGGTCTGAATAAAATGTTAGAAAATCTGTGAATGCCTTCTTAGTTCGTTGAATGGGAACCACTGCTGGTTCTTGCGATAGTGTGGCAAAAAAGCAGTCAACCTCGCCTCATCATCATGCCCAACAATTGAGCATAAACATTGTCATTAAAAATTTGGACCATCAGATAGAGGAGTGGCGCCAAGGATGGGGGGCCATTTGACCGATATTTTGTTAAATACATAACTGAACCATACAAATATTATCTTTATAAAAAGAAATGATAGTAATTTCTTAAATAATTTGTGTTTTATTTAAATTCAACATCGGTCCTTAAAATTTAACCACCCTTCGCTATGCTACTAAAATGCCTTTGTAAATGTAGTCTTTCAATGAAAGTGGGCGTTAAAGTAGGCGTGTCAATAAAGTTTCTGCTAATAAATACAACTTAGATATTTCAATATAGTCCTTTATTTTCCTAAAAACTTTGTCAATAGAGAAATTACTTGAATTTAAGATAAACCGTTATATGGGAGGTAGGCGTTAAAGTGGGCGTGTCACCTAAACTTTTGGGCACAACAACTTCATTGATTAGAAGGATATACGTAGCAAATTTGATCATCATAACTCTAATTTTGGCGGTTTTATGAGCTTTTAAATTTCATTAACGGTAGATAACGTGAAAAGTGGGCGTTATAGTAGGCGTGTCAAAGTTAGTTTTGCGAATGAGTACAACTTAGATGTTTCAACATAGCCCTTTATTATTCCAAAATCTTTATTAATAGAGAAATTATATGATTTTTAGTTAAAACGTCATATGGGAGGTGGGTGTAAAGTGGGCGTGGCACCTTAATTTTCTGGCACAGTAATGACATTGCATAGAAAGATATACGTAGCAAATTTGATCATCATAACTCTAATTTTGGCGGTTTTATGAGCTTTTAAATTTCATTAACGGTAGATAACGTGAAAAGTGGGCGTTATAGTAGGCGTGTCAAAGTTATTTTTGCGAATGAGTAGAACTTAGGTGTTTCAATATAGCCCTTTATTATTCCAAAATCTTTATTAATAGAGAAATTATATGAATTTTAGGTAAAACGTTATATGGGAGGTGGGCGTAAAAGTAGGCGTGGCACCTTAATTTTCTGGCACAGTAATGACATTGTCTAGGGGGATATACGTAGCAAATTTGATTATAATAACTCTAATTTTGGCGGTTTTATGAGCTTTTAAATTTCATTAACGGTAGATTACGTGAAAAGTGGGCGTTATAGTAGGCGTGTCAAAGTTATTTTTGCGAATGAGTGCAGCCGAGGTGTTTCAATATAGGCCTTTATTATTCCAAAATCTTTATTAATAGAGAAATTATATGAATTTTAGTTAAATCGTTATATGGGAGGTGGGCGTAAAAGTGGGCGTGGCACAATGATTTTCCGTCACAAACAAGCCTCTCACCAAAAAGCAAAGTGTGCAAAATTTCAGAGTCGTACATCCATTTTTGATGCTTTTATGACGTTTTTGTTTTTAAATATACCGAAAAATACACTGTGCGGTATAAATTTTCGTACATTTTGATCGATAACTCCTCTCCTAATGCATAGATTTAGACAATTTTCGGGGGAAAATATTGTCTTTACTCAGGAAATATATATTCGAAGTTTCATGAGCCTACGTTAATGCGTTTGGACACAAATCCATTTTATTCTATGTTTGAAGGACACGGTTTTTTCGACCTACTCTTGCTTTTCGAGCTATAACTCTCTTCCTAGTATTCCGATTTAGCCCATTTTCAATACCAAAGAAACCTTGTCTATAGGAAAGATTCTGGCAAAATTTGAGCCCCCTAGCTTTTTCGGTGCGACCTCTATCGACGGACAGACGGACGGACATAGCTAGATCGTCATCAAATCAAACCCTGATTCAGAATATATATACTTTATGGGGTCTAAAATGGATATTTCGATGTGTTACAAACGGAATGACAAAATGAATATACCCCCACCATTTTTTTGGTGGCGGGTATAAAAAACATTACAAAAAAATTTGTTTAGCTCTTTTACTAAAATTTTGCAAAAAATATTTGACCTTGAGTCACAAAAATTGGACTGGTGATCACGGTCGGATCGTCCCGGGTATACAATGGGATATAGGGGTATAGAGGAGACATTTATCTACTAAATGGTGCTAATTTCTTTTTGTTATCTTATGCTTTCTAGAAGTTATGGTGTATTAAAAAGCAATTTAGGAAAATTTTGACCTAAGTAAAAAAAAAATTATCTCTTAACATTATAAACAATTTATTTTCATGTACGAATGGCTGACAAATTTTAAAATTATACAAAACTTATTTCGTTTTAAAATCTTTTAAAAGTAAAATGTTATAGAACTTTAAAAATCAAAATCTCTTTAGCAAAATGCTGAGCATGTCTATTTTGAATCACCCTGTGGCCCTTAAAATTTAACCACCCTTAACAAAAGAATAGATAGATAAAAAAAATTTAGTTAAAAAATGTATTTTAAATATTCAAATACTTATTTTAAATCTGCTGATGCACATTTTTTGTTAATATTCTTAAATCTTAAACCTCATAAAACTGTGTGTACAACTATATGTAAAGTTGGGCACAAATCATTACTCTAGTTAATTTTTGTCAACAAACTTCGGTCATTTTCGTTTTCACAAACCCCTATAAAATTCCTTTGTAGTTTGTGCAAAAAAATGTTACTAGAGTCATCTAGTGTTCTACGTGATGTTTAGCAAAGACATCATCCTCAGTGTTTGCAAAATGTAGTGGCGCCTTCAACAGATGTTGCCATCTGCAATGAATAAATGCTAATGAATATGACAAATATATTTTTATAAAAATTTAAAAAAAAAAGTGGGCGTGGCACATTTATTTTCCGTTACAACGAAGACTTTGACCAAAAAGTCATGTTTGCAAAATTTCAGAACCGTACATATAGTTTTGTCAGTTTTATTACGTTTTAAGTTTCAAATATACACTGAGCGGTATAAATTTTCGTACATTTTGACCTATAACTCCTTCTCTAATGCATGGATTTAAGCAATTTTTGAGGAGAAATATTCTTTTGGCTCGAGAAATATATATTCGAAGTTTCATGACTCTACGTTTATGCCTTTGGACACAATTCCTTTTTTTTCGATGTTAGAAGGACACGGTTTTTTCGACCTACTCTTGCTTTTCGAGGTATAACGCTCTTCCTAATATTCCGATTGAGCCCATTTTCAATACCAAACAAACCTTGTCTATAAGAAAGATTCTGGCGAAATTTGAGCCCCCTAGCTTTTTCGGTGCGACCTCTATCGTGCTTTCAACAGACGGACAGACGGACGGACATAGCTAGATCGTCATCAAATTAAACCCTGATTCAGAATATATATACTTTATGGGGTCTAAAATGGATATTTCGATTTGTTACAAACGGAATGACAAAATGAATATACCCCCACCATTTTTTTGGTGGCGGGTATAAAAATTAGCGAAGTTGGGGTTAGCAAAAGCTAAAATTTTTTTTTTTTTACAAAATCTTAAATGGAATTTGCTTTATGTGTATATTAAATAGAAATTTTTTCGAATTCTGTCGGAGGAAAAATATTCTGGGAGCATTGCACCCCCAAAATTAGCTAGTCACACGCTTGGAATTCAACCATTACATATGTTGATTATAAAAATTTTATTATATACCATAAAATTTTCACTTCATTTAGTTACTTTTTAAAAATTATTTGCAGGGTAACTTAGATCGTTTTATGTATATAAGCATATATTTTAGAAATATAGACAATCTCATAAATACTTTTTTACAAGGATACTTACTAATTATGGGTTTCCGTTTAGCAAACGCTAAAGAAAATTCACGTAAATAATACAAACACACTGACTAGCATATATGTACATACTTATCTTTATGTTTTTGGCTTTTTCAATAATTTATCTGTGTATGAGGGCAGTAGTCAATTTGTTATAAGATCTAAGAACACGGTAGTATTCGTTTAGTAGAGTACTTTTAAGTTGTATTAATGTATTGTTTAGTAAAAAATTATATTTTTTTAACCTTGTAAATCAAAAATGTTTGAGAAAAATATTGTTACAATTATAATATTTAAAAAAGATTGGTTGTTTTCTTAAAAAAAAACTAACTTCGTTATTATTGCAATTAGCACCTTGAAAATGTTTTCTTAAAACCGGATTAATTCAAACAAGATGAACCAAATTAAGGTCTGAGGCCGAAAACTCTTATACTGTCATTAATCTAAATAAAAACGAAACCTTTCAATACAAAAATTCCCAAAAAATACGTAAAATTATAAGAATATTGTACAAATTCAGTAAAAATAAAATATTAGAATATTACCCGGTATTTATAAATTTATTCACTTTTTCGAGAAATTTTCCCAATTAAGATTTTTAAGTTGCTTCCGTTACGATTTTAAACGAGTGGTCATGACATGACCTTGGATACGGACATGACCTTGGATACCTTTTCTGTATTTTTTTTTACAAGAGCTCAATACCTTTCACATGCCAAAGTTGTAAACATTTGGGTGAATTTGCCTTCTGTGGTACAAGATTTACATTATTGTTTAAATACCACTCAAGTGTGGCGTGATGCCAAATCGGACTAGAAATATAAAGGCACTCTATATTAAGAAAAATAAAAACCGTTTTTCTAAACACTCTGTAATATGTATTTCTACGTTTTTTATGTCTGATATCAAAAATGATTGTCTTTTTTTTCCTTAACTTCAAATTGCTTGTCACACAAGCAACATCTTGGTGAATTTTGTTTGTTTTTTTACTCCATTAGTCATTTTAAATACTTGATCTAGAAGTTGTAAAAAGTCCGCCAGTATATAAGTTGTTTCATCCACAACAAACATTTGACTTAATTTGTTTAATATTTTCGCTCGTTATTCTGCTTCTAATTAACCGCATTACGATGTGGAACTTTCTGAACTTTATATTACTTCAACCCAGCTCTACAGCGCTCTTCTCTTCAGCTTTGGCTCTGTGCATAAAAAATCAGAGCATTTAACATTATGGGCTGCTTTTTGGATAAAAGTGTTCGTGTTCGATGCTCTTCAAACGAGTTGTTCGACTTTTTTGGACTTACAAATATCTGTTAAGACCTATTTTTTTCCTGATCCAAGATTTTTTTCAATGTTAAAGTCTTCCTTATACTGTTTAATAACTTTTTTTTCGTTGTCCATTTTGACCGAAATAACAGTTTAAAATTAATGATTTTAAAAAGATAATGTCTGACATATTATTAAAAGCTAACGACATTAAAGAAATAATAATTTGCTGGACCAAGTTTTGGCTAGAATAATGTGTACAAGTTTTTTCTTACTCACTCCTTTCCTATCGGAAGACATTGGTTCCAAAAGTTATTACACTTGAGGCGAAATGACCCATATATATTTTTTTCAATATTCATTTTTTTCACATATATATTCTGTGATACAAGGCTTATGCTTGTCATCTAGAATTTTGCACATTCTTCAATTATAGGTATACGTATGTTCCCTGGAATGATCACTAAAACGTAATGTTTGAATTCAGGTATTAAACGAAAGAAGAATAGGTTCTCTTCACTTACTACGTTGCACAAATGGAATTGCCAAATTTGTTTTCATACAAAATCGAAAGAAGCCATGTCTTCTTTACTGTCTATTATAGAGAAAAGTGAACAAACTTATTTTAATGTTAATTTTACTTACTGCTATCTTATTCAGTAGTGCATAAGGAGGAGTCAGGATAAATTTTATTTTGGTACATAAAATTCGTGCCTTCTACAAGCGTTCTTGGAAACATTAAAGTAGCAGTTAAAGAAGATATTTTTAATAATTAAATCTTTTGGTTGGATACATAAATAAATCTTAAATGAATACTTGGTCAATTGTGGAATTATAATTAGTGTAACCTTAACCCAAAAGTAAAATACAATTGCCAAGTTCACGGCCTATTGTAGAAGTTCTACGTTCTAAGAAACCCGCTAAAAGAAACTACAAGAGGCTAATATTTAATTTTCCATTGGCATTCTATTAACAAAATTTATGTATTTGTATTGTAGATCAATTATTCTTTTGGGTGTTTTTTAGAGGCAGAGAGTTTTTTAAGTGAAACGAAGTCATATGGTCTTCGTTACAACTCCTTATGAACGTTATCCTGTCGGTGCAATTTTATACTCATTTTCCGAGTGTATCCGGTGTTATTTCGTCAATAATGCATTTAATGCTTTTTAATGATCAATCATTTCTAGTTTATTAGCAAAGAGTAGAGAATTAACGTACGTCTATACTAGGTAGTACAAATTCATCACTGGTTTTTGCAACAATTTGTCCTCCAAACGATTTGCAATTACATGAGAAATAAAAAAATCATGAATCATTTCCCTTCTGTGTTCGCCACGGTTTCGGATTTTAAGATAACTCAGCCTATGACGCCTTCAATATGTAAACCGCACTAAACAGTGATTTTTTCGGAATGTATTGGAGTCTCTCTTAAAAGTAACAATTCTGCTTTTTTACATACCACATCACTAAAGAAGTTTTGATGAAAAAATCAGATTTAATTTCCAGTTGATTCTTATCCCACACACCTAGGATATGGTACAATTGATGCAATTGCTTTAATTGTCTTATAGGGATCTTAATGGATCTTATAGGGATGTAGCCCAAGATCTTTTCTCAAAATTCTTTAAGTAATGGAGGGGCAGAAACCGAATTTCCGAAATTTTGCATAATGATTTGCAAAATTAGAATGAAAAATTTCAAAAAACTTCATTAGTATGACAGCAGTTTAACAGTCTTCCTATCGAAAGATCTATCAGTCTTAAAAAAACACAAATATTTATTGATTTTAAATTTAAATGACAATTGGCCAAACTAAAGCAATAATAAAAATTTTTTAACAACAAATAGATTTAAAAAATAATTTTGATTTAAGTGAATATTTAAAACTAAGAAAAATGAAAAAAAAAGATTGTGGTAATGATAATCTAAGAGCAACATACTATTACAATATTGCATCCAAACCTAAACAAAAGCGGCAAGCATTGTGGTAAACGCTAACGCTAAAGTGACAAACATAAACAAGAGCGTACGCGTCGTGTTATTAACAATAATGTTTACTTATGATTTTCAATAAAACTCAATTTATAGAAAAAAATACTCATCGCTAGATTAACATAAAAACAGCTAAAATAGTAGTGCTTTTAACAATCACAAAAGCAAAAAACAACAACAGTTATACTGTAACCAACTTCCACAACTAATACCTTGTCAAAGCATTTCGGTTTGTTTCGTATAAATTGTATGGACATGAGAGTTTTTGGAAATATTAATTTCATTAATTTAATTTACATTTTAATTTTTATTTACATTTGTGTAGATTTGATTTTACATTTTTGACAACATTGAAATTATAAACAGTTTATACTTTGCAACATACTTTCAGGATTGCAATATTACCGATCTGTTTTCACAGTATGTGTATAAGAAAACTGCATCAAGTGTCCAAATTTTAATAAATTTTTATTAATTTTTGTTACTTCCATAATTTTTCAGTTAAAAACCAAATTATTTAAAGTTAATAGCTTGATTGCGTTTCATCTATAATGTTAGTTTTTAATTTTTTCTTTAATTATAAATATGAAATAACATTGACCAAGAAATCATATAATTTTTGTCATATCAGTTTTCTAAATACTACTATTAAAGGACAACCATAACAAAGTTACCCTGAAAACTAAATATTAATTAATAAAGTTCACACAAACACTTGATTATCGGATCAAATAAAAGATAAAACAGAAACATAAAACTTGTCTCGATAACTAAGTATTATTACAGAGAATAGGATTTGATCGTAGTGATAATGTCATAACTATGGGTTTCTATGCATGTACGTGTGTAGTTGTTGAAAGTCAGAAGATTCTCAACTATACTACAGTCCTTTAAATCTGCCTTCGTACATATAGTGAGTTCTTATATTTCTATATACATATATGTATGTATGTATGTATGTATGTATGTATGTATGTATGTATGTATGTATGTATGTATGTATGTATGTATGTATGTATGTATGTATGTATGTATGTATGTATGTATGTATGTATGTATGTATGTATGTATGTATGTATGTATGTATGTATGTATGTATGAGAGAATTACATATATGCCATAACTACAAATCACTTGAGCATGTGTTAAAAATTATAGTGTGTATAGTTTAAAGTTAATTCTTCTATTTATATGTGTGGTATTATATAGCAGTGTATAAAAAAATATATGTTTTTGTGCTACTCGTTTGAGCATCTACATACATATATGAGCGTAAGCTTTTATGTATTTGTTTTAACAGAGTTTGATAAAGTTTTGTAGTTCTTAAGGAGCTTCCATAACGGATGTGCTAAAATAAATGTACTATTCATGTTCGTTAGATACAATAAAAAACAAAACAAACAAAAATAAAAAGAAACACCTACATTACACATTTATAAATTCAAACGCAAATAAAAACTTTCTTTGTTTTTCTACAATTTTCATTACGGATCTTCTTCTTTTCCCAACTTTATGCGTGCTAAAAGTTAAAGTCATGCCTTAGAATCAAAGCGCATATGTATATTTTATGGAGCCTTTTTGCCACTACTGCTACGGTTCCTGTTGAGTGTTTAGGGTTTGTATTAAGACAAACTTTTACTTTACATTAAGATTTAAAACTTTTTATTGCAATATGTATTTGTAGGAGTATGTCTTCATACACACATAAGTTTGTATTCAAAATATCAAGGTTGGTTGGATAGTTTCTATTAATAAACTACATATTTGAAAATTTATGTGAATAAATAAATACACAATTGACTTTTTAGTTAAACCAAAAAAAAAATCGTATTAAAAATAGAATAGAACACTGTTTAATTTACTCCATGTAAAGGGTGTTTTTTTAAGCCCGATAGAACTTGAAATTGTAAAAAATAACACAAAAAATTAAATTATAATCAAAATTTTTTTTTTATTCGAAAGATCAATATGTGACATTAACATTTGAAAATGATTTCGGGCATATGGGCACCGCGGCTGTTCTTGACAAAGCGCATTCTGGACGTCCAATTTTGGGCCACTTTTTCGAGCACTGCTGGCCGTATGTCACGAATAACACGAACAATGCTGGCCTCCAAGGCGTCAATTGTTGCTGGTTTATCAGCATAAACCAGTGACTTCACGTAGCCCCACAGGAAATAATCGAGAGGTGTCAAATCGCACGACCTTGGAGGCCAATTGACAGGTCCATTTCTCGAAATCAACTTATCGCCAAATTTTGATTTCAATAAGTCGATGGTTGCGTTCGCCGTATGGCACGTAGCGCCATCCTGTTGAAACCACATCTCCTCCGGATCAATGTCATCCATATTTTCAAACAAAAAATCATTGATCATGGTGCGGTAACGATCTCCATTGACCGTAACGCGAGCTCCGGCCTCATTTTTGAAGAAATAAGGTCCGATGATGCCACCAGCGTGAAAACCGCACCAAACGGTGCATTTTTCTGGATGTAATGGAGTCTGTAGGGTCTCTTGTGGATTGGTCTCGCTCCATATGCGGCAATTTTGCTTATTAACAAGCCCGTTAAGCCAAAAATGCGCCTCATCGCTGAACACAATTTTTCGATAAAATTGGACGTCCAGAATGCGCTTCGTCAAGAACAGCCGCGGTGCCCATATGCCCGAAATCATTTTCAAATGTTAATGTCACGTATTGATCTTTCGAATAAAAAAAAATTTTTGATTACAATTTAATTTTTTGTGTTATTTTTTACAATTTCAAGTTCTATCGGGCTTAAAAAAACACCCTTTACGTGTGTATTTATATAGCCAGCAGAACTTTTGTTAACTTTGTAAAATTTGCAAAAAAAAAAAAAGACTTTTTGCCATTTTAATCATATACCTTTTAAGATTAGAAAATTTGTATCAAAAGAAAATATTTTTTTATGTAAAACTCATGCAAGGTTAGGTTAGGTAGAACAGGCAGCTGCTGTGCAGCTCACTTGGGTCCGTTATATTGATCCCTTTGTGATACCTGAATAGAAAAGTAAGACAAGAATAGAAAGGAAGCAGACACGTCCAGAGTCTCCGGCGGGAATCGAACCCGCAACCCCCAACCTAGCAGAACAGCACACTGCTGACAGTCCATCGGGGCACCCAAAACTCATGCAAAATATGTATAATATTAATATATGCTTTTAATTTGTGTATTCAGACGATATCCAAAATGTTGTATTGTCGTAATTCCATAATTTCCTTAAATTTTAAAATGATTTAAAAATATTGTACTGCTTGTTGTAAAATTGTTAATATTAAATAGATATAAAACGAATTTTCATTTCACTTAAACTTTTTAATCATGCAATTACTGTATTTTCTTGTCGCGAGTTTAAGTCAATAGGAGTGAGAGATGTAAATAATCCAATAGGGTTTCAGGTACTTTAATACATAAAAAGAAATATATACATTCATAACAACAAAGTAATTTTTTTATAAGCTGCACATCAATGCAAATTTACATCTTAGAGATGGATAGCTGCTATCACTTTTTCAATATTACTTGATTAAGAAATGTATGTATATGTATACAAAGTACATCAATTCTCCAATTTCATGAGTCCTGTTAATTTTTATACCCCCCACCAAAAAAATGGTGAATCAGGGTTTGATTTGATGACGATCTAGCTATGTCCGTCCGTCTGTCCGTCTGTTGAAAGCACGATAGAGGTCGCACCGAAAAAGCCAAAATCTTTCTTATAGACAAGGTTTGTTTGGTATTGAAAATGGGCTAAATCGGAATATTAGGAAGAGAGTTATAGCTCGTAAAGCAAGAGTAGGTTGAAAAAACCGTGTCCTTCTAACATCGAATAAAATGGAATTGTGTTCAGACGCATAAACGTATAAAATTTAAAACCTAATAAAACGGACAAAATTAGATGTACGATTCTGAAACTTTGTACACTTTGCTTTTTGGTGCAATGCTTTGTTGTAACGGAAAATCAATGTGCCACGCCCACTTTTACGCCCACCTCCCATATAACGTTTTACCTAAAATTCATATAATTTCTCTATTAATAAAGATTTTGGAATAATAAAGGACTATATTGAAATATCTAAGTTGTACTCATTAGCGTAAACAACTTTGATACGCCTACTATAATGCCCACTTTTCACGTTATCAACCGTTAATGAAATTTAAAAGCTCATAAAACCGACAAAATTAGAGGTATGATGATAAAATTTGGTACGTATATCCTTCTAGTCAATGTCATTACTATTCCAGAAAAATAAGGTGCCACGCCCACTTTTACGCCCACCTCCCATATAACGTTTTACATAAAATTCATACAATTTCTCTATTAATAAAGATTTTGGAATAATAAAGGACTATATTGAAATATTTAAGTTGTACTTATTAGCAAAAACAACTTTGACACGCCTACTATAACGCCCACTTTTCACGTTATCTACCGTTAATGAAATTTCAAAGCTCATAAAACCGATAAAATTAGATGTCTGATGATGAAATTTGCTACATATATCCTTCTAAAGATTGTAATTGTTGTGCGAAAAAGTTTAGGTGACACGCTCACTCTAACGCCTACCTCCCATATAACGGTTTATCTTAAATTCATGTAATTTCTCTATTGACAAAGTTTTTGGAAAAATACAGGACTATATTGAAATATCTTAGTTGTATTTATTAGCAGAAACTTTATTGACACGGCTTCTTTAATGCCCACTTTCACTAAAAGACTAAATTTACTAAATTTTAAGGGCCGATGTTGATTTTAAACACAAATTATTTAAGAAATTATTATCATTTCTTTTTATAATGATAATATTTGTATGTTTCAATTATGTATGGAAAAAAATATCGGCCAAATGACCCCCCACATCCTCGGCGCCACTGCTCTATCTGATGGTCTAAATTTTCAATGACATTGTTGATGCTCTATTGTTGGGCACGATGATGAGTCGAGGTTGACTGCTCTTTTGCCAGACTATCGCGAAAAACATCAACGGTTCCCATTCAGCGAACTAAGAAGGCATTCACAGGTGTTTTCACATTTTATACAGACCTCTTTTGCAGAAATTTAAATATTTTTAACAATTCTTCCGATTGTGGACGAATTTGAACGATTATGTTGATCAAAAGAATCACGAAGTGCACAAAATGCATTTTGATTTGAACGCCCATTTTAATAAAAAACCTGAATAACTTTAACGCGTTGCTCAGTTGCGTATCTTTCCACTGTTCAAATTGAGTTAGTCTGATATTGAGAAATGTCAAATGAAATGCAGAAAAAAAATTTGACGTCTAAGTGTACTTCATCTTCAACATGGGCTCTTAAAATTTAACCACCCTCTACAAAGAAAGTGATACATATTTTATTATAAAGAGATTATTCCATAGCGATTAACAAAATAATAAATATTGTGCTTTAAATGTACACAAAATTGGTGGTGGGTATAGAAGATTCGGCACAGCCGAATATAATGCTCTTACTTGTGTATTATAACTCCGAAACTACTCATCCGATTAAAACGCAATATATAAACGGTTAAAGGCTATGTAAATCTAAATTTTTTAAAGTTTATTTTAGGAATATCGGACTAACCGTTTTCGAGTTATTATTGATTATGTGGAGCAGCGTCTAAAAAATCTTGAAAAAAAATTATCCATATAATTTAAAAATTTTGTACTTAGGTATCTATTATGCTTCAAATCTATATAGTGGTTATCAAACCCTTTTTTTGCTGTTGACTTGTGTTATAGGGACGTGTAAATGTACTCAGATAGTTTAAGCTTTATTAAAATACTTTAATCAATTGTAAACCAGCACAAACACTTTTTAAATATAAAAACAATATTTAATTATTTAAATATTTAATATTTTCGGAAAATTAACCAATAAAGTAGTAATTGTTTTTTTTTCAATTCGTATTTTTAAAACTAACAAAATTATCATTATTAAAAAACTATTTATATTTAACTGTTTGTGACAACTTAAATAATTAAAACTCAATCAATGAAATTGTTCAACTAAAAAAATCACTCATTTTGTTTGTTGCTTGTGCACTTGAAAAGCACTTGTCTGCCTTGTAAGAAAATATAACAAGAGTTTTATATGCAGGAAAGGACTATCGAGGCGCTCTAAGACGTGATTATAATTTTGCAAAAAATTTGTCAATCTTCAACCATATCTAAAACCCTTACTAAACAAACTCACGTATTAAAGGTTAAAAAAACCAAGATTCCTTAAAAAGTCGTCCTAAAATATTATTTAGAAATTTCCCCTCTCTTGTTATGGTTGCACATAACAGTTACATCAACTTTTCACTCAACTAAAAAAAAATAATTTCAATAGAATCTACGTGTATGTCAAACACTTGGTTACATCGTTCACAGTTTAAGTGGTTGCAAAAAAGTTTTAAAAAAATAAGTATAAAGAAAAAAGAACACGCACACACGAACACGTAAGAAGTAACAATAAAATCTTGTCTTTCATTGTTTGTTAAGATTAAAGTGGTTGGATTTGTTAACTTAAACAAGTCATTTCAATTGAAGAATATCATTGTGTGTATTTGTTTTTGCTTTTTTCAATATAAAATGTAAGAAAAACACTGTGCAGATAAAGAGGGTTGGGAAACTTTTCTTAAGTTGTTGACTTCTTAAATAAAGTTGCCACTAGCAAATTGAAGATGACACTCTTCTACTGTCTGAAGTTTTTTCTTTCCTCTTTTTGTACCTTAATTGGCCTGAAGCTTAATGTTAAAATATTTTCTACTCCACAAGCTACTGAAGATTGAACGAGATTTAGACATTAATTCGAATGTTTGATACATATTATTGAGAAATAGAAGGAACCACCAGAAATTATTAACTGCACCAAAAGAGCATTTCAGTAATTTATTTCAAAATATATTTTTTATTAGTATTATTTCTTCTGTCTCACATTGGTTTACTAATTTTTTTTTTATTTTTTTATATAAAAACGTTTTTGTTGCAATTATTGTATTTAAACCAAGATAATCAAAAAACTTATACAGTTCTGGCCTGGTCATATGCTAGAAACTGCTTTTATGGCAAAGATTATTAGTAAGGTCTTACAGTTGAGTTGGAAATTTAGACACAGTTTGAATTCGTAATTAATTTTTTCACTAATATGTGTCTCATTAAGTACAGAGGTCAGAGTGTAAAGGTGTGTAATATTTTAATATTGAAACTTCTACTTTTTGCGTAAATTTTTATAATAATTTTAAATAATTTATAAACATTTTTTATTCAACAAAATAAATTAAAAAAAAATTATGTAGTCAGTTATGTCAGCTAAGGTTAAATTATCTGAATTATTATCTGATTATCTGAAGACCATCAGTGTGATCAGTGAGTTAACTTGTTTGGCAAAAATTATTTGATTTAAAAACCCTGTTTTTTTTAAAGTCCAATTTTTTCAACTTTGCAAAAAGTCGAATAATCCATCCGATTGAATTCTTATTTAACCTTCATTTTGCCTATTACTATTGGTGGTACTAAGGTATTAATTACATTGCGGTGTTGATCAGCATTTAAACTTATTTTACATTATCACTACCTCTATTTTTATGATTTTGTCTTTTTGATTTAACTTGGAACAACCTATATTTGGTATCGATCATTTACCTCAAATCTAAGATATTTAAATAATAGAATAAGATAGTTAAGAATAGAATAGGATATTTTCACTCATATTTTGTGACGACCTATATGAATCATAGTTGATCTTTCCCCACATATTATTGCTAGTATTATAGATCTGAAACTGCCATTGCATTCTTTAAAATAGCGGCCATATTTATATATTGTTTTTTATCCCAGCAAAAAAAAATGGAAGTAGTGCAAAGCGAATTACATTTACAAGACTTCTAAATCAATTGTGTAAAAGCATTAATTCTAAATGACTTCTTAACTGTAAAATAATTTGTCATAAATGATGTGCTTAAAAATGAATGCAACATCATGCAAAATATCTTAAAGAATTCATGTAAACAAATTTAACACATGAAATATCCGATACTTGTCACCAAATATGCACGAGTTCCATGCACTTATTAGAATGGAGTGCAGTTCATTAAAATATTCATGTAAACACATGATCTCCAATGACACGCTAATGTTAAAATCATTAGTGTTTTCACCTAAATTTAATCACTTCGTCACCAGTTAAACCCCTGCAAAATCACTTTCTTGTCATAAATTTTTTTGCTGGGATGTTAATTAAAGATAATAAGGGCTTACTTTATTACTCATAATAAATCAATTAAATAATTACATTTCGTCAATGTCTTGTTGATATTTTCAAGGGATTCCGTAATAATAAATCACATTTATATGATGTTTTTAACAAACAAGGGACGGAAAAGTGTAACATTTTTGTTGTTGAAATATTTGAGAGAGATATTTTGAAACCGTTGCTCCAAAAATCTTTATTATCAAAAAGCGTTCCTTGATTCAATTACTTAGTGCTTAACTGCTTCCAAGATCGCCTAAAGGATACTTCGTAGGACTCTATTTTGCAATTAATATGCACTAATTTCATCACTACCATTAGCAGCTTAATGATGCTTTCCCCTTACAATCTGCTAAGAGATAGCAACAAGTAAGAAAGAAATTTAAAGAACACGTTGTATATATTAAAGTAAATTTTTCTCATTTATTACCTGCGCGTTACTTTGTTGCGCTTTCATATGTAAACGACTTAGCTTTTCTATGAGTGCAATAGGATAAGTGAATCAAGTCTACACTGATTACAAAGTTCCACAAGTTTTTGGTGGGTATTTAATAAACCACTTCGGCTTCGTGTGCATTAGTATTATATGTATGTATATGGCAAAACTGGTTATGGTTTTCTCTTCTGATATGCTTATAATTAAAGCATAGAATATATGCACTAGGGCTATATTTTTTAAACATATTTTTATAAGGTCAAAATTAGCATACTATAAGTAGGCAAATATATCACAGAAAACTATGAGGGAATACGCTTTTACTTTTTCGACTTCATTAAAAAAGTTCACGCACCATCAACGATGAAGTGTGAGATTTGTATTTGAATACAATGAAATGTCGTTGGAAATTAATTAAACAAAATGGAAAACAAAAACAAGTCTGAATATATGTAAAAACAAAAATTGGTTTATTATAAAATGCTTCGGTTTTAAAAACTCCAATAAATGCTTTCTTAAACGGGCACAAGTTGATTTATTATTCAAAAATAAGCAAAGGAGTAATAAAAAAATAATTGAAGGATAATGATTATTAAAACATCATTACCCAACTCGTGGTAGTATGCAAAAAGTTTAGTTATAGCCCTAATACGCACACATACGTTTTTTTTGCTAATATAAATCTATATATATAAAAGTAAAACTTTGTCTGTCTGTTTGTGTGTGTGTGTGCGTGTGTGTGTGTTACCTATAGACTCCGAAACCGTAAAGCCGATCGGACTCAAACTTTGGCAAGTTGTTGTATACATTCGCGGGAGTGTTTATGAGTGGTAAAAAGTGGGCGGAGCTACGCCCATAAAAAATATCTTATCATTTTTAGCTACTAGCTATTTAGCTATTTTTCTGAAACTTTGCACACATATTCAGCTGTAATGACTATACAATCTCGTGATTAGAAAAGTGGGCAGCTACTTGAACTTCACTGATTTTTCTGAAACCTTGCACCCATATTAAGCTGTCATGACTATACAATCTCGTGATTAGAAAAGTTGGCAGCTACTTGAACTTCACTGATTTTTCTGAAACTTTGCACACATATTGAGCTGTCATATCTTTATGTTTTTGTGATTTGGTGCCACGCCCATAAAAAATTTATAATTTTTAGCTTCTTGCGCTTGATAATCAACTAAAATTCAGAATTCATTTTTATTCATTAAGGGGCGTAGCAACGCGCGCCGGGCTTGGCTAGTAAAAAATAAAATTGCATATAATAAACATATATTTTGCTTAGTTCTTGTTTTTATGCTACAAAATATAGAAGATTTACTCTTTTACCCACATAATCTTACCTTAACTTACCACTTAACTCTATCTGTAATAAGTACGAAAACAATATAAAAAACCCACTATAAAACTTTTCTGTGAAGTGCAAAAATATTTTTCACACAAGAATTCCAAAGATCACATTTCTATAAGGATACGCTTGTAGTCATTGTATTTAAGTGGGAGTAAAATATTATAAAACATGTATATATTTATATGGGTAAAACCATCTAAAATCAACTGCAAAATTTCAGTTTTTGATATCAATAACAAACTATAGATTTGTAATTAAAACTGAAAACATGCATACGTACTTAAATTAGTTTGTCCACAAATTTTTCAAATTATTTTTTTTTCATACAATAATAATAATACACTGTTCAGACAGATATTTTTATTTATTATAATTTAGTGTTGATTGAGCAATTAAAATACATAAGTGTTCACATATACTCAATTTATCTTATTCCATTAGCTTTTGATAGCTGAAAAATACGTTGTTTTTATACCAAACGAAATAATGCCTTCACTGGCCTTAGTCCATGCAAGCCTCTCTCTCTTCAGTTTTTTCCTGTTCATAAAATATATTTACAATTATATATATATATATATATGTACTTGTATTTATTTAAACATTTTATTAAATTTTCCATCAACCATTTTCTTACTTTTTGTTTTTTGTATAGTTATTTGTTTGACATTAGAAATGCCACCTATAGAATTTTCTTCTCACTGAACATACTTCTCAAGAGTTGTATTTCGAGTTTTTGACAATAAGTGAAACAATAAAGTAGATATTGCTCAATTTGTAAGTAATTTTTAGTATGGTTAATTGAGCTTAATAAAGGCTTTTAAGTGCGAAAATATTATAAATTGACAATTAATGCGCGTGTGTGAACATATTATAAATGTTTGTTTGTATAATATCCTCCTTATAACAAGATTTGTTTTTGCAAATCAACAATTAATAAAATTTTTGGTTCATTTTATATAAATCTTTTTTACAGGCAAAGCCGCAATTTAACACTTGCTTACTATTTATTAATTTTATTAATACAAGATGTTAGATATTGCAAGTAGTAATTAAGTTTCATATATCCAATACTTTCAATGCGTTCCTACAAGATGTTTATAAATGCAAAAACACTATTAAAAACGGCTTCCTAAAGTTGTGACAAATTTTAAAGTATGATGATTTTTGGATTCAATAATATATTAATTACATATCATACTTAATGGGGAATAAAATGAATATGATAATGAATGTAAAAATCGTCCCACTTTGAAATTTCCTACAACTAAGGAGAATAAAAACGTCTTTAAGATATATTTTTTAAAAGAGGTCACTCTTAAGGTCGCTTCATATTATTCTGCAAGTCTTTAGTCTTGTCAGAGCAAAATAAAATGATTTCTGGTCTGAATGTCAAAAAATCAAATAGAAAATTTTCTTTTCAATTTGTATCTTCACTACGCACTATATATTAAAAATAAAAATTTCAATGAAATAGACCATTTTCATGAAAAGTTCTTGTTCGTTTACATAGAAAACTAAAAATTCATATTAAAAATGTTGTCGAAGCGAGAGTTGCAATAATTGCTATCTATTGTGCATTAATGAGCTCAATTTGACTACAATTCATTTCTACCAAAAATATTACATACACAAATTTGAAAGGCAATATTTTTAAATATTTTTTTTTTATTTTTAATAAAATTATTGTTTTACAAAGATATCAATTGTATTCTTTATGTAATTTGAAGAACAAATATTATAAGTCTTTAGATATATTTACAAAATAAGTTATATGTATATAGAGAATTATTCTTTTACCAAAAACCTGTAAAATTGTGTAAGTATGTTAATAGGCAACAGTATTACAATAATTGTAATTTTACTTTCTGAAACTTAAATTCTTTCTTGGTAATATCGTTGAATTCTCAGTTGCAAATAAAAAAAATGTTAGTGTGTCAGTGAAGCAATGTGAGTGCATTGCGAACTTCAGGCATTTACTTTCATGTGTAAGTGCTAGGTTATTATATGTGTATTTAAAACTTATGTAAAAACACTTTGAATTTCAAAATTATCTTATATAAGTATTAATAGGCAAGTTGATTTTTTGTAACACAAAACTGTATAGACAAGTTACACATAGATCGGCTTAATAAATCCTATCTATTTTGTAATTAAAAAAAATTTTATAATAATATTTCAATTTAGTATAATTTTCAGTTTAAATTTATTGTTAAGGCTATAATACACGGCATGTTTTTTACATCTGACTTGTCAGATGAAGCTCCTTTACTGCTTCATAGTCTAATAATTCTTGTAGTAAAAATAAATTGATAAATTTTATTTTTCATATCTGATTTTGTCTACTTATTTATGTGGTTCTATAAAAACACAACACTGATAAAATGAAAAATTTTAATCAAGGCATATTCATACAAGGCATATGCAACGGCGAATTGATACAACAAAGCAACTATTGAGGAGATGTTGTATGTTAAGGCCGATTCGTATATCAGGGATGAAAAAGTTGTTATGACTTATTGAATATAATAAATTTTTTTAATATTATTATTTATTTTCAAATAAGTACACTTGTTTAATTGCTTAATATCAATAGCAAAATCACATTTTCCTTCCCTGCATTAATAAATAAAATCAAGGCAAAATTAAAAAAACTATACAAAAGTTCAAATTTCCTTTCGTATTTTTTGATATTTCATAATATCGTAATACTGAGTATAATAATGTGAAGCCACCTTTAGAAATATAGCTGACGACTAAAAGGTCACACCAAATTACCTTTGACCTTTCCAAGAAAATCAAATTAAAGGCAATCTGATAACCTTTGAAAGGCGACCCTTCTAAATACTAAATACTTTTTAAGAAAATTGCAATTAAGAAATTACAGTTTTCCCGATTTTCAGGACCTCATATTTTCGGATCCAGAACAGTCAGTAACCTCAAACTGCGAACTTTTCATTATTCTATGATATACTGTATTTATACGAAAAATCACAAAAATTCAGTGGAGTTAGGTTGATTATTTTGGCACGGAATTACCCATACGTATTTTCTTGTATACATGCACATTTTTTATGCGTCTGAACGCTTCAACAGAAAAACACTCTTGGATTGAAATTATGAGTGGACACAAAAGACATTTTTTATTATCACTCAAAAGAAAGTAAAAAAATCATTGAATATGAAAGAATCTACACAATTTTGTTTTTTTCATTTTTTCACAATTTTTAGAATACTTAGAATATGGTGGGAAAGAAATAAATAAAGCTGACATGAATGGTTATTTAAGATGGTAATAGATAAATTGAAAAATTAATAATGTTTCAATGATTTTAAGATAGAGTTAAGGAAAAAGTTCCAATTCTTCAGTATTAAGTTTTCTTTAAGAAATTGAGATATAGAAAAATAAAAAGGATTGTATTTAGTTGGTTTGGTTTTATTGTTTATACATATAAGATTTATATTTTCTAAAAATTTTATTTTCAATATTCAAAAGAATAAACAAGTAAGAGCACTATATTCGGCTGTGCCGAATCTTTTATACCCACCACCAATTTTGTGTACATTTAAAGCACAATATTTATTATTTTGTTAATCATTATGGAATAATCTCTTTATAATAAAATATGTATCACTTTCTTTGTAGAGGGTGGTTAAATTTTAAATTTGTTTTCTGCATTTCACTTGACATTTCTCAATCTCAAACTTACTCAATTTCATTCGTGAAAAGATACGCAAATGAGCAACGCTTTAAAGTTATTCAGGTTTTTTATAAAAATGGGCGTTCAAATCAAAATGCATTTTGTGCACTTCGTGATTCTTTTGGTCAACATAATCGTTCGAATTCGACCACAATCGTGAGAATTGTAAAAATATTTAAATTTCTGCAAAGCCGGTCTGTATGAAATGTGAAAACATCTGTGAATGCCATCTTAGTTCGTTGAATGGGAAACATTGCTGTTTTTCACGATAACGTGGCAAAAGAGCAAGCAACCTCGACTCATCATCGTGCCCAACAATCGAGCATCAACAGTGTCATTGAAAATTTGCACTATCGGATCGTGGTGTGCCGCCTAGGTTGGGGGGTCATTTGGCCGATATTTTGTTTTATACATAAATGAAGCATACAAATATTATCATTATAAAAATAAATGATAATAATTTTCTAAATAATTGGTGTTTTATTCAAAATCAACATAGTCCCTTAAAATTAAACCACTCATTATAACTTCGGTATGCTAGCAAAATGTTTTCGTAAATTTAGTCTTTCAATGAAAGTGGCCGTTAAAGTACGCGTGTCAATAAAATTTCTGCTACTAAACATAACTTAGATATTTCAATAGAGTCCTTTAGTATTCCAAAATATTTATTCATGGAGAATTTACATGAGTGCCCCTGTGGACTAGTCGGTAAAGGTCAAGTCAGTTGTTTGGGGGTTGCGGGTTCGATTCCCGCCAGAGACTCTGGAATTGTCTGCTTCTCTTTCTCTTCTATTCTAAATATTTATATTCTTATTCTATTCTTCTCTCTATTAAGGCGTCACAATGGACCGTAATGGTCTCCGAGTGAAGGTGTGAGGGTAACTTTGCACAAGCCTTACCTACCTACCTACCTACATGAATTTAAGAAGGAAGTTTTATCTACGAAATAGTGCTAATTTATTTTGGTTATCTTATGTGCTCCTGAAGTAATGCTCTAGTAAAAATGGGAATTTAGGAAAATTTTGACCTAAGTAAAAAAATATTATTTCTAAACATTATAAACAATTTATTTCCATGTACTAAATAATGTTAGCAAAAATATTATTAGAGTCATCTCGTGTTCTACGTGATATTTAGCAAAGACATCATCCTCATTGTTTGCAAAATGTAGTGGCGCCTTCAACAGATGATGCCGTCTGCAATGAAAATATGCTATTATATATGACTAATATATTTTTATAAAAATTTTAAGAAAAAAGTGGGCGTGGCACATGTATTTTCCGTTATAACGAAGACTTTGACCAAGAAGCCATGTTTGCAAAATTACAGAATCGTACATATAGTTTTGTCAGTTTTATTACGTTTTAAATTTCAAATATACACTGTTCGGTATAAATTTTCGTATATTTTGATCTATAACTCTTTTCCTAATTCATAGATTTAAACAATTTTCAGAGAAAAATATTCTTTTGACTCGGTAAATATATATTCAAAGTTTCATGACTCTACGTTTATGCATCTGGACACAATTCCATTTTATTCGATGTGCGAAGGACACGGTTTTTTCGACCTACTCTTGCTTTACGAGCTATAACTCTCTTCCTTATATTCCGCTTTAGCCCATTTTCAATACCAAACAGGCCTTGTTTATAAGAAATATTCTAGCAAAATTTGAGCCCCCTAGCTTTTCCGGTGCGACTTCTATCAATCTTTCAACAGACGGACGGACATAGCTAGATCATCATAAAATCAAACCCCGATTCAGAAACGAAATGACGAAATGAATATACCCCCACCATTTTTTTGGTGGCGGTTATAACAAGAATAATAATGAAGATTGCTCTTTAGCAAAATTAAAAATTTTATCTCTATATCGTTTATAATTATTTATTGTAGATTAAAAAAATTTATAACTAGCAAAATGTGCAACAGTGTTATTTTAACGAATTTTTTAATTACCTTGATAAACGTAAAAATTCTATACCGTAAAGTTTTCATCGGAGTCTATAAACAAAATATATGTAAAAAAATTTTAAATTGGTAAACTTATTCTTACCAGAAAGTCACATTGCATATGTCTGTCCAAAATCTTTGCACGCTTTTTACTAAAAACCGATATTTTTAACCAAATTTCCCTTGAAAAATATTTAAGCGATTTTTTGTGGAAAACTTTTACTTTTATGGGACTGGCAATACTGGTTTTGACTAAAATAACACAAGGGTAAAATGTTTTTGTTGATTAAGAACTAAATGTTGTTTTTGAGGTTATTTGAGGTTATTTTTTTTCCATCAGCTCGAATTTCCGCGATATACCGTTATGTCCAAAATTAAGGAACTTCCACTACACATATTGGAATAACTTGAAAACATTTAAGGCTATTCAGTTAAAAAAAACCCAAAACACGTCAACAATATTATCTTTAAGTTGTGCTTATATTGGTTTTAAATCTACCCTGTATTTTCATAGATTTTGAGTAAGTTGCGCAGAAAAATGTGTTTTTCTTAATTTTTAAAAAATATAGAGCGACAAAAATACCGTTTTTATTTATGAGCGTATAGGCAAATAAATTCCCAATAAAACGAGCTTTATTTCGAGCTATATTTCGATCAACACCTTTTTATTTTATGTATATTTTTTTTTAAATACTACTGTGCAATGGCACTGATATATATTAAGCTGATGTATATGTAGTGATTTGTATTAGCATCATAAAAATGTCATTAACGTTTTCCCCTTTATTTACTTAATTGTGAATAAAATTTAAACGCGTTCATCAATTTTTATGATCTGATGATGTCTTATTTTGTTCATAGATTATATGTCATTACACAAAAGTAAAAAAATACTTTTTTCTATTTAGGAGTTTTTATTATTTTTTTTTAAATAAAAAATTTGTTTTTTTTAATTCAACAACCATTACTCAGTCATTTTTTTTTTTTTGTGATTTTCAAAAGTTTGTTTTTTAAAGGTAACAATTACATCTTAAAAAAAACAATTTTAAAAATCGTTTAATGAGAAGTAAAGTTATGATTTCTTGAACTTTTAGTTTTTGGAATAAAGTTAGACACACGATTAGTACCTGTAACTTAAAAATACGATCTGATGGAGATTATAATTGAAATCAGTGACCTCAAATTTGTAAAAAATTGCAATAAAGTTCCAATCAACACAAAAATTACAAAAACCTAATCTACTGTACAAATCTATATATACTCACCAATAAATTTGAACTTTGTTTTAATTTCCTCTTTTAGCACAGGTGGCATAACTGTCGTTGGGAGAGGCCAAAGGTCAACCAGCTTTGACACTGGCCTCAGTATATATGCCTTATGAGACTGCAGATCCATCAGGCTAGCCGAGTACGCGAGGAAAAGGAAGTTTGATGTCGTACTTGGATGTGACGCCAACGCACATCACAGCCAGTGGGGAAGTAGTGACATAAATGAAAGAGGTGAAAAAACTTTTGATTTCATAACTACTAACAATCTCTATATTTGTAATAAGGGCAGTATGCCGACATTCAGAACTAGGGATAGAGAGGCACAGATATTACTTTGACAAATAGGGGTAATGATTTTGTAAGGGGATGGAAGGTTGCGAGTGAATACTCGTTTTCAGACCACAGCAGGATCAATTTTGAATTGAACTATAACAGATCTAGTAGGGACCCCTATAGGAACCCGCGCAGAACAAATTGGGCGTCTTTTAGGGAGGCTACTATGTATGGTATAGGGGATATATCAATGGGGGAGTGTAAGCACTCTGATATATATTCGGTGGTGGGGAGACTAACTGACACTCTTATGGGGAGTTACGGGGCGGCATGTCCATTAGCCTTTCCAGGGAGAAGGGAACAGCCGAAATGGTGGACCAGAGAACTGGGTGCTCAAAGGTCTATGGTTAGAAAGATATTTAGTAGGGCGAAGGCCAGTAGGAAGGCCGACGATTGGGAGAGATATAAAGTGTGTTTCAATAGGTATAAAGGGGAACTCAAGAGGGCCAAAAGGGCCAAAAGGGCATCGTGGACGAGGTTTTGCGAGTCCATAAAGTCTGTAAATGAGATATCAAGGACAAGCTCGTGGACATAGTCTTGCTCGGAGACCCTAGATCTACTTATGGACACACACTTTCCCGGCTGTGTGAATGTGAGGGACGCTCATTCGACAGAGGTCGAACATGGATCGATCGATAAGGAACGGGAGATAGTTGAGGAGATGATAACGACGGATAAAGTAGCATGGGCGGTTAATACCTTTGAGGCCTATAAATCCCAGGGTCCGGATGGAATTATCCCTGCCATGCTGCAAAACGTCTCGGATCATTTTCTTTTACTGTTGACGAGAGTGTTTAGAGCGTGACTCCTGAGGAGATACATACCTAGGAGGTGGAGAGAGGTTAGGGTTATTTTTATACCCAACGCCGGTAAGGCAGGACACTCGACGCCGAAAGATTTTAGACCTTTTTTTTTGCTTAAGACGTTAGAGAGACTGGTCGATCTACATCTGAGGGGTTTTATTGATCCCCACATGATCAGTGGGGCTCAACATGATTATCTGAAAGGTAGATCTGTTGAGAGTGCGCTGCATGATGTGGTAGGTTTTATAGAAAGTAGCTTGCAGGATAGGGAATATACGCTAGCGGCGTTTTTGGATGTGGAGGGTGCCTTTAACAATGTTAGCATAGAGGCAATTAGAGCGGCTCTGTATGGGCTGGGAGTCAGGGATTTTCTAGTAAGTTGGATAACCTCGATGTTGGAGAGTAGGATTAATTTGAGAGTGAGGGCATGAAGATTGTGGCATATGCGGATGATGTAGTTATGCTGGTCAGGGAAAGATTTCTTCCGGCGATTAGCGAGGTACTTCAATCGTTTAGGCGACCGATGCTTGATGGGGTAGAGTAAAAGTTAGCGAGCGGGGCGAAATATCTCGGTGTAGTCTTCGATGGTAAGCTCTCATGGGGTTAGAACACTCGGGAGAGGGTGAAAAGGGGCCTTAATGCCTATTACACCTGCAGAAACTCCATAGGCAAAAGTTGGGGCCTACAACCAAGGGTGGTGAATTGGATTTACACGATGGTGGTAAGACCCATTCTAGCATATGGATGTACTGTATGGTGGGAGGTATTAGAGAAGGATTGTTATAGGAAGCTCCTCACAAAGGTCCAAAGGTGTGCTTCCCTTGGCATCACTGGTGCTATGAGATGCACACCTCAGTGGCCTTTGGGCACCATTCTCGGCGCTATGTCTATAGAGTTGTAGGTGAAGGGAATGGCGGCAAGGAGCTTGTTTAGGCTAGGTGATACTTAACATAGGCCACACTAGGATTTTATGGAAAACTGGTCTCCAGGATTGTGTGCGATGTCAGGGTAATTTGACAGACTTCAAGGTCACAGAGATCAGTTTTGTTAGGACACCCCCGCTGATAATTCCGGATAGGGATTGTTGGGTAGGATCCGACAGACAGTTTAAGGGGTGTGCAGTCTTTACGGATGGATCAAAGATGGATATATAGGCACAGGGGCAGGTGTCTATATTATGGGAGAAAACATCAGGAGGTCTTACAAACTTTATGATAACTGTAGTGTGTTCCAAGCGGAGATACTGCCTACCTATAAAGCGACGGATCTTATATTGGAACATGTACCAAGGGTTAGAGAGGTTACTCTATACGTTGACAGTCAGGCGGCGCTCAAAGCCTTGAAGGGACATTATGTCAAATCTAGGTTGGTTGAGAAGTGTAGGAGGGCACTCAATAGGATCATGAACCTCTTCAATGTCAGACTGTGTTGGGTACCAGGGCACAATGGAATCGTCGGCATTGAAATTGCTGACGAACTTGCGCGCGGTTTCGACGAGCAAAGAGGACATGGTGAGATCTCCGTTAGGATACTATTTTGGGCGTATCAGAACGTGGACTTCTAACAGGACCGATATGGCGTTGAGGGACAGAAGAGACTGCAGGGTGTCAAGGGCTTTATGGCACAGGTTAAACCCAGCAGACTCTACGGTTCTTCTGGGCCTGGGTAGGGTATGTCTGAGGGCCACTATTGGGGTTTTAACAGGGCACTGTCCTGTGAGGGCCAGGATTAGTAAATGGGATCGCGACACTCTGTATTATTGTAGGATGTGTGAAGATGAGGAGGAGTTGAAAACTGTGGAACACATTTTCTGTCACTGCCCAAGCCTACAGAATCACAGGCTAAAGTGGTAAGGTAAACGATTCCACGATGAGTTAGGTGATGTTTCAAAGTGCAAGCTGGGGAATATTATCGGATTCATCATGGGGATCGGGTGGCTAGTGAACATGCAATGGGGCTCGTAGAGAATATGTTTTTTTTTCTTTCTTCTATTTTATTTCCTACTAATTTTTATTTTTTATTATTTTCTCATGTACTATATCTCTGGAAACTTTTTCTCTCTCTTTTTGCTATCTTTAGTATATGAAAGGGTAACGCAATGGACCTTATTGGTCTCCGAGTGTGGGTGTAGGAGGCAGATACTGCTTTCTGCATCCCCCTTTCCTACCTACCTACCAAATAATACAGAAGTAGTGCAAAGCGAATTGTATGAATGCTTTAAGCCCGTTTGGATGAAGTTGAATTTATTTTGAAGCACACCATTTATTAAAATTATATCTACTAATTAAAAAGTCGTAAAAAGGAAATTAATTTTTTTCAAATTCAATGCCGAATACCCATGTACGTATACGTAATATAAAATATATATCTATATATATCAATACAATATATATTACGTATACGTATGGCAGTACATTCTAAATTGCGACTAGTAATTTCTACCTCAAATTTTCTATAAACTAAGCACTTTATAGCAACGACTGAAAATAATAATTACTTTTGATTTTTTTTTAATCAGTCAGGAGAAAGTATAGAAGAAGCAAGCAAGCATACTTTTTTATGGTTTTTAAACAAATGTTAAATTTTTTTTTTTTGCAAAAATAATAAATATTTTTTGATTTAATTTTTCTTTGCAGAAATAATTATTGTTTTTTTATTTTTATTTAGTAAGCTTAAATAATTATTATAGTTTTTTTAGAAATAAAAATTGTTTATATATTTTGCAGGAATAATTATTGTTTTTTTTTTATTTTTATTTTTAAAGCTTAAATAATTATTTTTTTTTTTTTTTTAGAAATAAAAATTGTTTATATATTTTGCGTTTCTCAAGAGAAGTTCTTACAATTTTGGTTACCTAGCGATTACTTCCTGTTCTCTTAAAGAACATAATTTGGTTAATTTTATTTTGCTAAAATATAAAAAGCAAAAAAAAAAAAAAGCTCTAAATTCAGCTATGCCAAATCCTTCATACCCTTCACAAAAATGTAGATATACAACTAATGCATATAAAATTGATTGTAAAACAAATTGTTCTACATCTGTCTTTTATTTACACTTGCTTAATCGTAGCTGTTGTTGCTTCATCACATGTCATCATGTACAAAAAAAAGCTACACAAGCATTAGAAAAATAACTTACAAACAATCTAATTCATTTTAATATAGTTTGTGTGTATAAGTAGTACTTTCTCATTAAATGCTTTGATAGTAAAGCCTATAAAAAACTTGTTCAGAGAAAAACATATGTTTTTTTTTATATATATGAAAAAGCTTAAAAAATGTTTTATATGAATAATGAAGTAATATACATACATATATGCTGCCCTACACTCAGGAAAAATATTGGTTGGAAAACGGTTAAAACAAGTAAAGTTTGTAAAAAAAACAGATATTATACATTTATTAACAAAAAAATACAGCAGTACTAGAAATTTATTGCTCAGGACAAATATATTAGTTCTTCCAATCAATTAGCCTTATTAATTAGATTTTTTTACAATTCACTAATATCACAACCGAATTTAATTATCTGTATTAGGGTACACAAATATATTTTAATTCATGCAAAAAAATACATATATTCCAATGTTTTAATTTAAATAAAAATGAAATGTTAGTTATTGCAAATAATTATTGGTTACTTATAATATTAAAATTCGATTACATTAAACAAATGCTTAGAACTAAGCTTAGTTTGGTGTTTACAAACGAAAATTATTACATGTAATAATTATTTGTTACAAACAATTAATACAAAAATTATCGTTCAAACAAAATTAATTTTTCTGTCATTTGTGAAAAATTTACATTAGTCAAAATCAAAATTTTTTATATTTTATTGAGAAAAAATTTTTAAAAATGAAAAAATATAAAAATATTTAAATTATTTTTTGTGATACAAAATAAGATCTACAAGATACTGTATTATAAGGTAAGAAGTTGATTGTGTATTTCAAAATATTATCATGCATTTCTGTACGCAAAATGATTTTCCAGATGCGGAAATTTTCAAATACATACTAACGTCATTGATGGTGCTGTACTGGGGATGCAATATAGTTTGAAGTCACTCAAAGCAAATACATATGGACATGTATTAAGTTTTAACAAGTTCATGTCGCTATAGTATCTTCGAACCACATCTAATCGAAGAAACTTAGCTTTGCTTACTTCTTTGCAGCGTTTTCACCGTCGCTAATGCCCAAATTGGATTAGGCAAGTTTAATCTTAGAGACTAAGGGCTGTATTCATAAAAAAGATTTTAGGGTTACTTAAGGCTTATTTGACAAATTTCTCTACAACATCTGTCAAATAAGCCTTTAGTAAATCTAAAAAATATTTTTTATAAATACGGCCCTAAAAACAAAATCGTCGTAATAATATTATACGTATATAAATTTGTCGTAATAATATTTGTTTTATTTTAGTATTTAAATGTATATTTTATTGGTATATAATGTCAATATTATTAAATAAAAAATACAAAAAAAAATGTATGTGTTTTTTATATTCCTGGTTCAATCGAAGAATTGATAAAAAAATTTAATTAATCTTTTGGTCAAGGCGAATTCATACAGGTGAAATTATCAGCCCAGCTGATTGTGAAACATTTTGTCAAAACTGGTTGAATTCGCTTTGATTTCATTTATTAATGCAGGGATAGGAAATGTGATTTTGGTTTCGGTATTAAACAATTAACTTGAGTGTACTTTTTTGGCAATAAATGTGCTTAATTTATGTATATTTTTTGCTTTTGCGTCATTAATAATGTGTTTAAAAAATTTATATTCTGTTTTTAATCAAATTTTATTATATTTAATATGTAAAAACAACTTTTCCATCCCTGATATACGAATTGGCCTTGACATAAAACATCCCATGAAAAGTTGCTTTGTTGTATCAATTCGCCGTTGCATATACCTTATGGATATGCCTTGCTTTTGGTATTACCAATTCGATATTTTATTTCACTTGCAACAATCATTTATTTGGAATCAGGTACAGTTTGTTTTTTAAATATCAATAATACCAACTAATAAAATCTGCTAACACAACCGTTTGGTTACTAAAATTCTACTGTTGCTAATAAATCTTCCATGCTAAGAAACAAATTTTTTAGTTTTTACAAACGAATTAAGAGATAATACGTGGAACCGAAGGAATTCGATTGGCAACAAATTCGGTTGCCACAATGAATCTGTTTTCTGTGTGTATATGTAATTATTAAGTAACACTACTGTTTAATATTGTTTTTTCGTTTCTGGTATATTTTCTATTGCACTCAATGTTTTTAAATCTTTCTTTATTTCATTGTCGCATTTTGTTTTGATATTCTAAAAACAATAACAAAGCTGTAATGATTAATTTATCATAATGAAGGTAATATTCTGTTATTTATATTTCTACTAAAATATATTGATTGGATGATATATGAAGTAGAATATAAAAATTTTTTATTCGTGAGCCGTACAGTGAACAAACGAAAAACTTTGAAATTTCAGCGTTAGTTCTAACATTTTTATATACATACATATATAAAAAGAATGACAAAGACAAGATAGCGCATTGAGCACGTTTGTTCTAATTTATAAAAACCAGCTCTTTGATGTGTTACTTCATATCAACAACAAAGTGATTGATATTATAAGTAAAAATTTTTAATAATGATTATTAATAATAATAATAATAATAATAATAATGATTAATAATAATAATAATTATTAAAATTGTAATAATAGGAATAATAACAACGTAGGTAAAACAAAACTGTTAAAAATTGTATACCTTCAATCTTTTTCTATCATTACACGTATAAGCAGAAAAAAATATTACAACCACAACAAAAATCCACACATATATACATACACAAGTATTAATCACCGCCCGCTTGCTTTTGTTGTTGTTGTTCTAATGAAATTTTCTCAATAAAAAAATTATATTTTTGCCAATATCTTTACAGGTAATAAACTGATTGAACCAATATTTTCTATTAATGTTCTTGTAGGTGTATATTATAGCAACACTCAATAAACAGATGCAGAAAATATCTTGAGGCTCAACAAAATTAAACTTTGTCTTCTAAAATAGAGTTAGTTGTGGGTTTTTGCCGCTAATGGGTCGAAAGCATTTAGAAAAAAATAATACCATAAATATGTCCTTGGTATAAGTGGAAGCGTTTATATTAGTATTCACACTGATGGACAAACAGATACAAGGCATAAATAAATCGACTTCAGCACTCAGAATATATATATGTATATGTATGTATTTTATTGGGTCACTTAAGAATACTGTAGAAATTACACTCTCTTCTGAAGGGCATAAAAAACTTATTCCTGCTCTAAGAAAATAAATAAAAATAAAAAAGAAAACAAATATATATTTTGATTCGTTAAAAAAACTACCTAGAAATTATTTTACATTTTAAGTGGCAAATATCAACATGTTAAACAGCAATAAAATTAGATGAAAATAATTAAAATTGCTTTTTTTTTATCAAAAAACCTTTTTAATTGCTAATTAGTTTTTATCTAGAAATAAAATTATTCTTCAATCATAAAAATTGTTTTCCTTAAACTGTATGAATGATGGATTTATAAAGATTATTTTATTTATGTATGTATTTTAGTTTTCCTGCATATTTTCTTTATAGTTTCATTTTCTTTTTTTTTTCAAAAGACATTTTATTCTTGGTTTCCTTTATTGTTTTATATATATTTATGTGTGTCTTTTATAAAAATATTTTCATTTTCTTCTTTTATTATTTTATTTTTTTTCCTGCAATTTCTGTTGTCTTGATGATGATTATTATTTTTTGTCATTATAATTTATTGTTGTCTATTGTCCTTTTTATTTGTTGATTGTAAGTGTTTATAAGTAAATTTATGTATTTATGTGTGGCTGTGTTAGCATTCTTTTTAATCCTGACATAGACTTATTTGTCTTCAGGAAACTCGAGTAAAATTGCTTTTTCCTGCAACAACAATTTGTACACACACACAACCACACTATTTTAGATCAACCAACACTACTGTGAAAATAGTGTTAGTACGTACAATAAGAAATAAAATAAAAAGAAATATAAACGACATTTAACAAGAAAAATTTTTTCAAATTTAGTTTTGTTGAAAATAAAATGAAAAAGCTGTTGTCTTAACAGGAATTACAGGATTTAGATTCTTAAAGTTTTTCTCTCTATTCATATTCGGTTTTTGTTTGAAGAACTTTAATTTTTTTTGTGATGGTAAATATAAATTTGTTCTTATCCTATAAAAGGGTGTCTCAAAAAGCACGCGACATTTAAAAAATAATGACAGGTGATATTTTAAGATTAGTAAAAACAAAAGACTATGCAAGAAAATTCTGTTTTTATTAAAAAAAATTTAATGTTTTTGCTACAGCATATTACTACAAAATATAGATTGAAAATTTAAAAAGAAAATTGAGTTTGATTATTAGAATTCTTTTAAATTTTTCAGGCTCCGTAAAAAAATTAAAACTGCTCAAACTGGTTAAAATTTTAAAATGGTCAAAAGCTGACAGATAAAATGTCCTTATTGAAAGAAGTTGAAGATTTTTTTTATTTCAGATATGCGAAATACAGAAATAATCTTAAAAATTATGAAGAAACAAATTAAGAGCACTGTTTTGTAGCCATAACAACAAAAAATCAGTTCACAGCAAAATATCTTTAATCCTTATTTAGGGTTTTCCACCATATTTTTAAGGTTATTAGAAATTTTGTTTTTATTTTGCTTATTTTTATTTTTTATACGTTAAAAAAGTATTTCATTTAAAAGAACATGTTATCTTCTTTTGCTGTTTTCAGTTGTATACTTTTGTGTTTATACATTTACTTAATAAAATATGAACAATGTTGTCATTAACTGCAATTATCTATTTATTACTTTTTTTTTGGTTTGTTTTTCATATTTATGCTTTTTCTTTTCACTAGCACTATGCATTGTTGTCTGGTATGTGTGTTGCTTAACAACAACGTAAAGACTTAGTACATTTTTGACTTGGTTTATTATATTTTTATTTATATAAAACACTTAAAATGATAAATTGGTTAACCACGGTCAAGTGACTTAAGACAAAAAACAGTTTCTAATTTTTTTTTATTTATTTTATTTTGATTCTTTAAAAAAACCAAAGTTTTTGTTACTTTTGTTGTGTACACACTTGTGTTGGCATAAGTTCTCCCATAATTAAAGAACTTTATTTAGCTTAAGGTATTTTTCGGCAAACTAAATTAAAAGTAAAATAACATCAATCTACTTAATATATTAAAGTTCTAAACAATTCTGTTTGCTTAAGTAGCAGTTTTAATATGGAAAATACAATTGCAGTAGAAATTTATTATGTAACGTGCTGCATAAACAACCTCACAGAATGATCATGTACTTATGTTCTTGCTAATGTTAATTGTCATAATTGTATGCTAGTGTTTAGTATTCATATTTATTTATCTATATATGTATATAAAAGTGAAACTCTGTCTGTGTGTGTTAATAGACTCCGAAACCGTAGAGCCGATCGGACTCAAACCTTAGTAAGTTGTTGTACACATTCCAGGGAGTGTTTATGGGTGGTAAAAAGTGTGCGAGGCTACGCCCATATAAAAAATTATCATTTTTAGCTACATGCGTTTGACCGATTTTCCTGAAACTTTGCATACGTATTGAACTCTCATGATTATGCGATTTCGTGTTTATAAAAGTAGTCAGTGCTACGCCCATAAAAAATAAGTTATCATATTTAGCTACTTGCACTAGATCGATTTTTCTAAAACTTTGCACACATACTGAGCTATCATGGCTTTACAATTTCAAGATTAGGAAAGTGGGCATGGCCACGCCCATAAAAAGGTTATAATTTTCAGCTACTTGAACTTCACCGATTTTTTTGAAACTTTGCACACATATTGAGCTGTCATGGCTATACAGTTACGTAATTGGAAAATTGGGCATCGCCACGCCCATAAAAAAAAGGTTATAATTTGTAGCTTCTTGCACTTGATATTCAATTAAAATTCAGAATGTATTTTTATTCATTATAAGGCGTAGTAACGCGTGCCGATCTTGGCTAGTTTTAAATAAATAAGAGACAGCCGAATCCAAGGCTATAAAGTATGTTATAAAAGTATGCATATTACTTATAGCCCTTATATTTACATCCATAAGAATGACAAAAAGCACAAATATATCCACTATTTTTTGTTTTGATTTATATATGTATATATTTAAGGGTTAAAGGTAACAAATTAACAGTAACAAAGTTAACCCATCTTTGTAATCTTGTTTATAGCTAATTCTTCTAGTCAATCTAATTTTTTATATCAAAGAAAATATGGAATTTTTAATAACTATTGTTCGTAAGGTTGCAAAGCAATAAAGCTCTGACTTTTAAATAATAATTTGTTTCCGACTGGAATGGTCACGAAAAATTAAAGCATTTTCAAATAACTCTAAACACTTCTGGTAGAAAAGCAGGCGAGTAAACTCAGTGCACTTACTATTTGGTTACTGAGAGGAAAGCTGCAAAAAATTACAAAATGGCTGTCGAGGCTTAAGAGTTAAAATTTCTATGTTGTTAAGGTAAGTCTTGGACTTTAAAGTAGACAAAATTTCCAAAAAAAAGTTCTTGGGATTGAACATTTTATGCAGTTGCAGCAAAAACGGGAGATCACTATATTCGGCTGTGCCGAATCTTTTATGCCCACCACCAATTTTATGTACTTTTATAGCACAAAATTTATTATTTTGTTATAATAGTAATCGCTATGGAATAATCTCTTTGTACTTTCTTTGTATAACTCCGATATGCTAGTAAAATGTTTTCATAATTTTAGTCTTTCAATGACATTGACCGTTAAAGTAGTCCTGTCAATAAATTTTCTGCTAATAAATACAACTTATATATTTCATAGTACTTTATTCTTCCAAAAGCTTTATTTATAGAGAAATTATATGAATTTGAGATAAAGCGTTATGTGGCAGATGGGCGTAAAAGTGGGAGTGTAACATTTATTTTCCATTATTACATATTCTTTAACCAAAGAGCACAGGTTGTAAAAGCTCAGAATCATGCATCTAATTTTGCCAGTTTTATTACGTTTTAAATTTTGAATAAACCAAAAAATACACTGAGCGGTATAAATTTTCATACGTTTTAATATATAACTCCTTTCCAAATTCATAGATTTTGGCAATTTTTGAGGAAAAATATTTTTCTTACTCAGGAAATATACATTCGAAATTTCATGACTCAACGCCAATGCGTTTGGAAACGGGTTTTTCGACCTACTCTTTCATTACGAGCTATCACTCTCTTCCTAATATTCCAATTCAGCCAATTTTCAATACCAAACAAACCTTGTATATAGAAATATTCTGGCAAAATTTTACACCCCTAGCTTTTTCCGTCCGACCTCTATCCTGCTTTCAACAGACGGACAGACGGACGGACATAGCTAGATCGTCATAAAATTAAACCCTTATTCAGAGTATATATACTTAATGGGATATAAAATTGATATTTCGATGTTACAAACGGAATGACAAAATGAATATAATCTTTTTATACCCGCCTCCAAAAAAATGGTGGAGGTATATTCATTTTGTCATTCCGTTTGTAACACATAGAAATATCCATTTGAGACCCCATAAAATATATATATTCTGAATCGGGATTTGATTTTATGACGATCTAGCTATGTCCGTCCGTCTGTTGAAAGCACGATAGAAGTCGGACCAAAAAAACTAGGCGGCTCAAATTTTGCAAAAATATTTCTTATACACAAGGTTTGTTACGTATTGAAAATAGGCTGAATCGAAATAGTCGGAAGAGAGTTATAGCTGGTAATACAAGAGTAGGTCAAAAAAACCGTGTCCTTCAAACATCGAATAGAATGGAATTGTGTCCAAACGCATTAACGTAGTCATGAAACTTCAAATATATATTTCCTGAGTTTAAACAATATTTTTCCCTGAAACTTGCTTAAATCTATGCATTAGGATAGGAGATATAGATCAAAATGTACAAAAATTTATACAGCACAGTGTATTTTTTGGTATATTTAAAATTTAGACCTCATATAACTGACAAATTGCAACCATTGTTTTTTGGTCAAAGGCTTTGTTCAAACGGAAAATAAATGTGATACACTAAACCCCTATATAAAGTTTTATTTCAAATTCACATAATTTCATTGTCATGCCAGAAAATTTAGGTGACACACCCACTTTAACGCTCACCTCTCTTATAACGGTTTATCTTAAATTCATATAATTTCTCTATGGACAAAGTTTTTGGAAGAATGAAGGACGATATTATATACCTAAGTTGTATTCATTAGCTGAAACAACTTCGACACGAATACTATAACGCCCACTTTTCACGTTATCTAAATTTAAAAGCTCATCAAACCGACCAACTTAGAGGTATGATGATGAAATTTTCTACAGATATCCTTCTAGTCAATGTCATTATACCCTTCACACAGTGAAAAAGGGTATATATAGGTTTGTCATTCCGTGTGAAATTTCTACAATTTTGATTTTCGACCCCATAAAGTATATATTTTCTGAAAGCTTATGAATAGAGGAGTCGATTAAGCCCTGTCAGTCTGTCAGTCTGTCCGTCTGTCCGTGTGTATGTTGAAATCAACTTTTTGAAGCCCCCCGACATCGCTTGGACTCGGGTGAAGTATTAAAATATCAGAAATATTCGGGAGTAGATCGGTATTGAAAATCAGAAACATCGGTACATAAACAACTGAGATATGAGCAAAAACCCACGACCACCTCGATTTTTTTTCACAAAAACAACATTACAACAACAACATACATACATACAAACGTGTATACTGGTTAGAGAAAACGTGGCATTGAATCCCAGCTGAGCCAAAAAAAATTTTTTTTATTTTTTTTTAAATTTTTTTTTTATTTTTTTTTTATTATACCCGCCACCAAAAAAATGGTGGGGGTATATTCATTTTGTCATTCCGTTTGTAACACATCGAAATATCCATTTTAGACCCCATAAAGTATATATATTCTGAATCAGGGTTTGATTTGATGACGATCTAGCTATGTCCGTCCGTCTGTCCGTATGTCCGTCTGTTGAAAGCACGATAGAGGTCGCACCGAAAAAGGTAGGGGGCTCAAATTTTGCCAGAATCTTTTTTATAGACAAGGTTTGTTTGGTATTGAAAATGGGCTAAATCGGAATATTAGGAAGAGAGTTATAGCTCGAAAAGCAAGAGTAGGTCGAAAAAACCGTGTCCCTCGAACATTGAATAAAATGGAATTGTGTCCAAACGCATTAACGTAGACTCATGAAACTTCGAATATATATTTTCTGAGTAAAAACAATATTTTTCCCCGAAAATTATCTAAATCTATGCATTAGGAGAGGAGTTATCGATCAAAATGTACGAAAATTTTTACCGCACAGTGTATTTTTCGGTATATTTAAAAACAAAAACGTCATACAAGCAACAAAATTGGATGTACGACTCTGAAATTTTGCACACTTTGTTTTTTGGTGAAACGCTTTTTTGTAACGGAAAATTAATGTGCCACGCCCACTTTTACGCCCACCTCCCATATAACGTTTTACCCAAAATTCATATAATTTCTCTATTAATATAGATTTTGGAATAATAAAGGACTATATTGAAACACCTGGGTTGTGCTCATTAGAAAAAATAATTTTGACACGCCTACTATAACGCCCACTTTTCACGTTATCTACCGTTAAATAAATTTAAAAGCTCATAAAACCGCCAAAATAAGAGGTGTGATGATCAAATTTGCTACGTATATCCCCATAGGGAATGTCATTACTGTGCCAAAAAATTTAGGTGCCACACCCACTTTTACGCCCACCTCCCATATAACGTTTTATCTGAAATTTATATAATTTCTTTATTAACAAAGATTTTTGAATAATAAAGGGCTATATTGAAACATCTAAACTGTACTCATTCGGAAAATGAACTTTGACACGCCTACTATAACTCCCACTTTTCACGTTATATACCGTTAATGAAATTTAAAAGCTCATAAAACCGCTAAAATTAGAGGTATGATGATCAAATTTTCTACGTATATCCTTCTGGGCAATGTCATTACTGTGCCAGAAAATTAAGGTGACACGCCCACTTTTACGCCAACTTCTCATATAACGGTTTAACTGAAATTCATATAATTTCTCTATTAATAAAGATTTTGAAATAACAAAGGACTATATTGAAACATCTAAGTTGTACTCATTCGCAAAAACAACTTTGACACGCCTACTATAACACCCACTTTTCACGTTATCTGAAATTTAAAAGCTCATAAAACCGCCAAAATTAGAGGTATAATGGTCAAATTTGCTACGTATATCCCCCTAGGCAATGTCATAACTGGGCCAAAAAATTTAGGTGACTCGCCAAAACACAAATTATTTATGAAATTATTATTTCTTTTTGTAATGATAATATTTGTATGGTTCAATTATGTATTTAACAAAATATCTGCCAAATGGTCGATGGCGCCACTCCTCTATCTGATGGTCCAAATTTTCAATGACAATGTTGATGGTCAATTGTTGTGCATGATGATGAGTCGATGTTGACTGCTCTTTTGCCACACCTTTGCAAAAAACAGCAATGGTTCCCATTCAACGAACTAAGAAAGCATTCACAGATTTTCTAACATTTTATACAGGCCTGTTTTGCAGAAATTTAAATATTTTTTACAATTAAAAAAAAAATTTAAAAAAAAATTTAAAAAAAAAATTTAAAAAAAAAATTAAAAAAAAAATTTTTACAAATAATTAAAATATATATAATAAATATGAAACAAAAAAAAAATAAAAAAAAAATATTTAAAAAAAAAATTAAAAAAAAAAATAAAAATATAAATAATATATTAATTAAAAAATAAAAAAAAAAATAAAAAAAAATTTTTTGGCTCAGCTGGGATTCAATGCCACGTTTTCTCTAACCAGTATACACGTTTGTATGTATGTATGTTGTTGTTGTAATGTTGTTTTTGTGAAAAAAAAAATCGAGGTGGTCGTGGGTTTTTGCTCATATCTCAGTTGTTTATGTACCGATATTTCTGATTTTCAATACCGATCTACCTCCGAATATTTCTGATATTTTAATACTTCACCCGAGTCCAAGCAATGTCGGGGGGCTTCAAAAAGTTGATTTCAACATACACACGGACAGACTGACAGACTGACATGGCTTAATCGACTCCCCTATTCATAAGCTTTCAGAAAATATATACTTTATGGGGTCGGAAATGAAAATTGTAGAAATTTCACACGGAATGACAAACCTATATATACCCTTTTTCACTGTGTGAAGGGTATAATAAAGGATTATATTATTGAAAGACTAAATTCACGAAAACATTTTACTAGTATATCGAAGT